>CM070593.1:80581627-81181627 GCA_036346395.1 Hsuehochloa calcarea | reverse complement strand
CAATCCAGGCCACTCCATATCTTTCAAAAATACTATGTAAATGAATTGAACAAGTAATGTTACTGTATGTGGTGTTCTCTAAAAAAATGTTACTGTATGTAACCTGAACTTTGCTCCGTGTGCGATAGGTTTCTGCGTGCACCCTCGGTTCCATACCATTTCTATTTCTTATGCATTTGCCTGTGAGTTATTATCCTTCTGAATGGAGGAATTCAAACAACCATTGAAGTGGAAGTTGTAACATCGCAGATGAAAGCAGTGGAAAAACTCATCAGCGGCACGGAGATAGATGTAGCAGAATTGGAAACAAGAGCAAACCAGCCACAGATCCTGAAGGTTTTTAGTTGAACTTGACACTAGTAATATGCTAATGTGGTTTTCATGATAATTATGTATTATGATTCTGAGTGTCATATTGGTTTTCTTTTTCCTGTTGGCAGCATTATAAAATAAACCCCCAAGAAATATCAATATCTACACTGCCCGACGCAATTGTATGCAGGATTGCTGCTCGAGATGCCCTCTGAGGTCTTAAACAATCATCATAAGACCTTTTCCACCGGTGCACATTTGATTCTCTGGACAAACACTGCATTGGTTGGTTGCACCTCTCCTTCATAGTTAAGCTTGTAGCAGGTTGTTTCAAGCTTGGACTTATGAAGTGTATAATAATAGAATGTAGTCCTCCTGGATGTTGTGGCTTGTATTAGCCTTATGCACGACAACACAGCAACAGTTAAATATTTGTAAAGTCATCTTATTCAGATTTCGTGCAAGCAACCTGCAAACATACTGTGCTGTTGACACAGAACTTATCTTTCAGTGATGTCACGGACCAAGAGTAAAACCTGCACAGGATGTGCGACCTAGGTTCGATGGTTTTATGCACATGATGATGTGATACTGGTATGTAGTCTCCATATAATGGTTGCTTGTAATCTTGAAGCCCTGGGTTCACGTGGTGCTGGGAGCCTGGGACAACGCTGCCTTTGTTCTGTCCAAAGGAAGTATGGACATAAGAAGGCTGTTTAGCTGCCCGGCAATGCAGCTGTTCCTTCAATGCCAGTTTGCCAGCATAATATTTCTTTGTTGAGCTATCCTGTAATTTCTATCGGTTCTCTCTCTCTCTCTCTGTCTCTCTCTCTCTCTCTATATATATATATATATACTGGGTTCTTAGCCCTTGTGCTCGATCAGTATCCCATAAAAACACACTCAACGGTGGCGATCGGTTTAGTGCGTTCTCGATGTGCAAGGAGAACGTAGCAAGCGCAAACAAGCAGAGCGAAGGGTAGAGTAGTTTGGAGAAAGATCACGAGACGCTTAATCGGGATCTCACCTGAAGAAGCGAGAAGAGAATTTGGATGTTGGCGAGATAGGTGGCGGTGGAAACGACCTCGGCCAAAAGTGAGGTGGAATAGAGCGCAATCATCGATTATGCGAGCCGTCTCAAGGAGGTGGCGATACTTGCGCTCGGACACCATTCGAGCATGAGCACCGGGACAAGAGGCGGCGAGGTGCCTGCGCGACAAAGGAAGCTGCAGTAATGAGAGAGGTACTCGCCCGGCAGAGTCAACACGGAAGACTCGAATAGGAGTGGAGAAGCGTATGCGAACCATTGGCAAATTGTTTATAGATAGACAAAGCCTCACTCACGGAAGACATAAAGTATATCCAAGTGTAACGAGAAGTCATCTATAAAAATGATATAATATCTATAGCCCTTTCGAAAGGAAGGTAGCGGGACCCTAAACATCCGAATGAACAAGATCAAAAGGGCGCTAAGATCTTGACTCACTATGAGAATAGGAAAGTGAATCTGCTTCCCTAACTTACGTACGACAATCTAAAGATACGTCTCTGAGATAGACCCGAAAGGCCACGACGAACTAAGGATGACAGACGAGATCCACACAGATGACCAAGACGGTGGTGCCACTTCTTTGGAAAGAGCCGGTAGACCTTGATGGCGAAGCGGAGAGGCGGCGGTGGCGGTGGCGTGGAAGGAAGGTGAAGCTATCAAGCTCCCAGAGACGCCGAGAGTCAAGCGCCGAGGGCGGAACCAACGAGCCCCCGTGTGGCGGTTCTGAACACAACAAGAGTCGAGTCAAGAATGACCCGACAACCAAGGTCGATGTCATCGTCCAGAAAGAAGTCGCATGGTTAGGCGAGGAACATAAGCAACGAAGGAACATGAAAGGATGAGTTGCTAAGAGGTCCTCGACCGAGACGAAAAGAGAGGTACCATCGGTGAAGAACACCGATAGGGAAATCAAGAGGCGTAATAAAGGCAGTGGAAGAATCGAAGTCATGTGAAAAGATGCTCTGAATCAAGAATCCATGGGAGGTACTGATGTGTAGAAGGTGGTTTCTCGTGGCTCAAGAGTCGATGGCGAACCTCTGAACTCGTCGAGGAGAACACGAGGCGGCAGCGATCGTCGAAGTCGGCTATCTCACCTCGGTGAGAGCTGCGAAGTAGTCGATCGACGTCGATGTAGAAATACCGGTGCCAGTTCTAGGAGAAGAACGGCGTGCTTCTTATAGCACTGGGACTCAATGTGGCCGACCTTGTCGCAGTAGGAGCAGCGAGGACGGCGACCGCCAGATGGAGGGCCACCACCACCACCGTGGCGGCCATTGGAGGAGGCGATGTTCAAGCGTGGAAGCGATCGGTGTAGCGGGTGGGCGGGCGGCGAGCACGGAGGGGAGTGGCATCGAGCGGCACCGCTCGAGGCGGGTCCCCTCGCACGTATCTCGATAAGAGCCTCGGAAGAGTGACACGAGGTGGCGTGCAAGAAGGCCGGGCGCGCCTGCGCCGAACTCGGGGCGGCGAGTAAGGAACTTGTGAACACCTGAAACTCGGATCGGCCGCGTCTGACCGAGCGGCGAATAGGGCGGACGGCCCGGCGAAGGCGAAGAGAGTCGGTGGCGCCGACAGCAGAACTCCGAGCATAGAAGCGTCAACGATGGCGTCACCTGCCAAGAGAGTGCTCTGGCGAACCACTTCGGTAGAGGGCATCTCCGGAGGGTTCGTGGCGGCGAAGGTGAGTCCACATCTAGGCGGTAGAAGAAAATCCCACAACCTCGTAAGAGAAGCCGAGGCCGGACATCGGCGATGAAAACAAAGGCGGCCCGGCGTCGTCGTCGCACCACCGAGTGTAGGCGATCAATCGATCCATGTAGGAATCGAGCCTCTTGGTAGCGAGGCAACCTTCTTATCGATAAGGCGGCGGCCTCGGCAGCGGCCTTGTTGGTGTCGGAGCGGCGACAATGACGTAGGCTCCATCGGAGGAGTAGGGCAAAGCGGTCGGTGACATCGCTAGAGAGGGCGCCCGAGGCGAAGACCACGCATGTGGATGCGCATGTGAGACACGAAGTCGGTGTAATTGACTCCATCGAAGATCACCGGCGGCGAGGAGAAGCGGTGCCCATGGTAGCGGCGGCGGCGGGACCAAATGCGTAGTCTAACGGTATTTGACCAGATTAGACCGTCGTTTTTAATATACTTACGAATCGGTAGACCACTTACGCTCGCTCCGCTTTAAAAGCGGTAGACTCAAGCTCTCGGCCAGTAGGAATACCGAGCGGAAGAATCGGGGTTCCCCGTCGTCTTCGGCCGGCGGCTTGCTGTGGCGACAACGGCGGAGTGGCGGCCTTCGCGGCGGATGGCGGATGTCGAGGCTCTCCCGAGTTGCAGCGTCGCGGAGAGGTCCGCCGTTCGGGAGGCGACCCGACCCGATCTGCGTGAGATCTCCGTCGACCGAAGCGGCACCGTGACACCGGAGGACCACGGCCGCGGGGGCGATGGTGCCGAAACAAGCCCTTCGTCTGCGGCAACAATGGAGACGTCGGCGATGCAGTCGGCGGCAGCGGCGGAGGCGAATCCGGCGGCGGCGGCGGATCGCGCATAGGAGGGGCGTGAAGAATGTCGGCGCTAGTTGCCGATCGAGGCGCAGCCGCACGGAAGGAGGCGCGGAGGAGGTGGTCGGCCGAACGCCGATCGGATCTGCCCGCACGGAGGAGGAGGCGCGACGCGGTGTCGATGGCAATGGCGACCACGGAGGCACCGCGGCCCAATAGAGGAGGAAGCCGTGAGGCGGCTAGGGTTGGACGAGTTGCACGTCCGGAGAGGTAAACCTAGGGCTCTGATACCATGTTAGGAATAGCAACCTGTATTATCAGGGGGCCAATGGGCCAGTATATATACACAAGTGCAGGTTACAGATAAGGAAACCAAATAATATCTAGAATCCTACTCGAACACATATATATCTCTAACATATATATCTCTAACAGCGCCATGGCGAGTACAGAGCACGACGAGGGTTCCTCCTCCAAATGTGCAAGCCCGTCTGAGGTTGTCCGATTTATCACAGCAAGTCCTGGAATCCATGATTCTAGGACTCAATCAATACCTGATAACCGTCACTCTTCGGTTACCCCCACAAGGTGCATTGTCAAGCCCGCTTCACCTGAGGCTTCGACTACACCCTCGTAGGGTTCACCTTCAGTTGGAGGTGGCTATAATCAAGAATTCCTCTTCATGGAGGGGGTTGCTCCAAGTCACGAGGCGTTATCTTTCGACGACTCCTCGAGTCAGGAGGACTCAGATGTAAGTGGAGATAATAGCATCCAGGAGGTCTTTGTCCTCCCCTCAGATCCTAATCTCTCTCCAAGAGGCAGAGCTGGGGATGCTTCCCATTGCACACTCACTTCGGGCTCTCGTGGTGATGGCGAGAACGCCTCCGGTGACAAATAGGATCTCAACCTTCATGAGCATGGCCGAAATCCTAGAAATGACCGCTCTCCACTGAGGCATGCTCTGGCTGACTCAGACGTTGATAATTCTGAAACCATTCGAGAATAATTGCTGCCCAGAGGACTTTACCTAGGCACATCCAATGCCGGTCAGAGGAAGCTCAAGAACTTCAACGAATTAATGACCTGATCGAAAACCTGACTCAAGAGTTTGGACAAACGTCAGGCCACGACCTCTTCACTCAAGATATCGCATGAAGACTTCGGGACACGATGGTCAGGCTTGAGCGGACTCGACGACACCGTTCTGGTAGTCGTACCGGGACAACTCCATCGAACGTCAGTCGTTCAGATGACTCTCCTCGTGGAGAACGCCAAGACAACAGGTCTGGTCGGTCTCCTAACCACGACTCTAGTCGGAGAAGAGTCCCTCAAACAACTGGTGATCGACAAACTCCCAAGAGAAGTGGTCGCTCACCACTTCTTCAGAGAAATCTGCAACAACAGATGGAGTACGAGGAGTATTACCCCGTAGGGCTGAGATCTATTATAGGTTTGGTCCACTTACCACTGGGTATCGTCGAGTACGATTGCTTGGTAGCATCAACCTTTCTTTCTCGCAAAGAAGGCGTTACGATATTATTACCGGATGTCGGGCGTTTGGCCTGACCTTCGAGCAATTCACTGGTCGCCACGGTTCCGACCAGTGAACACGGAGAAGTTTGATGGGTCACAAAATCCCATCGAGTTTCTTCAAATCTATACCACCACTGTTCGAGCAGCAGGAGGAGGAGAGCATGTCATGGCCAACTACATTCCTAGTGCTCGAAGGATCTGCTCGGTCGTGGCTGTTAAATCAGCCACAAGAGTAGATCTACTCGTGGCAGGACCTCTGTGACCTACTACTAGCCAACTTCTAGGGCACTTACAACCGTCCAGGAAAGGAGGATGACATGCTTAGGACGCGACAAAATTCTCACGAGCCTTTGCGCCAATTTATCAGGTGTTTCAGTCAGGTTCGCAATTCAATTTCTGAAGTTTCTGACTCTTCTGTCATCAGAGAATTGAAGCAGGGAGTCCACAATCGAAGGATCACAGAGGATATCGCTCTTAATCCTCCGGCTACCGTCGCCGAGATCTTTGAAATGACCGACCGTTATGCAACTACTGCAGAAGTGGTCGAATGAAATCACATAATTGATCGTGACAATAAGGACACTCGAGGAGCGAGCAAAGGCAGCAAGAAGAAGGATAAAAAGGTTAGGAAATCCACGACCAAAACTAAAGACCAAAAGTTTCTTCAGAGTATCTTCCTATTGAGACAGCCTCACTAAAATACGAGGATACCTGGATGAGTCCAATCTACGAGTATCTTCAGAAGGAGATAGTACCCAATGACGATCTTGAGGCTGATCGCTTATCCCGTAAGGCCAAAATGTATACTTTGGTCGAAGGAGTCCTCTGCAAGCGAGGTACTCAAGGGGTTCTCATGCGATGCATATCGCAGAAAGAAGGATTAAATCTCCTTCAAGAAATAGGCGGAGGCATACGTGGAACACATGCTTCTTACAGAACGCTGGTCGGAAAAACCTTTCGACAAAGTTTCTACTGGCCAACAACCCTCCGTAATGCTAAAGAGCTTGTTAAGAAATGTGTACAATGCCAGTTTCATAACAGGCAAATACACCAGCCGACTCAAGCATTACAAACAATACCTTTTTCTTGGCCTTTTGCAACTGGGGTCTCGATATTATAGGACCGTTCCCAAAAACACCAGGGGGTTTCGAGATCCTTTTGTGGCTATTGATACGTTCACAAAATAGATTGAAGCGGAACCTGTGACTGGGACAATAACAAAAGCAGCCAAGAAATTTATGATGAAAAATGTGATCACTCAATTTGGGGTTCCAAGTTGAATTATTACAGATAATGGTACACAATTTTCGAGCGCAAAATTACAACAATTTTGCGAAGAATTGAGTACCAAACTGTGTTACGCCTTTGTCGCTCATCCACAAAGCAATGGGGTAGTTGAAAGAGCGAATGGTCAAATTATGCAATGAATTAAAACTCGAGTTTTTGACCAGCTTATAAAGCGCTCAAGGGCTTGGGTAAAAGAATTACCCTTAGTATTATGGGCAATTCGCATAACTGCTAGTTGGGCTACGACAAAACACCATTTTTCTTAGTTTTTGGCGCTGAAGCCATGCTTCCACCTGAGCTAAAGATTCGGTCAACAAGGGTAAAAAATTACGACGACTCCATCCAAGAACAACTTCGAGCTGATGACATCAACTTGTTCGAAGAAAAGAGCAATCAAGCCTTAATTCGTTCGACAGTTTACCAACAAGCCCTACATAAATATTACGAGCGTAAGGTCCAACCTCGCAACCTTACTGTAGGTGATTTGGTATTGAAAAAAATTCAATCCCAGTCTAATTGGAACAAACTTTCCCCTAAGTGGGAATATCCTTACACAATGGTCGAAGTCAAGCGGCCAGGCTCCGTACGACTAGCAATGGAAGATGGCATTGTTCTTTCTAATTCATGGAATATTGATCAGCTATGCAAGTTCTATGTGTAACCTCTTATATTCTCAATAAAGTTTATACTTTCTCCAATCTTATTATCTTAAAATTTTCATTAAGCAATGCTTCGATAATTTTTCGATCACTTTTTAAACTGGTGGGAGGAAGTAACACCACCTAGTCGAAGTCTTTCCTCTCTGCACGTGGCCCTGCCCACTAGAAGAAACTTCCTAGCGTTGAGCTAATTTCTAACTTTTGCTACCAGTACAAGAAAATCAAGTTCAATAAGAAAAGTCAAACAAATTTTTAAGCGTACTTTTTACAATGTAGTTCCTATTGCAAACTACTCTGACAAACGAGATCCGATTTGCATCTCCTCTGCGACCTTCTTGCCAACAGGCTAAACTTTTTCGATCAGTTGTGCTGCCTCTGCTTCAAGGAAGTCGAAGTCAGCTTCGAGTGGTTGAAGACTAAGACTACGGTCACGAGCCTTAAGTTTTACCAGAGCAAAACTTACTGCACTTTCGACCGCCTATCCTATCGAGTCGGTTTGATTGATCTTCAGAGTCGTTATCAACTCTTGGAGAGTTTCGACTTGCTATACAGAAGTGTTTGTATGGCCGACCACGGTGTCTTCAAGAGGAGTGACCTCCTTAGCACCGAGTCCACTAAGCACATTGTTAACGAGAGAAATATTGTCTTGAAAGTTGATCTTCGTAGCCTTCATTTCCTCCTGACTGCGAGTCAAAATTTCCTGAAGTCATTTTATTTCGACTGTTTGCTCTGAAAATAGAGCATAACCAGTTAGAAAAACACTTCTTAAAGACTAGTAAATAAAACTGGTCGTATATAAAGAATTCTTACCTACTAAGCGAGAGTCAAGCTTCTTGACTTCGTCATCGTGTGAGGTAACATCCTTTGTGCACTGCTCCTCCCATGCCTTTAGGCTCTTATCTTTTTCTTTGGAGATACGGGTAAGCTTGTTTATCACCAAGATCTTCAAATCGACCTATCATCGTGTGAGGTAACATCCTTTGCGCACTGCTCCTCCCATGCCTCTAGGCTCTTATCTTTTTCTTTGGAGATACAGGTAAGCTTGTTGATCACCAAGATCTTCAAATCGACCTCGGTTTGAAACTTACCCATATCGACCTCTTTTCTAAAAAAGAAAAGGAGTTAGAGAAAGAAAAAAAGGTTGTTGAAATGAACAATATTAAGTGAAATACTTACTGTTTATTTCATTTTGCAGCTCGAAAGCTGCAGAATTTGCCTCCTGAAGGTTCTTCAGTGGGTCTTCTTTTTCATCCTTCAGCTTTTGTGCCTCGGCTTTTGAATAGTCGAGTGCATCGACCAAGGATCTTTCATCGCTTTTAGACCTACAAATGTTAAAGTAGACATGAGTACTGAATGAGTGGCAGAAACAAAAAAGACTACTTGTAACAATAGCATACTATCTCACTGGTCACTGCTTATTCGCAGAGTTCAGCCTTCTGCTTTCTCAGTAACATCAGTTGCATGTGGTATTCACTAACAGTAGCAGCTTGTTCGAGAGCTCTCTAAACAAAGAAATACACAATGAGAAAAAAAAACAAATATATAAATATTTGGTATCGAGTACTTACATTGATGGCTGACCGAGCAAAATGGGCATACACCGTGTGGAGTCCTGCAGTTCACAGAGCCTGTCGACTTTGTCCCACCATATTCATTGAACACGCTCGTCGTCAAAGATATGTCCCCTGTTTGGAATATCCTTAGGGTATGGAACTCGGTCACGAGATCTAAATGAAGTGGACCCAACAGTTGGTGGTCCAAAGAAATTCGGGGAAGAGGTCGAAAGAGTCTTCTTCTTCTTCGTTGTTGAGAGAAGATGCGACTCCACCTTGAGGACCTGAAGGAACATCCACCACGACCTCCTTCCCGGCACGGCGGTCGGAGCTCCTTGCTCCAACTTGATCGGCTGCTCCTGGTGATCGTAGGACCAAGTCCTTGTCTGATTATTGAGATTCTCAATAATCGACTCGATCGCCAGAGCGTCTAGGTCTTCTATCGTCTTTACGACCACAGGAGAAACCAATATTCCCACGACTGTAGAAAAAACAATGGCGGACCTCTCAACAGAAGCATCCCGGGGGCTAGAGAAGCAGGACTAAAACAACAAGAAAAGGAACCTTCCCCAAGGAAGACTTCTTCTTATCTTCTTCGTTTGCCTCAATTTCTATGGCACCTTCAGCCTCTGGAAGGCTTCCAGTGTCACGAGCTTGAGAGGCCATGACTTCCTCAACCACGTCTGGTAGAATGTCTTGAGGAAGAGTTGGGACCTCTACGATCACGTCTGGTCGTAGGTCTTGAACGAGAGCTAGAGTTCCCTGGGTACCTGCCCTCTTGATGGTCAGAACCGGTTTCGACCACCTGAGGGATAGTGTTCGCCTCGACCACAGGCTCTACTGTTGCAGAGGTAGCCTTCACAAAAGATATAAAACTTTTCCAGTGCTCCTTTTCTATTTGCTTGACAAAGCCATGAAAGCAGAAATTGAAAATGTTTTGTTGTCATAGTAGAAGGGTAGCTTGGTCTTGGAGGCTTTATGTTTAGGTTCTTCAACCACGCCCCTTTTCCCTACAACGATCACATCGCAAAAACGATCGATGGGGTGGTCGAAAGAAAGGTGAAACTTGAACTTCCATCCTCCTTATCGGCAGCCTTCACAAGGTGACACCTTTTGGTCAAAAGAACTTTGTCTTCCTCTAACTCATCTTCAACAGCCTTCAATTCGACCTCTTGGTCGTCTTCACGGTCTGCCATGCCGACTTTCTACAAAAGTCATAAAACAAATATTGTTAAGTGGTCGAATTTTACGACTACTGAACCCTAAAGACGAAATCAAATTTTGATTACTTTTAGGCGTTCTTTCCTTTCTTCCTCGGTTACGACCGCCAGGATTCGAGGAGCTCCTGCCATGGTCGTAGAAGCCTTTTCACAAATGAGCTTGACTCGAGCGTCAATTTCCTTTTGTGAAAGATCTACGATTACAAAGATATAATCAACAATCATGCTCAAAATTAACAAAAATAAACTAAGTTGATTATTACTTTACCTCCTTCATAATCTTTGGTTGGGTTAGTGGTCCCCGAGTACTTCCACATATGGTGTACTCGATTCTTCAGGGGACTAATGCGGCACATGATGAAGTCTCTCACCACGTGCTATCCGGTCAGCCCCTCTTCCCTCAAATCCTTGATAGCTTGGATGTAGAGGGTGATCTGGTTGAGGTCGCTTGGAGTCGAGTCCCAAGATGAACTCTTCTCTGCGGGCTTTCCTGTGAAGAAAAGACTATCGTCCTTGGGCAAGGTCCAATAGAACCACTTCTTCCACCCTGGCCACGATGACTGCGTGAACATCGGAATATACCCCCTCGTCTTCCCGTCGTGGAGTTTCAGACCACAGCTGCCTACGATTCCGCTATGCTCGCTCATCCCGTAGTAGTACCAAAAGAGATCCAAATCTGGAAGAATTCCATGATAGGTTTCTCACAAGTAAACAAATATACTTAGCATTGGGATGAAATTGGGAACCAAGTTCACCAATTCCACCCCAAAATGCTGGAGTACAACCATCAGAAAAGGGTGAACGAACAGTCGAAAACCACATTCACAGTATGCCTGGAATACTGAAATGGTGTCCTCACCTAAGGGCCAATGCTCCTCAGCGTTGGTCCATTTCACCAAAGCGCACCTCGGAATCTTCTCTGCTATGACCAAAGCAGTCATCTTCTTCACATCTATCTCAGATTTCTCCCACTTAGAAACGGCTCCGGTCATTTCTTCTGAGTGAGTTTGATTTGGATTTGAAAGAATTTGGTGAAGAATTGCAAACTTGGTTGGCAGCGGGGAAAACGAGAGCTCGAGAGCAATTAAAGCAAATGGGGAAAGTAAAAACCCTAGGTCACGCCCTTGGTAGATTTTTATAGCCGCGGGTGAGAGTTAAAGATCGTAGGAACTCAACAGTATCCACCCCTTTGGGAATCGCTCCCGATGGACAGATATGTGAGTCGGTTTGCATTCTTTAATCTGTCCGTTTAAGGAAAAAATTTAACTCAAGTAAAATTACCTTCTTGACCAAGTCAATTTCTAGTCTAATGAAATACTAGTCGGAAAGACTCTGCTTCCGGCCACTATTATACGACCTCCTTTCTAAGTAAGTTATTTTCATTTGAAGTTTGGGGGTTAGATGACGATGATCTAATAATTCTCAATTAATTAAATTATTTATCTGTAATTGTTATTATATATAGCAATATCTTCATGTTATTCGTAAGGATACCCCTTATCCTTAATAAGGGATAAGCTTAGCCGAAACCTACGACCACCCTACATGATCGTAAGTACTTCTACGACTACCTAGTGGTCGTAAGATTTCTACGACCACCTCATGATAGTAAGCCTTACTACGACCACCCTATAGTCAACAAAGTCTACAGACACGTGGGACCAATCGACTAGGGACACTTATACGTTGTATTTAATACACACAATAGTTAATATGTGTTGTTATTCTTCAGCATAACTGCACATATTAAGCCCCCTCTCGACATAAGCGCAAAGGCGCGTGGGGGATTAGTATCTGACAATAACCGTCACAAAATGTGTGCATTTCATCAAATGGTGAGACGCCTTCACGCCTTATATAAGGAGTAAAGCCGATGGACAGAGGAAAGATCAAGCGAATCGAACAGAGACACGATCATAAGACAGAAGTCATTAAGTCCCAGTTCTAATGATTTCTTCCTTGTTGTAAACTATAGTTAATACAACAACACAGAAGTAGGGTTATTATTCTATCAGAAGAAGGCCCGAGCCTATATAAAATCTATGTCTTTTTCTATGTGGTTTAACTCAAGAAAAATCCCATTATTCTTTTGTAATATCGATTCTAAACCATCAACACACCCTATTAGAATACTTTTGATTCATGGTTCGCCAATGTACATAGCTGCCTAATTCGAGAAGTTGTTTACTGAAAGGGGGAAAGCTTCTACCTCGTCGCCATTGCCCTCGGGCTCAGTCTCAGTCACTGCTCGGCATAAAACCCTTCGCCTCCCCGGCCTTCAATTTAAACCACCAATTGTACATCAATGGTAGTAGAAGCAATCAAATTGATTACTTGATGATTCCTGTCTCAAACAAAACCAAGAAAAGCAGCTGACCTGTGCCCAGCAAGCGGGAGGGAGCGGAGCGTGAGCGTGAGGCGGGAGCACCCCGCACCTCTGCTTCTCGCCTGCACTGTGGTAGACGCGAGGAGGATGCGGTGGAAGCATCCGTACGCGGCAGCGGCGGCCTGCGACGGCGGGGAACTCATGGCGGGCAATCGCGGACAGTGGTGGTGGAGCGGAGGAGGTCAGGACTCAGGACGACGCGCGGCCTTATCTCGACTCGTATTCTCGTTCTCTTCTCTCCTATTCGGAGGGAAATAGGAAATCTTTTCTGCGGCGAGGATTTCATGCAGGCACGAATCGTAAAGCTGAAGCACTTAACGTGTACCACTAAGAGGGTATTTTTGGCAATTGGCTATCACCTCCTGAACTCGAAAGAAGAATAGGGTTCTGCGGTTACCGCCGCCGCCACCACCCGCCGGACCAAGGAACATCTCGCTCTCATCGCAGGTGAGCGGCATGAAGAGCTTCCCGGTGGCCGGCGGGCGCAGCGTCTCTCTATCCCTCTTCTCCGATGTCTCCAACAGCCGGTATGTCTCTGCTTCTGTAGCCATTACATTAGTTCTAAGGTTCTACCTAGTTCTTGTTTCCAACTATTAACCATGAACCGTACCGTGAGATCTGAACACTCAGGGAGCTCCTCGACCTGATGCAGTCAGGGAAGCTGGAGCCGGAGGTTGCTTTTCTCAATGCGTCACTGGTACGTTCTGTATGCTAAATCAGCAATTGGAATTGACGCTATCAGTTGTACATGTCTTGTATGACCAATTAGTCAATGTATCAGGTGCCGGATGTGTTCCCTGTTCTAGCAGCGGCTCACAAGGCGCTCCTCTCCAAGTCGAGGGAGTCGCTGACCACAAGGACCCTGCATTCCGAGCTCGTCTACAACTACTCCGGGTCTAAGCATGTGGTTACTCTAGCTGTTGTTGATTTCACATCATGATGTTGTTCTCTTGCCATATGTTGATAGTTCGTGTGATTTTGGGTTTCAGATAACGGAGTCCCTGAAGCGATGTGGGATCTCTGATAACACGACGTACATCCTTGCAGCTCGTTTTGATGCTTCTGACGAGGAGGTAGTATAATGTTTACGACACCCTCTTATTCAGTTATGGTTTTGAATCCATCAGTTGCTTGCTTGCTACTAACCCTGTTCAAATTGACCCTGATTACATCGGCTTTGTGTTTGGTTTGTTGATAAATTGAGCTGTCTAGTATAGGTGAAATGTTAGTGGGTCCAGAGTCCGGACACTACTTTTAATCATCAGATCTACGTCAGATTTGCAACATGTTAATTGCCTTTCTGTGGGTACCACAAATAAGAAATTTTATGCTCTCTTGTCCTGCCAGTTAATGTAAAAACTGAAAGTCGTTTCAAAACCTTGCTGAAACTTTCTTGCTTTGAACACCTGGTGTTAGTACTATCTTTGAACATACAGTATTTTGGGGTTACTGTAATGTTACTGTATGTGGTGTTCTCTAAAAAAATGTTACTGTATGTAACCTGAACTTTACTCCGTGTGCGATAGGTTTCTGCGTGCACCCTCGGTTCCATACCATTTCTATTTCTTATGCATTTGCCTGTGAGTTATTATCCTTCTGAATGGAGGAATTCAAACAACCATTGAAGTGAAAGTTGTAACATTGCAGATGAAAGCAGTGGAAAACCTCATCAGCGGCACGGAGATTGATGTAGCAGAATTGGAAACAAGAGCAAACCAGCCACAGATCCTGAAGGTTTTTAGTTGAACTTGACACTAGTAATATGCTAATGTGGTTTTCATGATAATTATGTATTCTGATTCTGAGTGTCATATTGGTTTTCTTTTTCCTGTTGGCAGCATTATAAAATAACTCCCCAAGAAATATCAATATCTACACTGCCCGACGCAATTGTATGCAGGATTGCTGCTCGAGACGCCCTCTGAGGTCTTAAACAATCATCATAAGACCTTTTCCACTGGTGCACATTTGATTCTCTGGACAAACACTGCATTGGTTGCACCTCTCCTTCATAGTTAAGCTTGTAGCAGGTTGTTTCAAGCTTGGACTTATGAAGTGTATAATAATAGCATGTAGTCCTCCTGGATGTTGTGGCTTGTATTAGCCTTATGCACGACAACACAGCAACAGTTAAATATTTGTAAAGTCATCTTATTCAGATTTCGTGCAAGCAACCTGCAAACATATTGTGCTGTTGACACAGAACTTATCTTCCAGTGATATCACGGACCAAGAGTAAAACCTGTGCAGGATGTGCGACCTAGGTTCGATGGTTTTATGCACATGATGATGTGATACTGGTATGTAGTCTCCATATAATGGTTGCTTGTAGTCTTGAAGCCCTGGGTTCACGTGATGCTGGGAGCCTGGGACAACGCTGCCTTTGTTCTGTCCAAAGGAAGTATGGACATAAGAAGGCTGGTTAGCTGTCCGGCAATGCAGCTGTTCCTGCATATGCCAGTTTGCCAGCATAATATTTCTTTGTTGAGCTATCCTGTAATTTCTATCGGTTCTCTCTCTCTCTCTCTCTCTCTCTCTCTCTCTCTATATATATATATATATACTGGGTTCTTTCTGTTAGATTTTGGGGGGAAAGGAAAACGCCGATATGGACCAGTTGGTTTATATACACATTTGTACATGTGGGACCAAAAGTCCGGTGGCAAATATCGAAGAGATTGTTTCTCTGTTGACGGTGAGATTAAGTGAAGGAACCATCAGTACGAATGTGTTTAGCCTTCTTTTTGAGGAGAAAGTCAACTCATGTTTCACTGGACAGCAATCTGAATTCTGAATAGCACTGTTGTTAGCAAAACACTTTCTATTTGGTCTGATAGTGGTAGTATGATGGTATAACTAGCTTTGCTCATGTCAGAGAGACAACAGCTGCCAAGTTTCTTTTATCTTATTGAAATCAGGGGGTAGTTAAACCAGCATGCCAGTTGGCTTGTTGTATACTTGTATGTTTGGCGTTTCCCTTTCAGAGATGCCATACCCCAGGATCTAATAATCTCATTACAATATAAATCCGTCATACATTATTCCTTTGTTTTCCTTCCAATTATGCCCCCATTCCAATCTGTACCGACCATGCAGTGCAAGCAAAAAAATCACAATCTAATTTTTTTCAGCTGACTTGTTCCCACTAGCCATTGCATGTACAAGCTTCTTTGTAGGCCATAGGAATAGTTATGATTATTGAGTAGTTTAATGACTCTCCATGGTCACCAAAAACTTCCTGGGAATATACCCAGCACAAGATACATAGACCACATGAACGAAAATTTAGCTAGTTTCTTCTCCCCTGGCAATAAAAAGGACTGAAATCTGAGCTCAGCCATACCAATCAAACAATTTTCCATGCGTTCTTGTAGGAGGTTTAACTAGACCAGCTAAATCCAGTTACTACTACACTAGATGGATAAGTACCGATTTTTTTAATAATATATTTTTAATTTCGAATTACAGAAATAATACTACTTTTTTACTTACAGTAATAATCACTTATAGCTCGCCCAACGATTGAGAGATAAATGTCTGAGTTGCTCAACCGTTAGGCGACTAGACCCTTCGCCTCCTAGTCGCCGAACGATGGAGCGACTAGGACACCTGTCGCTCACCGTTGGGCCTTAGTTGCCGAACTGTTGGGCGACTAGGGGCACTTATAAGGTGCGCGTGCCTGGCCGAGGAGGAGAAGAGAGAAGGGAAAGAGGAGAAGAGAGGAAGGGAAAGAGGAGAGGGGGAGAGAAAGAGAGGAGAGGAAGAGAGGAGGGGAGTGTCTTCGCATCGACGATAAGTCTCTAGAATTAGGTTAGCAAGCAACATCATGTGTAGTGACATATTGTTACCAAATAAAATAATGGCAGGTTATTTTAACAATATTTAGATGCGTACTGTGTAGTGTCATATTATCAGTGGCGAAACTAGAAAATTTGTGTTGGGGTGTAGCAGTGATGGTAAAGATTAGGCTATTAAGCAATTATCGGTTGAACGAATGATAGGGTTGGGTAAACTCGGCATTCTAAATATTATATTCATATGATACTTAATGTTTATATATAATTAGTTGTGTTTTTCCCCAATCAGCTAACTGTTTCACACATTTAGTTGCGAAAATAACTTAATTTTATGGAGTGTTGTTGATAACAATTGCTAACATCGGTAAATAAATTTAAATATATGTGTGACCATATTATTAAAAACTTTGTATTCATTACATAATATTTTGTTAAAAATTGGTGGTGCCTGTGCATACCGGGCACCCCAACTAGTTCCGTCCATGTATATTGTTAATTATTGTAAATAGCGTAGTAGTAGGTTTGCATCTAAAATCATGGTAGGTTACTTTTGAAACCATGGTAGGTTATGAACAAAAATCACTAGATTTATGCAAGAATGCAACTTAATTTTCAAAAATTCTAGAACTATGCTATAAGTAATTGAACCCACTAATTGTGTCGTAATTGCTAAGTAGAAATTGATTTGCAGGTATGGCTCACGACCTTGGTGGTTCGGACTGGCATTTCGGCTTGCTACACCGGCTGGTTGACGCGTAGCACCGTGCGAGCCGTCGTGTCTCACATCCGGTTTGCAAGGACGACGCGACTGACTTGGGGGTGGTTCGTACGCGGACACTCTGACGGGCTTGGAGACTAGACCCACGCTGGGTAGACATGTTTGTCCGCAAGCTGTGCCACTTCTTTGTGTCATATGTCTGCTATGTATTTACTTCTTTGTGATTTGCAGGCTGAGCCATGCGGTCTTCTACCTCTCGCGCGGATGGTGGAGGCCATTGAAGAGTACGGTGCTTCGGCCGAGGACGACGAGGAGGTCCAGGTCAGTCCGGAGCGGTCACGACGGTTCCCGTTCGACCGGTCGCTCCTGATAGCCTTGGTGGACCGGTGGCGGTCCTTGACACACACCTTCCACCTCCCATTTAGGGAGATGGCCCCCACTCTGCAGGATGTCGCGTTGCTGCTCTTCTTACCTATCGCGGGAGCCGCTGCCTCCCCGCCGAATGCTCCTGCTGATTGGCCCGACGACATGCTGGGTAGGTTTCAGGGGGTTCTTCCGGCGGAGGCCGCACCACCGTATTATGACTTCCAGGCGCGACAGTGGTATGGCCCGCCCATGCGGTGGATTTCGCAGTTCTGGGTACGCATGCTACCCATTTTCCATGTTAAGCGGTGCACTATCCTAGCCATATGACGGGCTTACTAAATATTTTGTTTGTGCGTAGGTCGAGCGGATGGTCCCGGAGTCTACCGACTACTAGGTGTCACGGCATCTTGAGGCGTACTTGCTATGGCTCTTCGGCTGGGTACTGTTTACCAGTAGTCACGGTGACTCCATCGACGCCCGCCTCGTGGGGTACGCGAGGGGCATCGCCGATGGTGAGGAGCTACAGATCAACTGGGGATCAGCCGTACTTGTCGCGACGTACTGCGGCATGTGTGAGGCGTGCTGCAGGACTAAGCCAACATCTATCCTCACAGGCTACCCCTCCTGCTGCAGTTGTGGTCGTTCGAGCGCTTCTCCCTCGAACGACCCATGCCGCTGGACTCTAGTTTGTACCGCGTGGACATGTACCACGGGGATGCGGTGCACCGACCGACCGCAGGGTCCCTTTGGTGCCGTAGACGGGTACATACTCCCCTCTATCATTGCTTTAGTCGTATTACAGGTTATCCTTTATAACCACTGTTCCGGCTCGCATGCATAGTATGCACATGTGCAGGTCACACGTGTGTACAAGCACTTCATGGAGCAGCTGGACTGCCTCACTGCTGACGACGTGCGCTAGGAGCCGTACTCTGATCAGGAGATGGAGGACCGTGCCCCCGTAGGGCTATCCTCACTGTGTTGGCGCGACCGGTGTACTAGCAAACGTAGAAGAAGCTCGTCTTCGAGGAGCCTTTCCCTTGGCCAGACATGAGGGACAGATGGTGTATTCGCCATCTGGGGGTCAACTTCTTCAGGTAGTTCCTACAACAACCGTTAATGAAACTATTCAAGAGGCTAGCTATGCAGTTTCAGCGACGCAAATTTGATGCATTGTGGGAGATGTTGGAGGAGCACACCAGGAAGCACGTCGTCGAGAGGAACAAGCATCCGCCCATTCCTGGGGCGGCCCAACCCTAACGCATCCCACCACTGCTGAAGCTTGACCCTCCCCGTGTGACGCGGAGAACCTCGAGGGACAACAAGTGCTTCTCACATTGGATTGATGCCGAACCATTGGAGAAGTGATCCTTGCTACACGACACGGACGGTACTAGGTATGACATAATGACCACTAACCTTGCGGAGGTCTACAATTGGGTTCTTAGGGGCCTCCGTGCTCTGCCCCTCGTCACCATCGTGGAAGACATTCCGCAAGCTACAATTCAGTATGTCAGAGAAAGGCATGCAAATGCGACACTTCATGCATCGAACTCACATACACCGTACTGCTTGAAGATTATAGCGTACATGCAGGCCAAGATCGAGAATGGTAAGTCGTACACGGTCTTCGTGATGGGCAATATGGAGCATCGTTTCGACGTGCTCCTTCGGGACAGAGCCGGATTTGGGACGGCTCACTCATTATGCATGAGGTGTGCCTTGGAGATCATGTTAATGAATCTAGCTGCACCTACAACAAGTCAGAGCTCCTTCACAAGCCATGCTCTCATATCCTCGCCATATGCGGGACCATCAACATGGACCCATCAAACTTCATGTCGTAGTACTTCACGAAGGAGAGGCCGCTGCAGGCGTGGTGCGCGAGCTAAGAGGCTTTAGGGCTGTGGGCAACTTTGCCACGTTGGATATGTTACAGCGGACTTGGATTCTGAATCTTGGCCTGTTGAAGGGTAGGAAGGGTCGCCGACAGAGGAACGATATGGATGAAGGGGAAGCTGCAGCGACGGGAAGACGTTGCGGCCTCTGTCGCTAGGAAGGCCACACTGCGAGGCGTTGCAAGGCTCTAGCCGACACGTAGGAACACCAGCGTGAAGTGCAACACCCCTTCTTGTTGTGCGTAGCGGTACTAAGATTAGAAATGATAGCATGTTGTACCTTGTACTTCAGTTAGTACTTTGCTTGTTTACGCACTGTGGAACTACTTGTATCGTAATAGCAAATTTTAACTTCATTTCAACTGTCAATCTGTTGTCGTGACCTATATCTACAAAGCACAATGTGATCTCGCTCTGCAAAGTACTAACTGAACACTCTCTGCAAAGCAGGACATGACTTCCCCCTGTAAAGCAGGATGTGACCACTCTCTGCAAAGCAGGATATGACTACTCGTTGCAAAGCACCAGGACGTGGCCACTCTCTGCAAAGCAGGACATGATCACTCTCTGCAAAAGCAGCAGGACGTGATCACTCTCTGCAAAGCAGCAGGACATGACTACTATCTGCAAAGCAACATGACATGACCACTCTCTGCAAACTAGGATGTGACCTCCACAAAGGGCACGATGCACGAACGCGAAACACATCCGTGTCTCATCGCAATGGATTTGCTACAACTGCGCCCGCTCCCGCTATAAATACAATGCTTCTCGGCTAGGAACTCCACATCAACAACACTACCTACATAACATGGAAAAGGAAAATGAATGAGATAACATCCGCGAGCTTTTGAAGGATTGTGTGTCTCCCTAGGAAAACACAGCTTGCCACATAGCGTTTAGTCAACAACCTTACACTCACCACCCACCTCTGGAGGTCGTCGATCTAAGGAGGCTGCCTCGCAGTGCGTCCAACGATTCGGGGTCGATCCATACCCCCTCCTATGCCCACTGAACGCCCTCTGGAAGGGCCCCCGACAGGGGTAGAGCCACCCCTTTGCTGGTGCCGGGACGTATGCAAGCGCGTCAAATCAATCGATGAGTAGATAATGGGCAGCACTATTGGTGCTGCCCAAACTACTGCACGGACTATCCTGATGGCAGGTTTGACACGCCAAGCCACAGACAGCCGGTAATGAAATCGTACTTTAGTGCACACCACTTTTTGTCTTTCCGTTACACTGTAATCATGTCTCTCTTCTCACTGCATTCTCCGTCACACCTATGCGACTTCAGCTAGTGTATCGATGACAAGATTCACCCCTACGACATGTGGATGCTGCTAACACTGAAGAGGTGGGCCAGGGAGGACTGTGAAGGCTGTGAAATGCGCCTTAAAGAGCTGCAGGCTGAGATAGAGGAGAAGAAGAGGAGGGAAAGGTTGCACGAGGATTAGGAGCGCGAGCATGCCAGGCGACATGAGGCAGAGAGGGTGTGGAAGAGGGCCATCGTGACAAAATCTAAGGAGCAAGGCGAGGAGTACAACGCCGAGCTGGGCCGCAAGGGCAAATGGCCACATTCCACACAATAGTCCGGCCCTCAACGTGCATGTCTCATGTATTT
Source organism: Hsuehochloa calcarea (assembly GCA_036346395.1). Taxonomy (NCBI): domain Eukaryota; kingdom Viridiplantae; phylum Streptophyta; class Magnoliopsida; order Poales; family Poaceae; genus Hsuehochloa; species Hsuehochloa calcarea. The sequence goes on along the minus strand of CM070593.1, from coordinate 81,160,726 downwards.
CTTATTCCCTAAAGGCACGCGTGTACGGTCCTTGGTTCGTTAGCCTGCATACCATGTAACCCCCTTGTTGTATCAACTATCATGTTGTTATCGTTCCCCCATTTTATCCGAAGTTCTCCATCGAGTATGAATTCTCTTGCGCATCGCAATGTCACGTACCTTCCTACTTACGAATCATTATTACCTCCAACGTCGTCACAAAATTCATCAGAAATTTATCGTACTACCACAACATACGACGATCAAAAAAGGTTATTGCGAGTCTAACAGATTTCGTACCTTTCAAAATATACAAAAATCACAAACGAACCAGCCAACCTTATTTGCCCTTTTATTTCTACAAAAAATAATAAGCTACAAACAAGATTTGCTAAATGTATTCCCTAAAAAAATATCATTTATTCTCCCAAAATTATTTCCATCGGATTAATGTAATAATAATATTATTCATTAAAATCGCCATACGGTTGAGCGACTTGGGCTAGTCGTCCAGCGGTTGGGCGCCAAGTGTCCGAGTTGCTCAACCGTTGAGCTACTAGTCATTGTCGCCTAACGGTGGCATGACTTGGACACTTGGTGCGTAACCGTTGGGCGACTAGCCCAAGTTGTCTAACCGTATGGCGACAATGGATTATTACTGTAAAAATAAAAAAGAGAGTATTATTTTTGTAATTCACAATTAAAAAATAGATTATTTTTTATAAAAAATTCTACATTTCTACATCATATGGTGGTTGTACGAACACTCGGCAACTAGAACAGAAATATGACTGTAACAACACCTCTAAAATTGTAATGTCAACTAGTAACTCTAGCAATAGGGGTAATGCCAAAAGAATTAAGTGTTATACTGGTTAGGATTGAGAGGAGAAGATGTAAGTTAAAATTAGCAATTTGGCAATGGAATTACATACTATTTTCCTTGGACATATTTATTTTGTGAAAATCATACGTAAAATGCCCTCTAGGGGATTCTGTCAGAAAGTGTGAATATTTATTTCATTCCATTAAAATAAGAAGTCAATTCTGTTCGTAAGAAAAAAGAGAAGCAAGTCTATATTCAAGTGAGTTGTATTAAATCCAAAAGATGAACCCTAGAAAAATATCTATATTTTCTACGCCTTTCTTCTCTATTATCTCCAGTGAGTAATGCAGACCTGGCTAAATGGATGGCCGGGCCCGGCACGGGCACGACCGGACACGACCCATCGAGGCACGATCCGTTCGGCCGGCTATTAGATGGGTCTTGTCGGGTTGGCCCACGTTCTGGGGAGGTGGTCTAGGCATGACCTATTGGAGTTTCGTGCTGTGCCGGGCTGGCATGAGCCCGTTTGGTCCGTTAGAACAAAAAAATCCAAACAAAAATAAAAAACCCAAAAAAATCATAAAAATATGTAGAATTCAAAAATACATATGAAAATTATAATAAATGAGATAAGCATATTGAAAATATAATAGAATTTTATTAATGTTCAAATAGTTGGCTCGTTAAAACATTTATAATTTAACTCATAAGACTTGAAAAATTGAAAAACATGTAAACCAATCCTAGAATATATATATATATATATATATACTTAAAACCAAAATAAATTTATATATACTTATAAAATGAACTATATAAATTTCAAAAACTACAAAATAAAGTCATATAAGTATTAAAAATAGGAACAAAATCATATAAATGAAAATAAAATCATATATGTATATTAAAACAGTGTCGTGCCAGGCCGGGTCCAGAACTATTTGTGTCATGCCGTGCCAGTCCGTCGTGGCAGGGTGGCGTCTAGGTACGACCTGGACTATCGTGTCGTGCCAGCTCGACTTATGAATAGTATAAATTATACCATGTTTATATCATACCAACAGTATCGTAACTCGAACCGATCGGACCAGCACGAGGCCAGCCATCTCTCGTCCATTCTTTTCCTTTTCTCTTTTCCTTGGGTCACTCTCTTATCTCTCGCGTTCGCGGCACCATTCTCCCAAGTCGACTCACCACAAGCACAAATGTTGCTTTTATCACTTGTCACAAGTCACAACATTGAAAACCCCATGTTCACTCTTGTACAGGAGTTGCAGACTGGCATTGACCTTTTCGTTACTTTTCTTTTCAGTAATAGTATGGGTTCCAAGAATATATTTTCTAAGAAAAGGTATTCTTAACATTTCCTATATTTAGCAATATAGCCAGTATTAAAGTCAGACAGACACTCGTCTGCACACTTACACATCACTAGTGATTGGGTCTGAAAGATTTAAGATCCCCAAAGCCCCATCCAATTATTGCAAAAGAAAACTACAATTTGGTAAATGAGAGGAGATCTTGCAGAAAAAAGCATATGCTTTGCCAAGTTCCCAACTGGTTCCCTTCCCTCTAATATTCTCCTCCCCGAGTGGAATATCCCCGCAATTCCAACCCCAATTCCAATTCGTCCCTATCTCTCTTATATACGCAACACGAAGTCGCTCTCTTTCTTGCTCCAACACAACACCAACACATACGCACAGCAATTGCACAGACATATACGATTATACCAACACGTAGAAAAAGCGAGAGATTCTTCTTTTACTCTTGGTTTCTTGCGGTTGCGGGGGTGGCAATGGCGATTGGTGCCGAGATCAAGGAGGACCTGGAAGAGGCGCCGCCGCTGCTCCTCGACGAGGCCGAGCGCCCGCGACGCGTCGCGCTCTTCGTCGAGCCGTCGCCTTTCGCGTAAGAATTCACTCCTGCCTGGGTCGTTCTCGTTGCTTTTCTTGATTGGGCTATGGGTGTTCTTGGACTTTTGTGTATTCTTGGCTGGGTCGACGGGATTGTTCAAGGGAAAAGTTGGAAGATTCCACTGGGAGTAAGCTCTGATGCGGCGTCCTTCCTAGGTTTCTTGGTTTGTCGAAAAAGCATGGATCTTTCTTGGGTCTTGGGAAGCGTGAAGATAGGATAAAAATTGATGAAGTTTCAGGTGAATTAAATGTGGCGGTTAAAAAAATGGAAAATGGTTGGATTAGTAGGGTGTGTGAAGAACGGGAAACGAAACATTTGTGAAATGCATTGATATGATTGCATTTTTGTTGCCTACGAAGAGAGAAACTTTTACTTTTGATGGTGATTAAATTGCTTTTGCATTTTAAACGAAGTTTGCGTTTTTCATGTTTGCAGCTACATCTCTGGGTATAAGAATCGGTTTCAGAACTTCATCAAGCACTTGCGCGAAATGGGGGATGAGGTATATATTTTTTGCTGTCCTTAGGTAGGGTGACAATTGAGTTGTACTGATGTGGTATTTTTAGCACAAAATTATAAGGCTTGAGGATAGTAGATTAGTGATAGGTGTGACTTAATTTGGCATCCTGTTGTACTGTGCAGGTCATTGTTGTGACTAATCATGAGGGGGTTCCCCAAGAATTCCATGGTGCCAAGGTTATTGGTTCATGGAGGTAAGTTCTGAAGAATGAAAATACTTGTTTCTTCTTTTTGTCTTAAGATATTACTCCCACTAGCAATTTGGGCAATAGCTTCTGAAGGCCTCCGTTTTTGTTAGGACTGTTTCAAAAAGGAAATGGGAACTGCCTAATGAGTACCAACACTACCCTCGAAAACTTTAACTACTTCTATGAACATAGTGAATTACTCAAATTTATAGAGCATTCAAAGTGTTTTACACCTCAGAACCATCTCTTTTTAGAGTACAGTTAGGTTTCAGAGTTTAAGATATATTCTAACTCAAACTTATCAACGAATGCAAGTACTACATTAAAAAAATACTCCACATTTATGAATTTATTGAATGATAGAACAGTCAGGGAATAGATTGGAAGTGTTGTAATCTATGATTGAATCTCGTGATCTGTAGTGCTCTTTGGTGGCATATTCTTATGCTTAGCTGTTTTCTGATCCTTTCCAGCTTTCCATGTCCACTGTATGGAAAAGTTCCTCTCTCACTTGCACTCAGTCCTAGGATTATTTCGGAGGTTGCAAAGTTCAAGCCTGACATTATTCATGCATCCTCACCTGGAATTATGGTAACTTTATATTGACAATCAATTCGTTAATCATCAAATGTTCTCTGAAGTTTAGCCACTAAGTATGATGCACTCTGCTGCTCTTTCAGGTTTTTGGGGCTCTTGCTATTGCTAAACTTCTGAGTGTTCCCCTAGTGATGTCCTACCACACCCATGTCCCAGTGTAAGTTACCATTGAATTATACTGCAACAAATTGTTGACTTTTCTGGCTAGTTCAGTAATTAACTTGCCATATTCCATTTTTAGGTTCTTTGTTTTAAAGTTCCTTGATGGTTTAATAATGCATGTCTGGTAGTAAATGAATACTGCACGATTCTTTTTTCCCCGACGCGGAGCCAATAAAGTAAACCCAGCACATTCGAATATAATTTTGAATGTCAAGAGTAAATGAGTAATACTGTTGAATAATTTAGAATGTCCAGTGTTAATGAGTAATACAATTGAATGATTTGGAATGTCCAGAGTAAATGTGTAATAAATGAATAATTTAGAATGTCTAGAGTAAATTAGTAACACAATTGGCTTACCTTTTCTGTTAATAATAATAAATGAATAGATGGTGCCTATAGCAATATCAATCTGAAATACATGACTAATTTACCATGATTAAGATTTGTGTTTAAAATAGAAGTACACTGACGGTTTGGATTGGGATTTTTTAAATAAAAGACTTAAAATAGGCAAGCAACTCTTATCAGAAAGCCCCCCCTTTTTTAATTGCCAGTGAACAACCTTATCAGACTATTTGAGCTGTTTGTCATAGTTGCTGAATCTTATTTATGTTTTCCCCATGCAGATACATACCAAGATATACGTTTAGCTGGCTTGTGGAGCCAATGTGGCGAGTCATAAGTAAGCCTTCTACTCCCACCTAATGTGTTTTCCTAAACAGTCAACTTTTATGTGACAAAAACACTGACTTGGGCCTGTTGTTTCTAATAGGGTTCCTTCATAGATCTGCCGATCTAACTTTGGTGCCATCAGCTGCTATCAGCAAGGATTTTGAAACTGCGCAGGTTATATCAGGTATTCAGGTTGGTCGATATCTGTACACTGTATATTACATGTTCAGATGTTCTTATTGTTTCTCCTGTTAATGATATGCTTTACATCCTTATTCAGCTAACAGAATACGGCTCTGGAACAAAGGTGTTGATTCTGCCAGCTTCCATCCTATATTTCACAGTCATGAGATGCGAATTAGGCTAAGGTGACATCATATTTCATTTCTTCCTGAATGTTCTGTATATAGTAGATTGAAATTAATTATTCACAATTCTGCTGTATGATCTATTATTTTCAGTCATGGTGAGCCCGAAAAACCATTGATAATTCACGTTGGACGCTTTGGGCGTGAGAAAAACTTGGATTTTCTGAAAACGTGAGCAATATTCTCGCTTTGCACTTTGTGATTTATGTGATCTTTGACTTACTTTAAACAAGCATAAAGCATCTACCAAAACTAGACAAACACCATTTTTTTCCTTTCTTTTTGTGCCTTACATTATAAGCTGCTTGGCACTAATTTTGCTTTATGATTGAGCAGGGTAATGGATAGGTTGCCTGGAGTAAGAATTGCATTTATTGGAGATGGACCGTACAGGTATATCCTATGCGATTCCTTCCTTTTTTTATTTCCCAAACTCTTACATTTTCATCCGTTCAACTATCTCAACATTAGTTCAGAATTTATGCTGTGTTCTGAACCTCGGCCTTTTAAGATAATAATGTAATGTCGGTTTAAAGAATCTTTTTCACTGAACTTTTTGTTCTGCGAATCGATGTTGTTGAGCTTTTACCGCAAGTGTGGATACATGTTTCCTGCAATTTCATCGCAGACCTGAGCTAGAGAAGATGTTTGAGGGGATGCCTGCAGTGTTCACTGGAATGATGCAAGGCGAGGAGCTCTCGCAGGCATATGCCAGTGGTGATGTTTTCGTGATGCCCTCAGAGTCTGAAACACTCGGCCAAGTAGTCCTGGAGTCCATGTCATCTGGAGTCCCCGTAGTTGCGGCTCGTGCTGGTGGAATCCCTGACATAATTCCAGAAGATCAGGAGGGCAAGACCAGCTTCTTGTTCACCCCAGGCAACCTCGACGATTGTGTTGGCAAGATCCAGCTTTTGTTGACGAACAAGGAATTCAGAGACAACATGGGGAGGACTGCTAGAGCTGAGATGGAGAAATGCGACTGGAGGGCAGCTTCGAAGAAGATCCGGAACGAGTTCTACAACGCGGCAATCTGGTACTGGCGAAAGAAGCGCGCAGAACTGATCAAGCCATTGCAGTGGCTGGCGCAGATGTTCCTACCGGCACCTGAGGTCAACAGAATTACTCAATCCTGATGCCTCTAGTCATGACCCGGACAAGTGATGGATGGATGGATGGATGGATGCATGCATTCCTTGTAAATTTCTGATCTATAGTGCAGTGTCAATAGGTGTGATAGTTCCTGTTTTTGTATGGAATTGGACTTGTGATTGGTATGGCAATACCATTGATTGCTTGTATTGTAGAAGTGGAAAACTGGAAATGTTTTGTCTTGTGAGGACACGATGTACTTTCAACTTTGTATTGATTATGATCACGCCATCAATGCATCAAGATGCTGTTGTGCACACAATCAAGACTTCATCGAGTATCAATTCGTGAAGTGTTGAAATCTGAGCTGATGTATCACCCTGAATATCAAATATGTCAGCTATATTGCTGGGAAAGAATAATTTCTTCTTTTAAACCACATAGTTGCTCACTAGGACGATAGGCGTGCTCCGTTGCGCCCCGTCAGGCGCATGGTGTCAGGATTTGTTTTCGCATTGTTGAGCAAAATAAAAAGTATGATAGCAAGCGTGTATATGCGTTGCAGTAATATAGAAGATATGATAGAAGTAACATCTGGATTAATTAGTAACATCTGGATTAATTAGCTCTTGGTATCACAGCAAACCGAAGCTACAATTGAAAGCTACACATCGAACCGAAACAATATTCTGGCATGTAAATAAGTGATATCCACCTCGTGCACGGTATGGATCATGAAGCTTATTACATATCATAATGAGAGCAAACAATAGCAAGCCCTAGGATTGCACTAAGCTGCAAAGAACTTTGGGATCTCTAATCCAACAGAAATGTGAAAGTGACCGCGAGGACATATAGATTTCGTAATCTAAAGTTCAGAAACGATTTGAAGCGCGCAAAGTGATCCACTGAATTTAAGGCTTTAGTGTCGACAATACAAGTTTGTTATCTCCGGCGGTACGAAATCAACAATGTTGGGAGGAGGCGAGTCAAGACGATGAGTTCTTATCCGCATGACCCAAAAAAGCGACACAACAGGGGCATTGTCGCCGTTAATGTTGTATATATCTAGATATTCAACGAACAGCCAGCCTGTACCTATACGCCTAACAAGCCAGCTTAACGGTGTGTGAATAAAAGACTGCTCATTTGGAAGTATTTTCTGTTCATAAAAATAAATCTTGAAGTACGGGGAATACCACAAGGAAGAAGAAATTGCACCGCTGCTCCTTGCTTTCCAGCTGAGAACAAACTTGATTTAGTATAAATAGATAACCACCTCTCCAATCCAAGGAAGGCCATCTGAATCGATTACGGTGCTGGTGTCCCTCGAAAGACTACTTTTAGCAAATATATCTGGAACAATTTTTTTAAGCAAATATATCTGGAACAATTTTTTTTAGAGACAAGTCAATGCGCTCAGTCTGCAGGAAGAGTTCACAGAAGAAGAAGACAGGTTTCTAAGAATTTCCTAAACCAAAGGTTCATTTTTTAACAAAAAAAGTTGGTCTAAGCAAAAAAAAAATCCGAAGATATCAACCTCTTGCTGGATGTTATTTGAACATACTGAAATGACATTCCATACAGAGGAATCCCAATCTACTACTCAGGATTATCTAAACGTAAACATAAAAAGATGTGATAGACTGTATACACCATAAAATGCACGCGCCAGTTTTAGCTCTAAACAATTTTCACATAGAAAATCAGAACATGGAATAAGAACATAGTATTTTTTTTGTTCTGGTTTTCTTTGGAGTCTAACATTCTGGATGTTCCAGAAATGACAAAATACAATTGATTATCTATTCAAAACGATGGCACCCTCCATGTCATAACTGGATTACAAGAAAAGTTCTATCACGTCAACCAAAGTTTTAAAAAAATCATATTATATAATATATTGAAAGATTTACCCTGTGTATGCTAGCACCACTGTTCATCCGTTCATTCCGGAATTTCGTCCATACGATACTTGCTCTATGTAGCTGGTCGAACAATCGATGCCTTAGGGGTCTACAGGGCATGAAAGACATATATAATAAGATAACAAGTGTTTTCAGCAATCAATGCAAAATAGGGGCAGATTGCATCCTGAAGTCATCTTAGTATACAACTAACCAATAGATAGACAAACCCATTGAGTTTGGCCGCAGGTAAATACATTCCGTTGTACTAAAATGAGTTATACAGATGACCTATCATATTGCTGGGGAGTGGACTGAGGAATGAGGGATATCTGTCTCATTTCAGTTTTGTTTATTAGCATTATTTCTTCTAGTCTTCCATGAAAAAAAATTCACAGATAACTTTGGCTAGGTGCAAGTGCAGCCAGGTTTTAATAATGCAAGTGATAAATAGCAAACAAATCGAGTTCCTGATGAGACCTAATTTTTGAACAACCAAGCAGTTCAGGGGTTTCCAAATTATGGTTTTTTAGCCTGAAGTACTCGAGTCATAAAAAGTCCCAACAATTCCAACTGGGTTTTACGCTATTGCTTTTAACAAACTATTTCATAATATCGTAAGGAGAAAGTGGAAAGTGTTATAAATGCATTGACATTAAAAACTCTTCTGGGACCTGGCTGAGATACAGCTGGTACCAATATGCAACAAAATATTCCGTCCTGCACCGCAAAAGTAATCAGAACAAGTCGACCTCCACATAGCGATAACTGACAATTCTGGTACCAATTCTCAAAGCCCTGCCTAAAACCCCATAAGCACAAACAGAAATGTATGCTCTTAAGTGGTAAAAAATATTAATCCCTATGTTCCCAAATAAATGGTATTTGTATTGTCTGAAATAACCGGAAAACAAGTTAGAAATAACGAACATATGTTGCATCGACTTCACCAAATTGTACCAAAGTCTGATCTTCTCTACACGCAACCAAGTAGTGGCAGAGCAGTCTAAGCATTTGATACGATCTGGACCTGGTTTCGTTTAAGCATGTCTCTCCAGTTCTCCTTTGAGCTGGTAGAAGTACACAATGCACACACAAGATGACAGTAATCACTGCCTAGAAATTAAGTAAGCTACTACAAACAACATCCCAACCTCACACGGAGAAATGAGTTCGCTGAGGTGGTCCCAGTACCTTAATATAAGCTCTGTAAGTTTCTACACATAGGCCCCTCCTGTAAAATGAACAGCACCAAACATTAGTAATGCAGGGTCACAATAATTTTTTTTTTAAAAGTAGGAGTTGTTATTTTGGCCTCTGCATCATCCCAAAGTCTAAGAGAAGTTTTTTCTGCACTAAGAAGATCCTCTACAACTTCGTTATATATTTATATAGCAGAGAATTCCTACACAAATGCCCTCTCCTCATGCTGCAAAAGAAACGACATGCTTATCAGCTAGACATTCGAAAAGGCTGCCACTGCAATACTTGCCATGAACAAACTGTCAGCAATTACTAATTTAGGATCAAAATCGCGACCTCTAAAACCTGAGAAAGGATGGGTATTCAATTACCTTGCCAATGAAATCATAAATATCTGCTAATGTATGTCCTGATATTTCAGACACGATGTTTGTCTTTGCGCTACCTGTTTGACCATATGCAAAAAAAAACCTGTTGTTAAAGATAAAACAAAAAGGAAAGAGAACACATTCAACGAGTTCATGGAATGCTCTCCAAGCACATAAACGATTCTGTTTTACCTTAGCAAGGTAGATGATGCGAAGAACTAATAAACGATTGAAGACTCTCCTGCGGACCAACCCAGAGGCTTGGCATCTACGAGCGAAGCCTCAACCTGACCTTCATGTTCAAACCAAAGGCAAGAAAAAGGAGACAAACTATCAGAGTAAGAACCAATCGCTGAGTTAAGAAGGGAAGGGAGCATAATGGAGCACGAAAATCACAGAGAAAGGAAACTAACAGCGAGGTCATCACAACCTGCAACATGGTGCACCGGTAGACCTACACAAAATTGTAAAAAAATGTATTAATCAAGGCGTAAATGCAAATCTACATCACAATCCGAGACCGAAGGAGGGATGAAGGATGGATCACTAGCTACCGTCGGCGCCACGGACTCTGTGGAGCATAGGAGGCCAGCGCGAGCAAGTGGAGAGGCGAGGAGGCGGCGGCTAGGGGATGGCGCGATCGAAGGGGAGGAGGCAGGCTGCAGTGGCGAAGGAGAGTAGGTGGCGGGGTTGGCGCGGGCTAAGGTGAGGAGCGGGGGCGAGGGAGGGAGTGGCACGATCGAGTGGGAGGGGCGGTAGGGGGATCCGCGCGGACAAAAGGGCAGGAGGGGGCGATGGGGACGGCGTGACCTAATGGATGGACATCGTCCGTCCACGAAGAATCGGCGCGAAGTCCGAACGCTTGCGCGCGTAGGACTGGCTGGGCAAACGTACGGGATCGCTCTCGTCGCGGCATTCTCACCGGCTTTACTAAAAGGATAGATGACTGCATGCCTAGTTTATCTTCCTTCTCATACATTCAAAGTTTGTCCTGCACATGATGTGTTGCAGTTAGTGCAAAATAAACTTTTAGACTGATTCTGAAGCAAACATCCCTGCTCTGCTTAACTTCTCCACAATTAGATTTTTCTCGAGTTCGATATTAAACAAAAAAGTGAGCATAGCTTTTAATCCAAGTTGCCAATGACAAGTTACTGAACCAAGATGACACGGGGTGTGATGATACGGGTGTATGATCTTCACGACATAGCATCAAGGATAGTAGATGATCCGTGCAGCTTGACGAAACAATGGCGCCCACTGTCTCGACACAACAACCCACGACAAAAGGATTTGTCCAACCACACGCTTTGATCAATGTCTATCGAACCACACGAAGTTAGACATGCAATCTCTCCTGCAATCACCGAAGAAATCATAAGAACAACATCGGAAAAGTGATAACTCAGAAATACTCCTAATTCCCAAGGGGGCATCCGCGGCTTTGCACAAATCCTAAGAACAAGAACAATAATGATTTTCAGAACAATTATCATAAAATTTATGGTTAAACAAAAAGACACGAATACATGGGCTTATAAAGCTGCTAGGGTCGGCCACAATGTGCCCAAATCGACCCTAACTCATCCCTACATTGTTTTGGATTTTACAACCATCACATTATTTCGGACATAGCAGCGCACACACATCAAATATGAGGCTGAGAATAGACCCATTGTGTCGGGATTGAAATTATATTTCTAACAAGTACAAGAATACCTAAATCGAGCTCTGTTTGTAGAAGTTATTGACTTTTTAAACCGGACCAAGCTAGTTGCTCTAAACAGAGTCCGAATTAGAAACAACCCTTCATATTTTTCCTTTCCTTGTTGTTTGCTTTACAATCAATGATAAACAAGATATGAAGACTTCCAAACAATAGGAAAGTCATGGATTAACAGGAGATCACCCAAAGGTGCTTTGCAAAGTGTTGAGGAACTGTCGCTGGCGAGTCCAGTCCAATCGGTCACCTTGTAGATATGCATAGAATCACACAGAATAATGTAAGAATAAATAGTAGATTGAACATAGAGATATAGGGGTACTTCTTTCTTCTCTTTATTTTTCTTCTCACGATCAGTCTTTTACAATGACTAGCACTCTCTATTTATAGACTACAAACACTGCTAGGGTTTTGGATGGGGCGCCCACCCATGGACCGGCTGTTGGGCCAATCCTATGATTTCCTAACACTCCCCCTTGGGTACCCATTCTCATATGTTTATGCACCGTTAAAGCTTTATAAAAACTTAGTGAGAAAAATTTAGAGAAAGAGCACATGATACACGTTCTTGCTGTGTTGCACGAATTGCCTCATTAAAAAACTTAGCCGAGAAGCTTCAGGAAAACTCGTCAAGGGAAAAAGGGTACAATCTACCCAATTTCATTTAATCTACATGATTTATTCTTTGAGTACTCGATCTTCGTGATCAAGTTTTAATAATGAGTTCGTGAAGATTCTCCACCTGAATTATGCACTTCTCTAAGTTTCATTATTCCAATTCCACGTATGCATCTTTCAAAGCTAGATGATGGAAGTGACTTAGTGAATAAATCTACAAGATTTTCGCATGACTTAATATGCAGTACTTAATTTCGTCCATCTTTTGTAATTCATGAGCATAGATATAGTGAATTATCTGACGAAACCAAGCACATTCTCGTGAGGCCTCGTACAGTGCTATGATTTTCAAGTGGTTCATCAAAGTTGATACAAGACTTTGCTTAGACAATTTTTATGAAAAATGTAGTTCCACCACATAGGATACATAGCATGTTTGCGACTTGTCTGTATGTGGGTCCGACAGGTATCCAGTATCTTCATAGCTAGTTATAGTTAGGTATTGGTTCTTTCTGTAGAACAGACCACGGTCTTTGCTTCCTTGGAAGTATCGGAAGATATCCTTTATTCCCTGCCAATGCCTTTTGGTAGGTTCTGCACTATACCTTACTAATAGGTTCTCGGCAAATGCAATGTTTGATCTAGTACAGTTTGTTCAATACATGAGTGCTCCTATTGCACTTAAGTACGTGAATTCTGTTCTCAGTACTTCCTCCCCCTCTTCCCTAGGTCTTTACGGATTCTTATCTTGCTGCAAAGATCTCCCGACCATTAGCACTTTTCGAAAGGTATGCCTTTTCAAAGCCGAACTTTTCTAACTCCTTTTGAGTGTCGGTTGACTGATGCACTAATATCCCTTCAGGGGTATACTCAAGCTGCAAGCCTAGGCAATATTTGGTTTTACCTAAATCTTTCATTTCGAACTCCGACTTCAGGTAAGAGTTTGGTTTCTTACTATCTTGTAGGGTTCCGATGATATTCAGATCATCTATATCCACCAGATTATACAAAATTCATCTTGGGATCGTCGTATAAATACACAGGGACAATTCTCATTGTTCGTGTAGCATTTTTTTGCATAGAAAGTCACTCAAGCGATCATACCATATCCTGCCTGATTGCTTATATTTGTACAATGACTTTTTGAGTTTTACACTGTACATATTTCTATTTGCTCTGTCTTGGTTCGGGACAGAGATACATTCAGGTACCTTCATATAAATGTCTGAATCTAAATATTCATAAAGGTATGCAATTAACATATCCATCAATTTTATTTCTAAATTCAAGTTCACTGCCATTGAGATTAAATATCTAAAGGTAGTTCCGCTCATGACTGGGGAATAGGTTTCTTCATAATCAACTCCTGGGCGTTGAGTGAAATCTTATGCAACGAGCCTTACTTACAACTTCAATATTTATTTCTCTTTCAAATAAATACTCACTTATACCCTACAGGGTGCACATGGGGAGGCGTGCGGCTTACAGGCCCAAATACCTCTCTTTTATTCAGAGATAATAATTCAATTTCTATTGCCTACTTTCAATGTTTCTAATCTGATCTTTTCTTACATTCAGCAAGCGACGCAGGTTCTGGATTAAAGATCGATGATTGTGGAAATTTTCTTTGCAAAATAAATATTAACATTGGTTGTTGTCCTATTCATAGATTCTCCCAGGGTCACAAAGTTTATAGCTATTTCTTCATGGAACGATTCTTCTAATGCTTCTATTTGTCCACTGCTGCTTTCAATTACGGGGGCAAGTCCCTTTAGCTTTTTTAGATTCGGTGTGTGCACACACATCTATACTGATATCTCCTTTAGTAGGAATGTTCAAATCCGGTATGCCTTTTTCCTGAAGGTTCCATACTGGTATCAGGTCTCAAATGGCTTCCCTTTTGGTTCTAGGGAACTTTGGTGAACGGCCTTGTGAAGTCCTTCTTATCCTTTTTTCTACCAGGCGTCCCCGGCTACTTAGGATTCAAGGGACCGGAGTTCTTGTCCTTTTATTCTGAGGTTTCTGGACAGGATTAGGGGTACCTTTAATTTTCTTTGGTATTTCAACCCTCTATGGTGCATTGCGTGTAGGCATATGCGACTTGGTCACGCTCTTCAGATCACTAAAGTGGTCAGGTAGTTGATTCCCTAATGCTTGCAAATCAATTATCTTCTGGACTTCAATTATCTTTTGGACTTCTCTATTTGCTTCACTAGTGTGCGGGTTATGTGCATGGATTACCATGGCTTGTCATGTCATTTCCTAATATTTTTCATCAAGGAGTTGATTTCATCCCCCTAATGACAGGAAATAATAATAATCAAATATGCTATCAGCGAAGCGGGCTGCATGCACATCTCCAGTCATGGAATCCAAATATTTGGTTATAGATGTTGTCTTATAACCAACGTATATCCCAAACTTTTGGAGAGGGCCCATTGCAGTTCGCTGCGGTGGTGGTATAGGTACATAAACCTAGCAACCAAATATGCAAAGATGATAAATTTTTAGTGCTGACTCTTGCGCTAGTTGCATAGGTGAATGGATGTTATATGTTGATGTTCTAAAGTTGATGAGTGTTGTTGCGTGTAGGACTGCGTGTACTCAATATGTAGTTGATAAATTACAATTCTGTAAAAATCTGGTAGTCCATTATGGGTGTAGACATGAGTTACAGAATGCTCAACGTTAATTCCCATTACCATGCAATAATCATCAAATGCATTCGAAGTAAATTCTTCAGCATTGTCCATTCTGATGGACTTCACATGATGATCAGGAAAATTATTCGTAATTTTAATTACCTACAAGATTAGCTTTGCAAAAGTGAGGTTTCTCATAGACAATAAACATATGTGTAACCATTTCGAGGAAGCATCGATGAGCACCATAAAATACCTAAATGACCCTGACAGGGGCTGTATAGGACCACAAATGCCTCTCTGGATACGTTCGAGGAATGCAAGGACTCCATCCCTCACTTTCAGAGTAGAAGGTCTAGTAATTAATTTTTCGGTGGCACATGCGGGGCACAAAAATCTTCCTGATTTGGAAAAAAATTTACATCGATATTATGTCCATGTGAATTATTAATTATATTTCTCATCATCCTTAGATCTAGATGGCCTAATCTATCATGCCAGAGATAGAAAAATTCATAGCTTTTAAATACGGTTTTCAGGGCAGTATAAGCTACGAGTGCCTTAATATTAGTGTAGTATATCCCAGTTTCGTACGAAGGAAGTCGTTCTAATACCCTTTTCACTTTCTTCACACTTTGTAATGAGCAGGTATCTCTTATCATACTCTTCTTCAGTCTCTACGTAAAAACTATTAGCGCGAATATCCTTGAGAGTTCTAGTCAATTATGAGTACAACAATACTTCTTTAATGACTAAAGTTGTGCCTATCGGGAGTATAACTGTGGCCCTTCCTGAACCTATTATACAAGTATCGCTGTCTGCGATTATCGTAAAACTACCAGTATTGTTGCTGATCGACTGAATTTTTCATTATCTCTCTCAAGATGGTATTCGTTGTGCCGCTCTCCGCTAAGCGCACTTCCCCCATAGGGTGTCACATGCGTTTTGATATAAAGTATTTATTAATATGAGGTAGGAAGCAATCCACACATAAAAAACACTTCAAAATCAAAATATAACTTGCTATTATAAATACAGGAAAAATTTAATGCTTTGCTCTCCTAGAGGTTACAACCATTATTCAAAGAATAAAATAATTCAATATTTTATCACAACCACAAACTGCAAGTGACTATAAAAGGATCTAAGTGCAATGCATGCACTAGATCGAATCAGCGAAGTACTTAGAAACTTATGCATTAATCTGCTCCATGACGATCTTCTCCTATTGTGCAACTACGGCTGTGACCGCTGTGTTGTCCAAAGGAGGGGTGATGGGGGCTGCTACTGGGCTATCCACATCCATGAGTGCAACTAATGACTGTGGATCTTCTGTGCCTGCAATGGCGAGGTGCGCCCCATGCTGTCCTTTGCCCTTCTTCTTAGATTAGAAAGCATCAATAACGTGCAACCCACGACTTTACCCTTCTTACCCCTCTCCTTTGTGAGGGGCTTCGTCACCTTGTAGCTGGTAGCATTGGCTTTATGGCCAATATTGCTACTAGGCGACTATAAGATGTAGTTCTTCCTTAGAACATCATCTTGAGCTTCCATAACTTTGCATGATGTCAATTAATTCAACATACTCCTTGTAGCTGTCTTGACGATAGCTGCGTGTGGATTGCACCGCATTCGGGTGAAAGATAGAGAGGGTTTTCTCAATTTTCTGCTCATCCGTGATTACCTTGCCATAGAGGTCAAGACCAGTGGCAGCGCTGCCGTACGAGGTTGCATCGGCCAATTTTCTTTTCCTTTTCTCTCGCTTTGGGCGACGCGTGGCTCAGCCATGGCTTCTGGTGGCACGCGGGCTAGGCACGGTGGCGACTTCGGGCCGGCGTGGCTGGTGGCCGGAGGGCAGCTACAGGTCGGCGTGGCGCAGCCGTCGTGCAAGGCTGACAAGGGGTGTGGCGCGGCTTCGAGCCGATGGTGCAAGCAGTGTGGCCGCGTGCGGGCGGCCAATAGCGCATGCATTTTTTTCTTTGTGCATCCATGAACAGTGCTATCAACATTCCCTCTTTTCAATCAATCATCTGATCGCATTGTGTTGGCGACTACAAGTCGGCTCGCAGAGATTAGAGGATATTTGCAATCTACAATCCACAGTGCAATTGACATCTACTCCTTCATGCAACCTACCGATCGGCATTGGGCCGACGACTTCAAGTCGGCTCGCGGAAGATTAGAGCACATTTGCACCATGGGAAATAATCTAGAAAGCCAAATTTACGGAATTGAAAACGATCTAGAAAATGTGATTCGATCTACGAGCGCCGTGCTACGTCGGTAACCTTTCGATCCAAGTAGAGTAGGCCTAGAGGTAGACCGGAGTCGATCGTGCTAATAACGTGTTGAGGAACCCTTGCTAGCGAGTACAGTCCGATCGATCACCTCGTAGACAAGCGTAGAATCGCATAGAACAATGCAAGAACAAATAGTAGATTGAACACAGAGATATAAGAGGACTTCTTTCTTCTCACGATTAGCCTTTTACAATGACTAGCACTCTCTATTTATAGACTACAGACCTTGTTAGGGTTTTGAATGGAGAACCCACCCATGGACCAGTTACTGGGCCAAACCCATGGTTTTCCAACACAAAGCACGGACTCCTCACGTTTAGGAACCCTTACACGTTGATTTTGCCAGCCTATGCAGCATGCAATAAAATTGACATAACTTTCTACAGAAAGCTACAATTGATGCACTGTTTGATTTGTTAGAAAGTACATTTGATATTCTTTCCAAATGTGTATTTGTTGCTAATTGAAACCCCCTAATTAGGGCAGATATCTTTATGAACTTGATGTATAGAACAACGCACCACATACGAGTAAAACACGATTGATTTTTAGTTCTCCCCTTCGGACGGAACAAACACATGCACCGGGTTGTTCTCTTTCTTTTCTTAATACGTAGCATGTACTCCCCTTTCCCTTGCGATGTCACTACCTCGCTCCCACTAGACCCACGCAATAGGTATGCATGACTTGATCTCAACACCCTCTCTTTTGAGTCTGAAAACATATACTTAGTATGCACGTTAGGTAGCAACTAATTCCCATTAGTTTTATATATAATATTAGTGGAGAAAAACTTTGCCTCTAGCTGTAGCTTTTTAGCTTGTTCGTGCTAGTATTGATTACGCAAACAACACGAGAAGTTGTAACATCGGGATGTCCTCGTCAACCTATTCCTCTAAGCTTCGCTTGCACATGACATGTCGCATATTTGCATGTTATGCTCGGTTGATACCTGGTACCTTCTTCCAGTTCCATCAGGCAACAGTAGTGTGAACCGGCCTTTTTTTCTGCCTTTCCTGATAAGGCTGCGAGGGGAACCAAATGGCCTTCGATTCGAAGTTACCCTTTCCAGCATCAAAGCTGGGCATCTATGACGTCCGCGCGGGCACGGGAAAAGCAAATCTCTCTTCTTCTAGCTTTGTTCAATCATGCATCGCCACTACGTATTATCAAAAATTATCTCTTGTTTCTCTGTACTTTGTAGTTGATAGTAGATGGCAAAGAGGAAGCAGAACAGTGCAAACTTAATTTGTCTGCCAACTGTGATCTTCTGAGAGCTGTATGAAGGCTATGGGGGCTGGAATCAGTTCTTTTTGTTCCCGCATTTTTTGTGCCACAAATTGTGTAGGATGATTGTATGACATGTTGTGCTTGTTCATCGCCAGGAAAAAGAGTTTAACATTGTTGTTACTAATCTTTCTAAAATGGAGGAAATAGGAATGAAGACAATGGAGGTTTAAGGGGGAAAAAAAAGAGAGGAAGGCAAGACAAGAAAAGGTTGCCCTGAAAGTTAGAAGCAAATAGCCAAAGACTGCAAAGAGTAACAGTTACACACTCTGAATGGTATTGCGTCCTATCGCTTCATGCATTAGGGATTGTCACTATCAATCTTCTTTAATAACATTATTATCGTTAAACTCAATCCACATGGCTAAGGACAGAACCATGCATGATTACTTCTTTTAATACTACTTTATTTTTATCTGAAACTGGATACCCTGGTCGGCGAACCCTGGAGAGAACAACCAGAACTTCAGAATAACAGATCGCATGCATGCAAAGATAACGCATTGCACGGGGAGTTTACTGACAATTTATCTACTTGTGTTTTCTGTGTGGAAGTGGCATAAATTTGGTGAGTAGGATTGTAGAAGGTTAGTGTAAGTTGAGCCTTATCTCTTAGTCGTTCTATTTTTCTGTTCCCTT
Organism: Hsuehochloa calcarea; assembly: GCA_036346395.1. Taxonomy (NCBI): domain Eukaryota; kingdom Viridiplantae; phylum Streptophyta; class Magnoliopsida; order Poales; family Poaceae; genus Hsuehochloa; species Hsuehochloa calcarea. Next base: position 81,141,719 of record CM070593.1, on the reverse strand, counting down.
CCTTTTCTCTTAGGCAAGTTAAAGATCATAATGATAATTGTTCATTAAGGTGAGGTTTTGCAGTAGTCTTGGCAAAAGTGAAGGTCTTTCTGTCACTGTTGTCAAGACTTAGCTTTCTGTCACTATCCTTCCTGAATCTTCTTCCTTCTGGTTTCACACATTGCCAGGCCACCTTGATTGCTGCAGCCTTGGCAGTAGCAGTGCACCAGATCACTTTGTGTGCATCTGAAAGTTCACCAACTTTTTTTACCTGAGTACTGGATGCAGAAGGTTCATCAATCTGACACTTTTACTGTTGTCTGTCAATATGGTGATTGTAATCATTCTTGGAGAACTGATTCATTTTAAGACAATTGCTGTATCAAATTCTCTCAGTAGTCTTGTCTTCGAATTCAGAAAGAAAAGGACGGCTTTTTTTGTTTGTAGAAATGTTTCACTGACGCTTTCACAACGCAACCGTGAAAACTAACTACCCCAGAATACTTTCTGAAGAGTGGCCAAGACGACGACGGCTAAGAAAAATCCGAAACTTACCGATTAGGGTCTGAAGAAAAAGAGAGGCGCCAGTCACTTCCAATTGAATCAGGACGAAGGGATGTTCGGCACGGCGTCTACCAATGAGTTCATGCTTCCGTGAGACTGAAGCTGCTGCTAAATGACAAAGTACATAACAGAAACACATGTTTTATGGTAAAAAATCGGCATGAAAATTTTTATTCCATCGACGAAAAACATGCCGCTTAGATTGTTCATGCTTATAAAATGGAATGTTCACGAAATCATATGACGTTAGAATGAACCATCAGAAGCTGACATGGAAAGGCAATAAGCCTGAAGAAACGCTACTTAAGGCTTGAAGCAGCAGCAACCACATCACACCCAGAAGCATCTATGCAACAGTGCCTCCATCATCCATCAGGGAGTGAGTAGTTTTTGTTTTCCACTGCAACTTGCAAAGTGAGGAGTGCAGGCCACAGAAAAGCACAAGCACCCACACAAGTTTGCAACATTTGGGCCTAAGTGCTGCTCTCTACTCTATTCTTTACTGTTGTCGCAAGTGTTATGATGAGGAGGTAGTATGCTGAAGCGTGGAGTAGTACCACGCAGGCGAACGGAAGCCATCGGTGAACAGCTTGACGGCAATGGCGACAAAAACGAAGTCTAACAGTATTGCTGACGGCGCGGCGGTTAGATCGACGTTTTTTTTTCTCTTTTTTTTAACTACTTTTCTTTTAAACCGGCCGAAACGGCCGGCCTGGCCAAACGGTCCAACCGCAATCGGAGGAACCTAGCCCCCTGCCGTTGCGATGGCGGCCTTCGCTCGGCGGCGGCGGCGGCGGCGGCGGCCAGCGAGGTCTTGCGCGAGAGGTGGCACGAGCGGCCGTTGGCGACAGCCGCAGTCCGCCTTAGGCGTGGCGGCGATGGAGGCGCCGCTACGGCGACGAGCGTGTAACTGCGGTGGCGGGCGTTGCGCGTGCTACGGCGCGGCACCGATGTTATGGAGGCGACAGCGTCGGCGGTTTCGAGGTTCAGCGTCTAACGAGCAGGCGCGGCGATCGGCCGACGAAACAGCGGCGCGGCGACCGTGAAACGAGGCAGCGCCGGCCGACGTGGAGCAGCGCGTGAGAGGCAGCGTGAGAAGCCAGGCGGCGGCGGCGATCGGCGTGTGAGATGTGGCGTAGGAGGCCCAGCGGCGGCGCCAAATGGCATGGCAAGACGTAAGAGCGGCACCAGGCGATCGGCGTCGGAGGAGAACCAGCGCCGTCACAGCCCTGACATCGGAAGGCAACGATGGAGATGGAGATGTCCAGGCGGCGGTGGCCGCCTGAGCGATCGGGAGTCGTCGGGCGACAACAAGAGATGATGCCGTCAGAGCGGCGGCGACAAGCGAGGCGAAACCCTAGATACGCTCTGATACCATGTTATGATAGCACTTGTATTCAATATGAGGCCAATAAGCCAGTATATATACACAAATGGAGGTTACAGATAAGGAAACCAAATAATATCTAGAGTGCTACTCTAACACATATATCTCTAACATATATATCTCTAACAGCAAGGATCTACTTGATATCTGTGGATGCCTTTCTCAAGGAGGGAAAGAGCAAGGCCAAAAACAAGGAGGGAGGAAAAGAATTGTAAAAGTTGATGGAAAGAGGACAAAGAAAGCATGAGATGCCAAGAGCCCAAGATAGTGGAACTCGACTCATTTCCAATCTCATATTTGGTGGAACTAGCATCATCAATAGAGCTATAGATGAATACCGTATAGGGCTGAGTTGCACACAAACAATGCATGGTCAATCCACAGAATAAAATATAGTTTTTTATAATAAAAAAATGAAGCTGAAAACAAGAAAAGGTTGACTAGATGAGCAAGGCGAGTAATGCTGAATGAATCATTGCAAACTCAATTCTCGTTTATCAAAAAATGGAAAAAAAAAAACTGATGCGAACATGAGATGGTGCGAGCACAAATAGGTAAATTGATAACTGTGGATAGGTATGTGCTAAATACAGCATGATCTGAAACCCTCAAGACAAGGCAGTATCCTAGCAATCAGATGGTCAGTAAGGTTCCCAATACATCAGCTGGCCAGAAGAATATAGAATATGATTTTTTTCATCCACCTGAAGGAAAAAAAAAGTAGGATCTATGATTGAATATAAGTCCACTTCATAAAATACGTGATCAGTATTCAGCTCTAGCACTCACTGTCTGAAAATACCACAGCATCAAGTTCTTGACGTTCTTTTCCTTACATTCTCAGTATCACCAGCAATTATGGACCACCAAAACACCAACATGACACAGATCCCTCCCCCTCTGTTATGTTCTGAAAAATTCCCATAATTAATTACTTCAATACAGGTGCTGAAGCTACAGCAAGACCATATTATACACATCTGATCCATGGCGCTGAGTGGATTGATTGCACCTAAAACAACATGCTTTGGCTGGCAGCCAACTGATCATGAAGAGGACCACACTGCAAACCTTGATCTTACAAACCCATCCCGTAAGTCGGCATCCCAAGTGTCCCGCTTGGTGAATTGAAGGGCGAATTCGCTCCGCTGTGTTGCTTGGCGTCAGCTGACAGCCAGAACTGGCCTACTGCTGTGGTCGGAGTGGATGCGTTGGACTCGTTGCTGAGCAGAGGGATTGAGACGGCGAGGAGGCCTGTCGTCCGTCAAGTTAACCGTGGTGATGTCGTGAATGCTCGATCTCCTCTTGTCCTTGCCCCCTGAGTTGAGCCTGATGTAGTACTTTTGTGCATGGCTGGCCACCTGAGTAGGCGTCCTCGTCTGCACGAAGTTGCGCGAAATGTTCCTCCAATCCCCTTTTCCGTATTTCGTCAGGCCTAAGAGGAACAACCTGATCAAAGAACAAAGCATGATCTAGCTCAGTAACTATTGAAAAATTCTTGCTTCACCTTGGTTGGATGAGACTATACTAAGGCCTAAAACCATCATAATCAAGCTACATGACTGTCTCAAATCCTACTGAACAAAGAAAATTCCCTTCTACTCCTGCAAATTGCAATTCTTCATAGTTGAATCATTCCAATTTCTAACTTTGAAAACTACCAATAGCAATCAAATGATGTAAAGCCTATTGACTGATGGTGAATTCAAGACAAAAAAAATTCCATAGTCTTGTGCATGACACAAAGCAATCGCTCTCAGAAGTCTGAACACAATTATATGGAGTTGTACTCACTTGTGCTCCTCCTCGGTCCATGGCACGCCCTTCTTCCTCTCCTGCTCCGGCGTGCGGCCGACGTGCCGCTTCCCGCAACCTCCCCCAAACCGGTAACCGTGCCGGAAGTCCCCGACTCCGTGGCCGCCACTGCCGTCCCACTGCAGGGTGAACGATGCCGCCCCGTTGGCACCGCCGTACACCGGGAAGGGCACCATGCCGGACTCAATTTGCTGGACGTCGACCTCGAGATCCTTGAAGTGGGTCATGACCTCGAAGACCGACTTGCCGGGGATGGCCTGCGCCACCTTCTCCCAGTCTGGGCAGCGCAGATCAAGCCCGGCGAGCGCCCGCTCGAACCGCTTGTTCTCCTCCGGCGTCCAGCTGCGCGCCAAGAACCAGTTGCCCCGGGAGGCGTAGTGGTCCATGGGCGGCAGCACCTCCATCCACGCGTCCCTCATCATCTCCGATCCACTTGTTATCCTTGGCTTAGCTCAGCTCAGCTAACTGCAAGGAATCAAAAGGGCTTAAAGGTGATTTTTTGTTTTTGCATCTTAGAACAAGATTGGATTCCGGGAACACTGTAACAGCGCAGGATTTTTGTTAATAGGAACTCTCGTTGATGCAAATCAGATTAGACAAACATGGATTGGAGGAGAGATTTGGAGGGGGAAAAAGTGGAATCTTTATGAGCAAATTGGATCGAATAGCAGTGTCCCAATCCACTGGGACTACTCGATTGCAAAGAGGTGATAAGACTACAAGGACCTGAAAAGGAGGAATCTTTGGAGAACAGATTAGATTGGATTCAAGAACAGTTCAGAACTGTCCCCAAACACAACTAAAATCGTGAATCATGTGACCCCAAAATTCACATCTCCTTTAACAACTTGACCACCGCAAACAAACAATAACCAAAGCACCGCACATCCAAGACATGGCAGATATGGAATTCACACCTATAGAACTTACCGAAACGAGTAAAGGAGCGATTTTTCTCTCTTTCCACCCCAAATTGCATTACCAAATACCACAAAAATTCCAAACTCACCCAAACGAACCGAAATTTCACCTCAATAACATCGCCAAGAGCTCAAAGACCAGGGAAACAAAAGGCATCATCACACTGAACAGCTCCAAGAAAGCAACATTACTCACCTCTTCTTGATCTCCGGAGGCAGGCTGCTGTGGTTAGTACTTGGCACGAGGACAAAAGGTGATCTCCCTCGGTTCTTGCTCAAATTCTTTGAGGATTCCCCCCCCCCCCCCCTCTCTCTCGCTAGCTCGCTAGCTTAAGCTTTCCCTGAGCACTAGAAAAGAGATAGCGATCCAAGGGCAGGTTCTTGAGAGTGGCAGCCGGTGATTGGACCGTGGCCTGGAGCTTGTGGCGGACTTTTGCACTATATATATACCCGTGGCTTAACATGTGTGTGCGCACACACTTGGATTTGTTCTTGGCTTCTGCCCCTCGCTTTTACCTCCACTACTGGCTACTACTTGGCTCAAAGTTTTCCGTAAATATTCTTTTCTATTGTGTTATGAAATTAACTATAAGCATAAGTGATCGTCGACAACAAACAGTAAATGGCATTCAGGCCCAGGCGAGTGGCTAAGCGTCGGTAGGGCACATGTGTTAGTGATTAGTCGTAACGATTTATTAAAACCACCTGTTGGTAAGTATTGCTATGTGCTCAATTATAAATAATAGTCCCTTGTGGTTTGCTTTAGGTTGCCTGCGGAGTTTTGATTAGATGGAACTTGGAAGTGGAGGAGTTGTGGCAATTGCTTGTTTGTACTTTGTGCGGGTGCAGAGCAGGAGAGATGGCGATGATTGGTCGCCGTCGACAAGTAGAGAGAGGGTTGCATTCACTCGTTGCTATCAGCCGTTTGGTAAAGCATATGATTTGCTGGCCAAGGACTGGGCGGTCATTGTTTTATTGTAAACATATTGCTTTCTAGCAGTGAGTGTCGTCCGTGCTGTTTTGGCAGCTTGTGTGAGTTTCTACTTGGTTTATATGAATCTGTCAGACCCCAACCTTACCAAAATGATTGCTGCTTCACACCATCTAATCTCATCGTCTCCTGCATAACACTTGAAATTCAGCTCCATCATGGAGCATTTTTACTGTTTGAAAAATCCATAAACACTTCCAAGGTATCGGACTTGAAATACATTATCGAGAATTTGAGATCAAACTCTACTCGGGTGGATTAAAGCAGTGCTGGAGTAATCGGTGGCTGCAAGCCAGGCCCTAAACGTGCTTTAGAATTTGTGCTTTTACTAAAATCAGTTATTTGCTTATTTCACTAGCTAAGTTTATATTACTCATGTTGCTTTCATGCATGTTCATCACATGAAGAAGAATTTTCGAGCTCTCTTGTTGGATTTTCTTTCTTAAGAGTTCACATTTGGTCTTCTTTATTTTAATTTTGGGAGAATGGTTCTAATCTACTGGTCCTTATTTCGAATATATGTTAACATCGAGTGCTTGGCAAATGTATACTGTGGAAGTTTGTTGATGATGTCTCTTGCTTTCACAAAGTGCTTTGCAAGTGACAAAATTCTGAAAATTACAGCACCTTCATGTTGCAGACTTAATTCACAGAATCTCTACAAGTGACATCTTTCTTGGAAGCAAAAGGAGAAGAAAAAGGTGATTTTCACAGTTTTGACAAGCTACTTTCATTTCATTCCCTAGGAGAAAAGGATCTCTTGTCTTTCTTTCTTGACTAGAACTGGTCCTCCTGAGAGTTCTTTCCTTGTAATTTATTCATATTTTCGAGGGTTGAGCTATTCTTCTACTACTATTCTTTCTTCCTTCCTTTTATTTTGTGGCACATGTCTGCTTGGAGTTTTTGGCTGAAAGGACACTGTTGCACTGTAGATTAACAAAACTAGTCGTTCGTTCAAATCAAACGCAAAAATGTCACCGAGGAGTCATGCGGACTCGCCACGTCGCAATTTCGGCATCCAAGGGCACAGATCCCTCTTGTTCGGCCCCTAGGGGCACTTCAGTCCCCTCGTCTATTCGCCTGGGGCACAGTTGAGCCTCGGCCGGCTCCCTAGGACACGCCCCCCACACGGTATTTGGCCTGTATCATTTCATGTGGAGTTAAGGTTTAGGGAATGAAATTGTCAAAATTCCATAATAAAATTTAAGAGACTTCCAACAAAATTTGTGAATTACATTACATGACGCGCATCAGTTGGTTACGTGCATGACAAATGACAGCATGCAAGAATAAAAAAAATGAAAAACACCTTGTCTTGGTGGAATAGGAAAAAGGAGGATCAAAATTAGTCTTGGTAGTGCATCGGTCCCTTCCTTTTGTCTCCTGACTACCCGCGGCAGCGGCCAGTCTTGAAGGAAGCCCTATTCTACGTTGCGGGCTAGATGATTGAATGACGTTAGCAGAACGTAAGGCCAAATAAATAATCAGGATGCAAATTGTATACAACTCACCTCTTCGATGTATGGATCCCCTCCGCCCGGACCACATTGTACTAGCACAACAACAGGTCCAACCTGTCGGGTTCGCCCCATATGAGATTGTCGCCATATAACACAATCAAGTCATGCGTGTTCGATATTTTCTAAAGCTACAACAATCCAATTTATTGTACATCAAATAACCACACTACCCATAAAACACAACCAAGTCTTGCATGTCCGACATTTCCTAAAGCTACAATAGCCCAACTTATTGTACAAAAAATAGTCACATTACCCAACCTAAGCAAAATAATGACTTCAAGGTATTTAGTGCAACAAAACTCTGCAAATAAAATATAGGACTCATTAATTACGATTAAATAACAACAACTAATTAATTACAACTACGTAATTATGACTAATTAATTATTGATGACTAATTAATTTGTACTGTTTACTTAAGCCCGACTACTAACGACTAATTATTGATGACTAATTAATTATGACTATTTACTTAAGCCTAACTAATTAGGACTAATTAATTATGGTTAATTATTAATGACTAATTAAAATACTATGTACTTAACTAATTATGATTAATTAATTATAGTTAATTATTGATGATTGTTTAATTACAACTATTTAATTAAGCATATTTAATTATGACTAAAAATTACGAATAACTAACTAGCACTATTTAAATAATTAAATACGACAAACTAACAACGGCTAATTTAGTGAAGCCTAATTAATGATGGCTAAATTATTACGTTAATTAAATACAACTATTTTAGTTACGAATTTTAATTACGACTAGTTAACTAAGACAAATTAATTACGACTAACCACGACTAATTAATTACAACTTCATTAAATTCAACTAACTAATTTGCAAAATAAAATGTGACTAATTAAATACGACTAACCAATTACAACTAAATATTTATGATGAAGTACTTCAACACTAACTACACAATTCATAATTATGAGGGAAATTATTTCCTCTAGAATATCTTCAATTGATGTCGAACTAACTCTATTAAAACGACTGCTAAATATTTCCCTAAACACCCTCAAATCAGCAGAGAAACCGGAACTAATTTTGGCCGATCACGCTGCCTCTCGCTCAACCAATCCTCTCTCTACGCAGAGCGGAATGGTTCTGGTATGGGGGAATGAGAGCGCGTCACTCGGCTTTATAGACGCGCGCGAAGTGAAGGGACGGAATCGCCAGGTTTTATGCACATGCCATCCGCCGGGCTTTTCGCGCTTGTAGGGGGCAGTGTGAATCCAGGCGCCGAAAGCACCAATTATGTTTAAAAAATAAAAAAAATAAGTTGGGGGCACTATCGTGGCCCAGGGGGTGGCCGAGGACCAACCGTGCCCTAGGGCATGGACGAGGGGCTAAGGTGCCCCTGGGGGCCAGACGAGGTGCCCCTGGGGGTCGGAGGAGGTTGAATTCGTGCCCCTGGGGGCCGAACGAGAGGGATTTTCTGCCCCTGGGGGTCGGAAATGAGACGTGGCGAGTCTGTGCAACTCCGCGGTGACATTTTTGCATTTGATTCGAACGGACGGCTAGTTTTGTTAATCTACAGTGCAATAATGTCATTTTAGCCAAAACTCTGCCTACTTGACAGTAATCACTGCATAACCAGATGAGATCGCCACAAAAGCAGGAGTAGGAATCATATAAAAAAACTGCGAAAGTACAACCGAAATAGGGGAGCTTTGCGAATCCAATCCGCTGAACAAGCCCACTGACGGAAATGGATCTTCTGCATTGAATCAATGTAGAAGATCTACAGTTCATAGCATTAGAAAATGATCTCTACGGCCCGATAAAAAAATCAAAGGTCAAGATCAATAGCCACTCTAGAGTACTGTTCACACACACTCATAAAATATTGTTCACACAGTGAACTTCTACAGTAATACAGAGGATCTGTATCCCCCACAAACATGTCAAGATCTGCACCCTATGAAAGAAACGAAAATCGAAACATAACTCTCTTTTGGAGCTTTGACCAATCCTACATATTGTTGAGATAGGTTGACTCATATCCTATTCCTTCAGCACTTGGAGATATTTGTTGCATGAATTTCTAGATGAATCCTAATATGATTATGATTCCTACTTCTCTTTATAGTAGGATTCTTACTTCACTTTGAAGGAGAACTAGGAGACTACGTAAACACACGAGGGATGGTCATAGGAAGAAGCAAGCAAGAAGAAGCAAGCCAAGCAAGAGGAACTCGTCCAAAGTAGAGGGCACGAGAGTATTAGAGGCTAGATTATTCTTTAGCACTAGATTCTTGTATAGGGCAAGGATCCGAGGTCCTAAGAGGTTCGAGAGAGTTGTGAGAGTCCTTGTACTATTTTGATGTCGTGCTTAAGGGATTTGTTGCCAGCTTCGCCAAATCTCTCTCTCTCATCGTAGTTGCTTCATTGTCATTATTTTGGTTCTCTCTACGAGATTCAAATATTCCATTCTTGATATCGTGCATGCACATGCCATATCTAGCCAAGTTCGATCCGATCTCGGGGTTGCTGCGCATAAGAAAGGGTATCAGCAGGGGCAGACCCTACATGGTTCATGGGTGTTCACTTGAATACCCAAATTTTTTGACAAAATACCTTGGATATAATAGCTATATTACACATTCTATATATTATAGTTTGGGATTCCTAGCAAAAAAATATCGTGCCATATCATCCTCTTATTTTCGACCGCCCGATCTTGCTCCTAATGTATACTAGACGTTGGGTTCGTTTGTTCCCGCAGTGAGACAAAATAGCAACCAGGTCCTTCAAGAAACATCCAAATTATTCGACTTGCCTTTCTCGTCCATTTTGTTTAAAATCCGGCTCTGGCACAGTCTGTCTCCCCACCCCACCCTGCGCTCTCGTACTCCCAGTGGGCTCCCCTCCTTTCGCTTATGTCTTTGTTTGCGCCTCCTCTTCGTGCACTATAACGGTGTCGCCGCCTTCCCTCCCTTCCCTGACACCACAGCCTCCTTTCCTCCCTCACTTTCCCCTCCTCCCACACTTGCCTGCCGTCGTCTCCTCCTTTCCCGCGCCGACACATCCTCCCCTAGCCGCCTCTCCCTCCCCACTGGCGCCACTGCTATGCCACCATGATGTGCCTAGCAGAGGCTGTGGATACTAGTCATGGGTAGGGTTAAGAACGGAGGAATGTGGCTGTCCACGCAGGTTGGAGACGGGCGGCATGTCCAAATCTCGCCATCTCCAACCAAGGTGTCGCCAAATCCGCTCTGTCTCCGTGCACAACGTTGTTAGATCTGGCTATTCCCGGTGACCAGATGCGCATGGGAAGGAGACGGTGGAGTGGGCAGGAAGTCATGACTACACAAGAAAGGGGTGGTAGTAGAGAGCAGACTATTTGTCGAAGCCAGCAACGTGTGGCAGCCAGGGAGGCGAGAGGCGGGAGGGAGCACTCTAGGTTGGCGGTGACTGGGTCGCCGAGGAGGTGGGGCTAGTGAGGCAGGTCGTAGGGCACACACAGTGCATGCGACACAACACAGTTACATCCCTAATTCTCAAGTCTTAAATCCCATATTCCCAATTCAACATTTTATTCAGTGTTATTTTGAATCATTATTGGTGAATGAATCATGGCTTTTGTGAAATTTATATCATAGAGCTTTGAAAAATGAAAAAGAAATATGTAGATTTGAAATCTTTGTGGGATAGAGCCGGAAAGGTACGGCGATAGCTTCCTCCTTGACACCAAAACCGATATCTATCAAAAGTAGCCAATCCATTAAATGATATTTTATTAACCCCTAACACTCATCCTTAAAATCCTGGGTCCGCCACTGTGTATTAGAGTATAACAAGTGGTGCCATAGTGGAGGCTGGATTAATTTGGTTTGTGAGAAGGTCGACTAAGTGTCACGTGGCACAAGACCAAGATCGATGTCGACGATGCGGAGTCAAGTGGAGAAATTTAATGGTGAAGAAAATTTTAGTGTGTGGCAATGCATGGTGAAAGATGTTATCATGCAACAAGGGTTAATCGATGCTCTTAAATGGGACAAACCAAAAAGACATCCGATGAAGATTGGAAGGTGATGGAGCGGAAGGACGTAAGTATAATCCGTCTATGTCTATCCGATGAGGTAAAGTATTCGGTGATCAAAGATAATTCACCGAAGAAATTATAGGGTGATTTGGAAAAAAAATTATATATGGCGAAGTCATTGACAAACCGGTGGGTGCCGAAGCGGCAACTATATTGGTTGCAAATGGAGGAAGGCACACGGTTTATTGACTATTTCAATGTCTTCAACAAGCTTATCACGCAGCTGATTAGTGTGGATAAGAAAATTGAGGAGAATGACAAGGCCGTCATACTGATATCATCTTTACCACCATCGTGAGAGCAATTTGTGATGGATATTCTTGTCAGGAAAGCACTGTCAACTTTAATGATGCAGTTGCATATCTAATGAGGAAGGCACATGGTTTGTTGACCATTTCTGATTACGTACTAAAAATATGATTTTGATTTTAAAACCAGAACAAGAGAGCTTGCATGATCCTAAGTTGATCCAAAGGTATAATGAAGTGTCTTCAAGCTACCAGACAAGCTCCCCCTTAATAGTACGTTATTTATCCTAAAATCCGGTCTTCCACCATACTCCAAAGACCGGTAAAATTCAAAAGGGATCCTAGTCTATTTGTACCTTGCCCTTGAGACAAACTCCATCTTCTTGACATTCTTTGACATGCAGCTCCTTGATTTGACTTGTCATTTAGGACTAAACCTTGTAATCACTTCAACAAACATATTAGTCCCATATTCACATAATGTCATTAATTACCAAAACACATTTTTAGGGGCCTAGATGCTTTCACAAATGGGCCTTCACGACGCAGACATTGGGCATAGTGTGTGAAGCCCAGACTGGCCGATGGTGCTTGCTCGAACCGCCCTTCTCGTCTCAAAAAACCAAAAATGCCCTTTCTATCGGAGAAATAAATACTATATTCCTTGAAGATGCGTTGGAATGTGCTCAGATCAGATTGATGCACAAGTGGGAGCGATAACGATTTTTTTAAAAAAAATATTTTATTAAAAAAATTAGAAAAATAAATAGTCGGCCTAAAAAACAAAAAAATGGGTTCTTATCGCTGGTTGAACTGGCGACAGGAGCATGTCACCAGACATGAACTCTTTCCCTGTAAAAGCTTGATGAAACTCTAAAATTCAGCACATGGTTCATTTGTGTTCAGAAAAAACAGGAGGAGGAAAGGGAGAGGAGTAGAGGAGAGGAGAGGAGAGAAGAGTCCGGTTGCCCACCTATGAGGTAATTTTTTGAACCGAATGGATTACATAGTTTTAGATCTACGGTTGCGTAGTGCAGTATGTTGTACACAATTCTTTTTGGTGGGTAGTCTTGTCTTAGATATGTGGTTAATCGTGAAAATGTTCTTCGTAGTGCAGTTCATCAATTATGTCGAACGTCACCAATTTCAAAATTTACTATGGTTCGGGGACTATTCTGGAGGGTTCCAAGGGGATTAACCTACGTTATTTCCAATCGGCGACCGTGCCCTACCAAGAGTTGAGGGGTGTACATAGGGCGCTGTGATGCGGTGGTTGTTTTACATATTCCAAGTGAACCATGATGTGTATGATCTGAGATCTAGTTGTCTTGCCCCTCGAGCTACATAGTCACATATTTGGAGCTAGTACAGCTGAAGGGAACAAAAGCATGGCAGTCATATCTACGCGTGGCGAGGGAGGGAGGGTGCGATTTGGTCCTTCTGGCCCAGGCATATGCCAAGCCCATCCTTGCATCCGCGACTGAACAAGAAGGGGGTGGTGATGCCGAAGAAGAAGTCTGTGACTCCAACCACAGCACGGTGCACATAGTGCCCGAAGCTCCCGGAGTTATTGATGTTGTCGACGAAGATCCCAAAGAAGTAGCTCCTTCAGTCAGGTAGGCCAGTGGGCTTGCTAACGAGGGTGAGAAACTGGAAGCCATAGTGCAAAGGATGGACCAGGAATCCAGTGACTACAATGCATTGTCAGAAGATGAAGGATCCGACGACTAAGATGACGTGGACCAGCTGATTGTTCCATCCGAATGGAACACATACAGTTCGACAACCTCGTCGTCAACGAAGGTTTCCGTGTGTCGTGGGAGTACGATCAGAGCAAGGTCAGACAAGGAGCTGTGTACAAATGCAAGGAGGCTGTGCAGGAGACGGTCAAATTCCGTGCCTTGTCGGTGCAGCGCACATTCACAGTAGTGAAGTCTAACCCAAGATGCTACGACGTGAAGTGCGAAATAGAGGGGTGTTGTTGGCGAGTGCATGCATTTCAGCCTAAGTGGGACACCTACATGAAGTACTCTATAGTAGCCCCGCGCACATGCGTTGCCGTTGAGTCAGTGTAGTCCCACAGGAACCTGTCATTAGGCTTCATCGCCAACCTCTTGTACGGTGATATTGTGGGTAATCTTGATTTTGAGCCACGATCCATCATTCGTGCGATTGAGGCAAGGTTTCAATACACAATCAGCTATCATAAGGCTTGAAGGGCAAAACAGGAGGCAGTGGAATCAAGGTTTGGCACGTTCGATGATTCCTACCACAACCTCCCTAGGCTACTCCGAGTTATACAAGACAAGAATCCAGACACTCATGTCGACATTCAAGACACCACACATACGAAGTGTCCCGATAAGAGGGTACTGCAGCGAACATTCTTCGCCTTTGATCCATGCATCAATGCATTCCGGCACTGCCATCCAATTTTGTGTGTAGATGTCACATTCTTGACTAAAAAGTACAAGGGCCAGATATTGACCGCAATAGCGACAGACGACAACAATCAATTTCTACCTGTGGCATTCGCTTTCGTTAAAAGCGAGAACACAGACAGTTGGTTGTGGTTCCTGAAGAATGTGATGATTTTTGTTTTACAGGGTCGTTCACACGTATGCATCATTCATGACCGGCATGCTGGTCTGCTCAGTGCAATAACCCAGCTACAACAAGGAGATAATGAACCATTTTCATAGGCAGATCTGTAGATCTGTAGAGAAGGTGGTGCATGAGGTACTTGGGGGCAAACTTCTACAAGTAGTTCTGCAACAAGGACCTGATGAACCTTTTCAAGCGGCTGTGCAACCAGAATTAGCAGCAGAAGTTTGAAGCACTCTGGAATATTCTGGATGAGAGGACCCGGACGCACAAAAGGGAGGCAGCAAAAGGGCGCCCAGCGGCCGAGGCCCCAAAGCATTACCACGGCTACCCATAGATAGTCCCAATATGACAAGGAGGACAGGGGTGTAGGTGAAATGCTTCTCGGACTGGATTGAGCACGAGCCTAAGGAGAAGTGGTCGCTGCTGCATGTTAGGGGTGGTGCTCGATATGACGTCATGACAACCAATCTAGCCGAGGTTTACAACTGGGTGTAAGATCGAGGAGGCCGACGAGAGGTCAGTGAATAGGCAGTTTTAAAAAACTTTTGGCTAAAACTGATTTCTAATGCGGAAGAGTAAGTCAAATCGGTTTTGCACAATTAAAGCCTAAAACAACTAGTCTCACTGAGTGCACCAACAAAATAAGATTGTATCAATGATAGCAAATATACAAAGATATGAATGCAATTTAATTCTAGGAATGTAAATTGCATAAGGTAAATCACTAGAGAGCAAACCACAAAGACACAAAGACTTTTTACCGTAGTGTTCGGAGACTTGTCAGTCTTCCCTAATCCACGTTGAGGTAAGCCCAAACTAATTGGACCGACTTCACGAATTAAGCCAAACACCTCAATTCCACTAGTAGTAGCTCTTTCCCACTCCGGGTAGGTGAGATCCAACCTTCACAACACGCCGAGCATCTTCACAATCTTCTTTGAAGAGATCACCGGACACAACGCCTCCAACACCGTCTAGGAGTCGTCAAACTCCAAGAGTAATAAGTCAAGCCCTTTGCTTGGCCCTCACCACGTGCAACTAATGCACAAACTCAAATAGATACGAAATCTAACTCTAGATGCAACACATGCAACTAAAGACCTCGCTCCTTGCCCACAAGGTGCAACACATGCACAATTGAGAGGAGAAACTCACACTAGCTCAATAGAATGAAATAAAGTGTCAAAAGATTATTTCACAACCGGTCGAGGGGGTATTTATAGTCTCACCACAAAAACTAGCTGTTGGAACAAACATCCTGAACAAATCAGGATTTTCGGTAGTACCATCGTTCAGGATCGGTACTACCGCAGTCGAGATTCAACGATCGACTGTTGTGCATTTAATGCACTGAACTAATCATTACACATAAAGTTGCGGTACCACCACCAACTATAAATCGGTACTACCGCATCGTGGTCGTACCGCTCAGCTAGAACGGAGCTTCCGTTTTCCAGAGCTCAAGAATTCTCAAAAAACACATGCTCTGAAAAACTCGTACTGCTAGGTAAACTTCGGTACTACCATGCTTCGGTAGTACCGCTCTGGGATTTGCGGTCATACCGATCCAAATGAGGTCAAAACTCCTAAAAACACACACACTGTAATATACGTACCGCCACATAAATAATGGTACTACCTACTTGTGGTAGTATCGCGGCTGAAGTGCGGTCGTTCCAATTTTCAGAGAGTATCAAACCACTCTAAAACACACTCTTTGTATTTTACGTACCACCATACATTGTTCGGTACTACCAATCTGCGGTAGTAACGCAGTTCAAATGCGGTCGTTCTGATTATCAGAGAGATCCAAAACATCCAAAAGGTATACTCTCTAAAAAATATGTACCGCTAAACAAATATCGGTACGACCGACTTGCGGTAGCACAGCTTATCAACAGCGGTCATACTTTTTTTTCAAAACAGCTTTCCAGAAGTTCAAATCAAAGCAATGCATGAACCATAACAATTTACAAAACATATTTGCAAACTTAGATCATGCAACAAGGAGTAGGTACATAGACTTCAACTATTTGCAAAACACATTTGCAAAGTATAGTCACATGTTGTAAGGATTAAATGCATGAGTCTCGACTATTTGTAAAACACATTCACAAATATTAGCATCATGCTATGGTGAGTTAGAGCAAGCGAGATTGAGCTATCAACACGTGATGAGACTCAAGCTACTAGTTAAGACCCATTTTAATAGTATGACAACCTATACTAACAATCTGGTCTACCAACCAAACACCGAGACTGGTAAAAGACTAGGAACACATCATTAGTCCTAGCTAGTCATACCTTTACCTTACACATCCTCTTCAAGCTTGATGACGCGCATCTTCCCTTCAAGTCCGGGTTCTTTACTTGAATATCATCAACGCATGATGATCGTCTTCACTTTGGGATCTTGTCTTGATGCCTATCAACACATGATGATATCCTTCATCACGAATCTTAACTTGAATATCATCAACACATGATGGGTCTTCTCTCTTAATGATCAATTCATGATCATCTTCTCTTCGAGATCTTGATATGCATCAATACATGATACATCGATCACTTGACTTGATGACAATCAACTCATGATGTCATCCCAAGTCATCGTCATAATGGAACTTAACCTATTTCACAAACTCATGGAAAGTGTTAGTTCCAAAATGTGATTGTCATTAATTACCACAACATACCATTAACTCATAATGGTGGGTTAAGATACTTCAATCTTTCCTTCTTTGGTAATTGTGATGACAACCATCACAATTACAAATAATTGAATATAAGAACATATAAGTATATATGAACTACACAAGTTTTATATACTTAAGGGTATGTTTCAAAGTAGAGATTCCAAGTATATGTGAATAAAAAATATGGATCAATACTAATGAAACTACAAAACATAGAGTGAACTCCCCCTAAATGTGTACATACATGAATGTGTAAAAAGAACATATGCACATATTTAAGTTAGACTTTTTGGTGGAGTTCAACATATATTTTGCATCCAAGGAATGCAACAAGATATAAGAATTTGATGTCAAATGCATAACTATTTGATTTTAACCTTTTCATCTAAATAAAACTACACAATAGGTATATAAATAGAAGTGTTAGTCTCACATATAGATTTATCATTAATAATCAAAATACTCCATTAACTCATAATAGCGAGTCTATATTCTTCACTGGGTCATGCGCGGCGCAAGGTGTCTCCCTTTAGTTGGTATTGTGGAGGCAATTCTCCGCGGTACGATAAACTACTTCGTTGATAGAAGCAACAACACGTCGCTCGCCATGGCAAATGACAGAGTGCTCTACTCCGCCATGATCACCAAGTACATGGAGGAGAAGAGCAAGAAGGGTGTGATGCATCGCGCATTCAAGATGGGCACAAGGGAGCTTCACTTCGAGGTAATGTGTAGGGATAAAGGACGCCGCGGGACAAACCACGAGATGATTATCCACGAGTGCACACTACGCCACTCTAGTTGCATATGCACTTGCAACAAGCCCCTTCTTTTGCATAGGCTCTGCTCCCATGTTATGACCGCATGTTCCATGGTGGTGCAGCATGCTGAGTAGTACCTCTCTGATTACTTCAACAATGAGGCAGTGATGCAAACATCGAGTGTGGAGATGTATGGTTACGCTGTGGTTGGCCATTTCATTAGCCATCCAAGCTGGGAGCAACTAATCTGGGGCTCGGACATTGAAAGGCTGAAGGGAAAGGTCGATCGGCGACAGGTACAACGCATCAGGAACCAGACGTCGTATGAAGAAGTGCTCCATTTGTAGGGAGTCTGGGCACACCTTCAAGAAATGCCTGATGAGAAATCCTTAGGACGAAGGAGACACCGGCACTCAGGACGTCGTCGCGGGGACCTCATCCGGCCGCCCGACTCTAGGCAGTCCACATGGGGGACGTTGAGGCCACTGCCATGGGAAAGTAGGGAAAGTTGTAATATGTGATTGCCAATGTTCTGGAATATCACTTTTATTTATAAAAAACTAAGTGTGAGTACACGAAGCTCTCAATGGAGGCCTCCACCATCCGTACCAGCGGAAGGAGGCCAGCTGCTCTCAACCTGCGTCGGGTCAGGTTACGAACGAACGTTAGTCCACACGTAGTATTCAGGCCATAAATAAGTACACGAAGATCACAATGGCACGTACCTCGACACCCAGCTGGGGTGCAACCTCTATGCCCTGATGGGCGTGCGCAGCCGCAACGCGCCAAACTCAATCGAAGCCTCGCCCTCCTGGGGGAGGATGGTACTGAGATGGCTACGGTGATGTAGGTCAATCATTGGGTCAAGCAACACGTACGACCACTCGGCGGCGTGGTCTGGGTCCGCCATACCTGAAAATTCAGTGCATACATTGTAAAGACTACGAAATATGTAAAATGATAATACGAAACGGCATTATCAAACTAATTACCAACCACAAATAGAAACTAAATTTATTTGACAAGTTATAAAGCTGCTGTTATGCTCTACGTAACCTACAAAGCTAAATGAAGATGAGATTTTTTTATTAGGCTCTACCTACCCTAATTAGCTGCTCTGAATTTTTGTTATAATTTTAAATTATGTCATGCTATTTTCCTTGTTATAAATTAATTCCCTACATTAACAATATAATTATCGCATACAAATAGGGAGCTAAATAAAGTTGCGATTAATTCTATTAGGCTCTACCTACCCTAATTAGCTAGCTACAGATTTTCCTTTCAATTTTCAAATGTGTCATGCTATTTTTCTACTTAAAAAATAATTTCTGATATTAACAATATAATTACCGCGCACAAATAGAGAGCTAAATAAAACTGGTATTATTTACATTACCCTCACCTACCTCGTACACAGCTCAAAAGATGTGTATTTTTGTTTAATCGACTAAATAAAATAATTTCTGATATTAACAATATAATTACCGCGTACAAATAGAGAGCTAAATAAAACTGGTATTATTTACATTACCCTCACCTACCTCGTACACAGCTCAAAAGATGTGTATTTTTGTTTAATCGACTAAATAAAATAATTTCTGATATTAACAATATAATTACCGCGCACAAATATAGAGCTAAATAAAACTGGTATTATTCAGTCCAATATTATTTATCTAATCGACTAAATTCTATATCGTTATTTTTGTTTGCTAACTGATAATATTTTGACATAATGTACAAAAACTTGTAGGATGGTCGATCGGATCTGATACTCCATCTATCTCTCCATGACAAACTAGCAGAGCTTCGTTACATTTCTTCCCTCCCTCTCCTCCTCTCTTTATGCTTTTTTGTAAAATTAAAATGAGTTTGGACTGATTTTTAGGGGTTTTTATGGCTGGATTCCTGTCGTCAGTTCAACTAGCGATAGAATGGAGCTATAGTTCCTGTCGCCAGTCCATAACCCCGTTCTGTCGCTAGTCCGACTTTCTGCCGTTTCTTTCGTCAGTTTAACCGGCGACAGATACCCATTTTTACTCTTTTTTTTGAGTCGACTATTTATTTTTTTGTAATTTTTAAATATTATTTTTTAAAAAAATATTCGAGCGATAGCATTGTCAAAGGCTACTGCTACTGGTGGTCCCAGTAGCCCGACGCGCATGAGAAGGCGTGCCACGTCGTAATAGTCCCGTGCCACGAGGCAACGCCCTCTCGCTCGCATAGGTAGGCTCGGCGGGGCCCACCCTTCGCCGTACGCCGCCCGTATCCGTATGTGTGCACGGCTTGCGTGCTCACTAGCGCCAACGATATGCGTTAGAGAGTCCAAAACCACGGCCAGACCCAGACGCGTGTGTACGAACCGGATTTCGTCACGTCTCGCATTGTAGACAGGCAGCGTGGACCCGGATTCTCTGCACTAACAGCAGAACACTGTGCGAGCATTTGTTTTGAGGCTGTGTGAATACAGTAATTACGTAGCAAGATATAAAAATAACGTGCATTTGCTATAGTAAATTTTACTGTTTCTTTTGGTAATAGCGCTTAATCTATATCGTACGGGGGTATTTTCATCCTTCACACAGATAATCCATTTCTGTGTGCCGGTGCTACCAGAGTATTTCCAATCAAGGGTACAAGCGGACAGCAGCGGAGCTGTCCTGTGACGCCCATCATCATCTACACTACACGGCGTGGCGTCCACGGTCCTCCTCAGTCAGTCACGATGAATGTAGATCGAGTACTCCGTCCGAATTCACATTGCGTTGCGTTCATAGCCATGGAGCGGCGCCCGCCCTATAAATAGGGGGTCGAAGCAGGTGGTTGTGTTCGACGGGTGCATTCGCGTGGTGGTTCTTTTAGTTCTCGCCGAGACGAGGCGGAGAGATTTACACTATACAGTATACACACAGAGAGATCAGCGCGGCGGTTAGGCCGTCAGCAGAAGGAGATCCTTCCCAAATCCCCACTTCCACTTCCGCCAAGAGGGACGGGAGATACAGCGGGGGCGCCTCCGGATACGCCGCGGCCGCCTCCTACCTTACCTCGACGTAGGTACGTATACGGCGAGATTTGTTTCCCCGCTCGATTCCAGGTTCTAATGTTCCGGTTCCCCATCGGTTGCCTGTTCGTTTCATACTCCCTGCGTTGTTCTTAATCGCCAATTACATGGCGCTGATCGCAAGAAATTACTCGTAGGATAGTATCTCTCGCTCTAGATATACTGACTGCTAGTTGCCTTTTCCTTTGGGATTTCGTAACATGGACTGTCAGCTACTCAGGTGTGTTCAAACGACATTTTGACATCTAAATATTCTGATCTAGAAGAGAGAGAGAGAGATAAAAATATATCCTAGTATTCAACTGTCAATGAAATTTGCAGCAGATCGCATGGAGCAACTTCTTGGCACGTGTACTCATTCCAGAAAGTATTTGGCAATGGCACGTGCATGCGGCCAGGTTTATCGAGCCTTACGCATCCTGCCCGCTGTACCAATTGACAGTAGTAGCATTCACTACTCAAATCTATATTCAGTATGTTCAGCTATACTACATGGCAATATTCAGTACTCCTGTTTCATGTGCAGAGGTGTCCTTTCTGTCAATGCACACACCAGCATGCCTTGCTCACGCCCAACTGTCACTCCTTCCAGTTTCCTTTCCTATTGGCTCAGTGCTATGTTACCCCAAACTTTTATGACGACAACTCCAACCTTGTTAATGTAATCGTTCACATCAAACAGCCAGATAAAACATAGTACTAGCAATGTAGTGTAACCTCCAAATACAAAATTGACAGGAGATTGCAAGCTGCATGCCCCCCTGCAAATGCACTGCCTTTGCCTCTGGCCTGATGAGAATAGGTTCCTTCCATTGTTCCTCTTCTTGTGAGTACATATTATTGATGTCCCCAATGCATGTGTTAGTATAAGCCAAATATGAATCCATCAAGGACTAGTCATCTTTTTCTGGTTTGTTAGCTTTGCCGGCTCGTTCGTAGTATATTCATATTCCCTCTTGCTTGCTTTCTTGTAAAGCTCACTGGTCAGCTGATGCATCTCTGTAGTTAGAGCTGGCCAACGCGCATAGCTGTAGTTAGAGCTGGCCAACGCCCAGACACAGCACGGTCCACACTGTTTATAGGTCGTGTCGGCCTAGCACGTCGTCCGTCCGTGCCGTGCTTTGGCCGCCGCCAAAGACGCACAGCGATGTCGGGCCGTGCCATGCACGGCACAAACCCTGGCTATCCCGGCACGGCCCATCTAGCCCGCTCGCTATGCATAGGAGGGGAGGAGGCGGCGTGGCAGGCCGACACTGAGAGAGGAGGATCCGAGGAGGCAACGCTCGTGGGCCGGCGCTGAAAGAGGAAGATGAGTGGCGGAGGCGGCGCAGCGGCAGTGCGGGCCACACGCGGCAGGGGAACAAGGGAAGGATAAGAAGGAAGAAGAAACGGGGTGGGCAATCCGGGTAGGCAGGCAACAAGCTGTCCTTGGTCCGTTGGGCCAAACGGGCTTGTGCTGGCCCGGCACGACACGAAATGTCGACGAGACATGTCTAGGCCGCCTCCCTGACACGTGGGCCAGTACGGCACAACCTATCTAATAGCTGGGACGGAATGGACCGTGCCGAGATGGATCGTGCCCTATCGGGCCCATGCCATACCGGGCCGGACCGCCCATTTGGCGAGCACTATCTGTAGTACCAAATTCTCTTATTCTAGATACTAATACAATTGACAATCGTTTGTTTTATCTTATTCTAGATTCCTCTTGACCATCAACAAGTCATTCATCCCACCAATGAAACAACCGCATAAATAATATTCGTAATCGCCTGTCATTTGAGATGCCATCCGATGTTGATCCGTATCCGGCATGTTGTCAGTGTTGGAAATTCATATATTTTTTTAAGAAAAGGAAGTTTTGGATTGGGGTATTGGAACACGAAGAAATTTCTAACAAGTTACACTCTCCAAGTCCATTGTTTTCTAGACGCAGAATCTGTCGTTCTCACAGTGGGGACGAACGAACGCTGCGTTGTTTAGTTTAAACCAAAGCATGTCACTGTTGCGTGAGCGTTCTATCTGTTTGCACTTTGAAGGAGTAGTTGACCAGTTGTTGATTAAGTATTCTGCTAATCATACGTCTCTATGTTGGAGTGTAAGAAAGAAATATTATAGTTCACAGCAGTGTAAGGGTTGGATCACACCATCGTCACTGACACGTTCTGCCTTAAATTATGCAAGTGTTTCACTTTCACAGGTACCAAGGCCTGAATTTCCTAGTCTGAACAAGGTTAAATTACAGTTCTTACAGTGAATAACATGAGGTCACCAGTAGACCCAAATGAAGCTCTGCTTAGGAATTCAGTAATAGAAAGGAGCCATAAAAGAAAGGCATCTTTCACATGCTAATGCTTGGTGAAAACTGGAGAAAAAAAATCCCAAAGATGCTGCAGCTGGTCCATATTCATCATAGGTAGCATTATATCATCCTCAAACAGAGTAGCACTGAAACAAATCGTTGACAATGATGCATAGAAAAGATGGTCACCACATCCTCCTAATCTTTCTCTGAAGATCCCAAAGCCCCCACTCTTAGGAGCAAGAGAGTGCCACCTTTGTACTATCCCGATTCTTCTACGCCACCAAATGGTCATATGCACGTGCCCTCCAATCTCTACCAGAGAGCCACACGATTGCCATATTTCCTGGATGGAGAAGAAGATCCCTGAAGGCCTAGCCAAATCATAGCATCCTTCCCTCACCTTAGTGGGAAAGTAGGAAGCAACCATCAAGAAAAACTTCTTTTGGCCCCAAAGTTTCCTCTGTCCTAGCTAGCTGCAGAGATATTTCTTCTTTGTTGCCTATCTCATTTTCCAGATGGCTCTGCATGAATGAGTACATCTCTCTCGAGCTCTCGTGTGTTTGGCTGGCGTAGTGCTTTGAGCAGGTATGAGCAAAGGCCCTCTTATGCTTTCGTCTTTCCTGATTCTTCCTTGCTCTTCCAACAGTAGGTGAATGGGGTACCGTGTGATTCCTAAGTTTTGAGATGCCTTGAATCCGTTGTGATTCTGAGAGTTTTTTTTTAAGAACTATGCTTTGGGTGTTCAGTAGATATGCCCAGTTGTTGTTGGTATGTGCTCTTCATCTTTTCCTAGGTGTAGTTAGCTCTCGTGCACCAATGATTGCCGTACTTTACTGTCTGAAATGTTCAGTTTCCCGGTGAGCAGATTTCAGGTAGATATATCCTGGTATTTAATTCTGCATGGTGATGGTGAAGTATGCTGCAACATGAGAGGAATTTGTTTTCTCTCAAGCAAAAGGGGAGGTTCTAGATGCAGACGATGCTTGCTGGTCTTCAGTGTTCATAACTCGATGGCCAGTTCGTCTCTGAGGCTGGTTTAACTCTAATTTAGAACATCTCCATTGTTAGTGTAACGACTTGACAGTGCTAGATAGTGAAATCGAACAATAGATTCCTTTCCCCTCTACCAAAGTGAGTCATAACAATTTCCCTTAAGAAATTTGGTATTGTACCAAAATATCTATTTTGTACTAATTGTTAACTTGATTGGATTTATTACTGAGTTCAGGTAGTTGTCTGAACCAGCCCAATTTAGTTTCTACTCTGATGCGTTCAAGTCTGTCATACAAAACACTAGAATTATTTCTGATTTGCAGAAGCCTTATCACTTCCTCTGGATTATCCAGAGCTACCTGGCCCTTTCGGCTTTTTGTTAGTCTTCAATGCAAATTCCATCTTATGCACAATTGCCCCCTTCAAAGCCATCTAGAACTATCTATTATCTCATCGCATCTCCATCAAACCGTTGTAAACTTGCAGGAAGCCACTCTGAGCTGCCTGTAAACCGATTGACGCCATGGGAGAGGTTGCAGATATCTACACGCAGGATGGGACCGTCGACATCAAAGGGAACCCCGCTGTCAAGAAGAACACCGGGAACTGGCGTGCCTGCCCCTACATTCTCGGTACTGTCTTCAATTCCTCGCTTGATCATCCTGCTCAATTGCTCTGTTTGCTCTGCCTGTCCACTCATGGCTCCTGATACATGCTTCAGCGAACGAATGCTGCGAGAGGCTCGCGTACTATGGCATGAGCGCCAACCTGGTGAACTACATGAAGAACCGCCTCGGCCAAGAGAACGCCATTGCTGCGAACAATGTCACCAACTGGTCAGGGACATGCTACATTACACCCCTCATCGGAGCATTCCTGGCTGATGCATACATGGGGAGGTACTGGACCATTGCCAGTTTCATGATCATCTACATCTTGGTAAGTCGATTTCCGGCAACCATCTGCCATTGTTCTTCTCCCTGTTGTCGGAAGATTATCGTGCGAAGCTTGATCATCGCTACATGTGTTTTGTTTTCAGGGCTTGGCGCTTCTGACAATGGCGTCGTCGGTGAAAGGCCTGGTACCGTCCTGCGACAACGGGACATGCCACCCGACGGATTCGCAGACAGGAGTGGTGTTCTTGGCTCTGTACCTCATCGCGCTGGGCACCGGGGGGATCAAGCCATGCGTGTCGTCCTTCGGCGCGGACCAGTTCGATGAGAATGACGAGGGCGAGAAGCGGAGCAAGAGCTCGTTCTTCAACTGGTTCTACTTCTCCATCAACATCGGCGCGCTGGTGGCGTCGTCGGTGCTGGTGTACGTGCAGACGCACGTCGGCTGGGGCTGGGGCTTTGGCATCCCCGCCGTCGTGATGGCCATCGCCGTGGTGAGCTTCTTCATCGGCACGCCGCTGTACAGGCACCAGAAGGCCGGAGGGAGCCCCCTCACCCGCATCGCGCAGGTGCTCGTCGTGTCGGCGCGCAAGTGGAACGTGGCCGTGCCCGGCGACAAGTCGCTTCTGCACGAGACGCTGGACAAGGAGTCTGGCATAGTAGGAAGCCGCAGGCTCGAGCACACCGAGCAGTTCAGGTTTCTTGACAAGGCGGCGGTGGAGACAGCCGATGAGAAGGCGGGGCGGGCGGTGAGCGCGTGGCGGCTGTGCACGGTGACGCAGGTGGAGGAGCTCAAGAGTGTGGTGCGGCTGCTGCCGATCTGGGCGAGCGGCATCATCTTCGCGACGGTGTATGGACAGATGGGCACCATGTTCGTGCTGCAGGGCAACACGCTGGACGCGCGCATGGGGCCAAACTTCACCATCCCCTCGGCGTCGCTCTCCATCTTCGACACCATCAGCGTCATCTTCTGGGTGCCCGTCTACGACCGCCTCATCGTGCCGGCGGTGCGCTCCGTCACGGGGCACCCGCGCGGGTTCACGCAGCTGCAGCGCATGGGCATCGGCCTCGCCATATCCATCTTCTCCATGCTCGCCGCCGGCGTGCTCGAGATCGTCAGGCTGCGCACCGTCGCCCGGCACGGCCTCTACAAGGAGAAGGACATCGTGCCGATATCCATATTCTGGCAGGTGCCGCAGTACTTCATCATCGGCGCGGCGGAGGTCTTCACCTTCGTGGGCCAGCTGGAGTTCTTCTACGACCAGGCACCTGACGCCATGAGGAGCATGTGCACGGCGCTGTCGCTGACCACCGTGGCGCTCGGGAACTACCTTAGTACGCTGCTGGTGACGATCGTGACGCGCATCACGACGAAGCACGGCGCGGCCGGGTGGATCCCGGACAACCTCAACCGTGGCCACCTCGACTACTTCTTTTGGCTACTCGCCGTGCTCAGCCTCATCAACTTCGGTGTCTACCTGCTCATCGCGAGCTGGTACACGTACAAGAAGACGACGGATTATCCGGACAGCAAGGGGGGCCAGAATGGAGCGCAATGAGCACACCTGATCATAGAAGATGAAGGTGAAGTGATTTCTCTGTGGTTCTTGGACTCTTGGATGTGGTTGATTGTGTGAATTTGGTGTGTTCAAAAGTTCTTCAAGGAACATGGAAGCATGAAATAGTTCGGATAGGGGGAAGCAAGTTGCGTCATTTGTGACGTTGACGAATGTTATGCGGTTAATTGTAGTGTGTTATGCGGTTAATTGTAGTGTCTGGGAAAATTTGGGCAAAAATTGTTTAGACGTTATTGTTTAGTTTGGTGGGCAATGCATGATCCAAAGTATCTATTAAGAAATAATAGTTCATGTTGTGAGAAGTTCAGGTTGCATGCAGAAATGTCATTGGTCAGAAGTCAGTAACTTGGCTGTGACCAAGTAATGTGTTTGCAGTTACGGTAAGATGGCATCAGACTGCTGTTTGCAGGTTTCAGATTGTTGCTTGATTGCAAGAAGAGTATGTTGAATACTCGCGAAGCGTTTGTGTTACCATGAGAAGTTCATTCAAGTTTCAGAAATGCCATCTGTCAGCATTCAGAAAGTTTTCTATGGTCAAGAAATGCGTGCCAGAAGTGGAATATGTAATCCAGATGAGTTATCACGCAAAAAGACTGCAAATTAGTCTAGATTACTCTATGGTATTTTGATGAGAGCTGGTGTAATCAGTACCATCAAAAGCTGTTGAGAAAGAACACCTTTTAATTCCTAAAAAGGTTTCGAAGGCAGGAAAGCCCTAGAAGGGCCTAGGTCTCCGATTTCATTAAGAAAAGTTTAGCGTAGTACACCCAAACATTACATAAAGGACTTTGCAAGAAAAGTAAATTACAAACCAGTCCCTTAGACCACACCGGAGAAGGCATCCCAAAAATCATACATCCAGCCGGCAGTGGAGAAATGGCGGCTCGACGTCGTTGACTCCGGATCAGGCGACAGCGGAGTACTTGTTAGCGATCGACGGCGACGAGGAACCATGAAGCGGTCTCCCCTGGTACTCTTGGCACTTGGAGATTGTTGGGCTGGGTACTCCGATTCTGGCACTCTTGGCACTTAAGAGGTCGTTGGGTTGGGTACTCCGATTCGGCAGTCAGCGGTGGCGGCATCGGAGGTCGTCGGCGACAAACAGTTGGAGATGACCTCTACTGCCATGGACAAATGAATAGGGATCCTCAACACCACAAGCTAGAACAGGTGTTGGTGAAGGAGATGAACCTATCCAGATCTTTACAGACATGTGGACTACGCAAACTATCTTCTCGTATCATGTGCTCCTTACTTCTCTTCTAACATCGCCTGCGCCGCCGCTTGCGCTTCCTCTTCCTCTCTACCCTCATCTCCACCCCTGCTCTTCTGCTCTGCTCTGCGCGCCCTCCTCCCCTCCCCTGTCGCTGCTCCCATCATCCAAATCTGGGTGGGACTCACTTCCTCCTCTCTGCCCCTTACATCTGCTCCGCGCACCTGACGAATTGAGATACATTATATCTAATTTAATTGATAAACTATTACACTCGTGAAATATTTCGTAGCAACGCACGGACATTTAACTAGTAGCTACATAAGCTATTACTAGCCTACAACCACTAAAACATGTACAGGGTGGGTTCCTCACCCCGTACAATGTCGATAGACCAGTTCAAACCTCGGGCTTGGCATGGAAAAGCCTGGCCTTGAATGAGCAAGGTTGAGTCTGGCCTGGCCCAAAAATTGGGTTTTCCTATAAAATAATATATTTTTAATTTTTTTGGAATAAATATTGATATTTATTTTATTTTGATAATAAAAATATTTCTAATGCCATTGTCGGGCTGAGCCTTTGGGCCAAAAATGAAGGCCCGAGTCTAGAAAAATGGCATCGGACTTGGGTCGAGCCACTGGGCCCAGCCACCCATGAACATGTTTAAATGCCGACAACGAGGCCGAAGAGATAGGGATGGGCCAGATGAGGAAGGCAGGGGAGCTGCGTGGAAGGTGAAAGACGACGAGTTTTTGCTTAAATGACATTGCTTTGCGTAAAAAAATATATGCAAAACTAGTCTCCTCCAGAGCGAAATGATAAAAATGATACCGCGGACGTACCAGCAGATGACATCTGGCTGGGAAAGAAACATCGAGCGAACAATACATGAATACTGTAGCAACAGTGCCAAAATAGTGCCTGAGTAGCATGAATAGCGTAGAAAACTATTCGCTCACTGTTTTTTAGGTTGCAGGTCGGTGGGCACGCGGCACCAGCGCTGCAGGGAGGGTGCCAGGCGGTGGGGGCGCGGCAGGGGCACGTTCGCGGTGATATTTTTATCATTTCGCTCGGGATAGGACTACCTTTTGCATTTTTTAACGTCAAACAATGTCATTAAAACCAAAAACTCGAAAGTGGAATGAGCTCCTTCCGATGAGGTGGTTGAGGCGGGGCAAGAAAGGACACCTTATAGTTTTCATATCAGGGCGAGCCAGATACTAGCATACTGTTTTCAGGGATTCAGATAATTTCCTGATTGCAAGCAGAGCATGCTGAATATTCACAAAGCTGGTCTATTCTCTCTTGTCCATGTATGTCACAACTCGCAATTCACAATGTTGCATTTCAGGCAAAGTCTATCGAAAGGATAGCATGCCGGGCAAGGTACAGTGTGTTCAACTATTAATCTTGGAAGGTTAGTGTTTCCAATCCATGGCATTTGCACTCTTCGCCGATGCGCCATTAACCTCTGCATCTTGCACTACCAGGGCGAACCGACCTATTAGGAACACAAAGGTCCACGGTAAGGAGTCCTAGGAAGATGCTGATCCAACTTAAATAAGATATGCTAGCTTCTTTATGGTATGACATTCTTGCCAATACACTAAGCACTAGCGTTGTACGCATGCTTCGACATTCGATTTCGCACATTATTGTTCAGCCGTCCATCTCGTGCACGAATAAACCTCCTCCCAACAGCAGTAAACATGCAACAAATCATCCAAATCATCAACAGACATGCAACATCACGCGCACCCCTAACAGCAACATCACGCACACCCGATGGTAAGAAAACTCATCCTCCGCTCGTAGAATTAGGAAAAAATAGCATATTCTTACAA
The DNA here is from genome assembly GCA_036346395.1 of Hsuehochloa calcarea. Classification (NCBI taxonomy): domain Eukaryota; kingdom Viridiplantae; phylum Streptophyta; class Magnoliopsida; order Poales; family Poaceae; genus Hsuehochloa; species Hsuehochloa calcarea. Next base: position 81,112,278 of record CM070593.1, on the reverse strand, counting down.
AAATTGCATGGAAAACATCAACCTAACTGCGCTTAAAACTAATTCAAATATATCAATCAAACAAATTTTGATATTACAACATTGCAACATTTTAAAAATAATAGTTGCAACATTCGAAAAAAAACTGTTGCAACATTTAAGACTAACTTATGAAACATTTTGATCCTATGTGTGCAACAATCGGCGGCATGGTGGGAACAAAACAACAATTCAATTCGAAAATAATGGTTGCAACATTTAAAACTAACTTATGAAACATTTTGATTCCATGTGTACAACAATCGGCGACAATAGTTGGAACAAAACAACAATTGCAATTAGTTATAACATCCAAAAATAATTGTTGCAACATTTAAAACTAACTTATGAAACATTTTGATTTCATGTGTTCAACAATGGTTGGAACAAAGTAAAAAATTCAGGAAGATGTAGTTGCAAACCAAATCACTTTCAAATCACCTATTGCAACAATGAGCAGCAACAATTGCAATGAGAAAAAAAAAATCCACCTCAAGAATTTGCTACTGCAACATCCAAAAGATATAGTACTAACATTTCAAATCACCTATAGCAACAAAAATCCCCATTGCTACAACAAAACACATGACACTAACTGGCCAACTAGGAGGAAGTGGTAGTGCCCAACTAGGAGCTCAGAGAAGGATGAACAATGAACAACTCGATGATGGCGTTGACCATGCCCCCCCCCCCTCATGACTGTAACAACCCATTTTTGGTTCTTGAATAGTATTTCTCCATTTGTCATTTTGTTTAGAAAACCTAATTCAAATTAGTGTGTTAATTACAAAATTCTCCCTTCCACCTGAATTCAAATTCGAATTTGAGTCTCTTTTCAAACTTTCTCCCTTTTTTCTCCCTGGCTAAGCCCGGCCCAGCTCTCCCCTTCTTGGCCTTTCCCTGACCCATTTTCTTCGGCCTATCTCCATCCCCTCCCCCCTTTTCTTCTCTCTTGGCTCAGCCCTGAGCAGCTCGTCGTCATGCCCTTGCTATGTTCAGTCCGTGCTGTGCGCGCCCGCCTTGTCGCGCTTGCGACGCCCACCTGCCGCGTCACCTTCGCCACCTGCTCTGGTCCGCTGAAGTCGTCGTCGCTCCCATCGGCAAGCCTAGCTCCCTCTCTGTCGCCTTTGTCAGCAGCGGCAGACCTGTAAGCATAGCTACGTCCTCTAGAGTTACGGTTATCTTCCCCCACCGGAAGTGGAATGTGTGAGTCTCTGGTCTCCAACAGTCCACGAGGGCAGAAAGGAGTGCCGTGTCAAACTGGAACGCGTGCGGTATGTCCAACACGCGGGCAATGGGCAGGAGACCGGTTTCCCGCAGTCTTGGGACATACCGCTCGTCTAGAGGCCAGCGCTCTCTAGGGCAGCTCAAAACCAAGCTCGGAGGGCCAACGCCGGACGACCACGCCCGGGATCGGTGTCGCACATCTCAGCGTGGGTCGAGCAGCTCGTATGCGTCGTCAATTGGAGGTTGTGCCATCTCCTGCCGAGAGTGAAACAACGTGTTAGTCCACAGGAAAAATAAGATGTACAACACACAAAAACAAAAGCACTAAAATATGACCATAATGTGTTAGCATATGATACAGACAACATAACATTACGGTCGTACACAATGCAACAATACAACTCATACAAGGCATTAAAATATGATCATAATGCGTTAACATATGACTCGGACAACATAACATTACAACCGTACACAATAAAACAATACAACTCATACAAGGAATTAAAATAAGCATGCAACATCACGACAGGGTAATTATATCTTGGTCGCTACGGTGTGCTGCTTGTGCTAGGTCTAGTAGGGGGCGGCAAACCCGTTGCCCGCGCTGGCTATCGTCCATGTCGTTTCAGATGCGTCGTGACTGGCATCTTCCACGGCCGGGCTGCTTCATTGCGTTGTTCGGCACCCACTTCACCTGCCCTAGCCAGAGGTCCCTGTAGTGCATGTCCAGGCCATACGAATGGAACTCGGTACTTCAAGTGCCATACAGGTGGTGGATGTTGTAGTACTTAGAGATGTAACACTCCGAGGCCTGGCACCACACAACATACACATGGGAGCATGGTTTGTAGAGAAGTTGTGGCTTGTTGCAGGTGCATGACGCTTCGTCACCATTCGTGCAGACCTGCTTCTGATCCCCTCTAGTGTGGCCCATTACGTACTTCTTGCTGAGACGGATCTCGAACTTCTACCTGACGCCATCCATGGTACGAGCAATGTGCGAACGAGCCTTGCTGATCTTCTTCTCCATGTACGTGTGCATTACTTCTGAGAATTACTTGCCATCCTCCAGATGCTTCATGGACACCATGGCTCTGTTAACGAAGTAACCGACAGTACGGTTCTAGCTCTCCTCCATGATCGCAGTGATTGGTAGGGATCGAACACCCTTGAGGACACCGTTGTACACATCCGATATGTTGGACGTCATAATCCCTTACCTTGCCCCATCGGTGTCGTGCAGTAGGGACAATTTCTCCAAGTCGGGTGCGTGCGAGTTAACCCACTACGTGAACTCCCGAACTCTCACGGATCCTCCTGCCCCTGCCCTTGCCTCAGCGTCCGCCAAGTTCCTTAGATGCTTCTCGGTCTCCTCGTCGAGTTGTCTCTACACCGCATCGAACTTTCGCCTTTGGTTATGCATGCAGAGCTTCTTGAACATCTTCATCAGGTCCTTGCTCTAGAACCTTGTGTGGAAGTTCGCCGCGAGATGCCTCATGCACCAACGGCTCCTGACATCATTTCACTGGAACATCGGCTACATCCCGTTTTGCATTGTGCCCAACGTGGACAGCAACCCAGTATTGCGATCCGAGATGACACACACATCTGGGCAGTCTTGAACCACCGAATGCTTCACATTGGACAGGAACCACAACCAGCTATCGGTGTTCTCGCTCTTAACAATTGCGAAGGCCACGGGGAGTAACTAGTCGTTCGCATCGGTTGTAACCACGGTGAGGATGGTACCCTTGTACTTCCCACATAGGAAGGTACCGTCCATCGTTAGCACGGGATGGTACCCTCCTCCTCCTCGTTTTCCACCTCTTCAACCTGGCCGGTCAGGTACTCGTGGCAATCAATATGGGCTGCCCACCATCTCTCCACTCCTTCGTTGGGCTCGAAGTTGTCAGCACGCTTCCTCAGGTCTGCATCGCCCACTTCCTCGTCCACGTCTCCTCCAACACCGGAGACCAACGCAGGCTCCTGCTCACCAGTACCTTCACCAGAACCACCCACGCCAGATGTCTCCTCTCCACGAACTGAACATAGACCACCGGCCGTGCATATATCGTAGCAGCGGGGTTGCAAACAGCCTCCATATAATTGACCCATGAAGCGACACTTGTCACCTTCATAAGTTGCCAAACGGTCTCCCCTGCATCACCAACCACAGACACATACAACGCATCGATGCGCGGCTTCTTCCTTGCAGTGGTGCGATCGAACACGAAACGCACGCACCGCCTTAGCTTTGAGAGGCTCATGTCCTTCAGACTTGGCGCCCGGATCACTGTCCGGTCGTAATTCGACAGATCCGCCCCGTATGTTCCGTCGCGTATGAGAGCGTTCCCGTGGAACACGAACAGATCTGGAATATCCGTTATGAAGTGCCTAACATAGGTTCATATGAAGAATGAAACCACTTATATGCAATGCTCGTACCATCTAGCAACTGCTATCATACGTCAAACGACTTTCTTTAGATGAAATCGTTGCTATCATTTTGACAACATGTTCCAAATTGTTCAACATTTTATTTCCAGTTATATAAATATATTTATCGAATTACGTGCTAATCATATAATAGCATTTATTGCGAACATCGTGGTACATACTATCTACATAAATATGGCAACATACAAGAAATGCACAAATACCGTACACAAGTTTCCATGAGCTAATGTCTTTGGACAGGTAAGTTATTTTGTATAGTGAGTAAATGGAGCAAAATTTACAGAGACATACAGTACGAGCAAATTGGAAGGAAAAAACTACAAAGATAACATTATTATACAAAGTGGCTAATTAATCAACATTACCTAATGTAGAACTATAACATTACAAATGTTACTCAGTGCAAACAAAACTATTTGTACCAAGTACTAACAATCGAACATTTACTCTGAGATGTTATTAATGAGATTCTTATTAATGTGTCATACCTTCCAAACAAGAACTACTTTTTTATATTGGTAAGGTCGTGAGATTTCAACTTACAGACTTCATTCTCACTACTTTTTTCTATTCAATTTATCTAGCATACATTACTGTACCTATATACGTGCTAATCACATTGCTAAACCTATAGCCACATATCGATAACAATTACCTTTTCTTTGCGCTCATAGGACGATGTACAACTTCCGCCTTTAGTGGGTCTAGGGGGTTAGATTAGGAATTAGTGGTGTAAGGAGGCTAGATTAGGAATTACATAGGTTTAACGGCCAACGGTGCCCTTATCTCCTCCCAGACTCCCTTACCGCTAAAGATTTCACATCTCGCTTTTCAGCACCACCACTAGTCCACTAGTCGGCTTGTTCTCGAGGCCCCCCATCGCCTTCCGGCCTCAACCTTGTAAGATTTCGCATTCTTCCGTTTTAAGCCAAACAATCAACAGTCCCTCGTACTAACAGTCGACCACTCAAAAATCAAAACCCACATCAAATCTTCCTCTCTCCCGAATGGCCAACATCAACCTGGACGTCCGCATGTTCATGAGGGTGATCTTCGAGCACCAGGTTAACGGCGACATCTGGGAGGTCCCGCGAGCGCTGGTGATGCTCGGCCACGCGACCGCCATGGTCGCCTCTGCCTGCGAGCACAAAGCGCCCCCGAGGATGCTCGTCGGCCACGAGCAGGCCTACTTGATCATCCTCTCGGTGGTCCGCGTCTTGGGGTTGGCCACCACGTGGGCCGGGCTCTGGGTCTACCTCAACCCCCGCGTCCGCGGCGCCGTCGGGAAGAAGATGCTTCGCGCCGCGTTCGTCGTACTCCTCATCGCCATCGTCGGCCTCAACGTCGAGGTGAATCTCAATTTCTGAACCGATCGAGCGCCCGGCCAGCCCGCGTTATCTCCAAGTGACGAGATCAGGTTATTACTTGATCGATCGACATGGTTTGAGCCTGTCTCGTTTACTGTATTGAGTCGTTTTGCCCAAGTTTATCTGGTTGGATTGGGGACCTTCTTGGTTCCAGAAGTGCTTTGAACTGTTTTGAGTACTGCTATTTGATTTCAACAAATAATGAGAGATATGTGTGCACTGGGTCTTTTGCTGTCAAAACTTGTCAAGTTTGTTAATAACTGCTTTTGACTGCCGCTGAAAGTAATGGTGGTGGTTATCTTGTTTAGTTTATCGTTTCCTTGCAAATGCTAGTCATTCTCACTACATGATCCAGTGAGACAAAGGGGGCAAAATGAAGGCTCGGTCGAGACGGTGGAGGTGCAGTGAACCTCAGTGGTGCATGGGTGAGAAAGCAAGGCGGCAACGCAAGCGCCAAAAAAAAAGGGGGCAACGCGCTTGGGTTTAAGGATTGGTGGGGTCATGAGAGAAAGGGAGGGGGGGTTGGTGGGGGGAGATTTGACACGCTAGATCTTCATCACGTGGTCCAAAGCTGAACTCTAACCTACTCTTGTTTCTCAGTAGATCAGTGGTCCAATGATTTTCGCCGATCCTCCCATCTCGAATCTCCTAAAAGGAGGAAATATACCGTCGGTACACAGAGGAATATAACCACCATGCACAACACCTAAAGATCAGATCAGTGCGCCTCTACCTCCGAATTGAATATCAAAAGAAAACAGACCAAAAGAAAGTACGCACGAGTACACGATTGAGAGCCTTTTTTATTTTTAATCTTTAAAAAAAAATCATTTTAAAGATAATCTTTTCCTAACTTTATTTTCAATTTTGACTTCTCTGTGTTGTCACGCCACCGATCGCGGTGTGACCAAACTGCGTTGTTATGCCACTGACCCTTTTAGATGTGTTCGTTTTTTTGGCTAAGTCCTGTCACACCACTACTCTTAGCGTGACATCATAGTTTGATCATACCGCGGGTTATGACGTGACCAAAGGTGTTAGAATTGAAAATAAAGTTAGAAAGATACTATCCTTAAAATAATTTTTTAAAAAGTCTAAATAATAAAAAGAGACCCAAAGAGTCAGAAAGGGGTATTCATGTAAGATTTGTGTTGACAAAAACTGCGAAGCTGATGGCGCTGATCTTCGTACAAGTCGAAAGGGAGACAACCGGACTGCAATACAAAATATATATTGGAAGAATCATAATATCTGCTAAGTTTGGTGTCATGTTTTACAGTGATGCCACAGGTTCACATGAGTGAAATGTCACTGCCTTGCATGGGAACAAATTAGCCCAAAAATTTGATATCAAAGGTGGAAAATGTGGTTGTGCCATACAAAATTTTACTAAAGTAGTGCATATTTAACTATTAACACAGATACACGGACAAAATACAGGGTAATCACCCTGTCTAACTCTTACTGTCCGGTTTACGTAGAGCACAGGTTAACACAAACAAAACTGTATTATTGACTAATTGACTTCTATGGAGTAGGAGATAGCCTAGACAATTGACATTAAAATAGAAAGAAGTGAATAAATTGGTTGTGGAATACATATTTTACTCAAGCGGTTAAGATGTTGCATCAATATGTACAATATAGATATTACATAACTCACTCATCTTGTCAAGCTTACCTGTGCCATGTCGCGTGCACATTTCGTTATACATTTTCGGTCAGGGGATTTTGACAGTGTGCATCAGCTGCATAGCAACCGTACAGTACCAAGATCTTAAAAACTAGTTTGATATACTAAGGCCACTACTTCTAACTTCCTCTCAGTTTGATACCAAATGTAAGCTTCAGAAGAGGGGAGATTAATTAGCTGACTATGCCTCTCCTCATTTGGTTCCACGAAAGGTAAACAAAACGTAGAGCATTTGCCACACTCAGTTTAGTGGCGAGCGCCAACGAGGAAGAGATTCGCAACTTGATATCGAAGAAGGCAGCGAGCAGACGCCTGGAGCCCTGGACGCTGTATCCTTCAGTGGTTGACAGGTGGGACCGACGTATTAGAGCAGTCCCATGAATTTCACCTTACAATATGTAATTTTTCTTCATGTAACAGACCATGATATGCATCGAGACCAATGGCATCTCTCTGCTCGGGTTTACAGTTAGTGCCCACATGGCCACAATACTTGAAGACAAAATGGTTAGGCATCTGGTACACACATCCATTCATCCAGAGGTGTAAATGCAAGCAAAAACATGCAGTCATCCAGAGGTGTAAATGTAAGCAAAAACATCCAGTGCCTCCTTTCCAGATTATAATTGATTACCTGAGTTGAGTTTGCGGGAAGGTACGTGCATTCCATTCGATTAATCCAATTCCAAGGCAAGCAGCATAATATCATTGCCTCGTCAATAACGCACGCAACATATCACAAAACATTCATAAAACTGTAATCCTCTGCTGTTGCAGAATTTTACATCTTACAGCAAAGTAATGGAGTAAACAACATGAAGAACAAGAGAAAATGTCCACACTGAAGCTCCGCGAGTAAGATACGTTATGCAACAATATGCTTCTCACTAAGTTAAGAACAAATATAGCACTGCAAGTACCTGGTTACCAGCTATAGAAATAATTCATGAAACAGGGCAAAATGCTGGTTTGATACAAAGTACAAATGGAGTACAAGAGCTAGTCTTGCCTATGCTAACTTAACCTCATTTTGATTTCCGTGGTCTGAGAAGGTTCCAGTCAAGCTTTTCACGCTTGTTTGACTTGTGGGATCCACGCCCATTGCTTTGTGTAGATGACTCACCATCAACATTCCGACCTGTGGTCTTCGGCGGCTTATGAGATGGTGCTGTTTCCATCTCAAGCTCAGTCTGCTTCCTCTTTAATTCATTCAGAGATATGCTTTCTGAACTATCAATATTGGAGTCTCTAAATCTTGTTGATACCTCACCCGTTCCGCAATTTCATTGCAAAAGATATCATATGGAAATTCATTTCAACAATCAGTTGCTGAAAAGCCTAAAAATTACATATGTCAAACAACGACAGATACATCCACCCCATATAGTAACATTTCGATGATTTTGAGCAGTGCCCACTAGCAATTTCAGTAAAAGTACAATGCAAGTGTTCTTCTGGTATATATTGTATCCATAGCCCGCTGGCATATTAGTGGTTTATTCAAGCGATCAAATTGAATCTGATTTTGACTGGAATTGTATAATAAATAATTTTTTAAGCTCATAATTGAACATAACATTTTGCAAATATATATGGATATCCTCGAGTTCATTACATACATGCAAAGCTTTCATATATTAAAAATTAAGCCTTCAATGTTCATACTCGTTCAACTCAACATTACAACGTGAATAATTCCTTAAAGAACACATAGTTTGTATTTGGGCTCACAATCACAGAACAAAGTGCATTGCACAGGTGTAACATTCCCGTTTTCAAAATAGTGAACAGTGATTACTATTCGGTTTTCGATTTCTTTGCGTATTTTCAAATTGCCGTATTTTCGCAAAAACTTCCAACTTCCTTCTAGCACGGATTTGTGTTTCAAACACCCCGACCGAGTTCAAAATTCAAATTTTGGCTTCTTTGTTGCTTTTCGAATTTTGGCATCCCTTCAATTTTTCTTAGGGCCGGCCCATCTCCTCCCTTCCTCCTAGCCCGGCCCGCCCGCTCCTCCTGGCCCAACCGCCGGCCCATTTCCTCCTCTCTCTTTCTTGTCTCTCCCTCCCGGCCTGCCCCGGCTCCCTCTCTTCCTCCAAGCGCCCCCTTTTCTCTCTCTCTCTCTCTTTCTCCTGTCGACGCTCCCGATCAGCGCTCGCTCGCTGCCCTCGCTCGACAAGATCACCGCGCTGCGCCGATCGCCTCCCACCGTCCGTCCGACTCCGCCCGCCACATGCCAGATGCCGCCTGGTCGTACTGGACCCCCTCTCCTTCTCCCCACGGCAGTGGCTTCAGCCGGCTCTCTCCCTCTCCCCCCTTTCGACTATAAAAGCCGCATTGCACCCCCTCGAGCTCCCCCACGCCACCCATTGCACTCTCCCAACTCCCCACTGCAAAGTGCAACTTGGCTTAGTAAAATTACCTTCTGTGTAAAACAAGTACAACCGTAAGTCTGCAAAGTGCAACTTAGCTTGGTAAAATTACTGAACCCTGAATGTCATCCCACAACTGGTGTTTGGAAGTGTGCAAGTGGTAGGACGTATGCTGACTTGAAAGGGACACTAGGGAGGGTGAAGTTGCCAACTGCGCTAGTCGTTGTGACCGGGGCCAGCTGCGCTAGTCATTGTGGTAAACATCTCGCACAACCTACGAAATTGGCCATAGGGGTGAGATGACGAAAGGGGCGAGGTAGTTTGAAACGTTACTGTGACGATCGCTCAACTACATGACTAAGGAATCATGTGGGGTAACGAGTATTGTTATCTCTTGTGGGTACAGTGCACAACCTCTGCAGAGTCTAAACTGTTTAAACAGCCGCGCCTACAGTCATAGGCGGACATGGGAACTTAACTTGAGTTAGTTCTATTTCAAAAACCTTTATGGGTGGATTGAAAATGTGAAGGACTCATCTAGCTCTTGTTTTGGATTTTTCTTGGGTAGCCTTACCTAGTGCTGATAATCGGTGGATGTAACCGTTATCAAAATTAAGCATGAGGTGGAGGTAACATCTGATGTTATTTAATATTGCACTTACTCTTTTTAATAAAAATGCAACTTGTTTAAAATGCTAAGTCATAGGAAATTTGTAATTATGATAATTGAAAATGTTGCTTTAGTAAATAAAATAACCTGAGCCGTCCTTGTCAAGCCTTGCATGTATACTATTGCATACTGTGTGTTGGCTCGCGAGCACGGTGGTTGTGCTCAGTCTCGCTCCTCCCCCAAACCCTCCAGATGATTTGGATCAAGGAGACTACGCCTACTACGAGGATCCCGAAGTCGACGGTGAAGGGAACCCTGAAGAGTAGTCTATATTCTGTAGTGTAGGTCTCGCCCCAGTCTAGTGGACTCGTCGGTACTTGTGTACAACCGATATTACCCAATCATTGGATAGTATCTGTCGTACACCGGTCACCCCAGTCGCTTGCTTATGGGGAGATGAGCTCTATCCCCTCTTTTGCTTCCACTGTAGCTGTGTGCTTTTATGTGATGTAATCAATTTGGCCTGGTGACCCTTATATAAAACTCGACCCGATGTGGTCTATATCACTCTGATGTCTGTTTACATTTGAATGTTTTAATTCATGCCATATATGAAATGATTCAGCAATGAGCCTGTGAGTGCTACCTACTGATCCAGTGAGTAGTACAGTATTTTCACAGAGGATTCGGGATTAGAAAATCCGGGTTTGGCAGCAGGTTTAGTGAACATGTTGATTCCTGTGGATATCGTGAGAATATGTGCACGATCTTAGGATGATGAGTCAATTGGCAATGGAGTTATTGGTTTGCAAAATCTCGCGTTTTCGGGTTTGCTCCAAAGTTTGTCAGCCCTTTGGCGTCTCGACCGGTTGTCTTGGGCGGTCGATCGCTGGGAAATGTCCGACCGGCCATGGTGGCCGGTCCGACCATTGCTTTAAAGTTGGGTTTTGGAGTGGGCCAAAATAGGTTGTGTAGGCAAGTGAGGAGTCTCTGGATGTGGTCCCATCATCTTTGGAGCTCCCATCAAAAGTTCTATTCGATTGAAATTTCGGAAGGTTTGAATTTCTCGCTTGAATTTTGGCTAAGTCTTTTGGACCGTCCGACCGCCGTTGTGGGAGCGGTCCGGCCAAGCATGAAATCGGTCGGACCGCCCCGTAAGGCGATCGGACCAGCGATCACTTGGAGGTGAGCCAAGTGTTGCATTGAGTTTGTTCGAGTGTGTTATTCTATGAACTTCAATGCTTTATTGATGTATATCGCATTGCGGAAGGCGACGGGGTCAAGTTGTGAAGAACTTGTTCCGGAAGCGATTTGTTTGTCTATTGTCATGTGCGGTGGCTTGCGAGTCAACGGCGTCAGCGGTGAGTGGATCGGGACTACGCTTGGAGAGCTGAGGTCCAGAACGATCAGGGATACCGGGTGAGGTCGTGTGACACAAGCATGGTGCAGGATGGACAAGATGGATCGAACGGGTGGTTCGAAACAGCTGGTTGGATCAGGCGGTGCGGATATCGGTGCGAGTCTCTGGGAGGTTCCGATGGGATTCGGACAAGAGAGGCTTGGCGTCGATGAGAACCGCTGATCAACCTACACGTGGTGAAGCAGGCGATTGCTTCAAGAGTTAATTGTGTGTGGGTCCCATGTGTAAGAGACCCAAAAAGGGAAACCCTAGGTCTCTAGTATAAATAGGAAGGGGAGAGGTGGAAAACCAAGCAAGCATTCATTTAGCCCCCTTCTTCCTTTTTCTAGGGTTTGGAGGAGAGGAGAGGAGAACTAGGGTTTGGAGTGTGCTCCTTGTTGAGCTCTTGCCCTCCTTGGTGGAGAGGCTTTGTAAGCATCTATTGTGAGTGAACAATCTTGTGATGCTTAATTGAAAGATCAATTGGTCCCTTTGTGTTCTTCTCTCTTTTGGATGTTCTTGGTGCTTCCTTGATTCAACGGTTCATGTTTGGTCTCTTGGCCTACTCTATCTTGCTTTGATGTGTGGGATTACTCCTAGAGTCATCTAGTTCATCAAACCCCCACAAGCAAGACTTGAATCAAGATTTTCTCATTTCTAGGGTTTGTGCACTTCTTTGGTAAAATCTCGAGAGATCGATTCTGCGAAGTGGATCTGACGGATCGTCGCTAGAAATAGGTCTCCAATACCATTAGGAAGGTGTGCTAGAAATTTGGTCAAGTTTTATTGGTTGAATCAAAAGTTGGATCAAATTTCGTTTTGGATTTGGGTGGAGTTTTTCAAGATCTTGGACTCTACCGGTCCGATCAAGCCTTTCAACGGCGGTTCGACCGCCGTGTATTCGAGACACTGGTTTGGCGGGTCGAACCGCCGTCCACCGGTCCGACCATTGGTTGGTTGGTTGCCGGTCGGACATTTGGATGACCGTCGGTCCGACCGCCCGTGGTAGCCGTCGGACCGCCGTGTCGATGAAGAACATTGAGTTCTTTTCTCCTTTTGTGTCGTGGTGCTTGAGGGGTTTATCAAATTCAACACAAGGCTTCCGCTGTGTGCACACTGAACTTCTTAGCTTTCATAGCTAAAGGAGTAAAGTTCGTGTTGGTTTTGATTTAGGCGAGAAAGTTTTGAAAGCGCCTATTCACCCCCCCTAGTCGCCTTTCCGGTCCTACAATTCCACATTGGCCCTCATTATGACTATCTTCAGTAACCCAAGGCAGCCCAAGTTGCAAAGGGCAAGTTTCCAAGCCGCCGTGAAGCTCGTCATGAATGAAGTTGGCAGAGACAACTAGTATTGAGCAACCTTCATTTTAAGGTGGGTAGCTAAGCTGCACAGAAGTGTCAATAATGCTTATGAGTATGTTTCCTGTTAAATTTGTACCAGTGCATGTTATGCTGGAGCTCTACTCTCTTTTGTGTCAAAGAAGCTTGTTGTAAGGCTAATTTGCCAACCCTTTAAGTTAATGAAACTCGTGGTACTTGGTTTACCCAGAATACCCTTATTTGCTATCTCAGTAAGTTCCCGAGTGGAAATCGCTATGGAAAATTCAATATTCCTAGCAAATCTCTTGGTACTTCAAGCCCAAACTTTGGACATCATCCTATGGATGGATTGGTTGGCCAGATAGCATGGAATGATAGATTGTGCCAACAAAAATATGGTACTCACCAAGGACGCTGGAACTACGATAAGAGTTAATGAGGACCGCTCCTCTAGTTTGGATCACGCGATCCATAACCTCGAGGAGGCATCACTAGAGACAACACTAGTAGTCCAGAATTACACAGAGGTTTTTCCAGAAGAATTGCCTGGCATGCCACCAGACCGAGATATCGAGTTTCTGATCAACCTAAAGCCAGGGACTACTCCGATCGCTAAGGGACCGTACAAAATGACCATCGATGAACTTGAAGGGCTCAAGGCACAGATGGGAGAACTGCAAGGATAGAGATTCATCAAAACTAGCTCATCCCTCTGGGGTTCACCGGTACTTCTTATAAAGAAAAAGGATGGCACCGCCAGATTGTGTGTGGATTATGGAGCCTTCAACGATGTGACCATTAAGAGCAAGTATCCCCTGCCCCGCATTGACGATCTGCGCAGTCAGCTGACACAAGCAACAGTAATTTCTCAAATAGACCACGTGTGTCCTACGGAAACACCTCTTCAAGGAATGTGAAGATTTAAGGCGGAAGGCAAGCTTGCACCAAGGTGCACAGACCTGTTCCCAATCAACGCCAAGCGAGGAGAAGCAGCCTACCAGCCGAAGTTACCTGCCAGTTGTCCAACGTCTACATCGTGTTCCACATCTCACAGCTCAAGAAGTGTCTCAGAGTGCCTGAAGAGCAAGCCCCAGTTGAAGCCATCGCACTCCAGAAAACTTGTCATATCCACGACATCCAATCAAGATTCTCGATGTTGTGGAGAAACAAGTAAGACACCAGATCATCCATCCCTGCAAGGTTCGGTGGAGCAACCACTCGAAACGAGAAGCCACTCGGGAGCAAGATCAGTTGAAGTTAGTCTATTTCCCCTTATCTGTTTGCTATGTAGCTCGAATCTCGGGGTCGAGATTCCGTTTAAGGTGGATAGGTTTTGTAGCATTCGTTTTCGGCAAGTGAGCTGTAATTTCAAAACTTGGTTTTTAATCTCAAAAGATTCCCAATAATTTAAACCTCAAGCTCCAAAATCCAAAGCTCAGATTTTGCCTTTGTTTCAATTCTCAAAATTTGGCAAATTTCAAAGCAATCTCTCTCTCTCCCCCCACACCCGGCCGGCCCACCTGGCATTTCTCCCTTCCCCCCGGCCCACCTGGCATTTCTCCTTGTTGGGGAACGCGGCAATGCTACAATAGCATAAACAAAATTTTACCGTGCAACCAAGGAACCAACGCTAGTAATAGATCACGAGATTACCGCTAGACGCGCCGACTCGAAGCGGAAGTAGAGTCGTTGTAGCGAGTTGATGCAGTCGTAGTCGTACTCACGACGCGTCTCCTCCTTTGAGTGGTCGTACTCGTCGCGCGCCTGCTTCTCTGAGTGGTCGTCACGAGTTGCGGATCGTCCTAGTATTGATGCTTCACAACAACACATCCGGGGTATCCACACGTACGGGGCAGGATCACCACGCGCTGGAGTGCTAGCACCGGCAGCGTGGTTGAGAAGGCGTGGCTATTAGGGTTTCGGGGGTTCTTCCAAAGATCATCCTCACCTCCTCACCCCATACCACCGCCTCTCTTTATATAGGCATCCATAATGGGTCTCGACCGAGAGGCCCATTAGGAACTCGAGGCCTATACGAATTTGAATCACCATCCAAATACAGATCCTTACCCTTTAAGTGTGCGACCCCATAGGTTCATGTGTAATTGGTTATGACTCGGAAACTCTTTTCCGACCACCAGTCGTCAGTGGTGCCTAGCAGCACATAACGATTCCCAAATGCACATAGAATAAATCGGACGAACCTTGATGTTATATGATCTATGATCAGGTCCTCATCACTTACGATCAGTTCGTATCTCCATACGACCAGATCGTATTAGGTCCCGGCCAGTTTGTAACTCCTTATGACCAGGTCCTTACCATTCCGTGATTATGTTTGACAAGTCTACGACCAGCTCGTATCTCCATACGACTAGTCCGTAACTGATCGAACTGAGCAACCTACTCATGCATCTCCCTTTGCCACACGGTGTCTGGTTGAACTCTAGGTGAGATGATGTGTCATCCATGGACTATTCAATACTTTCTCGATCGAGTGTCGGATAACTTCATGTGGTCGACACTTCGACCACTAGTGGTATGGCCATGCACTTTCTTTATCCGATCACCACGAGGGGCCCAGAGACATCTCTCCTGTTATGTTAGGATGGGAAAATCCCATCTCGACCAGTCACATCCCTCCGCATGTTTCATAGCATACCCGAAAGCTACCTTTATAACTACCCAGTTACGGAGTAGCGTTTGGCAACCCCTAAGAGTGCTATTACACATGTAGGAAACCATGCTGATCTCAGGTCTAAGGATTATACATCATCATTACTTGAGACCAACTAATGACACAAAGATCCATAACAATCTCAATAGTGTCTCAATGATGGGTCTATCCAACCCCATGTTCTCTAACATGTGTTCACATTATTGATTCGATATCTCCATATCTATGACCGATGAAACAAGGTTATCAATCAATACATGTGCTAGTCATAGAGTCACTGGTGTTCCGACCTGTGACCTTCGATCAGAGATACATTTAGAATGACATCATGTAAGTTAAAGAGTTTCACCAACAAGTCACGTACTTATTGATCTATAACAAATGATTCATTCAAGGAACAAGATAACATATTATCAAAATCATGAACATAATGAAATATCATCATCTCTTTGATTGCCTCTAGGGCATATTTCTAACACTCCTGTCCCCTGGCCAGCCCATTTTCCCCTTCCCCGGCCCGGCCGCATTCCGCCTCTTCCCCCTATTTCTTCTCTCCCCGGCTGCACCCTTCCCATTTCTCTCCTCTCTCCCCTCTGAAAGATCTAGATCCGTCATTATGAGTTAATGGATTATTTTGGTGATTAATGACAAATGAGACTAACATTTCTAATGTTTTATCTAGTGTGTAGTCTCATTTGGATATAAAGGTAAAATTCAACGAGGTATGCATTCGACTTATACTCTTATATATAATGTTGCATTCCTCGGATCCAAAATATAGGTTGAACTCTACCATAAGTATATCTTGAATATGTGCATATGTCTTCTTTACACATATGTGTATGCAAACATTTAGGGAGAGCTCCACATATGTGTATGCAAACATTTAGGGAGAGCTCATTCTATATTTTATGGTTTCATTAGTATTGATCCATATTCCCTTTACCACATATATTAGGGATCTTTACTTTGAAACATATCCGTATGAGTATACAAAACTTGTGTAGTCTTTGTATACTTATGTTTTGAGTATATAGAACTTGTGTAGTTCGTGTATACTCATGTTTCGAATATATGTAAAACTTGTGTAGTTTTTGTATATTCATGTTGTGAGTATATGGAACTTATGTAGTTCTCATATACTCATGTTTTGAGTATGTAGAACTTGTGTAGTTCTCGCATACTCATGGTGTGAGTATATATATGACTTGTGTAGTTTATATATACTCATATCGTGTTGCAATTATTAATTCAGTTTTAATGTGATTGAAATGGTTATCATCAATTACCAAAGAGGGAAAGATTGATGTATCTTGTCCTACCATTATGAGTTAATGGTATGGTGTAGTAATTAATGATAATCATATTGTGGAACTAATATTTTCCATGAGTTGGATGAATAGGTTATGTTCCAGAATGATGAAGACTTGAGATGATCATGAGTTGATCATCAAGTCAAGATTCAAGTGAAGGATGCATCATGAGTTGATGCATATGAAAAGCTTGAAGAAATGAGAATCATCGTGTATCGATAATGATTAAAGAGAAGATCCACCATGTGTTGATGGAGGTCAAGTGAAGGAACGCATCATGTGTTGATGCATGTCAAGACTTGGGATGAAGAAATCATCATGTGTTGATGATGTTCAAGCCAAGATCCCAAAGTGAAGAAATCATCATGTGTTGATGATTGTACAGTCAAGGACCCGGACTTGAAGTGTTGATGTGCGTCATCAAGCTTCAAGAAGATGCAAGGCAAAGGTATGACTAGCTAGGGCTAAGGATGTGTTCCTAGTCTTTTACCGGTCTTGGTGTTTGGTTGGAAGACCGGATTGCTAGTATATGATTGTCGTACTATTAAGAGGGGTCTTGACTAGTAGCATGAGTTAGTCATGTGTTGATAGCTCATTATGTTTGCTCTAGCTCATCTATGCATGGAGCTATTATTCGCGAATGTGTTTTGCAAATGGTTGATGCTCATGCATTTAATCTTTGTGGCATGTGACTATAGTTTGCAAATGTATTTTGCAAATGGTTGAAGTCCATGCACCTTAGCCTTGTGGCATGATGTTGTTATTTGCGAATGTGTTTTGCAAATAGTTGAAGCTCATGTTTGATTTCTTGTAGCATGTCACTTAAGTTTGCAAATGTGTTTTTGCAAATGGTGTAAGTTCATGTACCTTATACCTTGTGATGAATATTCTAAAGGTTGGCAATGTATTTTGTAATCTACTAGAATATCATCTTTGAAACCTTGTTGGAATTGCACTCAAATGGGCGAATGTGTTTTGCCATTTGAGATTGAGCCAATGTGTTTGGTCTTTGGAGCCTAGCGGTCTGACTCATACAAGTGGTATCAGAGCTTGGTCTCTCATTGATTAGACTTAACCGTCTAGAGAGTAAAGGATGTCGACTAGAGATTTAGTGCACCTAGGTGAAGCACCTCAATTTGATGGCACAAATTATGCACATTGGAATCCGCATGATATGTTATTTTAAGGCCATGGGCCTAAATATATAGCGGATTGTAGATGTAGGCTTTTCTCCTCCATTGGACCACCTTGCTCCAACACTTGAGGAAGAGAAATGCTTACATCTCGACGCTCAAGCAATTAACGCCTTATTTAGTGCTTTGAGCGTAGAGGTGTTTGATGAAGTATGCAATCTCAAGAGCGCTCAAGAAATGTGAATATATATATTCAAGATCATTATGAAATGTCCACGTCAACTAGTGATGATTGCACACAAGAGTGGATGTCGGGAGAAGAATGCTCAACTTCTAGCTCCGACAATGATGAGTCCACAACTCCCTCCACATCAACTCAATGCTTCATGGCTCAAGGTAATAATGAGGTAAACAAAAATGATGAGCCTTCTTATGATGAGTTGATGGACATGCTAGAAGTGCTAAATGAGTATTTAGGAAAGGAGAAGATAAAATTCAAAGTTTTGAATAAAGAGTTTGTCTCACTTCAAAATAATTATGATGTTTTGAAAAATGAACATGAAAATCTCCTCCTAAATAGGCTAAATAGCTCTAAAGTGGATATAGGAATCACATGTAATATATTAGATGATATGCCATGTATAGCTTCTAGCTCTTGCATTTCATCTAAGGTTAGTATATCCACTTCATGTGATGATTTGCTAGATATGCCTTGTTGCTCTAAAATAGATGCTCCTATTTGCTCTCTATCTTACAATACTAACATTATAGAGGAAACCAATGAGCTCAAGGCCCAAGTCACAAAATTGAAGAATGATTTGGAAAGAAGCCAAAAAGGGAAGGCCACTCTCGACGATATATTGAGCAAGCAAAGGCGCTTGCAAGATAAGAGTGGAATTGGCTTCACTGCTAAGAAGAAGGAGACTAGCAAGACAAGGCACAATGCGGGACACAAGAAGAATATCAAGTGCCATAAGCGAAATAGAAATGGCCACTATGCCTCGGTGTGCCCTAATCATATGGATGTCAAGACAAGAAATTTAAAATTGAGGCAAGCCGGCAAGAAGCAAGAAACAAAGACTAGTAGAGGAAACAAAGGCTCAACTTGCTACAATTGCCGGGAAAAGGGCCACATTGGTAAACAATGTCCCAAAGGTATCACTCCTAAGCCCATTATTTATAATGATCATTATTTGCTTAGGAAGGATATCAATGTCAATGTGTTTGCTAGAATGATTAGTTCACATAAAACTATTACTAGGGCCATAAGGGTGCCCAAATCAATTGTGACTAACATTCGTGGATCCAACCAACTATTGGGTACCAAAATGCGCTTTAATGCTTAATAGGTACTTGGAGAGGTATTGGAGGTTTGGCTCACATGAAGAGGTGGATGGATCACCATGTGCGAAATTGGAGCCAAGCTTGAGGATGATCACTTCATATCATAAACCAATGCCATTTCGGTAACAAGTACTTATCATCGAAAGATTGAGGTATCTTGTCCCACCATTATGAGTTAATGGTATGGTGTGGTAATTAATGATAATTATATTGTGGAACTAACATTTTTTATGAGTTGGATGAATAGGTTATATTCCAGGATGATGATGACTTGAGATGATCATGAGTTGATCATCAAGTCAAGATTCAAGTGAAGGATGCATCATGCGTTGATGCATATGAAGAGCTTGAAGAAATGAGAATCATCGTGTGTCGATAATGATTAAAAAGAAGATCCACCATGTGTTGATGGAGGTCAAGTGAAGGAACGCATCATGTGTTGATACATGTCAAGACTCGGGATGAAGAAATCATCATGTGTTGATGACGTTCAAGCAAGATCCCAAAGTGAAGATTCGAGGGAATCTTCTCCTAACGGCAAGTTGGGGGCACAGACGGTCCGACCGGCCATTGGTTGGCGGTCAGACCGGCCATGTGCAGATTCGAGGGAATCTTCTCCTAACGGCAAGTTTTTTGGTGTGGGCTATAAATAGCCACCTTGGCTGGTTGGGGGAGGTTGCTGGTGTTATTGTTGAGTGCTATACTCATTCTTTGAGTTAAGAGTAAGGCTTTCTTCTCTTTTGTGCATGTGTTGCACTTGGTGAGATTTGAGAGCAAACTCTAAGTGCATGTGTTGCCTTAGATAGTGGATTGTGTATCCACTTGAGTTTAAACACTTGATTAGTTCAAGTGAAAGTTGAGTCTTGTTAATCTTGGTGTTTGCCGACACCTAGATGGCGTGGAGGTGTCGTGCGCGGTGATCTTCTCAAGAAGCTTGTGTGAAGACCCAGCGTGTTGTGAGTGGTTTGGTGCTCGCCATCTCCGGAGTGGAGGAAGAGCAACCTTAGCGGAGCGAGGTGTTGGTTCGTGTTGGAACCGGTCCAAGTGGTTGGACTTACCTCGGAGGTGTTAGCTTAATTAGTGGAGCCGGTCCAATTTGTTTGAGCTTACCTCAACGTGGATTAGGGGAGACCGGCAAGTCTCCGAACACCACGGTAAAACTGAAAGATCTAGACCCACCATTATGAGTTAATGAATTGTTTTGGTGATTAATGACAAATCCAAATATGTGACTAACTCTCTTGTCAAGTATTATCTGTGTGTAGTCTCATTTGGATATAAAGGTGAAATACAACGAGGTATGCAATCGACATCTTAATCTTATATATTGTTGCATTCCTCGGATCCAAAATATAGGATTGAACTCTACCATAAGTCAAACTTGAATATATGCATATGATCTTATTACACATTTGTGTATGCACACATTTAGGGAGAGTTTTATTCTATATTTTGCGGTTTCATTAGTATTGATCCATATTCCATTCTCCACATATATTTGGGATCTTTACTTTGAAACAAATCCGTTTGAGTATACAAAACTTGCGTAGTTCTTGTATACTCATGTTATGAGTATGTAGAACTTGTGTAGTTCTTGTATACTCAAGTTAGAGTATATATTTAACTTGTGTAGTTGATATATACTCAATTTGTTCTCTCATTTATCAACATTCAATTTATGAGTAATTAAGTGGTTATCATCAATTACCAAAGAGGGAAAGATTGAGGTATCTTATCCCACCATTATGAGTTAATGGTATGGTGTGTTAATTAATGATAATCATATTATGGAACTAACATTTTTCATGAGTTGGATGAATAGGTTATGTTCCAGGATGGTGAAGACTTGGGATGATCATGAGTTGATCATCAAGTCAAGAGCTTGGTGTAAAGGATACATCATGAGTTGATGCTTATCAAGAAGAGATGATCATGGGTTGATCGTCAAGACAAGAGAAGACCCATCATGTGTTGATGGAGGTCAAGCAAAGGATCATCATGCGTTGATGATTATCGAGTTAATGACCCGGACTTGAAGTGTTGATGTGTGTCATCAAGCTTCAAGAAGATGCAAGGCAAAGGTATGACTAGCTAGGGCTAAGGATGTGTTCCTAGTCTTTTACTGGTCTTGTGTTTGGTTGGAAGACCGGATTGCTAGTATAGGATTACCGTACTATTAAGAGGGGTCTTGACTAGTAGCATGAGTTAGTCATGTGTTGATAGCTCATTATGTTTGCTCTAGCTCATCTATGCATGGAGCTATTATTTGCGAATGTGTTTTGCAAATGAATGATGCTCATGCATTTAATCTTTGTGGCATGGGACTATATTTTGCAAATGTGTTTTGCAAATGGTTGAAGTCCATGCACCTTAGCCTTGTAGCATGATGCTGTTATTTGCGAATGTGTTTTGCAAATAGTTGAGGCTCATGCGTAATCTTTGTAGCATGTGACTTAAGTTTGCAAATGTGTTTTGCAAATGTGTTTTGCAAATAGTGTAAGTCCATGTACCTATTCCTTGTGATGAGTATTCTAAATGTTGGTAAATGTGTTTTGCAACTAGCTGAGAATATCATCTTTTGAACCTTATTGAAGTTGCACTCAAGTTAGGCGAATGTGTTTTGCCAATTGAGTTGAGCCAATGTGTTTGGTCTCTGGAGCCTGGCGGTCTGACCGCCAGGGGTCACCGGTCTGACCGGTGACCAATCGGTCGAACCGTCATGTGTTGGGCGGTCAGACCGATTTCCCTCTGTGTTGATTCTTTGACCGGAAGTTCCGCTGTTGTAAAAGCGGAAGTTCCGATGTGAGGAAGTTCTGGGGTTGGTGCGGAACGTTTATTTCAGAGAACGCCCGTTTTGGGACTTAGCCAAATTTCCATCGGGCGGTCGGACCGGCCAGCTGCGGCGGTCTGACCGATTTGGCGGTGGTTCGACCGGCCATTGCATGGCGGTCCGACCGGTCGAAGGCCCAACGGCTAGAAAACTAGCCGTTGGCGCATGGGGCGGTCCGACCGACCATTGGTTGGCGGTCAGACCAGCCCTATGTTGATTTGTGGGAATCTTCTCCCAACGGCTAGTTTTTGTGTGTGGGCTATATATATGAGCCTTGGCCGGTTGAGAGAGGGTGTTGGTCGTTGCTGGTGCTATTTTTGAGTGTTATACTCATTCTTGAGCCAAGAGTAAGCTGCTCATTCTATTTTGTGCATGTGTTGCACTTAGTGAGAATGGAGAGCAAACTCTAAGTGCATGTGTTGCCTTAGGTAGTGGATTGTGTATCCACGTGAGCGTTGACACTTGATTAGTTCAAGTGAAAGTTTAGGTTTGTTACTCTTGGTGCTTGCCGACACCTAGACGGCGTGGAGGCGTCGTGCGCGGTGATCTTCTCAAGAAGCTTGTGAGAAGACCCGGCGTGTTTGTGAGTGGTTTGGTGCTAGCCATCTCCGGAGTGGAGGAAGAGCAACCATAGTGGAGCGAGGTGTTGGTTCGGTTTGGAAACGGTCCAAGTGTTGGACTTACCTCGGAGGTGTTGGCTTAATTAGTGGAGCCGGTCCAACGTGGTTGAGCTTACCTCAACGTGGATTAGGGGAGACCGGCAAGTCTCCGAACACCACGGTAAAACATAATCGTGTCATCTTGTTTTTACTTGTGCTTTACTTTGAGCAATTTACATTACATGCTTTAATTGCTTATATATCATTGTATGATTGCTCTCTTATATTGTTGGTGCACTTAGGGAAGACTAGTTGATTTAGGTTTTAATTGTGTAAAACCAATTGTTATTAGCTTTTGCATTATATTTTGGTTTAGAGCCAAAAGAATTTTTAAAACCGCCTATTCACCCCCCTCTAGTCGGCCACCTCGATCTTACAAAAACATAATCGTGTCATCTTTATTTGTCTTGTGCTTTACTTTGAGCAATTTACATTACATGCTTTAATTGCTTATATATCATTGTATGATTGCTCTCATTATATTGTGTTGATATTGTTGGTGCACTCAGGGAAGCCTAGTTGATTTTGGTTTTAATTGTGCAAAACCAATTTGTTATTAGCTTCCGCATTATATATTGGTTTTAGCGCGAAAGATTTTTTTTTAAACCGCCTATTCACCCCCCTCTAGTCGGCCACCTCGATCTTACACCCTCTCTCCCTCCAACCGACTCCCATCTCCTGCAACACGCCCCCCACGCCCGGGTCTTCCGCCACCTGCGTGCCCAATCTCTTCCCCCTTCCTCCGGATCCGCGTCAGCTCCGCCGCCCGGGTTTTCATTGCGCCTGGCCGCCTCCTGCGCCCGGCTCCTCCGCCTGTTTCCACTTTGCCGCGCTAGAGCCCAGCGCCCGACCACTCGGTGCCCTCCCTGCTATTCCGCTGCCTCCACCGGCTGTCCTCCTCTCCCCCAGCTATAAAAGCCGAGAGCCCTTCGGTCTTCCCCTCGCCCCCTCCCTCTCCTTCCCCCCTGTCGCAGGAGCCGAGGTTCGGTGCCGCCGCCGCCATCTCCTCCCCCTCTGGTGCCCCTTCGCCCGAATCCTCGCAGCCGGAAGCTCCGCTCCACCGCCCTCAGTCATCCCCGCCAGTCGGCCGAACCTCCCCACCGCCATAAGTCACCGGGATAACTTTAAGGACTTAATCCTGTGATGACCTTCTATTGTAAAACAGTACAACCACAAGTCTATAATGGTGTTGACCTGGCCAAATAATTTGCACCCGTCAATACAAGTTGCACCAGATAGATGACTCACGATGTTGTAAGCCTTTGTGGCGAAGGGTCGGAGTGCACAGCGAAGGCTATTTGATGGCGCAAGGGGGGTCTGCTGCAAGAGTTGACGCGGGTGTGAGAGCGTAACCCACCTCAGGTGAAACCTCAACGGGTGTAACAAGTACTGAGGGATGCATTGTAAAGGCTTTGTGGTAATCTCCCTTTGATTCACATGTCTAAGGAAACGTGTGATTATATCAAGCTGATTATCTCTTATGGGTAAAGTGTACAATCTCTGCAGAGAATCAAACTGTTCGAACAGCCGTGCCCACGGTCACGGGCGGACATGGGAACTTACAAGAGTTAGTTCTATTTCAAAAACCTTTGTGGGTGGGTTGAAAGATGTGGCGGGCTCCTCCAGCCCGTGTGTTGAATTTTTTTTCCTTGGTAGTCTTACTCAGTGCTGATAGTAGGTGGATGTGACCATCAATAAAAATAAGCATGAGGAGGAGGTAACATCCCCTGATATTAATAATGCACAAATCATGATTTAGTCAAAATGCTAAGAGATATGACTTTCTATTATGTGTATTTACAAATATTGCTTTGTGCAAATAAAATAACCCGAGCTAGCCTTGATTAGCCTTGCATGTATATTATTGCATCTGTTGTGTTGGCCCGCGAGCATGGTAGTTTTGTTCATCCTCGCTCTTTCCCCAAACCGTAGATTCCGCCGATCCGGACGCCTACGCCTACTACGAGGACCAAGGATTCGACGGTCAAGACCGAGGCGAGGAGTAGTTGGTTCGTAGGCTAGAGCTCGCCACAGTCTAGCTGGCTCTGCAGGTGCCGGTGTACAACCAATGTTCATCAACTCTTAGGTTAATATTGGTTGTACATAAGTCACCGCAGTCGCTCGCCTGTGAGGTGTTGCGCCTTGCCCCTTTTGCTTTCACGTCTGGTTCTTTAAGTTGTGTAATGAACTTATTTGGCCTGATCGGACCGTTTTTGTAAACTCGACCCGACGTGATCTATTTAACTCTGATGATTGTAATATTAAGTTTGGTTAGTCAACGATGTGTATGAAATGATCCAGTGATGTAAACTGTGAGCGCTACCTACTGATTCAGAGAGTAGCAGTGGGTAGCATTGACTAATCACAGAGAATTCTGAATTAAGAAAATCCGGTCCGACATGTTCTCTCTTGTCCATATACGTCACAACTCGCAACTCACAACGTCGCAATTCAGGCAAAGTCTATCGAAAGGATAGCATGCGGGGCAAGGTACAGTGTGTTCCAACTCTTAATCTTGGAAGGTAAATGTTCTCAATCCATGGCACTGCATTACTGCCAGTCTGCCATTAACCTCCGGCCTATTAGGAACGTAAAGGTCCACGGTAAGGAGTCCTGAGAAGATGCTGGCCCAACTTAAATATGGTAGCTTCTTTATGGTATGGCATTCTTGCCAATACACTAAGCAGAGGTTTTGCTCAGTACAGTATTGATCAACTACCTACGGACAATAATTTACATGAAAAAAATTATTCTTGGAATTAACAATTTAAAAAACCACAAAACTTTCCACTATTAGCAAAGAGGTACAATTTTATTGATCAACCTGGAGGCAGTGATGCATTATAGCAGCAAATACATCACCAAGGTACAATTTTAATACTAATACAACAATCAGACATGCGAATACAAGAGTACTAGTAACATTTACTTGTACACATATGTCGATTCGCGTGTGCCCTTCTTGTCAGCTTCAAAGCATAAACCCTTGTTAGCTAGCAATGTAGCCATAAAATCTTGTATTCGCATAGTGCATGTACCTTCCTTGGGTCATAATTTGAGGAATTCGCCCAAATGAATATGATCCACTGCCCAAGCATCATCATCATGATGAAAAATCAAATTAACTGCAGAAAAATGCACAGCTTGTACTTCAGAAATTCCTCAAATCGAGGCATATATACCTAGGTACCAATTTTCAATCACGATATTCTGATCAGCTACGCACAAGACCGGGTTTGTAAAGATAATTTTCATTCGATTGTTTGTAGGACAACTATAGTCTTACCATGCCATGCCACAATTTTTATGCTCCATATATGTGGAAGGATACCAAACAGTCAAGACTGAGCTTGTGATTACTGATCAGTTGTTAGTTGTTACCCATGAAAGGCAAACCTAATTAAACCCTACCTCATACTCACACGGAAAATCAACGATATCCGGTAAAACATTGCCAAAAAAAAAATCAAATATGATTATATTAACACCAGGTTCTCAAAGTGTAGGGAGTGCTTGAGGTGCAACTTTACCATGTCCAGTTTAGGTACGGTCCAAGCGCTAGCGTTGTACGTCATGCTCCGACGTCCGATTTCACACGTTGTTGTTCAGCTGTCCATATTGCGCACGAATAAACCTCCTCTCGATAGCAGCAAGCATGCAACAAATCATCCAAATCATCAACAAACATGCCACATCATGCGCACCCCCGACAGCAACATCACGCACACCCGATACAACAAAACTCCTCCGCTCGTAGAATTGGGGGGATAGCATATCTCACCAAAATTGCATGGAAAACATCAACCTAGCTGCGCTTAAAACTAATTCAAGTATACCAATCAAAAAAAAATCGATATTACAACATTGTAATATTTTAAAATAATAGTTGTAACATCTGAAAATAACCGTTGCAACATTTAAGACTAACTTATGAAATATTTTGATCCTAAGTGTGCAACAATCGGCGACATGGTTGGAACAAAACAACAATTGTAATCCGAAAATAATTATTACAACATTTAAAACTAACTTGTGAAACATTTTGATTCCATTTGTGCAACAATTGGTGACAATAGTTAGAACAAAACAACAATTGCAATTAGCTATAACATCCGAAA
This sequence comes from Hsuehochloa calcarea, assembly GCA_036346395.1. Taxonomy (NCBI): domain Eukaryota; kingdom Viridiplantae; phylum Streptophyta; class Magnoliopsida; order Poales; family Poaceae; genus Hsuehochloa; species Hsuehochloa calcarea. The sequence continues at coordinate 81,085,738 of CM070593.1, read as the reverse complement.
ATAATTGTTGCAACATTTAAAACTAACTTATGAAATATTTTGATTTCATGTGTTCAACAATGGTTGGAACAAAATAAAAAATTCAGGAAGATGTAGTTGCAAACCAAATCACTTTCGAATCACCTATTGCAACAATGAGCAGCAACAATTGCAATGATAAAAAAAAATCCACCTCAAGAATCTGCTACTGCAACATCTAAAAGATATAGTACCAACATTTCAAATCACCTATAGCAACAAAAATCCCCATTGCTACAACAAAACACATGACACTAACTGGCCAACTAGGAGGAAGTGGTAGCGCCCGGCTAGGAGCTCAGAGGAGGATGAGCAATGAACAACTCGTTGATGGCGCTGACCATGCCGGCCTCCCCCCCCCCTCATGACTGTAACAACCCATTTTTGGTTCTTGAATAGTATTTCTTTGTTTGTTGTTTTTTTTTAGAAAACCTAATTCAAATTAGTGTGTTAATTACAAAATTATCCCTTCCACCTGAATTCAAATTTGAATTTGAGTCTCTTTTCAAACTTTCTCCCTTTTTCTCCTTGGCTCAGCCCAGCCCAGCTCTCCACTTCTTGGCCTTTCCCCGGCCCATTTTCTTCGGCCAAGCTCCATCCCCTCCCCCCTTTTCTTCTCTCTCGGCTCAGCCCTGAGCAGCTCGTCATTGTGCCCTTGTTGCGTCCGGTCCATGCCGTGCGCACCTGCCTTGTCGTGCCTGCGACGCCCACCTGCCGTGTCGCCTCCGCCACCTACTCTGGCCCGCTGAAGTTGTCGCCGCTCCTGTCGGCAAGCCCAGCTCCCTTTCTGTCACCTCGTCGTCTTTGTACCACGCCGCGACGCCATGCGCATCCGCGCCTGGAGTCCCGTCGCCCACCTTCCTTTGACCACCGGCGCCTAGCTCCCGCCTAGTCTCGTCGCTCTACGCACGCCCGCGCCACCGTACCTGCTCCCTACCACAACAGAGCAGCCCATGCTGGCCCCCTCGGGACCGTGCGAGCTCCAACGGCTCTCCCACCTCCTTCCATGCGGCTATAAGAGGATCAGAGCACTCTCTGGCCTTCTCCGCTTCGTCGCCCTCCTCTCCGGTAAGTCCCACAGAAGAAAAAACACATGTGCTCCACTTTCGGCCATGCCACCCCACCGGCGTTTCGCTGCTCCGGCGATGCCACCGGCACGCCAACCCCGTCACCGATTGGACTTTACTCCACTGGAGCCGCCGCACTTGGCCTTCTTCTTCTTCTTCAGCCACATTCTTCCCCACCGCCGATCTACTTCCACCGTCCACCTCCGGACCCCATCTTGGTCTTGGTGAGCTCCCCTCACCTTGCTCTTTCCCATGCTCCCACTCCTCCACTTGGAGCATGGCTGGGTTTCTTTTTGGCTTTGAATCCGTGTGCCGCCGCCGTTCTCCCACCGCCGTGCCGTCGCTCCGACGATCCTCCGGCCACGCCACAGCCGTCATCAGCTTCGCCTCGCCGAGAGCATTCTGTTTTGGTGCTTGGGCGCCGCCGCCATGGTCACCACCGCCGGCGACGAGCCGCGCCTGAGCGGTGCTCCCTCCTCCTCTGTTCGGTTAGAACTCGGACCAACATTGTCGCACCATTAAACCCCAAATCACTGTGGGGATTAGAACAAAGCATTGATAACCGGGTTAATTGGCGCTTTAATGATGCTATGTCTCGCTACCGCGTGGGACCCAAGAATAGTAATGACTGCCATTATTTACTCTTGGTTTCCCCCCTTTGGCTAACACATGGGCCCCACCACTACGCTGCACCCGTGGACTGGTGCACAGTGCATGTTGACCTACCTGTGCATGCACTGTGCACATGGACCAAGCACTGTTCACTAGGACCCACCTGTCAGAGAGACAATTATTTCTCCTCTTTTTATTTTTCTGATTTAATTCAAATTCAAACTTCGAAAGCTTCGTTCTCCTCCGTTTTAACTTCGATTTAATTGAATTTTATTTATAAATTTGTCTAAATTCAAGATCTTGGTAATGGCAGTAGTCTTGTTTCATTTGGAGTTCATTTGTTATTTCTTTAGTATTTATTTGTTCTCTTTGTTTGTTTGTTGTTTTTCCGACACGTTCGTCCGAGTAGAGTTCAGAGAAGCAGGAGATCTCCATTTCGATCAAGCTCAAGACTACCAAGACCCTCTTGCCTTTAATACATGTGAGTCAATACTTTGATCATTTTGAGCCTATATTTTATGCAAATTATATTCTTTTAAAATACCAAATTGCATGCTCTATTTCTTTATGCAAATATATGTTAAATATTAAGGTAGTTAAATACCAACTTGGTAATTAAATGATTATTATACCATCCTTGACAACTTGAATATCTTATTCCTTGTCAACCTATGTGTTAAATGGTAACTTATTAGTTATAAGATCGTACTTAAGCGCCATGTTAGTCTTGCTTAAGTACTGGGGCATTAAATGCCCTAATCATCATCTTTTAACCATGAAAGTGATTTTGGGCAGTCATTGTGGGTAAATGACTGGAATGTTGAGATAATGTATTTTGTTCCTCAAAAATCCTATTAAATTGTTGTTACCACATCTGGGCGGATAGTATGGTGGTGGGTGTTGTTGGAGCACGAGAGTGGTTGGTATGTAGTATGAACCGCCCGGATGGCTTAAGGACTTAATCTTGTCATGACCTTCCATTGTAAAATAAGTACAACAATAAGTCTGTAAAGTACAACTTGGCTTGATAAATTTATTGGACTCTGAAAATCATCTCACTGGTGGCAAAGTGAGGTAGTGCAAGCGTTAGATGCGATCCAGCTTGAATGAGACACCAAGGAAGGGTGAAGTTGCCAGCTACGCTAGTCATGGTGGTGAATATCCTACACAACTTATGGGACCCACCGCGAGTGGGGGCAGCCCATATGGGTGAGATATCGGAAAGGATGAGGTAATTTGAAAAGTAATTGTGATGATCTCTCAACTACATGACCAAGGAATCATGTGGGGCAACGAGTTGAGATCGTCACTTGTGGGTGCAGTGTACAACCTCTGCAGAGTCTAAATTGTTTAAACAGACGTGCCTACGGTAAAAGGCAGACATGAGAACTTACTTGAGTTAGTTCTATTTATAAAACCTTGCGGAGGGGACAAAAGTGTGTCGGGCTCACCTAACCCGTGATTTGGATTTTTCCTGAGTCGTCGTACCCATTTATGTTAATAAGTGGATGTGACTAAAATCAAAATTTAAGCATAGGTGGAGGTAGCCTTCGCTGTTATAAATATTGCATAATATCTCTTTAATGAAACGAGGTTTGGTTAAATTGCTAAGTCATGGTAATTTTTAAATATTGTAATTGAAAATATTACTTTTAGCAAATAAAATAACTTGAGTCATCCTTGTTAAGCCTTACGTGTATTATTACTGCATCATGTGTGTTGGCTCGCGAGCACGGAAGTTGTTCTCACCCTCGCTCTTTCCCCCAACCCTCAGAACCCGTGGATCAAGGGCATTATGCCTACTACGATGATTCAGAAGTTACAGGCCAAGGCAATGATGAAGAGTAGTTTAGTTTTTTTAGTCTAGGTCTCGCCTTAGTCCAACTAACTCCGTCGGTGCTTGTGTGCATTCAATATTATCCAAGTCTTTGGTTAATATCTGATGCACACGAGTTTCCCTAGTCGCTTGTCTGTGGAGATATGTGCTCTACCATTTTGCTTCTGCTACCGCTTTCGCCACTTTTGTGATGTAACCATTTGACATGTTCGACCCTTATTGTAAAACTTGACCTGACGCGGTCTATGTGATTCTGATGTTTGTAATATATTGTTTGGTTCAGTTTACATCATGTATGAAATGATTCAGTGATGTATCTGTGAGTGTTATCTACTGATCCAGAGAATAGCACAGTATTTTCATAGATGATTTGAATTTGTGAAATCTGGGTCCGACAATGACCACCAGATCCGGGTAGCTTTGGTTGCAGTGGCGACAGATCCGGTGAGCTTCAGCCATGGCGATAATGGATCCGGTGTGCTCCAACCACCCTTAAGAGGGGATCGAGCTCTAGCATGGCTGATGGCTTCTTTGAGCTCAATTATTATCTCTGGTAGTGATGGATGGGGAAAAATAGAGAGGGTGGTGAGCAGATGAGATGTGTGCGGGGAATAGAGAAGAAATAGATTAGGTTGGAGAGCGGCTCAACTAAAAGTGACTTGGACGAGGAAAATTAAGCGGCTCGGGAGTGGACAAACCGTTCGATGCATCGGACGACCGAGCGGTATTATTACCCATATTTTTTAGGTTTCCATAACTAAGAGTTTAGACACTTTATTCTTACCAGATCTGTATATACCACAAATTAAAGTACGTGCTACTTAACTGTATTAGTAGTCACACGTCTCCAATCAATCAGCAACCACATGGCGTCGATCGATATATCGGCGACTTGCATCAACGACGACGGCAGCTAGCAGCATGTCCTGCGGCGTCGGTCGATGTCGGCGACCCTGCAGGCTGCAGCATGTCCTGCAGCGTCGGTCGACGTCGGCGACCATGCAGGCTGCAGCATGTCCAGATAGCCGCGCTTGCACTTAATTACTCGATCAGCGGCGGCGACATTCATATCGATCTCATACTGATCGATCGATGTCCATGCACATGCATTCCAGGGAGACTGGATCTGACGAGTAAAAGGGCATGTGACTGCATGCAGTACAGTCGCTAACAGCATCGATCCAGCAGTATATATTCTTGTTAATTAGCTAGTACTCCATCTAACTAACTACTAATTAGTATATATACGTGCTGTTTGTTATCCCCATAGGTCATCAGGTCATGTGATGGGCATGCACCGGTGGTCTTAACTCATAATCAACATCTATATATATATCTTTGTCTCTGCATTAATTAATTCTTTGCTTAACTAATCTTAAAATAATTATACTAGGGTCTACATGCATCTGATGATCAGCTAGTGACATGGGAGTCCTTTCAATCATTAGTTTATTTTGATACATCTAAAGCAATTAATTATTGTTTTACAGTTGAAGGAGTCGTTGGAAAAGGGACAGAGCTAATATATATCTATAAAAACAACTAGTTAGATTCAAGACGCCTCGTTTATTTTAAGAGCAAAAAAAATCCCACAATAAATCTTAGAAATTCTCTCATTAATTGAGAGAAAAAGGAGAAAAGATCTACACCACTTATTTTGGTGAAGCCAAATTATAAATGGGTGTATTAATCATATATATATATAGTAGAATTGTATAACAAATATAATTGTATTTTTAACCGTAGGGATTAGAGTTGTATAACAAAGACATAATATCTAGCCGTGTAATTATACAGGTAATTCTGCTGGTTAGGAGAATACTAGCTAGAATTTACCTGCACAACAAATAAATTATGTTTTGACAAAAAAAACAACAGATAAATTATCAATTTACCATTAATCTAGCCACTGATATTCCTACTAAAATTTCATTTGATCATGAACAGAAGATAAGAATAAACTACACTAGATGCCTGGCTCCACAGCTTGTTTACTTCGTCGACATGTAATCACATCCGATGCTCTCTTATCTGGCTTGCATATTATTAAATTAACAAGCAAGATTTTGTCAAATCAACAACATACTAAGCACAACTAAGAGCAAACAGTTAAGTGCGTACCTTACAACAGCAAGAAGCATGGGAAATCACCAGAGATGGAAAGGCATAGTTAATTGTTGATAAACATATGAGACGAAGCCAATGAAGAACACTTGAATATCAAGGTCGTATAATGGCCAGAGGAAGATTCCAAAAGGATCGCATGATCCGTCGAGCCGTGCTTGTAGATGACGACCACCATGGAAGGAATGAAGGATCAATGCGATCCCTTTGGATGCTTACCCAAGACATTGTCTCTCTCTCTCTCTCCCTCTCCCTCTCACTAGTTAAACGAAGGAAACATGCTGAGAGGTGTTGTGCAAGAAAGCTCCAGTGAGGTCCTTATATATAGATACGCAACCTTCCTTTGCCCATTAGTTTTATTCACGGTTGCTTTTCTCCCCAAATGGATCAATAGTTTATCCTATTGCAATTTAATTTGCCCACTCTTCCATGGATTTTTCTTTGCAAATGTAAACATACTATATACATTGACGTCTCCAATCAAGAAAGCAGATTTTCTGAATATGGCCATCTAATGATTCTCCTCCTTCACTCGCAGACCTAAACCATGGTTTCGAGTATCGAGTCTTAGTTATATATCATATAATGAAAGGAAAAAAAAATTCTCCCATAGTGTGGTATATTAATATAGATGATACTCAATTTTGCGGACATTTAGAAAGCTGTTAGTAGTGGACGTCAAATTTAAGCGTTTCTGAAGGGCGCGTATGCAAGATAACATTGTTAATTAGCATATGCTTATGGTTTGTTTATGCTGTAATCAATTATGGCTGCATCATTAGATGAAGCGTAAACTGGGGCTTCTCCCCGGATGCCTTTCACTTTCCCCTAATTTTTATCTACCTGCTAGCTAGTTTGCAAAATTGGCTTTGCAAGCAATACATACGCATGATTGATTATGCAAGCTAGGAAATTTGGATGACTGTATCAGCACCTGCCAGGTCTTTTGGTGATTAGGGACAATTTTTTAGCTAGGTTAGAGATGCGTGTAGCCCTGGGAACAACTAACTGCAGCCATTCAATCATTAAATTCAGCCATGACTGTGATTCCCCCCCTACCTTCTGCTTATGTGCCCCTAACTGCTTTCTAGCTGATATTCTTTCAGGAGTTGGGAGCCTTGAGCATCTTTGCCTCTATCTTAATGACAAGTGCTTACTAGCCTTTTGCACAGTAGCTAGGCTTGGTTAAAATATTTAAAACGTCCTAGATTGCAAGTAGCATGACAAATGTCCTGCAGATCTGAGTACCAATCAAGCCCTATATGTTATTGTGTCTAGTATATTCTTCCTTTTGTCATGTTACAGAGGTTGTTACAGTGTTGTAACATGCTTGAATAATGCCCCTTTGTCTTTCTGTTGCTTTGCCAGTTCGCTATAGTGCTGTAACATGCATCCAGATTGCACATAATCTAGCAGAAATAGTGGCTGTAGCCAAAATTCAGACAGATGGGCTATGCAATTGGCAAAAAAAAAAATGGTGTTCCTTAGATTGTTGTAGTTATATATGTACACCATAATTATCTAGAACACAGGGTTTTCCAAGCAACTTATTGTGCATGAGAGCTGATAGCCTGAAACCCATGTGATGTTTGGTGTAACTGGGAATTGTTCAGTACAAGAGAGAGAATGTTGTAAGGAATACCAAATTTGGACCAACAGATACAGTGGGGTACATCACGTCTTAGGTAGTAATCATGTAGGCATGGTAGTGGACTTGCTTCTTATACTTGCTTCCTATCTACAAGATCAAGATATATTTTTAGTCTTCTTCACTAGGATGTGTCAGGTGACGAGCACTGGGAGCGGCGGCGGAAGTGAAGAATCAACTCATAAAGATGAGGATTGTGCCAGGACGCTGTGATGAACGATGCGGATGAACAGTTGTGATGAATAGTTATGGTGAATAGTGCATAATGAATAGTCACGATGAACAGTGCGTGGACAGGGTATGGCGTAAGGGGATTGGGTAACTCCCAATCCTTTTGCTGATTTTCATTGATGCATATGCTGCGTATATAAAAGGATACAAACCAACTTAGAAGGTATTATCCTTCCTAATGCAATAAAGACTAACTTGGAAGGTATTATCCTTTCTAATGCAAACTTCCCTAATGAGACTTTTCTATAGTAAACTTTCCTAATTGCAACATCCTAATTTGAGGATTCCTAAACTGCCGCTAGGGCCGGCTGCACCTTCTCCTAAACTGTTGCACATGACATCTCTCTCTCCGTTGACAAACAGCTCGTCCTCGAGCTGAAAAGAGGGATAAGACACCCAAAACACAATAACATCTTCCCATAACGCATCAGCAGCGTGAAGTCCTTCCCATTGAACCAGAATTTGCCACTTATCTCAAGACAGGCGGGCACAGAGCACCGTGGTCGGCGTGGGAATAACCCGGCCATGAAGGAGGGGCGGCAATGGTGGTGGCTTGTCAGGAGGAAGGCTTTCATACGTCTGAAGGAGATTCACATGAAAGACATCTTGTAAGCGTGCAAACGCGGGCAAGTCCAATTGGTACGCAACCTCATTGATCTTGGAGAGAACGCGACACGGGCCATAGTCGACACAAAAAATGCCAAGATGCGTCCTTCTTCTTGACCATGAGCACGGGCGCCGAAAAGGCCGAGCGGCTGCGGCAAATGATGCCTTGCTCCAACATTACGATGCATGGGCGCTCCAACTCATCCTTTTGAGTATCTAGGTATCGGTATGGCCGAACCACCACCTCACTGACACCGGGGAGGAGGTGGATGCGGTGGTCACGGCCGCATGGAGGTGGAAAACCACGAGGTGTGTCGAATTCCGCTAGTAGCTCCTCCATGAGATCTCCCGTGCCCGAGGTGGAGTGGAGATGCGGTGCTAGCTGCGATGGGGCCATGCCGCGCCAGATGATCTCCCGGTCTTGGCTTTGGAAGCGCGTCGTCAAGAGGTTAAAATCCCAGACAATCGGTCCCAAGAAGCGGAGCCACTGGACCCCAAGGACGATGTCGATGCCGCCCAGTGGTACGGTGCGCAAGTCGAGGATGAAGTGTTCCTGGTCGATGGAGAGGGGTGTCGCGTAGCACACCCCGCCGCTTGCCACCTTGTCACCGATCGCCACGGCCACAGAGAGGCCCGTGCGTGGCGCCAGCGTCAGCCCAACCTGATCGACGAGCTCCGTGGTAATGAAGTTATGGGTAGTGTCGCAGTCTAATAGGGCCATCAATTGGATGTCGTGGATCATCACTGGAAGCTGCATCATTTGGGACTTGCGAAATCCCGGTGAGGGCGAGGAGGGAGATGGTGGCGTCCGCCTCCGCCTCCTCGAGGTTGTCATCGTCCGGCTCAACCTGCAACATAAATATGCGTTGACAGAAACGCTGGTGGCCTGGCACGAACTTCTCGTCGCAGTTGTAGCAAAGTCCCTTGCCACGACTTTCCTCCATCTCAGTTGGCATGGGGCGCTTGAACGGCTTGGTCGAGCCTGAAGCCCCCATGGTCATCGCTGATGGTGTCGTTGAGCCAACCTCCGACGCACCGGATGCGGCAGGCCGCAGTTGGAAAGGTTAGGAGCTTGCCGTCTTGGACATTGGCGGGGATGCCGCTGGCTCCAGGGGTAGCAAGGCAAGACGTTCGTAGGCTCTGGCGAGGTCCATGGCGACCTCTAGGTTGGTCGGCCTTTGGAGCTCGACATTCGTCTGCAGGGGCTTGCCAAGTCCCGCTGTGAAAAGCATCACTTGCTGCTCCTCATACAAGTGGCCGCAATGAGCGAGGGGGGTCAGAAAATTTTCAGTGAAGTCGGCCACCGATGATGTACGCCGGAGGTTTGTCACAACGCCTAGCGAATTGTGGCGTGTGAGCATACCGAATCGACGATACACGAGGTCAGTAAAGTGCCGCCAGTTAGGCATACCATCCATACGCTCCACTCGCATGTACCACATATGTGCCATGCCTGTCATGTGGTATGTAGCGAGCCACACCCTATCTTCCATGGGTGTTTGTTGGACGCGAAAGAATTGTTCGCAACGATTGACCCATTGAATTGGGTCCTCCTTGCCGTCGAAGGAAGGAAAGTTGAGCTTGATGTGGCGGGTTCCGAGGATGCCCGGTGCTCGGTCAACGTGGTAAGATGGAGGAGGGCGAGGAGGCAATGCCGTGGGGCGATGCCCGAGCCTACGCTGGCGCGGTGTTGGCTCGGCGGCAGCTCCCCTTTGGTTCCTGTCCGTGTGGTAGCGTCTCTGTCTTCGCCGCCCTCCTCGTTGGAGGGTCGTCCTTCCATACGCGTCAGTCGTTGATCGTGCCGAGACAGCTGATTGATGTTGGTCTCAATCAATTCGACATGCCGAGCGAACTGGTCGTTGATACTTGCAAGAGATTTCGTCGTGTCCTCGGTGAATTGGCTCATCACCTGTTAGAACTCCTCGTTACCACCGTTGCTTGACATGGTGGATGAAGCAACGGGTGGCTCTGATACCAAGATGTCAGGTGATGAGCACTGGGAGCGGAGGCGGAAGGGAAGAATCAACTCAGGAGGATGAGGATTGCGCCGGAACACCGTGGTGGACGACGTGGATGAACAATTGCGATGAACAGTCACAATGAATAGTCACGATGAATAGTGCATGGACAGGGTATGACGCAAGGGGATTGGGTAACTCCCAATCTTTTTGCTGATTTTCATTGATGCATATACTGCGTATATAAAGGAATACAAACTGACTTGGAAGTTATTATCCTTCTTAATGTAATAAAGACTAACTTGGAAGATATTATCATTCGTAATGCAAACTTCCCTAATAAAACTTTTCTATAGTAAACTTGCCTAATTGCAACTTCCTAATTTAAGGATTCCTAAACTACCGCTAGAGCCGGCTGCACCTTCTCCTAAACTACCGCACATGACAGATGTATACAAGATCAAGATATATACTAGGACCTAGCAACCAGGTCCTTCTAATGTATGTACTACTGCTCTTACTGACTTGCCCCTCAGGCAGATGGCATGCATCATCCATGCACTGAAGCTCTGTGTTTTCAAGTGGGAAAAAAAAATCAACTCTCTTTTAGTTGGATAGTTTTTTTTTCTTAAAAGATTCTTAGGTGAATGGTGAAATAGCAAAAAAAAAACTCATCTGAAGAATTATGCTTATTCGGAATATCATATCATGATTGAACATGTATTTGATACTGTGAAGACTAAACCTTTTCTTAGCCCGACCTTTCAATTACATGCACTGTGGTGCATTTTGCTTGAAACCGATGAATCTGAAATGCAGCACTTACATATTTATCCCGAAGTAAGGGAGTGAAAGTGCTTACATGATGTTACTGCCATGTGTAGTTTTTTTGGCATCTAGAACTGCTGATTTGTTTGTCCAGTTATATATGACTCTTTTGTTGGTGCCGAAAGAAGAGATATGAATATATGATCTGCCATGTGCTTTCATATGATTACTCCTGACAAAGTCCATACATTCTTTTTGTGTGTGATCACCAGATGCAATTTTATCCCAGCTAGCTCAGCAGCTCCTTCTAGGACATTGCTCACATGTGTGTGCAATCCAACCAAAGCCCTTCAACTCCTCTCCTCTCCTCCCCAACAAAAAACTAATAATCAATGTTGCTGCAATACTGCCTCAACAGCATGTAAGCCATGCACTCACATGTAAAGATCCACAAAATGGGCGTATGTTCTATCACTCACATGCAAGGCATACATGCCCATGTTGCCATTTCTTCCTTCATGATGTGTGACTGTGAACACCGATACAGAGAAGAGAAAAATATCGCACGCCGACCGTTCTTCGATGCAACAATAATCGGAAAAATTCAGTTACAATAGTACATGTGAATGCTCTGGTCCTGAAAGTCTGAAGAACTGTTCAATCTGAATTAAAGGTCCTCTCGCTTCTTATGCGGTACACATTGACACTGATAGTCTTAGGCTAAGCAGATTTTTTTGAAACGGATTAGGCTAAGCAGATTTGTCTACTAATATTTCCGTAAAAGAAATTCGACTAGGATTGTATGTGTAGTAAGACCAAGCGCCAAAAACCTACGAATATTCAGAAGAGAAGGATGGAGAAACTCAATGAATACTGTACATAACCTGACAAAACCACTTTGGCCACTAGTTTCTGAAATGCTGATCAAAGTGTTTGATCAGCAGACCATCATCTGAACTGAAGGAAGTTACCGATTACCACCACATAGGATATATATCTCCAGGAAATTAACTATTAGGAGGATCTTGTTGGCACATTTAAAAACAAAGATTTGGCTCACCTAAAAGGGTGGGTTTTTCAGAGATGATTGCAAGAACGGCCGTCCTCACATGCATAAGCAAATACATATGTTGTTGCCGTTTCTTGAGAACATGCGATTGGATTGGAGCATGCAGGCAGGCACATGTATGCATTTCTTTCTTTCTTTCTTCCCCAATGATTGAAGAGTACACGCCACAACGAGATGGCCGTCCAAATTTGGGTCAGAGATTTATTTCTTCCTTTGTTTGCTGCATCTTACCGAACTTTTAAGCCCTCAACAAAACAAAGATGCTCTAGTCTCAATTAATTGGGACCTGACCTGATCTGATCTGACGGTTTAGATAGCGGCCCAATCATTTGCGCCGATGAGGAACCAGAACCAATCATTTGGTGTTGCTTAATCATATCATATAATGTGTGATGATCGATTATATATAGTAGCGCACGCTAGCTAGACACTGATCGATCGATCCGCCGGTGGACTAACTTTGTGGCCAAGTGGGCAACTGGCTACGAATTTCCAAATTACAGTTATGTGAGTCGAATCAAGCTTTAGGAAAGTACTGCTCTCTTCTGCTGCTCTCTAGTCTATACTGTTTCCTTGGAGGTCTGTGCCTATATTCACTACTCATCTTCACCTTTAAGCTGAAGAAGTGCAGTGCTGGCATTTGCCCTCTTGGTAGCTCTGATGAGCAGTGAAGCTGGAATTGGCTTAGTATAGTATTTTCAGGTTGTGAATGTAGTCACTTGAGATTTATTAAAGGGAATCTGCGATTAGGATATATCTTAGATTTTATTGATAGGATATCATTTTGTAGACTTGTTGAATTTTGAATATATTACTGGTTAATCTGAAGATTCTGAACTTGGGTTTTGTGCCCTTCCTGCAGTAGAGCGCAAGTTCCTTGAGGCATCCGTTGTTTTTCCAGTGTTACAAAAATGCTAGGCGATGGAGTATCTTCTGCCGCGTCTTTTCCTCTCTCCCGAGTCCGTGAAAGAGAGGAAAATATGGGGAAGAAAATACTCACATTAGAGGCTTACATGTACATTTTCATTTTATTTTGTTAATTAGTAAAGAGAGGAAGTTACGTGACGTCAACGTGCCATCCAAGTCAGCAAAAATCAACACGTAGGTACCATGTTAGCTAAAACTATGGTGATTTAGTACGGGGGAGGCTAAGTGACACGGTTTGACTAGTTTAGGGGGGCAAAGCGAACGGTTTCGTAGTTGAGTGTTATTCAGAGAGTGCTATTTGGACTCTGGGTATAAGCTTAGGAGGGGGGGGGGCGCAAAAGTAGACTTCCTCCTTTAAAAAAGGTGAGTTCAAGATGTGTTGCATCTGTCGTAGCTACAAAACTAGACAGTAGTTAACAAATACTCTTTGTCATGAGAAGATCGAACAATGGAGGAGCTGAAGGCTATTAGAAGAAATTGTGTTGCGTTATGAGTGAGAATGAGGGAACCCACTTCCTCACATGCCCTTGGGGCCATATATATATATATATATGGGAACATATCTAGTGCAAATGGGTAATTGAGTGCTAAGGTGCAAATGTCATCTTGATCATTGGATCTGGATTGAACAGCCAAGATTAATGCGGGCTCCCACCCCAAACCATTTAATCACCTTGCATGCTCTCACCTTCAATACGCCTTCATTAATGCGCCTGCATGCTCCCACATCCAATGTCTTACATTAAACACCCTTCATGATCCAGCGGTCAAGATTTGTTGGTGTTTTAGAACCGATCTTACGTAAAGATTGTTTGATTCGGGGGGTCTCCTAGAGATGAAATCACGCAGAGCGATTGACACAGGATTTTTATAAAGGTTCAGGCCTTCTCCGGGGAGAATAACAACCCTACTCCTGTGTGTGTGTGGTATTGACTGTATTCTCAACAATCAAGCCAGAAACTAAGACTATTACAAAGAACAGTACTTGTCTTTCTCCTTGATTGTCCTCGATTGACTCTTTTTTTCCCTCCCCTTTGTCCTTCTGATTGATGCCTTTATATAGTCGTGAAGGAGTAGTCGTTTTCCCCTGCTGAAGAGGCGCCTAATCAAGCCAGTAATGGGCACATGATGGCAATAATTACCGGTGTAGTGGCTCCTTCACGCCGTTTGGCAGTTATCTTTCAGAGGTAATGGGGTATTTAAGCACTATTACTGCGCAGAATAATAGTGCATGTGGACCGTCTGGATTCCTTAATCAATTGTACCCACTCGCTTGTAGGTTTTATTGATTATAAGGTGGTCGTGGTTGACTTGGTCGTAGCAGAACTTACGACTGGACAATAGTCGTAGAAGGACTTACGACTGGGTAATGGTCGTAGAAGGACTTACGACTAGGTACAGGTCGTAGCAGAACTTACGACTGGACAATAGTCGTAGAAGGACTTACGACTGGGTAATGGTCGTAGAAGGACTTACGACCAGGTAGTGGTCGTAGAAGGACTTACGACCATGACATAGTCGTAGTAAGACTTACGACTATGGGGGTAATTGTAGGAGAACTTACAATCACTTGGTAGGCCCCTCCCTTATAAATATAAGGGGTACTTCTGGGGACTACGTGACATCATATTTATCCATAATAAGAATTATAGATAAAAGATAAAATGAGGATTATCAGATCCTCGTCATCTAGCCCCCTAGCTTCAAGTGAAAGTAACTTACTTGGTGAAAGATTTGCAAATGGTCTTACGACTATGAAAATGTCGCAGAATAATGGTCGAAGGAAAAACACTTCGACATTTGAGTGCTACTTTGACCAGGAATTTGCTTGGTCAGGAAGGTTGCTTACGATTATCAAATAGTTGTAAAAACCCCTACGACTGTGAAGTGGTCGTAGTAGGCGTCGGAGAAAAATCCTTTCCGATTGATACTTCATTCGACCAGAAAGACTTGGTCAAGAAAGTAATTTCGCTTGGAGGTGACAAAACGGACCTAATTTTCTCGAACAGACCATCTAGGGAATTGCAACCGACTCCCACAGACCTGTCGATGAGACAGTTCCCGAAGCGGTGGCAATCGTGCGGTTATAAAACTTACGGAGTTAGACTTGGATTTTACCTTTTCCCAAATCGCTCCCATTTGTTCTTGAAGCTTCGCCTTCTCCGCCAACCCTAATCGTGTCTTCTCTGGCAATCTTTTTTCAATCCAAAACTTCTTGTTTCTGAGAGAAATGGCCAAGAAAGTTTCTGAGTGGGAAGAGTCGGAGATGGATGCGGCGAAGATTAAAGTCTTGGTCGACGCCGGGAAGATTCCAGAGAAGGCTCTGGTGAAATGGCTTCCGCTGTCGGACAAAGATCGGTCGTCGGGTAAAATGGGCAAATCCCCGTTTTCCAAGCGTACTGTGAGTGTGGCCTCCGACTGCCTGCTCACCCCTTTCTTACGGTGGTACTCGAGCACTTTGGAGTGGAATTAGTGAATCTAGGTCCTAATTCCATTACTATGCTGAGTGTCTTCGTGTACCTTTGCGAGGCGTACCTGGGGATTCCGGCGGACCTCGAGCTTTTCCAATATTATTACGGGATGGCTCGACAAACTGGAATTGCCGGAAGTTGCGGTCTGAAGCTCCACGACTTGAAGTCGAGGGAGTATATTCAGAGTTTCACTCGGTCTTCATGGCCGGGATGGAGGAAGAGGTGGTTTTACTGGAAAGTCACCTCAGAAGACAGCCTCTCTTTCGTGGGGAAGGCTGCCGAGAAGAAATCTTCATGGGACTCAACTCCTGAAGATATTAGTCGGATTGCCCCCTACATTCAAGCCATCAAGGACTTGAAGGAGGAGGGGTTGACCGGATGGCATGTGGTGACAGATTTCATCACACGCCGAATCAGTCCCTTGAAGAAACGAGCATCTCCTATGTGGAGATATTCGGGGAGAGGAGACCCGACCAGGGACTATGACGAGGGTAAGTGAACTTCCGACTTAGCTCTCGGTTTGGTCTTTCTCAAAGTTATCTAACGTTCTTATCTGTTTACACAGATCTTCCACAGGTGGAGATTGACGCTAGAGTCAAACTCGTCTGTGAGAAGTCTCCGCCACCCCGAGTGGTGATTCCTCAAATCATTGCGGCTTTACCTGCAAATGAAAAGATAGAGCGCCTAAAGGTAATCAAAAGTTGATTTTTTTTCTTTAGGACTTTATAGTCGTAGAAGAACTTACGACTAGTGGTGATCGTAGAATATCTTACAATTAAGAAAATGTCGTAGAAAAACTTACGACTTGACACTGGTCGTAGAAAAACTTACAACCGGTTAGTAATTCTTCTTTTTCTGTTTTGCTTTACAGAAAGTAGGCATGGAAAATCGGCCAGACGACGAGGAAGTTGCGCTGATAACCATTGGTGTAGCGTTGTCGAAAGACAAAGGCTCGGCTCCTCCGTCCAAGAGACGTTGACTTGCGAGATCCGCTGACAAGGGAGGAGCAAGTTCGAGCTCTGGTTTTTCGACCAGATCTTCTACAAAGCCTACGGCAGACATAGCCGTAATTGAAGCCGAGGCTGAAGCTATCGAAGCCGAGGAGATTGAAGCAGTTGAACCTCTTAAGCACAAACCCCGCAGAGCTAAGGTACCCTTCTACTATGACAAGAAATCTTTCGCAGTTTCTGCCACTCCTAGTTTTGTTAAGCAACTGGAAAAGGAAATCTGGAAAGATTTTATGTCTTTTAAAGGATCTTTGCTCGGCCAAAGACTGCAGATTGAGGGTAGTGCTGCTCTTGGAGTGGTCGAGACTGGTCTCGGCTATCCAGAGAATCAGGAGACCAGAGATGTGGTTCCTATTCAAATTCTACGACCAGACGTGGTCGTAGCTGGGCCCATTATTGAACCTCGACCAGACGTTGTCGTAGAGAAGAAGAAGTCCTCCGTTGGGAGGATTGCTCCTAAGTTCCTGGTTAAGACCAGGGTGCAGAGGTATGCGAAATGTACTAAAGTGTAAGAACAACATTTACCTTTTTTCTTTTCACAACCTGATTTGCTTTTCTTTATTTTAGTCCGACTCCTTCAGCCCCCGGGAATGCTTCCGTTGAGAAGCCCATTGCCACTTCTTCAGTTGCTAGAGAGGTAACAATGGAGGTGGTCGAAGGATCATCCTTGGCCCAAGTGGCTGATGAAGTCGTGGCTCCCAGAGTGGTTCCTACAACCGCTGAGGTTGTAGCTACGATCGTTGAAGTAGCGGCTGCGTCTACTGAAGTAGAGGCTACAACCGTTGAAGTGGTAGCTACTACTACTGAGGTCGTAGAGACAACAGGGGCAGCTGTAGAAGCCTCTGTTCAAGGCGGTGATGAGCACAGCACACATCGCTACCGAAAGAAATCGTGAGCGTTCCTTCCAAGATCAAAGAGAAGCTGCAGCTCCAGAATCAGAGGAAGAAGAATACTTCAACTTCTGTGCTGACTTCTTTGGACCTGCTACCGTCGTAGGGTCTTACGCTTTGGATCTCGCGATCGAAGTCCCCATCCCAACGATATTCCCAATAGAGGAAACATCTTTGACAATGAGCGTCTTGAGAAGGTTTGGTGGGATCAAGTTGTGAGGGTAGACAAGCTGAAGACCCCGGAGCTGGTTTATTCGGCATTTGCTAGGTCGACCATGAATGTAAGTATTTTTAGGATACTTATATATGTGGCTTTCACTTTCTTCTCACTATCTTCCTTTTGCAGAAAGCTCTAGAGTAAATTGCCGTTGTTGGTGAGTATCATCGACAACTTCTAGACTCAAACAGAAAAAGAGGAACTCTGATCTGAAGTGGAGAGATGGTAAGTCACTGTTATTCAAAGTCGTTTTCGACTTGACTACTTATATAGTGCTTACGAGATTTGTCATGGAAAAACTTATGTCTCTCATTCTACACCGTTAGATTAGCCTATCGAGACCAAATAATCCAACAAGTTTAGCAAACTACACAATTTTAATAATCAACCATTTCATCAATGTTCCACACTTTTAATAACTCTATTGATTCCAACAAAGTATAGTCACCCTCATATTCACGACTCATCAAGAACTACTAGAGGACAATATCGACTTACGGTTTCACTTCGAGGTACTCGTTAAAATTTATTATGCATCAGATCGCAAACCCAGTGATAACCCATATCATACCCATTAATTTATTTGATAGTAACCTCTCACTTAACCATGAGAATACATCGCTAAAAGGATTTAACATTTTCTTTCATAAAAGATAACCATTCAACTTCAACGCTCAGAATACCCAAAAGAGTTACATTGAGTCAAACCTTCCACATACTAAAAGACTCGCAAAAGAAAACCTTCATTATCCAAATCATCAAGCGAAATACATGGGTCATGTTTACCAATAAGAAAGACAAAACTCCAATTCAAAGGTCAACCTTGACAGTTAACCAAGCTCACCAGTAGCAAGAATAACTCAATAATTGGGAAAACAATAATTGCTTGAAGAGACAAGTTAAGCCAACGGAAACACATTAATCTTTCTCGAAGCAACCATCAACCACAATGAACTTCTCAAGGACCAAATAGAACTTTTCAACACGTCGCTTTGTACCCACTAATCCATGAGAATTCATCAACCAACAATGGCTAATCAAAATATCCCAATGGAAACTCAAGAAAACAACAAGCTTCCCATGGAGACCCATCCCCAACTTTCATAACAAAGTTTCTCAGAGTAAACACTTCCCTTTTCCCCTACCACCAATGGCGACAACTGACCATACCTATGGCCATAACCACAATCTCTACCTCTCAAAGATCTACTATCATCACATATAACAATCACGTAACCAAATCATAAGCATTCATAATCAATTCATATCAGCAATAATCAATGCTACATAACGGAAACGTAAATGCAATGCTTTGCCCATTCCCATCCTACTGTGCACCAGTGTGTCAAGTTTTAAGTTAATTAACCATTAACATATTATTATTATTTTTGTACAAATCAAGTTACCTAAGTTGCTAACCTATTCACCACGGACCTAAAGCGTGCTCGATACTAATCAGTAACACCCATTTCAACACCGAGCCCGAATGCCACCAAACTACTCTTATCATCTATTATACATCAACACACTATGAAATTTCAGCAAGCATAACAACATTAAAACCCGTCCACGGGTCGCATTAACACAAGCATAACACTATGACAATCATAAATAAATTAGACCTAGGAGCATAGCAAAATAATAAACCAAGATTAACATAAACCAAGCATCTATGGTTATTCAATACCATCATGTCCTAGATATAAATATTCATGTTATTCTAAAAGTTTCTCATGTTCAATGAATCAAATAATTGGGTGAAGTGCATGATTCCAAGTGCGCTAGCCCTTCCCGAGTAAAACGTCATCACTGGTCACCTAAAAACAACAATAGAGCAAGAATGAGTCAAGACTCAAGAAATACATAATAAAGCCATAAACAATAGTTTATTAACCATAATCAAAGTTATCATCATCATCCATTTAGTTAATGCCATTGTCATTCTCAAACAAACAAGTCATATTCCATATAGGTAAAGTTGCACAATTTAACAATTTACTTAGATATGCGAATGCACTAACATGCTCATGCTCATATGCATCTCATCGGTGATACCAAGATAGCGGAGTGTTCACCGTCGATGACACACTCTATCCTTCACTCCCGTGAAGTCCCCACCAAAGTAGGAATTTACCTAGAGCTCTCCGGACTAGTCATGTATCTTTATCACCGACCTCACCGGAATAGTTACATGACTTTCTCACCGACCTGGCTCATACAACCCCTGTCATGATGAATGTAAATGATGCGACATCTTTATTTATTCATCAACATAGCCCGTCTCATTAACTCAATATCTCCTCCTCATTTTCTCAATATCATAATCTCATTCACTCAAGGTCATCAATATCATGTATAAGAATAAGCTGAACGAAAGCATAATAAATAGCATGATAAGTAACAACAATGATCATGGTGAACAACCCATTGTTCACCACTCTACCATGTACTTGCCTTCCGCGCTGTGACGAGTTAGGAGGCAGCGATGTAATTTCTCCACTCCACCTTACCGCCTACACAAATATTCATTCAAATAAGAATAACAAGACAGGGCGTGACTACAAGCGTTTTACCATAACCCTCTATCTAATCAACAAAACCAAAAACTCAAAATGACGAATTAACTAATCAGCCAATATCAGCCCTTCTGAACAGCAGTACGAGAAAATTCATAATTAAATATCTGTAACTCCGAATGACTTGAAACCAGTGCTCAAATACTCTTAACGCATAACACTACGAAACTCTAGTTGACTGGATCTTTTGATTCGGCCAAAACAGTGGCCTAAACAACAGATGAAAACACAAACAGATAACTGTCCAGATTACAGAACAGTAGCAAAGAAAATGATGTAACTTTCAATATACTGATCCAATTGAGGTGATCTTTATCAACTCGGAAAGATAATTTCAAGGGCTACAAAAACCTAGTTGGGTGGAAGTTCTGAATCGGACTCTAACTAGATCAAAACCGAGGGGCAAACCAGCAGTTCCAAATTCTCAGGCAGACAGGAAAGTGCGCGATTAAAAATTCATATATCCTAAACCGTAAGGCGGAATCTAGTGATATCGGTGCCAAAAGAAATATAAAGACATCAGGAACAAAACTCTAGAATACGAAAATAACAGATTCGGCCTCTAAGTAAATCATAATGGCCCGACAAGAAAATCTGCCAAATCACGTCAGCTCTCCTGGACAGTTGCGGTAAAACTACCATATCTCCTAAACCGTAACTCCAAATCAGATGATCTCGGTGCCAAAAGAAAGCTAAGACAAAGGGATACAACTTTCTAAGAGGTGAGAAGATCAGAAAATGTACATAACCTACCCAAAACTGATGATCAACAGTAGCGCAGGGAAGAGGTCGGGAGAGGCGGCGGCCACTAGGGGGAATAGGGGGAGGAGGGGAGGGGTTTTAGGGTTTTGGGGAGTGGGATTCCCCCTCATGGCCGGCCCCCTCTTGGGCCCCTCCTGGGCTGCAGCCCAGGGCCCAGGTTGTCGAAATAATGTGAAAAACCCCTTCTTATTTCAGAATTTGTACTCCTTTCTTTGCCCTTTCTTCTCCCGGCTGATAGTCTAATTACCCGATTCGATTCCGAGGTATTACAACATCACACTCCTGAACCATGTACTTGGTGAGCTACATACTGAGGGAAAAACTCCTCGAGAAGATACGATAGCTGCTTACATAAGTACCATCGGGGAACAAGTCGGAACTTTGCAAGAAATAGTGACCACTCTGAAGGCCAACCAAACTGAATCCATAAGGGAGGCAGTCGAAGCTGCAGTAAGTTATGCTTTGGCGAAAGTTAAAGCTCATGACCCCCGCCTTAATGTGCAACCAATCGAAGCCGACTTCGACTGCCCTGAATCAGAGGCGAGTCGTTTGATTGAAGAAATGCAATCAGTTGGCAAAAAGGTGGCGGAGGAAATGCAATCGGCTCTCCTCTTGAGTAATCTGTAACAACTTTGTAAGACAGACAAGTTTCTGTTGATGAAATATATGTGATCCATCTTGTTTCCTGCAAATCATCTTGTCGAGTAGTTAGCAACTCAAAAGATAATTAACGAATGAAAGACCAAGAACTGAAGTTAAATTAATAACTTTATCCTAGCCCCCGACTATTTGCTTAGCTTGTTTAGACAATCCAAGTAAATAGTGTGTGAAATAGAAAGAGAGGTTTGTTTAACTTATAGTTTTTGTTATGGTTGTCAAGCACTGGTCGAAAGAGTAGAAACGACTCGACACTAGGAAGTTCCTTCTAGTGGGCAGGACCACGTGCAGAGAGGAAATGCTTCGACTAGGTGGTGTTACCATCTCCGACTAGTTTAATCAAACCAAGAACAGCAACTTGAGTTAAGCAAACGTCTAGAGGACTTTAATAATTCATTCGCCCTTTTCTGATGGACTCGATAAGTCTTTTCTAGTAGCAAAAGTGGGAGACGAGCAACGCTAGGAAGTTCCTTCTAGTGGGCAGGACCACGTGCAGAGAGGAAAGACTTCGACTAGGTGTGTCTCTTCCTTCGACCAGTTAAAACGAAACGAGTACACCAAAGGTGGTTGAATAAATATAAAAAAGTGCACTCTACTTAGAATATTTTTCGAAATTACTAAAATTAAGATGGGAAGAGTTGGCTTTGAGAACATTTCCACTAGATAGAATCCGAGCTCTCTGTATTGGCAACAAAAGTGAGTAGCAGTCGATGCTAGGAAGTTCCTTCTAGTGGGCGGGACCACGTGCGAGAGAGGAAAGACTTGACTAGATGATGTTACTTGCCTTTCGACCAAAGTGCAAAGAAAACGGGTGTTTTTGGATCATAGTCGAAAGATTATAAAAGCACTACTAAAAATAAGACAAAAGAGGTAGAAGGAACCTGGACCTTTATTGCCTGAGAGGTTGGTCACACATAGAATTTGTGTAACTGGTCGATGTTCCAAGAATTTGAGAGAACATGTCCGTCTTCCATTGCTAGTCGTACCGACCCTGGCCGAGTGACTTCGACCACTGCGTAAGGACCTTCCCACTTGGGAGAAAGTTTATTCCGATTAGACTTGGATTGGCAAAGCCTCAACACCAAGTCGCCTACAAAGAAGGTGCGGGCCGACCTTACGATCGTAGTATCTGCGTAGGGCTTGTTGGTAGGCTAGCCGAGCGGATTAAGGCCATGTTTCTCCTTTCTTCGAGTAGGTTAATATCATCTGCTCGAAGTTGTTCCTGGTCGGAGTTGTTGAAGGTTTCAACTCGTGTCGACCGCAATTTTAGCTCCGGAGGAAGCATGGCTTCGGCTCCGAACACTAGAAAAAATGGTGTTTCTCCTGTCGCTCGACTAGTGGTCGCTGAGCGCCCATAATACGGAAGGTAATCCTTGTACCCAAGCTCCCGAGCGCTTAACGAGCTGGTCGAAGACTCGGGTTTTAATTCCTCGCATTATTTGGCCGTTTGCACGTTCGACTGCCCCGTTGCTTTGGGGATGTGCAACAGAAGCATAACATAACTTGGTACCCAACTCGTCGCAAAATTTCTGAAATTTTGCACTTGCAAATTGTTTACCATTGTCTGTAATTATCCGACTCGGAACTCCAAATCGGCTAATTACGCATCTCATCATGAACCTTTTTGCTGCTTCCGTTGTTATCCCAGTTACAGGTTCGGCTTCGATCCATTTTGTGAACGTGTCAATAGCCACAAAAAGGAATTCGAAACCTCCTGGAGCTTTGGGAAACGGTCCTAGGATATCGAGACCCAGTGCATAAAGGCCAAGAAAGAGGTATTGTTTGTAATGCTTGAGCTGGTTGGTGTATCTGTTTACCATGAAACTGGCATTGGACACACTTTTTAACCACCTCTTTAGCATCGTACAGAGCTGTTGACCAGTAGAAACCTTGTCGAAAGGCCTTACCGACCAGCGTTCTGTAGGAAGCATGCGTCCCACAGATGCCACTGTGTATATCATGAAGGAGTGTTATTCCTTCGTTTTGCGGAATGCATCGCATGAGTATCCCTTGGGTTCCTCGTTTGTAGAGGACTCCTTCGACCAAAGTATACATTTTGGCTTTTCGGGATAAACGATCTGCCTCAAGATCATCCTCAGTGCGGAACTCTTGTGAAGATACTCGTAGATGGGAGTCATCCGTATCCTCGTATTCTAGTGAGGCCATCTCAATAGGAGGTGTCTCGGTTCTTCGACCGAGAGCGGCTTTTGGAGTTGCTCCAAGAAAACTCCTTTTGGTACTGCAGATCGGGAAGAAGCCATCCGAGCAAGTTGGTCTGCGAGGAAATTATCCTTTCGAGGGATGAATTGTACCTCGAAACCTAAAAAATGCTTTTCTAGCTTACGTACTTCCGATAAGTACCGAGACATTGTCAAGTTAGAGCACTGGTACTCTTTCCCGACTTGATTCACGACTAGTTGAGAGTCTCCTCTCACGAGTAGTCGACGAATCGAGAGTGCTTTCGCACTCGTATGCCGCCTAGCAAACCTTCGTGATCGCCACGTTGTTAGTGGCACGAAAGTTTAATTGTATGGCATACTTTAAGGTTTCTCCAATAGGAGATACCAGACCACCCGACCCGAGCCACTTAAAGTAAGTGACCCATCAAAGTACATCATCCATCGGTCGGGAATCGTCTCGGGATCTGAGCAGTTCAGATTTGTCCATTCGGCGACAAAGTCCGCCAAGATCTGGATTTTATGGCCGTTCGGGACACGAAATGGAGGTCGAACTCCCAAGTTCGATGACCATTTTGCCATGCGTCCATTGTTTCCTTATTATGGAGGATCGCTCCCAAAGGAAACTCGGGCAGCATGCCTATTTTGTGCTTTGAAAATAATACCGTAGTTTCTCGAAGACATAAGGAGGGCATATAGAAGTTTACGGACTCGAGGGTAACGCTCCTTAGGCCCGTGTAAAACTTCGGACGTAGTAAATCGGTCGTTATGCGTTTTCACGTTCTACGACCAAGATCTTGCGCTTTCTTGCTGTGGTGTGGAGCTAGGTAAATTAAGAGCGTCTCTTACGGTTTTGGAGAAACCGCAGCAGAGCACTCGAAAGGTACTGTTGACATCCTCGAAGCGGTGTTTGCCTCGTTCGACCACTCAAAACTTTCATGTCTCACGAGAAGTTTAAAGAAAGGTAGTCCTTTTCTCCTAGTCGATGCGATAAAACGACTTAAAGCCGCCATGCACCCAAAGTGAGTTTACGGACTTCCTTTTTGTGGTCTGAGGGCGCATTTGGAGGATGGCCTTTATTTTCTCAGGATTTGCTTCGATTCCTCGTACAGATACTAGGAATCCAAGCAATTTTCCTGAAGAAATTCCAAACACACACTTCTCGGGACTAAGTTTTAAGCAGTGCTTTCTGAGGTTGTCGAATGTTTCTTGTAGGTCAGTGATATGATTAAATTTCTTAATGCTTTTTACGACTAGATCATCAACATAGGCTTCCAGATTCCAGCCTAATTGAGATGAAAAAGTTGATTGCATCAAGCGTTGAAAAGAAGCACCAAGATTCTTTAGACCAAATGGCATTTTGACATAGCAAAGGTACCAAATGGTGTAATGAATGCGGTCTTTTCTTCATCGTTTAGACACATATTGATCTGGTGGTATCCAGAATATGCATCTAAAAAACTTAATATTTCACAACCTGCAGTAGAATCAACCAACTGATCGATACGAGGTAAAGGAAAATCATCTTTTGGACAAGCTTTATTAAGATCGGTGAAGTCTCACGCATCGCCATTTGCCGTTTGACTTCTTGACCATTCTGAGGTTAGCCAACCACTCTGGGTGGTTGACTTCTCTTATAAAGCCTGCTTTAAGTAGCTTATCCAATTCTGATTTAATAGCATCTCGTCGATCAGGGGCAAATCTCTGTAATTTTTGTTTTAGGGGTACTTTATCAGGCCGTAAAGCTAGCCTGTGCTCGATCACCTCCCTAGGGACTCCGGGCATGTCGGAGGCTTGCCACGCGAAGACATCTGCGTTAGCTTGGAGGAAGGTGATGAGGGTGTCTTCCTATTTGGGGTCGGAAGTCTCCCGATGCGAGCAGCCTTGAGGGCTTCTCCGCGTCGGAGGAACCTCTTTGACTTGGTCGTTCGGCTTTGATACAGCTTTAGGTTTCGACTTGCTAGTCGAAGGCTGACTTTCTTCTCGAGTTGGTATTTGACCAACCATCTCGAGGGATCGACGGTCGCAGTTATACGTCATCTTCTTGTCACAATGAATTGTGATCACTCCTTTGGGACCTGGCATCTTAAGACATTGATACCCATAATGAGTAGCCATTAAGAATTTTGCCAAAGCTGGTCGTCCGAGTATGGCGTTATATGCCGTATCGAAATCGACCACATCAAAGGAGATTTTCTCTGTCCTGAAATTAATTGGTGAACCAAATGTTAAAGGAAGAGAAACTTGGCCAATAGGTTTGGCCGAAGACCCCGGTACAATTCCATGAAAAGAGTATCGTACCGGTCTTACCTTTGTCCTGGGTACTTGCATCTCGTCCAGGACATTTGCAAACAGTATGTTCAAGGAACTGCCACCATCAACCAAAACTCGGTTGACCCGACAGTTGTTGATGGTGGGTTCGACCACAATCGGATATCGACCTGATCGATTCGAAGTGATCGGGCAGTCACCCTTCTCAAAAGAAATGGTAACTTCCGACCACTTCGGTAAATTATTAACAAGAGGAGCATCTATAGAGTTTACCTCTCGTCCGGCAGCTTTAAGTTGTCGTTTTAACTCGTATGTCGATGATCCTCCATAGATGTGCTTAACGGTATGTTGCGGATCTTGGAACGACATCTCTTCATCATCTGACGACTTTTGGCCACTCGTATGCCCTACCTGCTCGAGAGTGGGGAGTGGTTCTTTGCCGTTGTAGTAGTCCTCGAGCTTTCTTTGGAAAACTTCGGCGATTCTGGTCGTGTCCTTCCTTTTTATGAAAAGGACACCACCTTGGTTTGTCGTTCTTTCGATCGTATGCTTACCTTTGCCTTGATCAGGGTACGACTTGGTGGTTCGTGGCTCTTTATCGTTCACAGCCAAGACCTCCTTGGAACCACTGGTTTGTGGTTTTTGACCCTTTATCTTATTCTTGGACTTCTTTGCTTTCTTATCCTTTTTTCTACCAACTTCACCTGGCTCTCAAGGAGTATTTGTTTCTCGATCAATAGTGTTGTTCCACTCGACCACCTCAGAAGTAGTCGCATATCGATCAGCCATTTCGAAGAGCTCGACAACAGTGTTGGGAGGATTCAAAGCAATATCATCTATTATGCTTCTACTACGGACTCCTTACTTAAAAGCCCTGATAACAGATGAGTCAGAAACTTCCGGAATTGAATTACGAACCTGACTAAAGCGTTTGATGAATTGGCGCAAAGTCTCGTCGTTGTTCTGTCTTATCCGGTGCAAGTCGTCTTCCTTTCCAGGGCGGTTGTATGTGCCTTGGAAATTCGCCAGTTGAAGGTCGCAGAGATGTTGCCAAGAGTAGATCGACTCGAGTGGTTGGTTTAATAACCACGATCGAGCGGATCTTTCAAGCACAGTTGGAAGGTAATTTACCATTACATGCTCTCCTCCTCCTCCTGCTCGGACAGCTGTTGTATAGATTTGAAGAAATTCGATGGGATTTTGAGATCCATCAAACTTCTCCATGTTTACTGGTCGAAAACGAGGTGGCCACCGAACAGCTCGAAGGTCAGGCGAAAATGCCCGGCATCCGGTAATAACTTCTTGACGTCTTCTTTGCAGGAAAGAAGGGTTAATATCACCAGGTGATCGTATACGACGATACCCAGTAACAGGCTAACCTGTCCTGTAGTAGGTCTCAATTCTACGAGGGGAATACATCCAATGTCCTACATTAAACACCCTTCATGATCCAGTGGTCAAGATTTGTCGGTGTTTTAGAACTGATCTTACGTAAAGATTGTTTGATTCGGGGGGTCTCCTAGAGATGAAATCACGCAGAGCGATTGACACGGGATTTTTATACAGGTTCAGGCCTTCTCCGGGGAGAATAACAACCCTACTCCTGTGTGTGTGTGGTATTGACTGTATTCTCAACAATCAAGCCAGAAACTAAGACTATTACAAAGAGCAGTACTTGTCTTTCTCCTTGATTGTCCTCGATTGGCTCTTTTTTCCCTCCCCTTTGTCCTTCTGATTGATGCCTTTATATAGTCGTGAAGGAGTAGTCGTTTTCCCCTGCTGAAGAGGCGCCTAATCAAGCCAGTAATGAGCACATGATG
Source organism: Hsuehochloa calcarea (assembly GCA_036346395.1). Taxonomy (NCBI): domain Eukaryota; kingdom Viridiplantae; phylum Streptophyta; class Magnoliopsida; order Poales; family Poaceae; genus Hsuehochloa; species Hsuehochloa calcarea. The sequence goes on along the minus strand of CM070593.1, from coordinate 81,058,025 downwards.
GCAATAATTACCGGTGTAGTGGCTCCTTCACGCCGTTTAGCAGTTATCTTTCAGAGGTAATGGGGTATTTAAGCACTATTACTGCGCAGAATAATAGTGCATGTGGACCGTCTGGATTCCTTAATCAATTGGACCCACTCGCTTGTAGGTTTTATTGATTATAAGGTGGTCGTGGTTGACCTGGTCGTAGCAGAACTTACGACTGGACAATAGTCGTAGAAGGACTTACGACTGGGTAATGGTCGTAGAAGGACTTACGACTAGGTACAGGTCGTAGCAGAATTTACGACTGGACAATAGTCGTATAAGGACTTACGACTGGGTAATGGTCGTAGAAGGACTTACGATCAGGTAGTGGTCGTAGAAGGACTTACGACCATGACATAGTTGTAGTAAGACTTACGACTATAGGGGTGATTGTAGGAGAACTTACAATCACTTGGTAGGCCCCTCCCTTATAAATATAAGGGGTACTTCTGGGGACTACGTGACATCATATTTACCCATAATAAGAATTATAGATAAAAGATAAAATGAGGATTATTAGATCCTCGTCAAGATTGATATTTGCACCATATATATATATATATATATATATATATATAGAACATATCTAGTGCAAATGGGTAATTGAGTGCCAAGGTGCAAATAGCATCTTGATCGTTGGATTTGGATTGAACAGCCAAGATTAATGCGGGCTCCCACCCCCCAAACCATGTAATCACCTTGCATGCTCCCACCTTCAATGCGCCTTCATTAATGTGCCTGCATGCTCCCACATCCAATGCCCTACATTAAACACCCTTCATGATCCAACGGTCAAGATTGATATTTGCACCTTAGCACTCAATTACCCATTTGCACTAGATATGTTCTCATATATATATATATATATATATGGGAGTAAGAAGGAACATTTCCTTTCTTGCTCCTGCCTTATATTGATGGAAAAATGGGCATTTTGGTACATTTCTATGGGTATAGCTATATATCTAGCATATGTACATGTCTATATTCCCTATGGCACGTTAGATATTCCCAATAACTCTAGGGGCAGAGGCACGGCTCCGACAGCATCTATCAAAAAAAAATGTGATGCACTTTGAAGATATATAAGAGAGCAAGATCGTCATGGTTTTGTTTGGATGGAGTTGTCCTTGTGGTTGTTACTAGGGGTAGCAATCGGGCGCGGCAGGTACGGGTAGTTGAGAGACCATGTGAGAGGTCCTCTACTCTGAGTGATGAGTATTTGACAAGTGTGTTGATTAGATTGAGAGTTGAGTTTTTCGGTTTGGGTGCTTACGGCCGAGTCAGAAAATCGGAACTACCGCAGTGTATGGAGCGGAAGTTCCGATAAATCGGAACTACAGGCGTTGGAAATAGGATCTTCTGATTAATCTGGGTTTTGGTCTCGGCTGAAGGAAATCGGAACTTCCGCATAAGGGGTAGCGGAGTGTCCGATATTTCTGACATTGAGTGTTCTCTCGAAGTTGCTAATCGAATTAAATATCCGGAAAGTCGGATGTTCAAGATCGAAGTACCGCAGATGTTGAGCGCGAACTTCCGATAAACTGACAAGTGCGGATGTTAGAAATCGGAACTTCCGCTGTGGTAAGTGCGGAACTTCCGATTGTGTCTAGAACTGTGCAGAGAAGGATAAATTGTGATTTTGATTGTGTATGAGTTTGAGTCTTATACAAATTTTGATGCTATGATATTGTGCAATGCTATGTGATGTGTTTTTATGCGTGTTGATTGCGGGGCATCAAGATGGAGTCGTGGCGAGACACGTGGACCGGACTAAGCGCGAGGAGGCGTTGAGGTCGAGCGGTTGGGATGTGTCGAAGACGGCGTGAATCTTGAAGCGGTTGCGAGTCGTGCACAACAAGGTGTACGGAGGCTTCGGAAAGGTGCGCAAGGCGAAAGGGTCTTTTCGCAAGCGGCAAAAGTGGAGGCGGTTCCGTTCGGGTGTAGCGGGCTTAATGGGTTGGAGGCCCATTAGCAAAGGCTATAAATAGGGGAGAACCCTGGAGTTAGGGTTAGACTTTTTTTGGAGAGAAAATTAGGGTTAGCTCTAGAAAAGGATTTGTTTTGCTTTTTGAGAGCTTGTTGAGAGGGAGAGTATGAACTGAAACCTATTGTAATCATTCCTCTTTGCGTTACCTCGTAATCCATGTTTCAATCCAATGAAATCTTAAGGTTTCGATTATTTGATTTTGCAACTCTCTCTCTCTCTGTTCATGTTGAATATCTAGGGTTTTGGCATATCTTTTGATTCGTTTTATGAGATAGCATGAAACTTCATATCTAGAATCGTTTTGGTATTGCTATTACTTCCTCAAAGTTTCATGCTCTAAGAATCGAGAATCTAAGCTTATCATTGGTTTTGGTCTTTCTTGCCCTTCTTCAAGAAATCCGTTTTGGTTCGATTATTGAATCTTTGGTTGCGATTCTTCTCCATAAGGTCAAGATGGTGTTTAGGATGATGTCCTGTAAAACTTGACCTGAGAAGAGCATTCAAGATTAAGTAGTTTGGATTTTTGGGCAAAAACCCGAGCGTTCTGTTCTTCGGTCAGGATAATCGGAGCTTAGATTTTATGCGTGGAATACATAGCGGAACTTCCGCGATATACATCGCTGAACTACATAGCGGAACTTCCGCAATCTATCGCCGGAACTTCCGATTTCGGAAGAACGACTGAAACTTGTTTTTGGTATTTGATCTTGCTTCATTTACTTTCTTTAGATCTTCAGAGATCTTTGTAGGCTGGTTTTAAATACAGTGAAGGGGAGTATTAATTTTTAGGCACCATTCACCCCCCCCCCCCCTCTGTTGCCATTTCGGTCCTTCAATTGGTATCGAGCGGTTAGCTCTTCTTTATAGATCTTAACCTACGGTTGAGCCATGGCAACGGACAAGTATTCCACCAAACCTCCGCTTTTGATGGTGCGATTACCCTTACGGAAGAGCCGAATGGAAACTTACATCCGTGCTCGGGGTATGCCATCCGGAGAAAGGTGAAGGTCGATTTGTTTGTTCTGCCGATGAAAACATCAATGCGGAAACATGGCGATGTTGAGGCAAATGCTAAGGCAAGGAACATAATCATTCGTGGTTTGAGCGAAGTGAGTTTGATCGCATTTCTCATTTGATTTACGCTATTTACATCCGGTGACCCTCGATGCATACCATGAGGCACTACCCAGATTAAGACGGTTCGACAAGACCGGTTCAAGCGTGAATCTGATAAATTTGAGATGCTTGTCGGTGAATCTCTTGGCGAGTGCTTTTCGTTTTCACAAGATTTTGAGCAACCTCCGAGCGGTCGGTCTTACATACCCGACTCGGATAACGCTCGACAGATGCTTTACGACTTGATCTTCGTGTTTGGGAGATGAAAGTGACTACCATCAAAGATAGCACGGACCTCTCGACCACGACTCTTGATGCGCTTTACTCGCGTCTCAAGACTCACGAGATTGACATTGTCTCTCGAAGGTCGAAGTCACGATCGATGGCTTTAGTCATCGATCCCACTTCGGATCTTCTTACGAGTCGATCGTGGGTTCTCCTAGCTGCTCTCGTGACATAGCGATGATCGTTAGAGCGACTTGAGGATGAACAACTAGCCCTCCTAGCTCGGAAGTTTTCCCATGCTTACAAGAGGAGGAGGGATGGAAAAGAGGAGGTCCTGATTTGTTTGAGTGTGGTGGCCCCAACCACATCCGAGCAAACCTGTCCCAAGCTTGGGAAGGGCAAAGGTGACTATGGCGGTCCAAGCAAGAACGACTACATCGACAAGAACCGCAACACGAAGCCCTCGGCACCTAATCAAGGCAAGAAGAAGTTCGCAACTTTGGGAAGGCAAAGAAGTCGCTCCATCGCGTCCTCACCGCCTCGATTTAACCGGACACCGGCGAGGTGGAGGGTGGAGTACGATGATGGGAAGGACGATCATGATCCCAAGGACGACGGCAACTTCTCGGCATGTGCTTCATGGCCTCGAGGCGAATCGAGCGACAATGAGTGTACTCCGACTCCGATGAGGTTAGTCCCACTTATGACCACTTAATGATGCTTTTCTTAAGCTAGGTAGATTCCATGCTAAGTCTAGGGCTAAGTGTCTTTGGGTTGGAGAAGGAAGTAGCTAGACTATCACGGGAGCTTACTTTACTTACATCCGCTCCCTCCGTGATGAATGTGACACATCTTTGTGCTTTGATTGATGATATGGATAAACTAAGGACCTTACATGATAGTGTGTCCTCCGAACTTGACATGATTAAGGTAGAGAACATTAGCCTTCTTGTTGAATTAGAGATGAGTAGGGTAGCACCTCCTTCATCCACTCTTGTTGAGGCTCTCGCTTGCACCTCATGTGAGGTTAAGGACAATTCGTTTAGAGGTCTTTATACCATGTTGCTTGATCTGCTGAAACTTGTGAAAATTGTAATAATCTCAAGATGAACCTAAAGCAGGCGAATCACAAAATTGTTTGAATTTCAAGTCGCTACTAGAGCCTATTGTTTCTTGTTTAAACTGTCCTAAGTTAATCTGCGAACTAGAATCAGATTCTAAGCGGTTTCAAGAAATGATTGATCACAAGAACAAATTGGCTCAAGATGCTTCTAAGGATCTTGTTAGCTCACCATGCAAGCAATGTAATAAACTAAAATGTGATTTGATTGCTTTGGATGAAAAATGTGTGAAGCTAACTAAGGACCTTCTAGAGACACAATCATCTCCTTGTATTGTGTGTCTTTGGGAAGAAGTCTAAGGGTTTGGTAGAGACGCCTAGCAACGTGAACCAATCTGCTAGCGATGGGGATCTGTCCCCAAAGTCGGTGTGCGTGCACAAGCCAATCTTTCCTCTCGCTGTTGGTTCTTCTTCGCTCCCTTACCTTCTGCATCCCTTCTTCCCCTGCTCTTCTTGCATCTCTCTCTTTGGAGTGTCGGTATCTTATGAACACTCTCGAGAGGTTTGTAGGAGGCAAGAAGAAGCTCAATCTCATTCTAGACAAATCTAAAATTTGCAGATTTAATCGTGGTCTAGGATATGATATCCGAGGAGGATATGAGGAAGCATCCACCGTCGTGCTCAAAACCATAGCACTGGTGTGATCAAAACTAAGCCGGGATCGAGAAAGTCAATTTTAAGTCGTGAGTTTTGTTCAAAGGATTTCGACGACAAGGTGATTCCACTGCAGCTTGCCCCTCGTAAGGCGAAGTATCATTGCACCTTCATCCGAAAGATGGACATTTAGTTGATCATTGCTTCAGGCGCGCCAAGATCGCGCGTAGAGACCGTGTTGAGTCTCTTAGGCACATTCAGGGTCAGCCCCAGATCTTGAGTGCACCTAAGACCAACACGAGGTCTAGATTTGTTCCATCTGATGATTTTGGGCAGCATCGAGGACTTGGTTTTTCTGAGTTTTCTGATTTTCATCCTCATGCTCCCTTTGGTCGTAACTTCCGCCGTCCTGAGGGTAGATCTCGTTTTTCCTTTCGAGATAGCTACCTGCGGCAAGATCAGCATGTTACTGGCACTTCGACTCGCTCTCCCATAGCAGTCGGATCCAGCAACAGGCTGAGATCTTTTGACTTGTTGAGTGACAGAGAGCGTAGGGTAGATAGAGGTCAGTCTTGCTTGACTACTTCATCTGTTCGCCGTGTTACTCAGTATTGGGTGCCAAAATCACTGTTGATTCACCCCAGTACTGAGACTTTACTCTCTGTTTGACTCAGGGTCGCCGGGCTGGGAAGGGAAAGGTCTGGATTGTAGACTCCGGTTGTTCACGTCATATGACTGGAGATTCTCGTTGGTTTTCTTCCCTAGCCCGTGCTCCAGGTGATGAGACGATCACCTTCGGAGATGCTTCATTTGGGCGCGTCATCGCTAAAGGTACTGTGAGCATTAATGATTCTTTTATTTTAAAAGATGTTGCCTTAGTAAGTAAGCTGCAGTATAATCTGCTTTCAGTCTCTCAGCTTACTGATGACGGTTTCGAGGTGAGCTTTAAGAAAAACAATTGCAAAATTCTTGATTCTTCGGGTAGTCTAGTTTGCGGGATTTCTCGATATGGGAGGATCTTTCGTGCTGATTTTTCTGGATCTTCTGGTGATCCTCTCCGATGTTTAATTGCTTCTGAATCCCGTGATTTGACTTTCTGGCATAGGAGACTTGGTCATATAGGATTTGATCATCGACCGAGTTAGCGGCCACGATCTCATTCGTGGTTTGCCAAAACTCAAAATGGTCAAGGATCTTGTTTGTGCTCCTTGCCGGCACGGCAAAATGGTTGCCGCTTCACATCCTCCAGTTACAGTGACTATGACAGATGCACGTGTCAATCGCTCCATATGGACACAAGATGGGACCGGCTAGAGTGCGATCGAGGGAGGAAGTGGTGCGTACTTGTCGTGGTCGATGACTTCTCGAGGTATTCTTGGGTATTTTTCTTAGCCTCGAAGGATGAGACGTTTACTCTTTTCGTGGTCTTTTTAGTAGGCTTTCTGTTGAGCTCCCTGTGCATTACGAGCAATTCGCCGATAATGGCACCGAGTTCAAAATTCCTACTTTGAGAGTTTTGTGGTGAGGCAGTGTAGAGCACCGCCTCGCGTCTCCATCGTCCCCCAACAAAATGGCGTTGTGGAGAGGAAGAACCGTACCTTAGTCGAGATGGCGGGACGATGCTTGATGAGTACTCTACACCTAGGAAGTTTTGAATGAGGCAATTGCTCTTGCTTGTCATGTTTCTAACAGAGTTTTCTTGGGCACTCTTGCATCGCACTTCTTATGAGTTGAGATATGGCGAAAACCCGCGTCTCGCATTTTCGTGTGTTTGGTTGCAAGTGTTTTATTCTCAAGTCCAGGAACCTAGATAAGTTCGAGTCACGATCTTGTGATGGGATCTTTCGGGTTACTCGACTTCTTCTCGTGCCTATAGAGTGCAGGCTGCGAGTCTAGTAAATTGTTAGAATCACGTGAGGTGACCTTCGATGAGGCCACCCGAGGACTAGGCACGATATTTCGAGTTCCTTAGAGCGATGCGAGTCCATCTTTGTGGGCGATGAGGAGGATGGAGATGAGGGTTGCTTACCCGATCCAGTTCCTTCTCCTCCTCTTGAGGTGCCTTCTTCCACCGCACCTCGAGGAGATCGGCCCTTACCTTCGCTTCTTCCGAGCTAGTGGCTCTGTCCTATCTCATCGCTAATGAGGTAGAGGCCACTTCTTCATCTCACCTGGACCTCCAAGACACATTCAAAAGGACCATCCTTCAGAGCGGATAATTGGAGATCTCTTTGAGCGAGTCACTCGTTCAAAAAGCGGCATGTCTCTATTCTGCTCTCCATTCGCCTTTGTTGCCTCGTTTGAGCCCAAAGGCGTTTGTCATGCTCTTTACGATGAGTCATGGACTAACGCCATGCACGAGGAATTGGAAAACTTTGAAAGGAACAAGGTCTCGTCCCTTGTTGAGCCCCTCAAGGTCACAATATCATTGGGACCAAATGGGTGTTCAAGAACAAGCAAAGTGAAGATGGGTTAGTCATTGAAACAAGGCTAGGTTTGGTAGCTCGGGGTACTCTCAAGTTGAGGTCTAGATTTGAAGAGACTTTTGCCCTCAGTAGCTAGACTTGAAGCCATTAGAATCACGCTTGCCTTTGCGGCTTCTAAGGGTTTCAAGCTTTACCAGATGGATGTCAAGAGTGCCTTCCTCAATGGCCTTATTGAGGAAGAAGTCTATGTGAGACTGACCTCCGGTTTCGAGAACCCCAAATACCTAACCATGTCTACAAAGCTTTCCAAAGCTTTGTATGGACTCAAGCGAGCTCCCGAGCTTGGTATGAAAGGCTTAAGTCCTATCTGTTTGAGCCATGGTTTTGAGATGGGTAAAATTGACAAAACCTTGTTCATTCGCCGTCTTGGCACCGATCTTACGCTCGTCGGATCTACGTGGATGACATTATCTTTGGCGCTCCTCGCATGCTCTCGTTTCCCGCTTTTCGATGTCATGAGCTCGGAGTTTGAAATGAGCATGATGGGCGAGTTGAGCTTCTTCCTTGGCTTCCAAATCAAACAGACTCGGGAGGTACCTTTCTTCATCAAGGCAAATACACTCGAGACCTCTGAGCGTTTCGACATGAATGATGGAAAGCCAAGATCAACTCCGATGGCATCTACAACCGCTCTGGATCCGGATGAAGACGGCGAACACTTGACCAAAAGGAGTTCAGAGCATGATTGGCTCTCTCTTGTACCTCACGGCCTCGAGACCGGACATACATTTTTCTCGTGTGTCTTTGTGCTCGGTTTGAGCTTCTCCTCGCGTATCTCATCGTCAAAGGTGAAAGCGCATCTTCGGTACCTTCGAGCTACCATTGACTATGGCATCGGTACTCTTCCTCTTCTTGTCTATCTCTTAGAGCCTTCTCCGTCTGATTTTCTTTGGTCAGAGGATAGATAGGAAGAGCACTTCGCACTTGCCAATTCATTGGCACTTCTCTTGTCTCTGGTCGTCAAGGAAGCAATCCGGTGTTCGCAATCCGCTGCAGAGGCCGAGCACGTTCTGTCGCAGCCGATTCTTTGTAGCCAAGTGCTTTGGATGGTCTCGACCTGCAGATTTCGGGTTATCTATCGATGCGTTCCACTCTTCTCGTGATAACACGTCTGCGATTTGCATTGCCAAGAACCCAAAGCAACATTCTCGGACCAAGCATATTGATATCGATATCACTTTCTTGAGACCATGTAGAGAAGGGTGACATTGTGCTCCGCCAGTGGAGAGTGAGCACCAGGCGAGATATCTTCACTAAGCCTCTGGGCGGCTCTCGGTTTCACTCTGCGAGGGAGAGCTTGGGGTGGTTTGTCCTTACGGACTGCTGTGAGGGGGAGCTTTGTGCTACTAATGTATTATACTATATTTTATTATATTATACTCTTACTCCTTTACTCGTTACATTTCTTTTAATATTTGGTCAAGTCCTTCCAAATAGGTTAGAGTGGTTCTCTTGCCACATTGCTTTGATGCTACTTCTTATCTTGTGCTTCTAGGATCTTGCTTATTAGTCGTCTCTTCCTCTCTAAGTAGAGCTTACTCACTTCTTATAGGTTCTAGCAGGGGTCGGGCCACCCTTGGGTAGACAGGGATAGTGTTTGCTCCTTAGTGTATGAGTTGATCGGTGATAGTCCTAGAATCATATGGGGTAGATAAGAACACATGTCGGCGATAGTTTTCTCTATATCTTTCTATGCTCTAAAGGACCGCTTTTCTGGTTTACTTATCGATTCTCGTTTTTGTTCCTTTGGTTCGGGGAGTTATTCTTGGTTATTCCATACTCTTAATTTTGTCATAACTCAACTTTGAATTAAAAGATGCATCTCATTCGAAGGGAATCGGATTTTTGTGCATTTCATTCCGCATTGCATTATAATCAAATGGAGCCTTGTTTATTATCCCTTATGATATGTTTTCACTGTTTTACATCTTGCCATGATTTATGCTAAACTGCTAGATCTATCATGACTTTTTATGTGTAGTTTAGTCTTTGCCATGCTAAGGTGTTTAAAAATGCTAAACTTGAATTAAAATCTTGTCATGATAGCTCTTGAGACTAGTCTGGTTGAAACTATCCTTTTATGATTTTCGCCATGTCAAGTAAATTTGAGTTGAGTCTGAATCTCTTTTGAACTTTTGAGTAAGCTATGTTAGTTTGTTAAGAAACATGACTTATCTCTAATCACCGGTCTAAAACTTCAAAAGCAAAATGATCTCTTTGTGCGAAAAACCGATCTCACCAAATCTTTCTCATGAGACGGCTTGCCATTGCACTAGGCATGAACTCAGGGGGAGCCTTGGATGACCTAAGATCACCTCCTTAAGTCTGTTGCTTGGAGTGGTCGCATAAGGCTTGGGATCTAGCACATGGCTAAAAAAAATGGTTGAAGCTCAGGAGGCAGTTGTGGATGGCACCTAGTCCAGAGCTTGCTTTACTGAGATAAAACCATAAAAAGTCTTCAGAAAAAGAAAAATGTGCTAAAATTGCTTATCTTCAAAGAGACCAAGTTCTGGATAAAATGAGTCCTTCTTCAACTGGTAGCACTCTAAACTGTTCAGTATGAGTCTTCTTGGTTCAACTTAGATTATTTGACATGGCTTGCATCATCCTTGGATATCTTTAGCTAGATTTCAATCTTGACTTATTTGACCTGCTAAAGAATTGGATCATTAATCAGATTATGGATTTTCTGTCTTAGCTATTCTCTACATCAATTGTCATGATCTTGATAGCATTCTTCTGTGTTATGGCTTGGTGTAATTCTCTAATAATCATTTTGGATAATCTACATGGCTCCTAATGCTTAAAATGAACATCATATAGTCTTTTCCTCCCTTTTCTACATATTGATGATTTTATTGCCAAAGGGGGAGAATTTTTGTGAGAAAAAGCCTTCTGGAGAAAAGCCTTGAGTTTTGTGCGAAAATTGCTCTTTCATCTCATCTCAAGTCTTTCTCTTTTGTCAACTTGGTCTTGAGCTTAACTACTCTTGTTTAGACCTTGGTTGACTGTAATCTCAAACTCATCTTATGCTTTTTTTCAATTGTCAATATACTCATCAAGGGGGAGATTGAGAGACCATGTGAGAGGTCCTCCACTCTGAGTGATGAGTATTTGACAAGTGTGTTGATTAGATTGAGAGTTGAGTTTTTCGGTTTGGACTGTTTCTGGGCTGAGTCAGGAAAATCGGAACTACCGCAGTGTATGGAGCGGAAGTTCCGATAAATCGGAACTACAGGCGTTGGAAATAGGATCTTCCGATTAACTGGTTTTGGTCTCGGTGAAGGAAATCGGAACTTCCGCATAAGGGGTAGCGGAGTGTCCGATATTTCTGACATTGAGTGTTCTCTGAGTTGCTAATCGGAATTAAATATCTGGAAAGTCGGATGTTCCGAAGATCGGAAGTACCGCAGTATTGAGCGCGGAACTTCCGATAAACCTGACAAGTGCGGATAGTTAGAAATCGGAACTTCCGCACGTGGTAAAATCTTGCGAACTTCCGATTGTGTCGTAATCGCGAAGAAGGATAAATTGTGATTTTGATTGTGTATGAGTTTGAGTCTTATACAAATTTTGATGCTATGATATTGTGCAATGCTATGTGATGTGTTTTTATGCTGTGTTGATCGCAGGGCATCAAGATGGAGTCGTGGCGAGACACGTGGACCGGACTAGGCGCGGAGGCGTTGAGGTCGAACGGTCGGGATGTGTCGAAGACGGCGTGAATCTTGAAGCGGTTGCAGTCGTGCACAACAAGGTGTACGGAGGCTTCGGAAGGTGCGCAAGGCGAAGGGTCTTTTCGCAAAGCGGCAAAAGTGGAGGCGGTTCCGTTCGGTGTAGCGGGCTTAATGGGTTGGAGGCCCATTAGCAAAGGCTATAAATAGGGAGAACCACAGGTTAGGGTTAGACTTTTGGAGAGAAAATTAGGGTTAGCTCTAGAAAAGGATTTGTTTTGCTTTTGAGAGCTTGTTAAGAGGGAGAGTATGAATCTGAAACCTATTGTAATCATTCCTCTTTGCGTTACCTCAGTAATCCATGTTTCAATCCAATGAAATCTGAGGTTTCGATTATTTGATTTTGCAACTCTCTCTCTCTCTGCTCATGTTGAATATCTAGGGTTTTGGCATATCTTTTGATTCGTTTTATGAGATAGCATGAAACTTCATATCTAGAATCGCTTTGGTATTGCTATTACTTCCTCAAAGTTTCATGCTCTAAGAATCGAGAATCTCGCTTATCATTGGTTTTGGTCTTTCTTGCCCCTTCTTCAAGAAATCTGCTTTTGGTTCGATTATTGAATCTTTGGTTGCGATTCTTCTCCATAAGGTCAAGATGGTGTTTAGGATGATGTCCCGTAAAACTTGACCCGAGAAGAGCATTCAAGATTAAGTAGTTTGGATTTTTGGGCAAAAACCGAGCGTTCGTTTCTTGATCGGGATAATCAGACTTAGATTTTATGCGTGAAGTACATAAGCGGAACTTCCGCGATATACATCATGGAACTACATAAGCGGAACTTCCGCAATCTCGCCTTAACTTCCGATTTCGGAAGAACGACTGAAACTTGTTTTTGTTATTTGATCTTGCTTCATTTACTTTCTTTAGATCTTCAGAGATCTTTGTAGGCTGGTTTTAAATACAGTGAAGGGGAGTATTAATTTTTAGGCACCATTCACCCCCCCTCTGTTGCCATTTCGGTCCTTCAGTAGTGCCCGCCAATACCCATGCCCGCGACTCCAATTTTCCCCCACGAGCATGCCCGCAAAAGACGACGGGCGAAGAACTTCGCCCATGCCCGTCGCCCGCAGGTACCCGTCTCCTGCGGGCATGCCCGCTACCCGCGAACAATGCAATCTTACCATGCGGTACCCATCGTCCGTTTACCCGCAAAGTAGCTCGGGAGTATTTGACCTAGAGCCTTGTTGTTTTTCAATCTATTGTACTTCATGTTTGCCTTTTTTTTCTATTCGATTGGAGTAACATACCAGGTCATTCTCCAGCAAATCTACTAAATGATATCAGACCTCATTGGCTTTGAATGTATTGTACTTATAATTGACTTCACGAATTAATTTCTTCAAACCAACACTGTGCATACCAAGAAATGACAATTTAACAATACCAACAAAGCAATCATCCTAAACTAAGATGAAATGCCTCCAGCAGCAGTCACACACATCAAGTGCAATTGTGCAAAGAGGATATAGTCGATCTATAGAGGACACCACAGAAACTTGAATCAGTACAAGGCTACAAAGCCCTCTTTTCTTTTCTGATTCGTTCATCGAACAATCCATGATCTTGCATTGCACGGGACAACAGAAATCTTGTCGTTCGATTCACAAAATGTTTTGGGGTTGGATCTGATCTCTGCATACTTGAAATCGGTACAAGGCTACCAGGCGTGAGTTTCTGAGAAAGTGTCAGACCCGGATTTCTTAATCCAGAATCCTTTGTGAGAACACTGTGCCACTCACTTGATCAGTAGATAGTGCTCATAGTATACATTACTGAATCATTTCGTACATAACGTAGACCAAACCATTCCTGATATTACAGACATCAGAGTTCAAATAGACTGCATCGGGTCGAGTTTACAAAAAGGGGCCGAACAGACCAAATGAGTACATTACATAAATTGCGAAAATGGTAGCAGAAGCAAAAGAGTAGAACACGTCTCCACACGAAAACGATCAGTAGGGTAGCTCGCAGTCTGAATCGATATTAACTAAGAGATTGGATAATATAGGTTGTACGCAAGTACCGACTAAGCCAGCTAGACTGAGACGAGACCCAGACTAAGGAATTAAATTACTCTTGATCATCTCCTAGGCCTCCAACTTCTGAATTCTCGTAGTAGGCATAAAGTCCTTAATCTGAGGGTTAGGGAAAGAGCGAGGGTTAGCACAACTTTCATGCCCGTGAGCCAACACACAGGATGCATTAATAATACATGCAAGACTTAATAAGGATTGTTCGGGTTCTTTTATTTGCTCAAAGCAATATTTTTATATTACAATAGTTAGAAAGTCCTATCACTTAGTATTTTAACTAAATCATATTTTTATTAAAGAGAATAATTGTGTAATAATAATAACAGCAGAGGTTACCTTCGCCTTATACTTTTTTATGGTGGTTACATCCACCTATTAACAACACTGGGTGAGACTACCTAGGAAAGATCCAAAACAAGGGCTAGGTGAGCCCGACGCATAATTCATCCCACCCACAAAGTTTTATAAATAGAATTAACTCTTGTAAGTTCTCATGCCTTGTAAGTTCTCATGCCTACCCTTGACCGTGGGCACTTCTGTTCGAACAGTTTATATTCTGCAGAGGTTGCACATCTTTACCCAAAAGAGATAATTGTCTTGATATGTACACACATTTCCTTAGACATTTGAATCAAGGGGAGATTACCAAATGGACTTTACAATACATCCCCCAGTATTTGTTACACCCACTAAGGTTTCACCTGAGAAGGGCTACGCTCTCACACCCGCGTTAACCCTTACCTAGACCCCCTCTTGCGCCATACGACTTATGCTCGCATACACCCGTAAGTCATACACCCCAACCCATAGCCTCGAAGGCCTATGGCATCGCGGGTCATCTACCTGGTGCAACCCGTACTGATGGACATAAATTATTTAGTCAGGTCGACACCATTATAGACTTATGGTTGTACTATTTTACATAAGGAGGTCATCACAGGATTAAATCCTTAAAATCATCTGAACGGTTCATACCATATTCCCACATTCCAATATTCCACGGGCTACATCAGCACCCATCATCATACCATCCACCATACCAGTCGCCCAGATGTGGTATTAGCAAGTTTTTAGGGTTTTGAGAAGTATAAACTAAATTATCTCAGCCATTTCAGTCATTTTCCCCAATGACTGCCCAAAACCAGTTTCATGATTAAAAGATGATGATTGTAGTAGTTAATACCCTAGTACTTAATTAAGACTAGCATGACGCTTAAGTACAAACTATAACTAGTAGGTTACCACATAATTACTAGGGTGACAAATATTATGGAATTCAATTGTCAATGGATGTTATAATAATTATTTAATCATCAAGTTTGCATTTAACTACCTTAGGATCATTTGACATACATTTGTATAAGGAATTCAAAGCATGCAATTTGATTTTTAAAAGAATATAATTAGCATAAAAGGTAGGTTCAATATGATTAAAGTATTGACTCGCCTAGGTCAAATGCTAGAGGTTCCAGGAAATCTTGAGCTTGATCGAATTGGAGATCTCCGGCTTCTTCAAACTCTACTCGGACGAACGTGTCGGAAAAGAGTAAACAAGTAAAGCAAATAAATCACCATAAATAATAAATAAACTTTAAATTGAGCAAAACTCGTACTAAAAAGTAGCTCTTGAATTAATAAATTTTTAGAAATAAAATTCATAATTTTTGGAGTTAAAATGAGTTAACGGAATTTCTGAAGTTTTGCATTTGAAATAAAACAAGAAAAAGACAAAAGGGGGAGAGAGAGAGCATCTGATTGGTGGGTCCCGCGACTCAGGGAGATGCACATGAGAGCGCATGGTCAAACCGCATGAACCACTGTGCAACCCCACTTGTCATTGGGTTGCAGAAATCAGAATTAATTAGCTTCAATTAACTGCCTTAGGCCCACATTGCAAGGACTCAATGCATAGTTAAGACCAACCATTTAAATCACTAATCAATTGAGCTACTACATGAGTGGTCTGAGCTTCGACAAACAAAGGGAGAGAGCAGAGTGCAGGGGAGAGCGGTGGCGTCGGCGAGGTGGGTGGCGGGGTGGCGGGAAAACCGGCGAAAATGAGTTCCCACGAGGACAGGGACCATGGATGGAGGCGGCGACACGGGAGAGGGACGGGCGCAGTGGCGGCGAGGCCAAGGGCGACGGTGGGTGCATGAGAGTAATGCCGTCGATGGCTCGGCAGCACCCTCGGCAAAAGGGCGTGCGCACGAGCAACTACGGGGCACAACAGACTCACCGAGGCGGCGGGTGCGGATAATGATGGAGCCAGTGGCGACATGGATCCTGTGCGGCAAAAAGAGGCATGCGCAGGAGGCTTCTGGAGAGGGATAAGAAGGCCGATGAGGTAGGGGATGTCTTCGGGACGTCCTTGGGAAGCTCTTGGTGCGGCCGATTGGAGGGAGGTGCTACGAGTCCCACTGGCGACGGTGGGCGATAGTTTGGCTAGAGACGAAGGAGGAGGCAAAATTCGGCGGCTTCGGTGGACTAAAGCCAAATCCGGTTGGGGGAAAATGCTCCTTGGGGCCCAGAATGCGAGGTGACAGCGGTGGCACAGTGGCGGGGTCACCAAGACGGCGAAACGTCGGTGAGGCGCGGTCGAGAACTTGCAGCTTCGGCTCTCTCCGGCTTTGTGCTCGGGAAAGAAGGAGACAAAGGGGGGGTATAGGGAGCTGGGTGGTGGAGGAGAGGGGCTTTATAGCCACAGGAGGGAGGAGAAAGCCGTTGGTGAGGCGTCGCTGGCGCGCAAGGGCTGAGGCGACGCTGGCAGCGGAGCTGGGTCGGAGGCGCATGTGGCCGGAAAGTAGGGACAGGACGGTGAGGCGTTGCGGCGGCGGTTGCAGGGAAACTGGGATGGGATGGCGAGGCTCGTAGGCGGGAAATCAGGCAAGGTAACGCACGGAGGCGACTCTCAGTGCAGACGGCACACAGTTGCGCAGGTGGCGCCAATTAAAAGTCGAGATAGGACGGACGACTGACGGGCGCTTTGGTGGGCAAGGCGTCAACGAAAGAAGGGGAGGGTGCGCGCGGAGGAGCCTTGACGGGACAGGAGTGGCGCGGTGCTGATGACATCGGCGGGCGTGTGGCTGGAGGAACCGGGACGTGAGGGGCGCACGCCCTGGCACGGTCCTGGGCGTGCTCTGGTACGAGGGTGCGGGCAAGGGGCGGTTTTGGCCGGGTTTAGCCAAAGAAAGGGTAGGGTGGGCTGAGGGGAGGTAGAGGCCGGCTGGGCCGGGCCAGAAAGGAAAGGGGATGGGAAAACAAACCAAAAACAGGAGGGATTTTTGGGTGGTGAACAGTAAAAAGCAATTTGACTTGGAGACCCAAGCAACTAGAGTCGGATTTCAACTTGAAGTTGATTTTGAACTTGAACTCCAAAATACAAAAGCAAAAAATGGGATGTTATAGAAAGTTCACGCATACTTTAATCAAGAAAACTCACCGAGTGGGAGGAGGTGACTGGGCAGAGGAACTTTAGGAGGCTGGGCGGGAGGAGGCGGTCGGGCGGGAGGAGGCGACCGGGCAGAGGAACTTCACCGAGTGGGAGGAGATGGCCGGGAGGGAGGAGGCGATCGGGATCTGGAGGTGGCAGCGCGGCTCCTTCGCAACAGTTGAGCATGAGGAGGCGGCTTGGAGGGAGGAGGTGATCGGGATTTGGAATGGATCTAGAGGTGGTGGCGCGGCTCCTTCGCCTGTTGGAGCAAGGATTGGGGAATCGGGGAAGGATGGGTGATCCCACCTGTCAGTGTATGTCGCGGGTAAATGGGTGAAATGGGCATAGGTGGAGCTTACCTATGCCCGTACCCGTTTACCCAACGGGCAGAGAGTTTCCCTCTTTTTTATGCCCGTGGGTAAAGAAAATAGCCCATGCCCAGCTCCATTAGGGTATTTACCCACGGACACGTGGGTAATCAGGCATAATTACCATACCTATTTGTTACAAGCGTGTCTACATGGTGTTCTCTTACACCGTTGTTGGGTATGGCAAGCTAGCAGTTTCGTATGTGCCCAAACTACAAGCACAAGGCTTGAGGGCAAACAATTCCGTATAAAATCCAGTATCCTGTTCCTGCATACAGTAAGTGTTAATACTACAAGTTGCCATCAGTATAGCCAAATTAGCAGTGTTTCAGATAAGGACAACGCTTTAGCTCGTACGTACATACGAAGTGACAAATTGTACGCTGAGCTCTACTCGCACACCTTATCCATCGAGCCACATTGCCAACGCTCCAACCACTCATTCCTACCTCTTGGTATTATCTCTCCACTCTCGTCCGCCCCATCCGTGGATGAAATTGATCATCTCACACACCTCTTTCTCTCTCGTCTCTTTTCCACCTCCAAGCTGACGACACGCCCGTGCATTCTTACGCCACCAGGAAACGGTGCTTGAGGCACACCTTCTGTAACATGCCATTTTCAGATTGTAAATAGTATTTGCTTTTATTAGTTGGTTTCAAAATTTTATTTCAACTTATGTGGTATTTTAAAAATCTGTAGCTTCTACCTCAATTTCAAAACCTCTCTCTTTGGGCCCAGCCCATTTTCCTTCCCCATGGGCCGGCCGTTTCTACCCCCATGGTCATAGCCCCCTCTTGGCCTTTCTCCCCAGCCCATCCTCCCCTTTCCTCTTCCGGCCCAGTCAGGCCAGTGCCTCTCCCCTGGTCTTCTGCTGCACCATTCTATCGACCAGTTCCATCAACTAGTCCTGCGCTTTGTCTCCGGCCACAAGGCTCAAGACTGCCACGCGCTGCGCTTTCCGCCCTCTGCCACCACCTGCTCCCCTCCACTTGCCCTGCGACTCCGGCGCCTCCGTCGCTCCATCTCATCGCCAGCGTCTTCTAATGTTGGTCCCGCCACCTGCGTTGCCCGCCCAAGTCATCGCTCCTGCCACTCAGCGCGCACTTGCCCCGCCCCTCTCTCGACAGTATGCCCATGCCACGACCACCTCGGGAACCCACGCGTCCCCGAGTCGCCGACGACTTTGCCTTCCCCCCTTCGGCTATAAGAAGCCCTGAGCCCCTCTCGTTCCTCCTCTCGTCTCTCCTTCGCTTCTGGTAAGTGCCACCCAAGAAGAGCCCAAGCAGCCCTATCTTCGCCGAGCTCCCCACTCCGCTCGGCCTTTGCAGTGGTTGCCCGCACTCGAAGCTCCGTGTTTGAGCAGTCGCCCTACCTCCTTCCAGTTCTCACCGCACCAGTGCAGCCCTCTTCTACCATGTCAATTCATGCCCTAGAGCTCCTTGAAGCAATCTGCTCACTTGGTTTCAGTTTTGCGGCACAGGAACCGTCGCCTCTCCTCTTCTCCTTCAGTTCTGACCGACCACTTTATCGCCATCTCCTTCGTCATTGACCACGAACTCCCCATCACCGTTCGACCTCCTCCGACCTCTCTCGCCTTGGTAAGCCCCTTTCTCCATGCCCTGTTCTCTCTCTAATCTTAACCTCCTTTAAACCACACCACGTTGTCGAACTCCCTCCGACCACACCGCGTTGTCGAACCTCCTTCAGACCATATTGCGTTGTCGAACTCACTCCGACCACGCTGCGTTGTCGAACCTCCTTCAGACCACACTGCGTTGTTGAATTCCCTCCGACCACGCCGCGTTGTCGAATCTCCTTCAGACCACACTCTGTAATCAATATCCTTTACGACCACATGTAGTCGATATCTTTTTCTATCAAGTGTAGTCATTACCTTTTACGACCACGTGTAGTGGATATCCTTTACGACCACTTGTAGTCAATATCCTTTTATGACCATAGGTAGTCGAACCCCTTTCGATTATGGCTTGTAGGCGTAGCTCCTTTCGACTACGTCTTGTAGTCGTAGCTCTTTCCGACTACGTCGTGTAGACGAACATCCCTTCGACCGAGTCAACCCGAAGCTAGCAGTACTCGACACGAACAGTACTCGAAACCACAGTACTCAAAACAAGCAGTACTCGAAACAAACAGTACTCGAAGGCAACAATACTTGAAACGAACAACACTCGGAACCGGCAATACTCAAAGTCAGAACTTTAGAAGCTCTGTTCTTCTCCATTATAACTCCAATTCTAGTGATTTTGTTTCTAAATTTGTCTAAATTCAAGGCCTTGCTAAGGGCACTGGTCTTATTTAAATTGGAGTTCATTTGTTATTTCTTGTGTATTTATTTGTTCTCTTTGCCTGTTTATTCGTTCCAGTACGTTCGTCCGAATAGAGTTTGAAGACACGGGAGATCTCCAGTTTGATCAAGCGCAAGACTTTCAAGACTCTCTCACCTTCACTCCAGACGAGTCAATACTTTGATCATTTTGAACCTACATTTTGTGCAAATTATATTCCTTTAAATTACCAAAATTGCATGTTTTAATTCTTTAAGCAAATGTATGTTAAAGCTTAAGGTAGTTAAATACCCATTTGATGATTAATTAACTATTATACCATCCTTTGGCAATTGAATCCATTATTACATGTCACCCTAGTAACTATGTGGTAATTACTAGTTTAGGTTGTACTTAAGCGACATGGTAGTCCTGCTTAAGTACCGGGGCATTAAATATCCCAATCAACATCTTTTAATCATGAAAATAGTTTTGGGTAGTCATTGTGGGTAAATGACTAGAATGTTGTGGCAATGTATTTTTGCTTCCCAAAAACCCTAATAAATGTTGTTAACTCATCTGGGCGGATGGTATGGTGGTGGGTGCGAACGTAGCACGAGAATGTGTGGTTTGTGGTATGAACCGCCCGGATGGATGAAGGACATAATATTGTCATGACCTCCCATTGAACAACAAGTATAACCACAAGTTTGTAAAGTACAACTTGACTTAATAAATTTGTTGGACCCTGAAAGTCATCTCACTGGTGGAGGGGTGAAGTAGTGCAAGCGTAGGTATGAACGGGACACCGATGGTGAAGTTTCCAGCTGCGCTAGATGTTATGAAAAGTCATGGTCCATCCGCGTTAGCGACTGTGGTGAACATCCCGCATAACTTATGGGCATGACCCATATGGGTGAGATGGAAGAAGGGGCGAGATATTTTGAAAGGTTACTGTGACGATCGCTCAACAACGGGACTAAGGAATCATGTGGGGCAACAAGTATGATTATCTCTTGTGGGTACAGTGTATAACCTCTACAGAGTCTAAACTGTTTAAACAGTCGTGCTTACAGTCAAAGGCGGACATGAGAACTTAACTTAAGTTAGTTCTATTTATAAAATCTTGTGGATGGGAAAAAAATGCTGGTCGGGCTAATGTAACCCTATTTTGGTTTTTCCTAGGTCGTCGTACTCAGTGGTGTTGGTAATGGTGGATGTAACCACAACCAAAATAAGCATAAGATGGAGGTAACCTTCGCTGTTATTAATATTGCACAATATCTCTTTTTAAAAAATGATATTTGGTCAAACTGCTAAGTCTTAGGAATTTCTAAATACTATAGTTGAAAATATTACTTTTAGCAAATAAAAGAACCTCAACCATCCTTGTCAAGCCTTACATGTATTATTACTGCATTGTATGTGTTGGCTCGTGAGCATGGAAGTTATGCTCATCGTCACTCCTTCCCCCAAACCCTCAGAAGCAGGAACTCTTGAAGACTATGCATACTATGAGGATCCCGAAGCTGGAGGCCTCAGAGATGATGAAGAGTAGTGTAGTTCGTATAGTCTGGGTCTCGCCTCTGTCTAGCTGACTCCGTTGGTGCTTGCGTACATCCAATATATTCCAAGTATTTGGATAATATCGGACTCACATGGATTTCCCCAATCGCTTGCCTGTAGGGAGATGCGCTCTACCCTTTTGCTTCCGCTACCACTTTTGCTGGCTTTGTAATGTAATCATTCGGCCTGTTCGGGCCTTAGTGTAAAAAACTCGACCCGGTGTGGTCTATGTTACTCTGATGTTTTGTAATATAATGGTTGGTTCAGTTTACATCGTGTATGAAATGATTCAGTGATGTATTTGTGAGTGCTAGCTACTAATCTAGGGAATAGCATAGTATTTTCACAGAGAATTTGGATTTGTGAAATCTGAGCCCGACACCTTCTGGACGCACCCTTTGCTCAGGGCATTGCGGCTTGCGCTTCCTAGCCGGGTCGCAATGCCACGACCGCGCATGCACCTCCAGGATGTCGCCCTCCTTCTCCCCGCCTTTGTGCTTGATGGCGTCGCCGCAGGCCTCGCACACCACGATGGTGCGGCCCTAGTCAGCCGCCCGCGCACAGCTGTGGTCCCTGTACGTCTAGTGCTTCGCGCAGAACACCAGGGTGCGGCCATCACAATCTAACGGCAGGAAGTTGAGCTGGTTGTAGTCCTCCCTGTCGCAGTGCACCCCTAGGTCCAGGATCGCCTCGAGCCTGACTACCTCCACTGCGCCCCGCGCTGCCCCGCACCCCGGCCTCCCCGCCGCCCCTGTTATAGGCATTCTCTCAATTTTGTTGCAACTCTTGTGCCTAATTGTTAGGGCAAGTGTTTGTATTTATTGCACCCTATTTGCTCGATTGTTATACCAATTGTTGCAACAGTTTCAAGGGATGTTCAGTTCTGGGTGGATTTTTACTGTTATTTTTTGTTGCATCTAGCACATGGCCATGTGGTGCTCGTGAAATTTTCACAATATTTCAAAAGCAAGTTTTAAATGTTGCAAAGTTGACCATATTCTAACATGCTTGCAACCTGTCCAAAGTGATTTAGAAAATTTCTCAATGGTGAATTTTATCTTCTTCTTTTTTTTTTGCAAAATGTTGTCTTAAATGTGGTCGTCGTGGGATTGTCAATTTTTGAACAAACCTTTTTGTTGCGACCGTTGAAAAAAAATATTACGACAGTTGAAAAAAAAAGTTACGGCCATTGAAAAAATATTGCACTTCCTTTTTTCCATCCTCCACCGTTGAAAAAAATATTACGATCCGTTGAAAAAAAATATTACATCATAGCAAAAAAAACTGCATCAGAGTGTACAATGGAAAGTCTCCAATCGTATGTTTGAGCCCAAGTTGCGCCCACTTCAGATAATGAGCAGAAGCAAATAATCTGCTACAAAATAGAAAACTCATTTATCGCTTAGAGGATACGTAATGTACTAATACGCTAATGTTATTCAGCAGAAAACAAAGGGCGGAAAGGTCCAATTCCTTCCTTCTTTCGCAAGAAGCACGGCATGGATAGATACAAGCAAACGGGATGGCCTAGGTTTAGCTGACAGGTGGGTCCCATTTCCGTCTATTTCCTAACAACCTAGACCCCTCTCCACCACCGCCTCCTCAAGTCCTAAACCCCGAAAACCCTAACCTTCACACGCTGCCGCCGCCTCCTCGCCATGGCCCTCTTCGCCGCCGCCCGCCGCGCCGCCGCCTCCTCCGTCTCCCTCCTCCGCGCCTCCGCCTCGGGCGCCTCCCTGCTCCGCCCCCTGACCGCCGCAGCGGCGCGGCCGCGGCCTCGCGCGATGCCGTTCTCGTCGGCGCCCGCGTTGAAGCCGGGCTCCGACGATGAGCTCCCCCGCATCATCGACTCCGAGATTAAGTACGCCGAGGAGTGCGATGACCACGACCGGGTGCGTGCACCCAAGTTCCCGAACCTCACTAGTGTTGCTATTTTGCTCTATCACAGAAGAACAATCCTTTTCGCGTTCCGAATCCCGAATTGGTGTAATTTTAGTCATCTTAGCTCGGAATCAAGCTAGCAATTTTTCGCTGTGAGGTAGTTTATCTGCTGATTTGTGTTATGTGTTATGCTGCAGCGCCACACCTGGGATCTCATATTTTCCTAGTTTAGGTATTTTGTTCCTTTGGTCCTGCCTATATCTTCCTGCTGCAATTGGTAGCATAGTTCTGTTTACTGTATACCTGGAGCTGGCTATTGTTCTGTTTCGAGGTAGTCTTTGGTAGTACGATTTGAGGGTTTTCCTCACCAAATTAAGATTGTTTTTGTTAGTGTGCTTGTGCCTTCTCTATCTCTAGAACTCCATACTTTTCGCTCATGTGCCTTTTGTTATTTATTAATGTAATGTAGTGTGGTTCTAATCATGGTGGTGTAGCTGTTGCATATTTTGCTGCTGCTTAGCATTGTTGTATGTCAGTATGACTAGTCTAATATGTCTGGCGGAACTGATTTTTTTTTTCAATTAAAAAGGGGTGTTTTGATCTTGTGACTTTACATGCTTATCGCACCACCAATGTTCTGCTGTTCAAAATGGTTTATTGTTAAACCACCTTCTTATTTTGTATGTCATTTTTTGGCGTTGATGCAGGGTAGTGTTGCTTTCCTGAACTATAGTTCCATTTCTCATGTCAATTTATATTTTATTCTGTGCACATATATATTATTGTATCATATAATGACTTCAATGGTTTAAAGTTTTGGCCAACTTACTGTTAAGTAGATGGGGGCGAAAAGTTGGTGCTCTATTGACTTTTCCTGGCCATTTGCTTAAAGTTCCAACGTCCAACCTAAAAGCATCCATGCTTCTCATGCTTGAGTATTTCTAGCTGGTCAGAAGGATATAGAAACCCAAAAAAGATGAAGTAGTGGCCATCATACCAATTCAAGACTTACTTGCAAGGCTTAAGCTTTACTTGTTCCTTTAATCCTGTTTGAGAACTTGAGTTGGGATAGTTTGATGCGGTAGGACAGAAGAGAGGGTGTGTGAAATGCAATGGTTTTGTTTTGTCACGTAGAGCAATGAAATATTCAAGACTTTCTCAACTTGTGTAGCTTGCAATGCTTTCTGTTGTTGGACACCAAGCAATATTTTCTGGCATTGCATTTAATCTATAAATTTGGCATGATTTAGTGTAAAATGCTAAACATACAATACAAGAGGCCCTCATTTTTCTTGCATACATGAGGTAAACATACATGAGGGTTGGAAAAGAATTAAGTTGTCTGTCCTATTTTTTCTTGCATAGAGCACTGTTCTTTACTTTTAAATTTTCTGTGAAAAAGTTTCATGCCCATATTAGGATTGTCAAGTTGGTGTTGAGGCCCTCATTTTTTCCATCTTAAAACAGGTTGAGGAGATTCCGGATAACTTCCCTTTCAAAATTAGCGATGCTAAGGGGACGACTGAAATTACTCTTAAAAGAACTTATCAGGGTGAGCAGATCGAAGTTTTGGTTTCCATGCCCAGCCTAGTCACTGGAGATGAGCCTGAGCAAGACCGGGATGAAGATGACGAGAGAGATGAGGGTCAGGAAGATGAAGGTGAGAAGCCCCCAAAATCCAGCATTCCCCTCACGGTCACTGTCACCAAGGGTGATGGCCCAAGCCTTGAATTCACTTGCACAGCCTATCCTGATGAGATCATCATCGATACCTTGTCCGTGAGGCAGCCATCAGGGGATGACGAAGAGGAGTTGATTGCATATGAGGGTCCTGATTTCGAGTAAGAAAAAAAACTAGCTAGGTCATTTTAATTTCTTGAACAGTTGAATGCTTCAATCAATAACTGCTTGCTGATGTTCAACACTTGCCCTTTGTCTGCTCCAGTGACCTCGATGAGAACCTGCAAAGGGCTTTCCACAAGTATCTGGAGCTGCGCGGGATCACACCTGTGACCACGAACTTCTTGCACGAGTACATGATCAACAAGGACAGCCGGGAGTATCTCTTCTGGCTGAGGAAGCTGAAGGATTTCGTCAAGCACTAAAGATTAACACCATCACTTCAATTCCCGGGAATAAGATTAGTCAAATGTTCTCTGCACATTCCGTTATGAGAGCTCTGAGCCTCTGAACTGCACCGTTTCTAGATAATTATTTTTAAGATCGTTTTGGTGACTGTTTTTTGCCACTATGATAATGACCTACGGATCTGGAAGTTGGAAACCATTGTAGGCTTTATATAGAATGATTTTTCCATTATGCTGTTGTTTTGCTTATTCCTGATTTACTCTTGTCTAGTGACCGCCTTGGTGTTTTACTCATGTGTCCTGTGTCAACTATCATATATAGATGTATGTTCAGGAAGTAATTTGCTTGAAACATATGCATAATATTTGTCTTGATAATATCTCGTCAAGTGCAATGTTTTGCTTTATTATTCTACAATCATCATGCTGGCTTTACAATTTACATCTTCCAGTGAAACAAATCCGGTATCAAGATTCTATGAGTTCCATCTCTGCAACTAAGGCAGGTAGTTGGCTTATGAAACCCGAGTGCTTTGCAATTTACATCTTCCAGTGAAACGAATTTAGAGTGCTTTCGTGCCAGGCCGTCTAATCACAGACAATGTGATATTGGCTTATGAGATGACTCATTTTCTCCATAGCAAACGCAGCGGGAAGGAGGGCTATAGTACTCTGAAGCTTGATATGAGCAAGGCGTATGATCGCGTCGAATGGGACTTTATTGAGGCAATGATGCTAAAATTGGGATTCGATAATCATTGGGTGGAGCTTTTAATGAGATGTGAGCGGACGGTTTCATACCGTATCAAGGTTAATGGTGATCTTACGGAGGTAATTACACCACGAGGTCTCCGTCAAGGAGACCCGTTGTCCCCGTATCTTTTTCTTTTGTGTGCAGAAGGGGTTTCTTCCCTACTTCATCATGCAGAAGTCTCTGGATTGATCACTGGTATCCAACTTTGTTAAGGTGCACCAAGCCTCACGCATATCCTTTTTGCTGACGACTCATTAGTTTTTTTCAAGGCGGATGAGTCGAACGCTCAACAGTAGCAACATATTCTTGATCTTTATGGCGAGAGTTCTGGCCAGATTATCAATGAGAAGTCATCTGCCATGTTCAGAAAGAATACATCAGCTAGGATAAAAGTGAAGTGTATGGAAGTTTTGCGTCTCTGTGCCAGAGACTCGTAATGAAAAGTATTTGGGGCTGCCTGTCTATATTGGTCGTTCAAAATCAAAAGCCATTCAGTATTTGAAGAACAAAATATGGAAGAGAATTCAGGGTTGGAAGGAGAAGGTGCTTTCAAAAGAAGGGAAAGATATTCTTGTCAAAGCGGTGGCCCAAGCAATTCCCACGTATGCCTTGCTTTGACCTCACCACAAGTTTTTGCGACGTTGTCAGTGCTATGATTTGTCGTTTCTGGTGGAGTCAGCAAGATAATGAACGGAAAATGCATTGGATAGTGTGGGATAAGTTGAGGAGATCAAAGGATGATGGTGGATTGGGCTATCGCGACTTGCATGCTTTCAATATGGCAATGCAGGCCAAACAAGGTTGGCGACTTCTGCAAGAACCTGACTCTCTTTGTGCCAGGATTCTAAGTGCAGAATACTTCCCGGGTGGAGATGTTCTTCAAGCACAGCCGCTAGATGGAATGTCTATTGTTTGGCACAGCATCCTGAAGGGCATCGACTTACTGAAAAAGGGTCTCATTCTTGGGGTAGGCTATGGCAGAAGAAATAAAATTTGGAAAGACCATTGGATTCCCAGAGGCATGATGAGAAGGCCTAATACTTGGCGGGGGCATAATTTGTTGCAGCATGTGCATGAACTTTTTGATCATGTCACAAACCAGTGGGATGGTCAGCTTGTCCGGCATACATTCAGTCCTGAAGATGCGTGGCATTTTGATTCTAAGGGCCTGTTCTCGGTCAAGTCAACCTATCGTGTTTTTATAGACAGAGGAGGGAGAGGACAATGTAGTACTATGCAGAATCCGACAATGCAATCTGATTTCCAATGGAGGAAGTTATGGTCTCTGAATGTGCCAAACAAGATTAAAGCGTTCGTTTGGAGACTAGCTCATAATAGTCTGCCAATGCGCAAAAATATCAACAGAAGGGGAATCGATCTTGATACTAGATGCCCTTTACCCAGGAAGTTGGATGAACATGGTGACCGCAATTTTTCTCAAGTGCAAAAAAGCAAAAACATGCTGGTACATTCTGCAAATGGTGGACATTAGAAACCAACTTCTACAGAAGATCTGAGAAGGATTTCCTGACGCATATCTGTAGTCTTTCTGAGGAGCTGCAGGTTAGGGTGGCCACGTTCCTATGGGCTCCCTGGTCAGGGAGAACTGCAGTCAATACAGGAGAAAAAACAACACTTTGTTCTGAAATGTGTTTTCAGGCTACACGACATGTACATGAATTTCTAGATGTGCTGAGCAAACCTTCAAAATAGAATCAAGCCTCTGTTGTACATAGGAAACCGGCATCTGAATTTTTTTTTTTTGAAGATAAATATTGACGGTTCTTTCTTGAAAGAGACAAATACTAGAGGGTGGAGCTTCATTATTAGATATGCTACTGGTACTGTGCATGGGGCAGGGGCATGGGCATGGGCAGGAAGAATCCGTGATGTTCAGGATGCTTTCCGAGCGGAGGCGGAGGCCTGCGCACCGGCTCTGAATTTTGCCACATAAGCGGGAATGGGCAACTTGGAATTGGAAACTGATGCGGTGAAACTATGTTCAGCTTTGAAGAGCGCTGACTATGATTTGTTAAGGCATGGCGTCCTGGTCTCCTGCTAGCTGGTTGGAGCCAAGCTTAATCATAGCGGTGTAATGCTTTGGGCCGATTCTATTTCGGCATGTCTAAACTCTTTAGTGGCCAATTATTTAGACCTGACCTCTGTTTAATGGAATCCCTAACATTAAAAAAAAAACAAGGCTAATAGTGTTGGATTTTGAGGGCTATTTGGTAATTTCTCAATTAAAAAAAAGAAGAAATAGAAAAAGAAAAAGGAAATAGGAGGTGGGGCCACCTGTCATTGAGCTAGGAGGGAGGTCAAGGTTGGAGTCCAACCCTAACGAGGGCAGCGCAGGGACTTTGGGGGGTTTTCCCCTTTCTCTAGAGGCAGCTCAAGCGGATGTTGCGGGAGGGCCAGGCGATTTGCGTGCCGGCCGTTGGTAGCGGTGGCTTAGCTCCTCACCCTCCTCCTCACCTTCTTATGGTGGCTTCTTCTCTCCCTTTTCTTCAACCTGAAAATCAATGAGTCTCCACCTTTTTGTGTGGTTCTTCTTCTCCTCCGGTTGAGCTTCGGTTTTTTGAGGTCTTGGAGCTGCTACGCCGTTGTGGTTGTCTCAGCGCCGTCGGTAGTGAGGTCCGGAACTTCCTCCTTGCGCATTCATCTGGTTCCCTCTTGCGCCACCTCCTCTTTTAGGTGTGTAGTGGTGGACTTGCGCTTGTGTTTGATTCTGATCGGCTTTGGCTTGATCTTGAGTAGAAGAAGGCTTTCAGTTTTTTGTGGTTGGTGCTCTGTGGGTGCATTCGGTCGGTGCATCTTTGATTGGGTCTTATGCGGCATTATTTGTACATTGGCTTCATCTTTCGGTGTGTCCCGAATTATGAAAATTGACATTGTATCTCCGTCAACCTTGTTTAGTATTTGCGACACAGCGGGCTCGATTGATTTTCTGAGACAGCGCATTTGCGTGCCTTGCTCGGTTCTACTCGGTGGCTTTGAATGCCATCTGCTTCGTGAGTTTTTCTGTTTTTCAGAATCACATTACTTTGCATTATGTGCTGTACTAGTTGAACTACATTATGCAATCTTTATCTAGTACGGGAAGACTTTGCTAAGTGGTGATTGTGGGATTGTTTTAATGCTCGATGATGATAAATACCATATTATGAAATTGAATTGATAACTAGATCAGACTTGAGCCAATTGTGTTACTTACTGTTGTCAGTTTTATCTCTAACAATTTTGTTCTGATACTTACTCTAGTTCGATTGTGACTGAAATAAACTTGATCATTATGTTATGTGATCTTGTTGATCCTCTGTGATATCTTTGCACTATGTTATCATGTTTACCGAAAAGGCTTAAGTGCTGAAAAATGTGATCTCTTTGCATTGTGATATCCTTTTTGCCGAAAGGCCAATGTGCTGAAATTGTGATTCCATTTGCACTGTTAAACAAATGATCATCTGTTGGCTGAAAGTATAATCGTTGTTTATGAGATAATTCTTGACATATTAGTAAAGCATTAGTTTGAGCTCAAAGTCTGATTTGTAGTTGCCATATTTAATTAGTAAAGAATATTGACAAAAGTGGCGAGGATGCCAAGATTTCATCTTGAGCGGCCCGACATCTAAGAGCAATAAACAAACTTTTAAAATCTGAGCAATATGCTGATTTTGGTTGTTCTCAAGTTATGTGTTTTAAACATATTATCATGTTTACATGACACGAAGAAATTATATGTTTATATATCAATTTTGTCATTTAAATGATGCTGAAAATATACTTTAACTATAATTATTGTTGCTAGAATTATATCTAAATATTTACTAAAACCGCTAATTTTACGACAAGTAATTCAACACCTGTGCAAAGAATTTGGCATACTCATGCCTAATCCTACAGTCGTCACTACAGAAAACGACGTAGTCGCCCCACCCTTTCGTCACGCCACAGTCGGTGCTCGTGCACCTGTGGCCGTCCTCCGGCAGCGCCAGCACTCGGCCCTGCGGTCCGGCCATCTTCTTCCACGTCGCCTCTCGGACCGCGTCCGCAGCGAGCCTCCGGCACTGCCTGCACTCCCGGTTGGTCCTCTTGGCCGTCTCACACCCGCCGTCGGTCGGCTCACCCTCGACCTGCCTGATGTAGTGCTTCCCAACGTCATGTGCCTCGCCGGTCGTGTAGAGGAGGAGGCCGAGCACGTAGGCCGCGACCTTGTGGCCGGCGATGGCCGCCCGATCGAGGCACACGAGGCCGCGCTGCATGTCCTGGTGCGCGAAGACTAGCGTGAGGCCGACGATGAAGCAGGCCTCCGGGTTGTCGGCACCGGCCAGGTGTTTGACGACGGCGAGGTAGCGCTCGTTGTCCAGCCACTTCATCGCCTTCTCTCGCTCCAGCGCCACACGCTTCCCCACGGCGCGCTCCTTGGACGCCCTGTACATGGCCTTGCAGCTTCAATATACGTACACAATTCAACACATCAGAATCTTAATACACGAATTACTCTATAAGAGACAAATTAAAATGCTAAATTAAGAGCGTTGTTGCTAGTCAGATTAGTGACATGTTTCTCAAAAAATAATATAAAAAACAGTAATATGTATGTATGCATGGATTAGTTGCCACCATAAATAGTAGGACATAATTTTGTAGGTATATAAATACGTACGTGGCTCGTAGGCTGCAGAGGTCAGTCATGGGCTGAGGAGAGCTCGCGGCCACGAGGCTGACGATGTCGACGACAACATCGTGAGGAGGAGCGACGGCGATCGCCGACCTCCTCGTCTTGGCCCTCACCGTAATGCTTTGCGTGCTCATCATGGCATATGACAGTACTAGCTAGCTGCGTATGTATTCAACAGCGTACATGCATGTATTAATTGCTGCTCTTCTGCAGCAAAAGAACTCGCTGCTAGATATGGAAGCCTAAAACTGATCAGTATGATTAGCCTTGCTATATATGGCGCTCCTAGCTATGTATATCTGTAACTCTTCTGCTTCTAATCCGGGCAGGAGACGTACACGCGATCGATCAACCGCAAGTCGGAGTTCGATTCCGATTCAGCGGCGTCGACTCTTCAACGGATTCACTGCGAGTTGAGTCGAACACAGGTAGTATTAATCTAATAACTAACTAAATAATTAACCGTTAGTCTAATCGCTAACTTGTTCGCAGGGTTGTCACAACCGCGGTCTTAAATTCGATTACTCCTACTATGTAAAGTCTAAGATGCTACCTTATTCTACAAAAAAATATTTTTCAAAATATGCTATGTATTTCAACATTAATATATTTTTAAAGTCATATACTTTTAGAATTTTTGTTCACAAAAAAATGTAGTGAAAATGAAATAGCATTTGTTATTTATGCAAATTGTAATGGGCACGAAGAAATAAAAAATAAATTTTAACCACTAAAAGGACATATATAATTAATTGTTTATAACAAATTACCAGAATCGGTTAGGATTATATGAAAATTTTGAGTACAATCATACGAAAATTTTAGTAGGGTTGTAATAATTGTAAGATTTTATCAAATTAATACTTTATCCAGAATCGGATCAGTTCAGTTAATTTAGAATAGTAGGATCATATAACTATAATAAGACTTTTGACAACCACGTATCAGGGACTTAACTAAGTGCGTATTGCTTACGTAGCTCTGACGCTGTGGAGGTCGTCGGTGGGCGCTGGCGAGCGCGCGGCGAGGCGGCCTACGATGTCGACGATGAGGTCATCCGGAAGCGCACCGACGATCGAAGGCAGAGCCCTGCCGTGCCGCCGCCACACTGCCCCCCGCCACCGAACACTCTCTGTCTTCTTCGGCGCCGGCGCCGTCGACTTTACTCCCTTCTTCATGGAGCAACTACTGGATACGACAAGCTAATAGCTAGCTCCAAGATCAAGATGTATGCATGTTGTCAGTTTAATTAGCTGGGAATAAATACTCATGAGACCATGGTGGTGTTAATTAGATTACGTTAGTTAGTGTCGTATGCGCCATTTATTTATAGAAGAAGACAAGGAAGAAGCCGGAGTTGAGTACAAAAGAGATCGAGATTATGTTGGCCTAGCCTTAGAGTTTGACGCGTGCGGCACACTCCTTGCTTGCTCTCCGTGCAGGGGTTACGTGTGAGCTGAGCGCTTCGCATTTGAGTTTTGACTCCAACCTAGCTGATACTTGTCTCTTTAACCACCAGGAGAAGAGAAAACTACTGTAATTAAACTTTTTTTTTCCTTCTTATAATGGTTTTGTTTAGAGACATACTATTAGCAACATTGTCAGCGTTAAGAAGATCGACAAAGACTACTAGTACGAGAGGTTTTCCGAGAAGAGCGATGAACATGGTGATCATCCTAACCACTTAAGAGATCTGGAAAAAAAGTAGTAACATAATCTTACATAACAGATCAATCACTCCTTTAGATTTGTATGCAAAGACAAAGGACGAATGCAGAGTTTGGACCATCGCAGGAGTCAAGTACTTTGAGCAATTCACACGGTGTAATTAAGTATCTTATCTAACCTTATTCCTCATTTTGTTGTATATGCTCTTTCTTTATTAATACTATTATTTCAAAAAAAAATGTTAATGAGTGGGCGCGGTGGTGCCATAGATATTTCAGCCTAGGACGTGTTTTATTTAACAGTTAATAAGATATATATGTTCTACGAAGGATTATTGGTTTGTTGTGAGACATTTTGGTTATCGAGTTGGACTCCAATCAATTGGACTGGTTTTTGTAAGAACATGAAATATTTTTCCAGCCTAGGGTTTTTTTTTCACCCCCTGATTAAGCGACTCTACCATATTTCGTTACATGGTCCACATGGCAGTGGCGCAGCAAAGATTAGCCCGAAGGAATCAAGCAGTACAGGACCAGTAGTACTGCATGTGTGAAGACTGAAGAAGCTACACGGACTGAGCGTGCATAAATGCCTTGGACGACCCGTCGAGCTCGCTCCTGGTTCGGGCTTCATCACGTCCCATCGATCATTCCTGATGCAAATGAACTTGTAGTACTAAGAGCAACTCCCGGACAAAATTGCTGTTGGAGAGTACAATGGATAGGCAATAGTACACACAACTCAACTCTGTACATGGGTGTCCAAATGGACTTTGCCTTGCCCCCCACCCCCCGGGACAGGCCTGCCCACTTATCCCGGCCTAGATACATGTAACGTCCTTTTTCGAGTGATATATATATATATATATATAACTATCTCGATTTTTAATTTTCATTCGAATTTTTAAATTGAGTTTAAATTTTAAAAACTCCTAGCTTCCATTGAGCTCGGATTTGTGTTTCAAACCTCCTGTCAAATTCCGAATTCAAAATTAAAGTTGAATTCTCCATTTTTCCTAATTCTGGACCCCCCCCCCACTCCAAATTTTTGCATCTCCTTATTTTTTTGGACCCATTCTTTTTTTTCTTCGATCGGTTTTTCTCCCGGCCCAACCAATCCCCCGGTCCGGCCCCCTCCGTCTCTCTCTCTTATCTCTCCACTCCCGACTGCATCGCCATTTCTTTTTTCCCCTCCCCATGTTTCTTCTTCGCCCGGCCCTACTCCTTCTCTCCCCCGCTCGGCTTCCGCCTCAGCCGCATCTCCCCCTTCCGCCCGACCTCGTCTCCCTGCTCGGCCCGGCTGCGCCTTCTTCTCCGCCCGGCCCGTCTCCCTGCTCGCCCCCACCTCCACGTCACCTCTGCATCGAACCCCGCCCCACCACTGCTGCAGCTGTCTGCAAGCACACCACCGCCACCCCCACCAATCGCCATGGTCGCTCTGCGTCGCTGGTCCCATCACCCCATCCTCCGCCCAGCGCCAGCGGCCCGCCCACCTCGCCAATCCCCTCGCCGTGGATCGCCTCCCGACTCCATCCCCATCCCGGCTATAAGAGCGAGAATCCCCTCTACCTTCTCCCCTCCCGCTCTCAGAAAGCACGGTGTCACCGCCGCCATCTCCTCCCCTCCGGTGCTCCTCTGGTCCCACCCCACTGCCGGGAGCTTCGTCCAGTCGCCACCGACGCCTTCCTCGCCGCCACTCGGCCTCCACGTCGTGCGCTCGAGTCGCCACCGCCCTCGGTTTCTCTCCCCCCCTCCGGTCCTCCGGCCCCTTCCCTGGTCATCTGCCCGCACCCCCTTCTCCCTATTCCTATGGCTAAAGCCACTATGCTCTTGGGCCCTTTGTGGACTACGGTGGTAGTGGAGCGGCGATGGTTTTGTGTTATGCAATTGGAGTGATTACTCGATGTATTGAAGTTTTGGTGTATTGATCTTGAAAATATTTTTGTTAACCCTGTGCAGTGGAGTCGTGGAGTAGCAACGGGAATTGAGTTTTGTGTATTGAAAGTTGTGTATTGAAGTTTGTATGGTGATCGCGTATTGTATTGTTTTGTATTACTCGGTCGTCTAGTAGCTTTCTATTTTGGCGAAAATATTTTTAAAATATTTATTCTCTATGATTGTGTTGTGAATTGCGATGAATCGATTAACCGTTGTTAATGGTTAACTCGCGATTAGCAAGTGTTGGCGGAATTATCCTTTTGCTATTATTTGAGAGCTATCGATTAGGAGTATAATTGGTAAAATATCAGAAAATCGAAGTTATGCAAATGACCTTCGTAATCTTCTCCACAATCATGTTCATTTTAGTTAAAACAGATTTATTCAAATTTTTCGCGTTTGTGTAAAATGCTTTGAAATGAATTTGCATTTTCTCAAAATATTTTAGGAAGCTATTCGGGATTAACACGTTAATCTCAATATCTTGCTTGAATAATATCCATTATTTTAATAAAAGCTCTTGTTTTAAACTTAGGTCTAGCTGTGTCGTTAGTCGATCGGCAATATCTTGCCATCCTCCAAATCCGAAGTGGAGCATCCCAACGCAAGATCCTTCGATCTTGTTTCCCCCTTGTTTTCCCCGGCAGAGTAGCTCCGTCTTTGCCTCGTGTACTCAGCTGATCGTTTTACTTGGTCAAACATACCCGCCTCGCTAAATCTTGTCTCTTAAGCTCGTTCATCGCAAAACTTATTTAAAGCTCTCTGATTATATTTGGTCTTTTGGAAGTTCTTGGATTTATTTGTTGTTCTTGCTTGTATCGTGTAATTAGGAGTTGGAGTCCAGAAGAAGCAGCAACTTGAGCAGGATCAAGATTTGGATAAAGACGTAGACATAGAATTCAAGACCCCTAGTAGAGGAGGCCCTGAGTAAGATCAAGGCCGCGATAACCTGACCCAGGCAAGTCAATATTTTGATCATTTTGAGCCTACATTTTATACAAACTATGTTTATTTAAAATATTAAAGTTGCATGTTTTACTTCTGTAATCAAATGTATGTTAAAGCTTAAAATAGTTAAACACCCATTTTACTTCGGCGAAGATGGCCGAGGAAGGGGAGGCGGCAGCGGAAGTGATTGCGGAGAAGTGGCAGTGGCACATGGAGGAACCTTTATGTAGATAGGTTATACGAGTCTACCTCGGTCTGTCGAGCTAATTGTGTCCGAGCCGATACGACACGACACATTCTGTGAGTTTAGCGTGCTATATGTTAGCGCCGGACCTGACGGGTCTAAACCGGGCCATGCCGGCCCATGTCCGTGCTGTGGCGTCGATTTGGCCACCTGTGGCTCTGTATGTGCGGATGCAGAATCTTACTCCGATTATATACATGAACACTCCGCCCCATTGGTGAGTGGCGGCAGTGTACTCCCTCTCTTCTGACTTCCATCTCCGTCGCCTGCTCTTTAAACAGGCTACAGAGCGTACAGATCCCCCCTCCTCCCCTTTCCTAGCTTCACACACGCCTCCATGGCTACTGGCTAGTCCTCCTTCAAGAACAGTCCCATTGTTAATGCATCCACTAACAGATAATAACATTGCTCACTCACTACTAATGTCTAATTTACGCCTTGTCGGATTTTACGGTTGGTGAAAAGCAGAGAAACTTCATGACCTGTAGGAATGGCTTCATGATGTGCATTGGAGGACAGAAAGTGGTGGATGAGATAGGAGGAGATATCGATTCAATACCTCTCCACGGCTTTGAGTTCGTTGCTTTTGATGATGTTCCTTCCAGGGATCGTGACAACAGCTTGTCACATTATGCATATCTGAATCTTTTTCTTACATGTGTCGACATAAATTATGCGGATCGTATGGGTCAAATAGTATATGTTGGAGGCATACAGCAGGTTTTGAAATCGAAACCCCTTCGCTGTATACTATTTCGCGACATATAAATTCAGGATTCGAAGTAATGGAATTATATTCTCCTTCTCGATCATCGTTGCTCCGTGGTAGCGCCTCACTTTCAGCAATTGCCATTTACAGTGGAAGGAAACTGGATGTCACACTCTATGGAGATCTTGCTTGCCATTTTGATGTGGAGCTGGTTCTCAAGAAAGGGCAAGATGCTCCGGTTGTTGCTGTCTGTGCAGGGACGTGCGTTCGGCACTACGCTGGTTATTCATCTATACATTTATTTTTCTACTGCATGATATCATAAAATACTATTCCTTGTCATGCAAAGTTCATCTCCTTTCATTCGAGTTAGGCCAAGGATTCTGTGGATATCATGAAGATATGCTCATAATTTTAAGGAGGACGACACAATTGGCAATAGTGTTGAAAGTTTATCGAAACACTTAAAAGTTTCTAAGCCACTAAAAAAGTTTTTAGCAACAGTTCAGCAAAATAGGTATGGCTGTAATTTGTGCGCGGTACTACCGCGGCGCAGTAGGACCGGATTCTAGTTGGCGGTACTTTTTTTTTCAGAGAGCATGTTTTTTAGAGTTTCTTCTTCCCTGAAAAATGGTATGATCGCATCTTGTGAGTGGTACTACCGTAGTGCAGTATGACCGGTTTTACCTTGTTTGCTGGCCAACTTGGCGGTGATGTTTGTAGGTTGGGTCAATTTCATGGGTTTCAGTATATATGTGTTGCATGATGCATGTGTTTGACTAACGTGTGTCAAGTTGCGAAGAACTTGTTTCTGAAATCGATTTCTTGGTCTATTGTTGTGCAGGAAGCTTAGAGATCAACGACGGTCAACGGCGAGGATGATTAGGACTAGGCTTGGAGAGCTGAGGTCTAGAACAGTCGAGGATGCCGGGTGAAATCAGTGGACTCAAGCATGGCGCAAAATGAACAAGTATTACCGAACGGGAAGTTCGGTACGATGGGTTGCATCAAGCAGCGCGGGATCAGTGCAAGTGTCATGGTGGTTTCAGTGGGAGCCGGATGAGAGAGACTTGCCGACATAAAGAGAGCCGTTGATCAATTTACACGTGGCGAAGTATAGGATTGCTTCATGAAGATTGTACTCGGTCTTCGGAGAAGGATCGAGAAGAGATATTTTGTAATTTCACCAAAATACCACCTCGATGACATTTGACTAAACCGCGGCACAAGATGGCTCAAGGAGAAGTGGTTTAGGTCAAATGAAGTTAAAGATCACAAAAAACGGATTCGAAAAGCCCGGTTCGTCATCCGCTTTGAGAAACGTGCGTGAGTATAGACCTGTTTGTGTGTGGGCTTAGCGGGTGCCCATTAGGGTTTTATCTTATAGCCTAGCCTCTACTATATAAGGGGATATTCAGATGTGGAGTCTCCAAGCTTTCCAAGTGAGAAACCTTAATTTGTGTTTTTTTTTGGATTTTAGAGTAGTTGAGTCTAGGCTTTGCGAGAGATGGATTGGTTATGTACTCAAATGTTGAGATTTTATCCTCTATAGTGGAGTGGTTGTAAACCAACTTCAATCTCAAATCAATCAAACAAGATTCTTCAAGATGAGTCTCTTCTTGTTCTTGCTATCTCTTTGGTGTTTTTTTTGGGTTTTTGATGATCCTTTAGTTTCTTTCTAAGATATTGCTTACTGTGACACGTGAAAATACATCTAGGATCATCTCTTACCCCACGAGTAAGTTCTATGATCAAAATTTGATTTTCCAAGATTCTTGTGCTCTCATTTCCTTATCTATGATATTCAAAGAACATTGGCTTCGATCTTCCCGGCCGTCGATTGAAATAGGTTCTTGGCCTTCTTTATAGGCTATATTAAAAAATTTAAGGAGATTTGGATCACTGGATCAAAAGTTGAGCCGATTTTGGATCTTGATTTCAGGCTGATTTTACAATTCCTTGCTCTATTTTTTACTATTCCCCCGGTAGTACCACTACAGTTCACCGGTATGACCGGTGTTGTTCACCAGCGCGTTTTTGAGATTTTAGTTGTTGTGCTTTGGGGTTTCGATTGAATTCAATATAAGACATCCGCTGTGGTTATTTATTGATTTTCATAGCTTTTATAGTTAGTGAAGAGAAAATCTTGTTGAATCCGATCAAGATGAAAAATAGGCATAACTCCTATTCACTTACCTCTGATCGCCTTTTGCTCTACATTAGCTTCGAAGTACTACCTGGATTTGGGGAAAAAAAACAGAGGTACAAGAATTCCGTGCAAAGTGAGATGCCAGCAGGAGGTGGTCTTCTGTCGAAGCAAGAGGGCTCTTCTGCATTCCACAGCTTCAGCTCGCATCTTATGGAGGTAGATCCTGAGATTTCGACACACGTAAGCGACTCCTTTATCCTATGTTCTGAAAGTGGATTGAACTCTGCACAAGCTCTAGCTAGTGGTGCTGATCAAATTGGTTTTTGCCCATTGATGTCAGGAGAAGATGG
Organism: Hsuehochloa calcarea; assembly: GCA_036346395.1. Classification (NCBI taxonomy): domain Eukaryota; kingdom Viridiplantae; phylum Streptophyta; class Magnoliopsida; order Poales; family Poaceae; genus Hsuehochloa; species Hsuehochloa calcarea. Next base: position 81,019,633 of record CM070593.1, on the reverse strand, counting down.
CGATCAAGGGAGAGACTGAGCTGAAAACTGTTGATGAAGCTGAGCAGACCGGTGCGGAATGACTGCTTCCTCCGAACGTCGTCATCGTCCCAAACATCCTCCGAGTTGGGGCCGTGATTACAGTACAAGTTGGTCGAACTCAACTTAGAATTGCCAGACAGGACGAAGAGCGATGAACACGAGAACAATTTTCCTTGGAAATATTCTGGCCAAGAAAGGGTAAGAAATTACTCTTCTTGCACTGAACTTACTGGAGTATTAGTGAGGATGAAATGTTTTTTTTTCTGTTCATACCCTACATGACCAATTTATTTCAGCCAGACAGAGTAGGCAAATCATCTGCTCCTTTGATTCCAGCTGTGTGGTCGTTGTCTTGGGTTTTAGTCTCTTAACCGTGACGAGTTAGAACGCGTGCTGTGCTTTGGCTGAACATAATGCACTCCATAGGAAGCAATTGACAGAGGGAGTGAATATCCAAGGTAGTGATTACCGGTGGAGCTGAGCAGGAAGACGGAGATTGACTGGCAACGGGCTCCTAAGCTGAGGAAACCGGTGGTAACCGGTTTTGCTGGCCGGTTCCGGTAGGAAAAAATCGGTTAATTTTTTTTAAATTCAAATTTGAATTTTTGACTGCATAATATTCCTTCCCGGTTGGTTTAGGTATTTTTATGCTAGATTTCGTATTGAAACATTAGTTTTTAATATATTTAACAATAATAAACCATAAAGTAGCTAATTAATATTTGCATTATTACAAATTTCACATTGTTAATTACCCATTTTCTCTGTTTTTCCGGTTTCTGGATGGTAACCGATCCGATTACCGGTTTCCAGAAATCTCAGTTCAAATTTCATCTCTCGAATTTTAGCCGGTTTTCTACCGGGATTTCCGGTAACCAGCCGGTTACTGGTACCACCAGCCGGCCGGGATTTCCGACGGATCTGATTTTTCTATCATTGCTCCTAAGTAACACTCCGGATAAGATTTTGATGCACATAGTTTTTCAGACTACTACCATTTTTACCGCCTTTGTTATGCAGTAAACATCTCTAGCTTGGATAGAGACCTTTGACATCCTTGCATGTTTTGCAAGAGTGTAGTTGTAGACTTCGACTTTTACAGTACTGCTAGTAGTATGATATTACACGCTATGAAAGAAGAGTTTCAATAACCATTTTACACTGATCGGTCATATCACACTGCTAATCCCGCACCATCTTATCAAACCATATCTCGTTCTTTCTATATACGAGCACTGAAGCACGTACTTTATTGACTTGAACATGGTGGATCCATCAGCACTGCAGCATCTATGTCGCTAGTGACAGTGACACTAACAAGCGATGCTGCTTGCTGCTTTGGGAAGAACCCTGGTTTTCTGAAGAAACCAGGGGCCGGTTACTCTGCTTCAGGTGTTCGCGTCGCGTGTTGTCCTGCTCTGTTCGCACCACTGCCTGTGGAAACAACTTGCAATATACAAACGTATCATGGCATAGCAACCTGGAGAAATCGATCATTCTTGAAACTAGTGTGTTCATTGGTTACTCAATGTAGCTACACATGGCCCGTTTCTGGCTATGTTTAGACCCTGCTTGGATCACAGAAGTTTCACATGAACTTTGCCGGAAATGTGACAAGAAACAATTCAATCCCTCCTCCTTCTAGTCGGAGCCTTAGCTTGTTAAAACTCACCACAGAAAAACGTAAACGCAATTTGCTTCGTGAGACACTATCATTTAGCCTATCCATTTGCTCTCCACAAAAGAACACCAAAAAAGTTCAGTGAGAGGAGGGTATTTGCAGACGACGAAGAACCTTGGTTTGTCCGGTCAGAGTACACGCACGCCACGTCGGTCGATCTGGCCACCAAATGCAAAGTCACAATCTCATGTGATCCACAAGAGTAATAACGTTTCAATCATTACTAATCACTATCGACTCGTCGCTGCTAACAAGCAGCTAATCATCATCAGAAATAAACATGTCTTCTCAATGTCACTTGAATCTATTTCTTTGCCACAATTATCCATAGTGGTATATTGCTATTTGGTTCGTGGGCCTCGATCCTCAAATACAGAAGACATGTTTGGATACGACAGCCGTTTGATGCAAGTTTTGTAAATATTTGTCTAGTGAGATATTGAGATGTGTTTAGAGTTACTTGTTTCATATCCACAGGAACGCCTCATAGTCACGATAAGGCTTATGCTGGAACCAGTAGCAACTCTAAGATCTCAATTAAGTGCACATGTAGAAAATAGGATCACCAAAATTCCTCTAGAATCCCTATGTTTCAGTTTAACTAGGAAGGTTTCAGTTTAACTAGGAAGGTTGGCGTGCTACACTGCACCCGTGTCGAGAGTGTTAAAATTGTGTGGAAAAATAAGCATCATATTCAAACAACTCGCAAGCGATGGAAACATTTTTTTTCCCCATGAATGAATTGTCCCCCTGTACCATCAGGAATGCTACAGATTACATCGAGGACAGTCATTGATTGAAAGGAAGCTACTGTTACGAACAATTATATTTATCGTAAGATCATTGTGTCAATATATATATAAGTACATATGTGATATATATGTAGATAACTCTTTATATAACGGAAAAATACACAAGCAATAATATACATCTAACACCCCCCTCGAATTTATGGTGGATCAACAACATGCAATTTGGAGAGATAAAAGTTGTGCTGAGCTTTGGTCTACGTCTTTGTGAAGAAGTCTGCCAACTGAATTTCTAGAGGCACATACTGAACAACAATAATCTGGTCTTGCACCTATATCCGCATGTAGGAAGCATCAACACCAATATGCTTTGTAAGCTCACGCTTCACTGGATTTGTAACAATGCTAATAGCCCCTGTACTGTCAGGCGAAAGAGGAGTGAGTGCTAAAACAAAAACACAAAAATCATCTAGTAATCACTGTAGCCAAGTAACATTCGTGGTCAACAAAGCCATAGCTCGTAACTCAGGTTCAGCACTCGAACGAGAAACTGTTGTCTGCTTCTTAGTCTTCCAAGCAATGAGAGAACCACCAAGAAAAACACAATAGATAGAAAGAGACCGACGATCAGAGTGATCATTAGCCCAGGTGGCATCAGAATATGCCTGGAGCTGTAAAGAGCTGGAATGAGGGAAAAACAGACGACGAGTGGTGGTTCCACGAAGATATCGTAGAACACGAAGAAGATGACTAAAGCAAATAAAAAACTAAAAACAAATGTAAGAGATGGGAGCCACATGGTAGCACCCTCATGGAGGGAAAGAGAGGGGGCGAGGGAGGGTGGGGGTTTGATGGATCTTACGACATCAGGAATACCGATGACGGAGAGATTGATGACTTTAGCAGTCGCCAGATAGGGAACAACCTGAATCCTACCCTGCGGATTGGCCCCACCTGAACCCTACCAACAGCGCGCGGTACCTGAACAGGCGAACATCGAGGATGGTAGACATGTTGTTGAGCAGGCGGGCTACAACGAGGGAGGAGGTGGAGGAGGCAGGAGCAAGACCGGTTCGTCAGTAGCACCAACGACAGCTGGGTTGGAGACGGAGAGGAGATTAGGAGTGGGAGAAGAGCGCAATGTGGGGGCGTGGGTAGGGATGGCAACATGCCCCATTCCCCATTCCCCGCCGAGGAATTCACCCATTAGGGGCCGGGGCTGGGGCTATTTCTTCCCCCACGAGGGTGCTAATATGGAAATCTAATTCCCCATCGGGGGAAGCGAGGCCGGGTTATTCCCCTACTCCCCATCCCTGTTACCCGCATGGGGCCTCTAAAAACACTATGACATGTGGGCCATTGCATGTCAGTCTGAGCCTCTGAAGCACTAGTACTACCGCACTACGCGGTCTACACCGCTACCGCACTACCGCACTAATGTCTAAACTCAAACCAAGCATCCCATTCCCACATCCCCTTTTCCTATCCCAGCCACTGCCCCCAATTCCCCATCCCACATCCCCTTCGTTCGGCCTTCCCGCATGCACAGGCGCACGTAGTTCCTCTAATCCTCCCACAGTACCTCTTCGATCGGCGGCAGCACTGCTCCCCAACAGCCAACGCAGTGACACCGGCTTCGTTCGGTCCTCCCCAACATCCGACGCTGGCCTCTTGTCCCTCCACCTCCCAACATCCGACGCCATATCCTCCCCAACGGTAGGGGCTAACGCAGACGCCGACCTCCTATGATCCTCCTCCTCCCCCTAACGACCAGCGCCGACCTCCCAGCCCTCCTCCTCACAACATCTGACGTCATCTCCTCCCCAACAGTCGAGAGCCGACACCGAGACCGACCTCCTCCAGTCCCGCACCGGTTAGTCAACCACTCATCCTCCACCCTAAATTCCAAAACAGCAGATCTAGATACTGTCATGTTGTTGAGAGGCTAGATTGATCTGAAATGGTGCTGGTAGATTGATCTGAAATGGCTTAGATACTTTTGTTGTTTGTATATGAGCTTAGATACATATCTAGATTTATATGATGGCTTAGATACTTATGTTAATGACTGTCATGTTGTTGAACATACATATCCAGATTACCCTAACTGTCATGTTGTTGGGCATACATATCTAGATTTATATGATGGGGCAAACCTAAATTAGAAATGTGGTTTATACCCAAATTTTCCATGACATAAATATCCAGATTTCAAGTAATGTGCTTACATTTTAAATGCTTAACTATTTTCTGTCTTGTGTAGGAGATGACACTATGAGTTGTTCCTTCTACAATGGTCAAGTACTCAAGTGGAAATGTGGAATTCATCTACTGTTGCTCACTTGCTCAAGTCCTTTATTGTTCTATTCTTAATCTATTTGGTCATATGAACTGTTATTGTAATGATTTGTGGTGCTATGGGAGGCTAAAGTATTGTATATGTGTGACTGACTGACTGTGTACATCTCTATTTGGCGTGTGGGTTGTGCTTGGAACTAGCAAGTTATGCACTGTTTAAGTCTTTAAGGGTTTACTTGCTTCATGGGTCATGGGCCTCATGGCTGCATCCTCTATTTTTGTCTCTATTTTTTTTAAGTGATGTCTCCATTTGCTTGCTTTATGCTGATTGTGGCTCATTTTACTCATGGATACTTGCATGATTCTAAATTACTTAATTCTAGATATATGTCAATTCTCAAATGCTTGATGTCTCCATTTGCTTGCTTGCTTGATAATGATCCAACTTTGGGGTGTGGGTCCCCGATAACTCGATGGGGGCGGGGGAATGGGGGTGAATAACACCCGAGGACGAGAATGAGGGTGGGGAATAGGGCGGTTTCCTTCTCTCAGGGGTGGTGTCATTCCACCACTCCCCGTCGGGGAATGGCCCCGTTGCTCCAATGAATCTAGACCATTCGTTCGTGATATCACAATCTCAGTGTTGGGCGAGCGCCGTAGCAGGAGGCCCAACAACCGACCAGTAAGGGTGGCGACCGACCACCAAGTGGCGCGACGACTGGCCCATGCGGCCCAACGACTAGTCGATCGAGAGGAGCACTCGTCCATGATGTTTTGGAAATGAACGGAGCTAACAGGGGCCAGGTGGCGGGCGGGGATGGGAGGACTAAATGTACGGGGCTTTTCTAATAGCGGTATTCTCACCGCACTTAGTATTAGGATAGAATTGCCAAGTTTTCATTATTGGTCACGTCTATGCATGGTCAACCCCGGTCTCAAACAAATAAAACCTAAACAATTACCAAACACAAAAAGGCAAAATTGTCTATTGAACATCATAATTTTGTGTCATTGGCTGTAGAACACCTAAATTTTGTATCTTTGCCGAATGGGAAAACAAAATAGAACAAAATATATATAGTAAAATAAAGGGGGAAATTTCATTTTACACCCCTAAACTCTTGTAAAAGTCTAAAAATAACCCCTCAACTACAAAAACCGGACACCTAACACTCTCAAAACCGTTCACTTTACCCCTACTTCCGCTCTAAACCACCCAGTTTTGACTGAGGTGGCATCTATATGTTTCGGTTTTGATGACAGAGAATTTGAATCACTTCCTTGTCATACATATGAATTATAAAATAAAAATAAAAAAGGTTGATAGGGCCCACATGTCATCCACTAAAACACCATGCAGAGCAATGGGAAATTTGGTGGCGGCGTCGTGGAAAGCTGCTCGTCGTCATCGTCTTTTGGTTCAGGCGCGGTCAAGGGCTCCACCTAGTCGTCGCGGTCCAGCTTGTTTGACTTCGACCATGACAAGGACCACAACGGCGACTACCTCCGTGAACACACCGCAAGCTACGTGCGTGGTTCCGGGGTCCGGGTTGGGGTCGAATGCATCGACCTCGCCCAGCGCCTGGAACGACATGGGTCGCGACGGTGAGTTGTTCAGCTTCAAGAATTGGCTTCCACAATCACCTGTGTCGTTGGCGTTGAGCGCTGGTGGGGGGATCAGCGACAACCCATCGAACTGCCTCATTGGCAACTTCCTATGCAAGCAGGCCGCAACCGGCGGCGAGTTGTCGCTTGACCTCGACCTGGAGATGGAGGAGTTGAGGAGGCCGCCGCGCACGCCTGCTTCTATCTCCGCGCTCCCGGGTGCTGCGTGTCTCATTCCAAGACCCCCAGAAGCGCTTTTCCCCATCATCGTCGGCGGCCTCCTCCTCCAACGTCGTCGACAATCGAAACCAGGATAACAGTGTAGGGACATCGCCGAGGTGATACGCTGCACGTCGACATTCACAAGGTCAGGCCTATTGCAGCGAAGCAAGATGCGCTCTCGGCTAATGGATCGACCGCTGTCGTCGAGTGGCCCCACCGTCGAGGCAGAGCACTGCGAGCGTAAGTCTTTTTGCCAACAAGGGCTTTTGGTGGCGCTCAAGGACGTCGACAACCTAATTCAGGGAGTCTTCTTCTTCATCATCATCGGAGGCAAAATACGCTGGTGCGCCATCCTTGCGTACCTCGTCCGATCACCCCACTCGTCTTGTTCTATGATGCGGCTGCGAGGCAGAGTGCATAGGACTCGACGTCGCCTCCTCACTGTTGTCCCCGGAAGAGGAGGAAGATGGGGCTGGGACCACCAGGGTCACCGACTGGTTGTGGAGAGAGGATGAAGGGAGATGGGATAGAGAGAGAAGAGGAGAGGGAGGTAGAAGAAGTATCATAGACTTACTTGCGAGCCTCTTTTTTATTTTTATATTTTGCGGATTCAGTCTGCCACGTCAACGATTTTTTTTTTTTGTATATGCTAGATGAGACAAAAACCATTATGGTTTTCTGACAAGGAGGTGTTTTACATACAGTTAGAGGGTGAATAATGTCTGCCTTTAGAGTTTATGTGCGTTGAGCTAAAGTTTTACTTTATGTCAAATCGAAGAAAATTTCTGTAATAAGCACAGAGAAACAGCGGCTCCATGCGATCGTGCCTATAAAGCGAAGCTTTTGATCGGTGATTTCTTCATCCACTCATCTCACTTTGAATACGATCACGTTATTTCTTCATCCACTCACACATTCACTTGATCACGTTATTTCTTCATCATCCCATCTACTCTCCTCATTTCTTCAACATCCATCTACTCTCCTCATTTATTCACCATCTATTCACCCATTATCTCGCCAGGAGCCAGAGCACCAAGGAGTTCCCGGCGGTATGCTACCAGGAGTCGTAGCACTAAAAAGGACAAGCCAGAGGCGACTTAGTGTAGCTCTCGCGCGCCTCCCCTAGTCCTCCTCCGGCTCAGACTCCGTTGATGCTCGCCGATTCTCGCCAAGCATGGGAGACTACGGCATGGATGACCGTCATATGGGCTGATGCGGAGGGCTACGAGGAATACCAGGCAATCCGGAGCCAATGGGGCCTCGAGTTCTCTCCGCGTCCATGGGCGGCAACATTGGCGAGTGTCAGGCGAAGCTTAATTCTGGAAGCACATGACACAGGCAGAAATCCAAGACGGCCAAGCGGTAGATATCGCAACCTCGTAATTATTGCCAAGCTAAATTATACGCTCGCGTGCATTGCGAGGAGGGCACTTGAGCCGGCACTACAAAGCATGCTTGTGTAAGATCGGGCGCTTGAGCCGAGGAGGAGTACAAGCGCAACTAAACTTCGAGGCGGATGGCTCTGTAAGTATACAACCCGCTTTACGCTCGTGAGGAAATTGCTAGATATATTGTTGCGAAGATCAACCGATTAGGATGGGTGAAAGTCGCGCGTTCGAAAAATGATCCAACGCGCTTTTGCCCGCGCATACCAACATGTTAGTAGGAGAACCACTACATCGATATTTCTGGATGTATCGTAAGGAACTAGCAGAGCTAAAAGAACTATTCCTACAAGTTCGGTTCTCTTTTGCTATAACTTGACATTTGGACATCATCACACCGCAGAAGTGCCTACCTTAGTGTTGTAGCCCATTATTTAGGCGACAATTATAAACTAAACAAGAGAGTCATAAGGTTTAAGCTAATTAACGAATCACACACGGAGAGGCCATTGCGAAGCGTATACTACGTACTTGATGATTTTAAGATAGACAATAAGATTGCTTCTATAACTCTTGATAACGCATCAATAACACGATCGCTATGAACATCCTCACCCCAAGCTTGCGGGCGATATTGGTGGTTATGTTCTCCACGAGAGATGCGTATGTTATATCTTGAACCTTGTTGTTCAAGATGGTATGCTGAGCGATTGGCGGATTTTTGAACAATGTGACGACGACGTTCGTCTACCTCACAAATTCCCAACAAGTGACAAACTAGGTTCATGGAGCATCTTGCGGCCAATGGGAAGGAGCCAAGAAAATTGGTCTTGACATGAAGGTGAGGTGGAACTCGACCTATATCATGTTAAAGAAGTTACAAGAATGCGAACATATCATATCTGCTTTTGTTAACGCTAACTCTCAAGACAATGGAGGCCCAACAACCGACCGATAAGGGTGGCGACCGACCACCAAGTGGCGCGACGGCCGCCCATGCGGCCCAACGACTAGTCGATCGAGAGGAGCACTCGTCCATGATGTTTTGGAAATGAAGCGGAGACTAACGAGGGGCGGTGGCGGGCGGGGATGGGAGGACTAAATGTGCGGGGCTTTTCTAATAGCGGTATTCTCACGCACTTAGTATTAGGATAGAATTGCCAAGTTTTCATTATTGGTCACGTCTATGCATGGTCAACCCCGGTCTCAAACAAATAAAACCTAAACAATTACCAAACACAAAAAGGCAAAATTGTCTATTGAACATCATAATTTTGTGTCATTGGCTGTAGAACACCTAAATTTTGTATCTTTGCCGAATGGGAAAACAAAATAGAACAAAATATATATAGTAAAATAAAGGGGGAAATTTCATTTTACACCCCTAAACTCTTGTAAAAGTCTAAAAATAACCCCTCAACTACAAAAACCGGACACCTAACACTCTCAAAACCGTTCACTTTACCCCTACTTCCGCTCTAAACCACCCAGTTTTGACTGAGGTGGCATCTATATGTTTCGGTTTTGATGACAGAGAATTTGAATCACTTCCTTGTCATACATATGAATTATAAAATAAAAATAAAAAAGGTTGATAGGGCCCACATGTCATCCACTAAAACACCATGCGAGCAATGGAAATTTAGTGGCGGCGTCGTGGAAAAGCGCTCGTCGTCATCGTCTTTTGTTCAGTAGCGGTCAAGGGCTCCACCTAGTCGTCGCGGTCCGGCTTGTTTGACTTCGACCATGACAAGGACCACAACGGCGACTACCTCCGTGAACACACCGCAAGCTACGTGCGTGGTTCCGGAAGTCGGGTTGAAGTCGAATGCATCGACCTCGCCCGCGCACTGAGCGACATGGGTCGCGACGGTGAGTTGTTCGACTTCAAGAATTGGCTTCCACAATCACCGTGTCGTTGGCGTTGGCGGTGGGGGATCGCGACAACCCATCGAAGCGCCTCATTGGCAACTTCTATGCAAGCGTCGCAACCGGCCGTGGCGAGTTGTCGCTTGACCTCGACACGGAGATGGAGGAGTTGAGAGGCCGCCGCGCCGCCTGCTTCTATCTCGCGCTCCGGTCGCTTTGCGTGTCTCATTCAAGACCCAGGCGCTTTTCCCATCATCGTCGGCGGCCTCCTCCAGCGTCGTCGACAATCGAAACCGAGGATAACGGTGTAGGGACATCGCTGGTGATACGCACGCCGCGTCGACATTCACAAGGTCGGGCCTATTGCGTGAAGCAAGATGCGCGCTCGGCTAATGGATCGGCGGCGTCGTCAGTGGCCCAGCCGTCGGCGAGCACCGCGAAGCGTAAGTCTTTTGCCAACAAGGGCTTTTGGTGGCGCTCAAGGGCGTCGACAACCTAATTCGAAGTCTTCTTCTTCATCATCGCCGGAGGCAAAATCTGTTGTGCGCCATCCTTGCGTGCCTCGTCCGATCACCCGCTCGTCTTGTTCTATGATGCGGTGCGAGGCGAGTGCATAGGACTCGGCGTCGCCTCCTCACTGTTGTCCCCGGAAGAGGAGGAAGATGGGGCTGGGACCACCAGGGTCACCGACTGGTTGTGGAGAGAGGATGAAGGGAGATGGGATAGAGAGAGAAGAGGAGAGGGAGGTAGAAGAAGTATCATAGACTTACTTGCGAGCCTCTTTTTTATTTTTATATTTTGCGGATTCAGTCTGCCACGTCAACGATTTTTTTTTTTTGTATATGCTAGATGAGACAAAAACCATTATGGTTTTCTGACAAGGAGGTGTTTTACATACAGTTAGAGGGTGAATAATGTCTGCCTTTAGAGTTTAGATTTTAGGTATAATGTCCTTTAGAGTTTAGGGACGATTTTTAGAGCTTCCCGGGCGTAAAATGTACTTTTCCTAAAATGAACTTGAGGAGGTGGAGCAGAGCACACTACGCGCTCTCCCAGGACCCAGCCCCCCTCCCCGCCCCGCTTCGAATTACTCACCTCGTCTCGAGGCCTCGAGGGAGGCTGCAACCCGAGGCGCATTCACCCCACCAACCCCTGGCCCTATCCATCCCTAGCGCCAGACGATGCAGACCGAGGCGCGTGTGGGCGTCGTCCTCGATGGCCGCGCCGCCATAGCCCGCCGCCAGGAGCAGCGCCACATCGGCACGGTCGCGCACCTCGCCGCCGGCGGATTCGCCGGCGCCGTCAGCAAGACCTGCACCGCCCCCCTCGCCCGAATTACTATCCTCTTCCAGGTAAATATTTTCAACCTCTTCTTTTTAAAAAAATCAAATTTTTTCTATCAAGTTTCGTTGTACGGACTGTAATATAGGAGCGGCGAGGAGGGGATTGGGAGCTCAAGGGAGTAGAAAAGAGCAGTCTTTTGTATTCGTACCTGCGTTTTTTTTTATCAGAGGGGAATTATTTTTGGAAGGAACAATTTTTCCCTTTTGAGGTATGGATTGGAGGGCACGAACGGCCACAAGGAACTAAGAAAAGGAGGCATATTTGCTTGACTTTAGATGATCCTGTGTTGCTTTCGTAGGTGTTTAGGAAGTGATTTGACCAGAAAGGAATCCCCCCTTAAACGGATTCGAAGTTCTGTTTCGGTGGGTGAATGCAGTACCATGTGTTGTTTGGGATTCTGTGTGCCCTAGCAAGGGATTGGGAGCTAAGAAAGCATAGGAGAAGTATTTTGTTTTTGGTTCACTGAAAAGGGATGGAGTAGCAATTAATGTCACCCTGTGACCCTGAAGGAAGCATTTCTTCTTTTTTGGGTGTCGTCGTGCTTCTTGTTGCTTGACTTGAAGGTTCTTGAAAGGACTTGGATACTGATAATAAGATACTGCAGCATTTCACTTTTAGTAAGGATCGGCACCTAAAAAGTCAAGTCAGCTTTTGTATATCTATATTCTTTGTGAGTTCAATTGTTTACCCGTGATTTGTATTTCAAGGGATTTATACAAAACATTATTCTGTAGAAGAAATTTCCATCTCTTAGTCGAATTGGAATGCTTTTAGGAACTTGGACGCTCATAGGGATCTAATAATTTATATGCCTCCATTTGTGCATGTATAAGGCTAACGGCAGTTCGGAACAATCTTTTTTGTGCCACTGTAGGAGTTCTGGTTAGCAGGGACTGAAATGTAACAGGAACAGAAGGCAAGTTCTTGTGTTTCTTAAGTAATTTCAGTCTCTCATTAATGTTCAGCTAATAGGAAAAATAGGTTTCTCTTGTGTTGGTAGCCAGTGAGTTTAGTTATTTCATCCTATTAGTCAGAATTGGGATGTACCATGGCGTGTCATGAAAGCAACCTTGTTAGAAAACAAGTGCTTTTTAGCTCATCTAAATACTTCATGTTTTATTAGGATGGTGCCAAATTGGATTTAGTTGGATATTTCTGTTGTACTTACTGATTTGTACTCAATTTACTTCCGTATATGTGATATAGGGATTCTCACCACACTTTGTATAGATAACTGGACATGGTATTAGCCAAACATACATTAAGAGCAATGAATCGATGCCATTTGCAATTTCCACCCTTTGCTACTACAATTATGCATTGCAGTGATTGATTGAATGTCCCAAACTCTTGATCCCTGGTTGACAATAATGAACTATTATTGTTAATATAGAATATTCTGCACATTCGATCTTAGATGAATTCATAAGAAACATTCAACACCTTTTTTCTAATACTAAGATTTGTAATACTGAGCTTGCAACGTACTGATTCGACAGGTGGCGGGTATGCATTCAGATGTTGCAGCTCTAAGGAAGTATAGCATATGGCATGAGGCTTCACGTATTGTTCGAGAAGAAGGGTTTAGGGGATTTTGGAAAGGAAATCTAGTGACAATTGTACATCGCTTACCTTATTCTGCCATCAGCTTCTATTCGTACGAGCGCTACAAAAAGGTCAGCCCTAAGTTTCAGTATTTTAAACACGTAAGATTGCCTGTTGAGCTTCTGCAATTTCAACATTTGTTATAGTGAAATGATTTGAATAATCATTGCAGTTTTTCCAAATGATTCCTGGCCTGGATAGAGACTCAAATTATGTTGGTGTTGCACGTTTGCTTGGTGGTGGTTTGGCGGGAGTGACAGCTGCATCTGTAACTTACCCGTTGGATGTTGTCCGCACTCGTTTGGCAACGCAGGTAATGTTTTTCTACTGTTTCTGAATAAAAACTTAATCAATTGACCAATTTAACATCCAAGTAGAACCTCCTTAGAATTAACTTTCTCACGATGCACAGCTCTACAGACCAAAGGTCAAAGGTCTATAATTATGTGCAATTTGTGTTCCTTAAACTATTGGACAGCATGATAATTGATGCTTATAAAGTTGCTTTTTTATTAAATTTCTGCAGAAAACAACTAGGTATTACAATGGCATCTTTCATGCGTTGTCTACAATTTGTAGAGATGAGGGTGTCAAAGGATTGTACAAAGGCCTTGGGGCCACATTATTGGTAAGCCATGCACCTTTTACTGAGATATGTTGTTTTTATGTTGGCCTGCCAGTAATTTTTAGGAGTTACAGGGAGTTGGGCCTAGTATAGCAATCAGCTTTTCCGTATACGAATCGCTGAGGTCTCATTGGCAAATGGAAAGGTGACCATTGTTATTTCTGTATGTTGAATATTATCACTCCCTTTCATATCCGCTTGGTCCAATTCCAACTGATGACTGTGGACATCTTTGCATCAGGCCCAGTGATTCCACTGCTGTTGTTAGCTTGTTTTCTGGGAGTCTATCTGGTATTGCATCGTCGACAGGTAAGTGATCCTTGACTTTTAATGACCGCCATTGTTGATTTTACCTGACTGAATAAACAAAACCATAACATGAATTGAAATAATTAGTAATCACTTACATAATAAAAAAATCTTTTATGAAGGAGTTGGCACTTCATTTATTGTGCTTCTAGGCAGCAATTTTTTTCCTTTAATTATAAAGAGTCATAACTAATGTATTTGTGTTACTGAATTAATTTTTTGAAATCATATTAAAAAAAACTGATTTTTGACATTTCCCATGGTAAATGTTACATTCAATATCGCAGCCACATTTCCTCTTGATCTTGTAAAGCGGCGGATGCAACTACATGGGGCAGCTGGGAGAGCGTCTGTCTACAAATCAAGCATTATCGGAACCGTTTGCCAAATCTTTCAGAAAGAAGGTCTTCGTGGATTCTATAGAGGGATCGTCCCCGAGTACCTGAAGGTTGTTCCCAGTGTTGGAATTGCCTTCATGACCTACGAGACATTGAAGAGCTTGCTCTCCAGCACCGACACGGATGATGAGAACTAAGGTTTTCCATCTTACAAGCCGGTTAAACTTCAGTAAGTTTTTTGGCCTTAGGTTACTGTGAAACTAAAGGGTATCAGAGTGATTACATGCCAGGCAGTTTTGTAGGTTTTGGTAGGATAAAGCTTTGCCTGAGATGTGTACAAATGAACTCTTATGTTGTAACATAGGTTAAGAGCAAATGAGTGCTCCATCTTTGTTTTCCTCTGAGCATTATGCTCTGATTTTGTCCCGTGAAATGCAACGCCCCTTGCAAGGAGAAAGTCTGAAGGTCAATGATTTTGTATATTTTGTTGTCAGATTTTATTTTACGGTGGCAGCAAATCCGGCTGCGATTGTGCAAAGAGTAATATACGCATTGGCTTCTGCCGGGAGAATTATCTTATTTGTGTTATATTCAGATATGCATCAATAGCCAGAAAATATTAATCAACATTTGACAGTCAAACTTTCAGGAGACGCATACCATTTACTCGCGCTATTCATTGGTTGGTGCTACAAAGAAACAACACATTGTGGGGAATATATTAATTCCTTAAGCAAAACCCAAACACGATTTTCTTTTGTGATTTGAAAGTCAAAATGCCTCCAAGTAAGATATGAAGATGATCTAACAACCTCGATTTTTGCGCAATAAATTTTATTATGTAGTCCAAAACTCCAAATCATTGAGATTTACTGACAGGCAAGGAAAATATAACTTACATAGCCAAGGAATGATGCACTCGATCTTCGAGCAGGGCCGATGGGCCCAAGCCCAGAAAAGCTAGGTCGGGCCAACCTGCCCGGGCTTCCCAGAAAAGCTCTTGATGCACATATGTTCAAAAATATGATCCAAAATGACAGTGAGCCGGCCATTACTACGTTCCCAATACCTCCTAAGCCTACCGTATGGTATACATTTAAAAGGAATTCTGGTAAAGAAGAGACATACTCAAAGATCTATGCGTATATACATCCATCTAAATAAAAGAAACCAGGGAATGAACTTAGAGGAGTAATGAAATTGTGAGCATTGTGAGGAGACCAGTAGAGTAATGCTGACTTTATATAGGCCGCAATATGGGAGTAGACAGATGAGTTGATGATGGCTACGAGCATGACTGCACTTGAAGGAGTCCTGAGTCCAGGCCAGCTCTGCTCAGCACGCATGTGACGCTCTTCAAAACCATGCGTGTCTCAAGTGCATTGCTGGTGCACAGGTCTGTAAAAAATTAGTGCCCGAGTCTTTTCTCTTTTGTGGCTGGTGAATGAAGTGAAGACTGAAGAGGCTTTAGACAAACACATTGAGGCACTCAGCTGGAGGTTTACATTCTGAAGGTCAATGATTTTGTGTATTTTGTACTGTCAGATTCGATTTTTCGGTGGCAGCAAATGTGGCTTGGATTGTGCAAATGTAACTGCATCTGTTTTATATCCAGATATGCAACCATAGCAAAAAAAACCTCAACGGTTTACAGTCAACTTTCAGGAGAAGCGTGTCTTTGTTCAGAAATTGCATAAGCCATTCATTTGCCTTTGTATTGCTACAGGAACAGTATCACGGGGAGTGTATTGATTTCTTATGCAAAACCCAATCAAGATTTTCTTTTCCGGGAGTTGAAAGTCGAATCATCATACACACATCACATCCATCGAATGGGAAAGACTCCACCTGGATAATAGATGGTTGCAACGTGCAAAACACAGGATAGAATACAAAGTTTAGAGTAGTGGCAGACGCATGAAAATTTTGGAGCCTCGGCAAGCCTAACTATGCCCGGGGAAATAATATATTCTTCACATCCAGTGGCGACGGGGCAAAATGCAAATATAGTTTAGTTTATTCAAAAATGGTTTTTTTAAGATCAATAAATTGAAAAAAATAAGTATTTCTACGTTTAAGGTTGAGAGCGTGTAAATTTGCTCGATAGACCTATCTCCCACACTTTCTTTCACATAGGGGAGAGATGTATCAAAATGAATTATGCTAATAGAATATGGGATCAAATATGTCAACTGTAAATTTTGTTTTGGAAACAAGTATTTCAAATTTTGGAATTATCCAAAGAAAACTCTATATGCTACATTATACTACACTATGCCGCACATTTGGCATCTCCAACCTGCTGTGCCTATTTTCTAGACATAATTACATATTTAACATGTACAATCCATGGTGTCTTGCACCCAACCAGCCACACATAATCTAGACAACTGTATACACAACCCAGCTCTAACTCTGTATCTTGCCCTTCGCTGGTGTCAAGAAATTGTTTGATGGGTTTTGTCACACCGAAAAATAGCTATTGATATTGCCAATAACCCGCCTCAGCATGATCAAACCAAGCGTATCAAAATTGATTGCCATTTCATCGAGGAGAAGCTTGATAGCGAGGAGAAGCTTGATAGAGGAATAATTTGCATGTTGTATGTAACTTCGGCTAGTCTGCCTGTTGTATGTAACTTCGGCTAGTCAGATAGCAGATGTTTTCACGAAAGGACTGCCGGAGAAGTATTTCTTTGTATTTTGTAGCAAGATGGATATGTACGATGTATTCGCCTCATCTTGAGGGGTGTTGGAGTGTGGTGTTGTAATTAGTCAATTCTACAGGGACTTGATAGCAAAATGTAAAGGATACTTCTCAGCATATAGAGAAGGGGATCGATAGAGGTGAAAATTTCCCTATTTCACATGTCTCCTCTTCTCATACCTAAATCCTAAAATACTATAAAATCATCGAATTGATCAATACACGTGGTGATGAAAGACAAGAGAGCATGCACCAGGGCTAGCTAGCTTAGCTCACTTAGCTGTGCCAAGAGATGCAGTACAAATACTCGTGTTGCGATGCAGAATGGATTTTTTCCCCGCTAAATGGCACTGTTTGGAACGGCATTAGCAAAAATGCACTCCTCGCGGGCGCAAATGCAAAAATAGCATAGAAATCCGTTCTAGGGACACATGGATGCGCATCGCGTCGCCCGTAAGCCTCGACCGCGCCACGGACGGCCGGACAGGCCTCGTTCGCACCACCCTCGTGCGGACAAGAACTGTTCACATCTCTTTTGCACCTCCCTTGTGTGGACGAGCACTGTTGCCGCCGTGTTCGCACGTCCTTGGTTCAGACAGCCAGCGCAGATAAGCCAAATCGTGCCACGCGGCCAACACCGCTCCTCCCCAGCCAGGACACGCCGCTTATGGTCGCTTTCGATTGCTTTCGGCGCCGAAAGCAACCGATCACCTGTCATTTTCTTGGTGAGCGCTGGACGAGAAGACCGAGCCGAAGAACTTTGCTCGGTGAGTGCTGACCTTGCCAGGGTAGCCTTCCACTACGCACTTCACTACGTAATATCATGTGTTAGACCGGTGCACCCGGTACACACGGTTGATGGACAATGCGTGACGTGATATAGCTTGTTGCACGCCCGACCTGCTATGGAAATGCTGCACAACTAAGAGGGTATCAGCATCAAACCCTCACTGGGACCCTTCTTCTTGTGGCGGTACGAGCGATCGTACTACGATGTCATCAAGTCTGGATGTCACGTACGGCTCCTCTGAAGACACAATTCCGCCGGTAGAACCGAGACCTTGGGGTGCGTCCTCCTTGCTACCATCCAAGCCTGGGTCGACGTCCTTGTCGGACTTGAACCCCAGAGGCTGGCCAGGTAGATACTCGTGGCAATCAAAGCAGTTCGACCACCAGAGTCCCGCCCCCTTATTTTGAACAAAGTTATGCACAACTCTTCTCTCTGGACTTCCTCCAAAGCAGCAGATTTCGTGCTACCGTCTTCAAGCTCCGTCTGTGCACTACTACAAAAAGCTCATCACAGACGGTTCTAAACCATCATCACAGACGGTTTTTGAACCGTCTGAATTTTTGTGTCTGTGATGACACGAGGTCATCACTGAGCGGTTTTTAACCGTCTCGAAAAATGCTATCCGAGCGGTTCTATTCACGAACCGTGCGCGATCTACGAGTATCACGAGCAGTTCGTGAATAGAACCGTCTCGTGATAGTATATTTTCGCAGCGCGATTCGTGAATAGAACCGTCGTGATATTCTATTTTCCGCGAGCGGTTCTAAAAAGAACCGTGCGTGATAGTAACTATCACGAGCGGTTCTTGTTTAGAACCGTCTGTGATAGTTTTTCTATGGTAAAAAAACAGCGGATTTTCACTTCGTATGGAGCCTCCGAACCTCACGAATGAATCGATATTGATTTTCTGATTTCGCTAGCTTTCCCACAATAGCGAGCATCACGGTAGCATCAACTCAATCCATTCACGAGCTCAAAACAACACGACATGCATCACCCACATCGAGTAGCATCAACTCAAACAATTCACGAGCACTAACACATCACGGTAGTAATCTACATCACAGAGCAAAGGGGGTAGAGAGAGTGAGGTCGTGGGAGGTGGGGTGGCGAGGTCATGGGAGGCCGGCGACGATGAGGCGGGGCAAGGTGGAGGGCGCAGCGGCAGAACTCGGGGAGGACAGGCGGCAAGTAGAGGAGGTCGGGGTGACGAGTAGAGGCCGAGGCGGCGAGGTCGTGGGGCCGTGGCGATGAGGGTGAGGCGAGGTAGAGGAGGTGGAGGAGCCAGCGGAGGGAGCGAGAGGAGAAATGAGAGGAGATGGAGATGGCAAAGGAGGAGATGGAGATGGCAAAGGGGAGATGAATGACTCTGTTAATATAGAGATTTTGGGAGCCCGCCATTATGTGCAAATTTTCGTTTTCCGCTTCTAAAACAAAAGTATCATGAGACGGTTTTATACAAAAACCGTGCGTGATGACATATCCGCGAGCGGTTCGTAGTTAGAACCGTCTGTGATTTTAGGGTTTTACTATGGCGGTTCTAACCACGAACCGTCTGTAATGAGTATCTCATCACATATGGTTCGTGGTTCGAACCGTCTGTGATATTCTCGGTATCACAGACGGTTCATGGTTAGAACCGTCTGTGATGCTGCACAGACGATTCTAACCACAAACCGTTTGTGATATTCTTGGTATCACAGACGGTTCGTGGTTAGAACCGTCTGTGATGGTTCACAGACGGTTGTAACCACGAACCGTCTGTGATAGTGACATACCACAGACGGTTCGTCTTGGAACCGTCTGTGATTACTTTATCATAGACGGTTTCCAAGAACCGTCTGTGATGAGGCGTCTTCTATGGCCTGTTTTGTAGTAGTGGTGGTTCCCCGCTTTCGGAGGCACCATCATCATCATGGTCTTCCCGCGACCTGCCTACGAATTTCATGTATAGTATCGGCTTCCCGTATATCGTCGCCTCGGGCTGGGAAGTACTTTGTATGTACTAGCCCTATGCTACGCTTTCATTCACTTTCAGGAGCTCCCATGAATATTCATCGCTTCGAGGCCCTTCGCCTGGACCACCTTGTACGGCATCTCGACGGGTCCAACCCATCGAGCTCGGCCTGTATGAGACTAATGCCATAAAACACTACTAAGTATTGCATGTTTGAAATTACCTAAAGCAACAACAACTAGATTCACAATACACAATATAACAAACAATGTATGTAATTAACACTAATTAATTCACTTCACACGACTATTTACGTGTGATTATTCTTCAATTCCCACTAATAAAAAAGGACTAAACAAAAAAGTAATTAATTAAGAGTATTTAATTTACCACTAATTGCCCATGACATAGATAATTACGACGTATAACATACAAGAGAGCAATTAAATGCGAGTAAGTCCATACTAATAATTAATTAATAAGCAACAATTTGATTACTTATCAATAAATCACTTATGAGTAATTCAATGCATGTAACTAATTCTCAATGAATTAATTACGATTAATTAGTTACCACTAACTAACTACAAGTCATCACGTACCAATAAAATAATTATGGCCACGTAAATTCGACCAGTTATTTTGCACTAATGCAATATGCACTACTCAACTACGTGAATTTAATTATGACTAATTAACTACGAGTATTTAATTACGATTGCTTAATTACCACTAACTAACTACAACTAATAAATTACCGTTAATTAACTACGATTGAAATTATTACAACTAAAACATACAAAATAACTTTACCTTGCCTTGATGTGGACCTCACGGGACTTATACGATCCTAATCACTGCTCTAAACACTATTTCCTCCATAGTGTATTTCAAACAGAATTTTAATTCAGTTCTCTTTGTTGTTAGCGATGAGCGCGAGAACGAGAACGAATCCACGAGTGAGAACGAGAACGAGCGCGGTTTTTATAGGCGCGCGAAGGGGGTTAAGCACAAACGAGATAGCGTCATTAGTAATACATCCGGACGAGGCAGCGACGTGATGGGCGAGACAGGGAGAAAGTAATGTGAGAGAGGTTGCTTTTGGCGTTGGGAGAGAGGACGCCGAAAGCAACCATAAGCGGCGTGTCCGAGCCGAGAAGGAGCGGTGCTGCCCGCGTGGCGCACCTTGGCATATCCGTGTTGGCTGACCGCACCAGGGATGTGCCGACGTGGCGGTAAGAGTGCTCGTCCGCACCAGAGCGCACCTTGGAGGTGTGGACGAGGCTGTTCGGCCGCCCGTGGCACGGTCAAGGCTTACGTGGTGGCGCGGCGAGCGTTCACGCGTCTCTGGGATGGAATTATGCGCTATTTTTGCATTTGCGTTTGCACACAGTTTATTTTTACTAATGCGATTCTAACCAGTGCCATCTAAGTGGGAAAAATCTACAGAATGCAACGGCCGCAGTTGGAATCGCCTCGGCGATCACGTTCGCACCACATATGGGTTGGTCGGTGTCACATCACGTCAAGCGTGACGACGCCTCCGTGACGTCTTTGCTGTCGTAGGCCATCTCTCGATAAATTACTACAAATTGTCCACCAAAATGTTCAACCTCCCTCCCTCAAGTAGCATTTTGTAAGAGCGGAGCAATTAATTAGCTATATTAATCGCGTCAAAGTTTAATTAGATATTAGAAATTCACAGTAAAAAAGAGAGGGAGAGGATCATAACACGGAGACTTGGGTGGCGTATTGGATATATAGGACCTATAGCCTCCACGAATGACCATGACATCGTGTCATGAACACCCAGATCATTAATTGGCCTGTCAGGGAGTCACGCACGAGGTTTGCTCAAAGCCTCAAATTCCACCAACGAACCCATAATCCTACCTCGCGAAGTTACGATGCCATCTTAGGCGCGTTGATTTGTGATTCCAGGTAGCTAAACTAAAATTAGGGAATGCTCAAAACTTTGGTAAGGTGGAGCTATTTGGATCACAACAATGGCAATAAACAAAAAGATTGTCAAAATTTTCCTAGGTGTGAGTATGGCACGTGAGGTCTATTTTTTGCATAAAAATATAGCTAATATAGGTCTTGTTTTGTTGATAGCAAATCACAAGGAATACAACAGATTAAATAGATCGTAAACCGGATACATGATTTATAAAATACGGTCATTTGAAACTTGTTATTAAAAAAAATAAAGCATTTAATGCAACCAACCACCACTCACCACATCATCGATTCACCACCTTCTCTTATCTTATCTTATCTAATAAAAGAAGAAGCCTGGACTGTAGTAGCCCAGTTGGGCAACGGAATTCCAAAATTGGCCTCCTAATTGTACGTGCTGCGGTCTGGGACGACAACAACCGAGTTGTTGCCGTCCCGGACCGCAGCACCTTGGTGCCACCTCCGTCCTGAAAAAAATTCTATAAAATCTAATTATTAATATTTGTTGGACAATTTTTTAAATATATAAAATGAGCTCAAACAATTATGGAATTTTTTGTGGAACATCCTCGCATAGTGTGTCTACTTGTGTAATATTTTTGAAATTTTATGCATTCTTATTTTTTGTAGGAATTTTCTAATATTTGTAGGAATTTTCTAATATAGCAAATGAGGTCCAAATATTATGAATTGTTTTGGCCAAACTCCCTACATAATGGACTTGATTGTGTAAATTTTATATGCACTGAAATTATCTCAACAAATTTAGGGTTTAGGTCTCAAAAATTAGGACGAGACGTTTCGGAAATTAGGGTTTCATGATTTTATGTGACTCAAAATATGCAAAGTTTGGTACAACATGACTACTCTTGGTCGCTATGGTTCTTGATCGCATTTATTCTCTACGGTGGAGTTAAAGCAAAGTACATAATTTAACTTAACTGAAGGGGTTGAGAACGTTGCGATTACGGAGAAACCCTAAAACATAGAAGAATCGATGTCGATGTGAATGGTTATCTCTGGAATTCCGCCAGAAGAGGCATATTTTGATGGCTCAGCGGAGGAATAGAAACAGAACTACATTGCAATCCGTGCGCGGACCAAAGCACGTTACATGTGGTCACATGGCATGATAGTTGGGCTAATTGCTTTAGTCATGGACGCTACTACTACAGTAACTTACGACACGAGCTTCTGGACCATGTAAGTACGTATGCCTTTAGGGGATAGTTAAAAACATGGCGAGTAGGAGGGGGGACTACTACGGAATGGTCCGACCTACTGCGTGGACTGGGACCATTTGCCCTTCCTTGCGAGCTCAGCGTTGTACTCCTCGCCGGCCGCCCTTGCCTCGGCCACCATTTTCCACTTTTTCTCGAGCTCCCTCTCGCGTGCCTCGCGCTTCCTGCGCTGCGCCGCCGAGATGGGCCTCGTCTCCTACGGGATCTGGCCGGTTGTGCTCTTGATTCGCGCTCCTCCTCCCGGATCTCGCGTGCCCTTTCGGTATTCCACTCCTCGAAGTCGATTCGCCACTAGTCACGTGGGTGGATCTCTATGTCGATGCACTTGCGGTAGCCACATAGAGGCTCTGGGGACTACGAGTAGATGGAAGAGATTGTTAGTACGTACTTTGAAAAAGAATTGGTAGGGGAACTTACTGTAAGTAGTCCTTACCAGCTGCCGATAGCTGCTCGTATCCCAGCAACGGTCGGGATAGTCAGAGGAGTAGTTGGGACAACCCGATGGCGCATCCGAAAGTGAGCCGTGCTTGGATTTGAAGAACTTGCATGTGTCCTGCACCAACACGAGGCGGCGTCTCCCCTCTGCGGTCTTTGCGGTGAATGCTCGGTTGGAACGTTCTGGCAGGGGTTGCTGCTACGGGGGGCTTCATTGCGGAGAGCTGCCATCCGGCAAGCTGCTCTTGGCCGACCCGGGCCTCAGCAGCCCTAGCTTGTTCGGCCCGTGCGGTAGAAGCCCTTGCTAGATCGCGGATCTCGTCCCAGTGCTTCTTGATGTTGTCCATCCCAAGGTGGTGAAGCAAGCTCTGGTGTAGCGTTGGGTTTGGTTGTGTGGTTTTCTCTCCTCGATGTCTTGCACCTCCTTTTATAAGCCAGGGGTTTGGCATTGTGTGGTTAAATTCACGTGAGTAGCCGGCGTGGCAGAGTGTTGTCTAATCTTTTTGGAGAGAGAAGCCATGTCTCATTTTTTATAGTGTTGTCCTTTCGGTCTGAAAAGCTGGCGAGACAGAGTGTTGTCACATCTTACTTTGCAGAGTCCTGTCTCGTCCTGCTTTGCAAAGAGAAGTCACGTCTTACTTTATAGAGTGCTGTCATTTCGGTCTTTAAAGCTGACGAGGCAGTGTGTTGTCATGTCTTACTTTGTAGAGTGCTGTCATTTCGGTCTGAAAAGCAGAGTGCTGTCATTTTAGTCTGAAAAGCCGGCGAGACAGAGTGTTGTCACATCTTACTTTGCAAAGTGTTGTCCTTTCGGTTTGAAAAGCTGTCGAGGCAGAGTGTTGTCACGTCTTACTTTGCAGAGTCATGTCTCGTCCTGCTTTGCAGAGAGAAGTCACGCCTTACTTTGTAGAGTGTTGTCATTTCGGTCTGAAAAGCTGACGAAGTAGTGTGTTGTCACGTCTTACTTTGCAGAGTGCTTTCATTTCAGTCTGAAAAGCTGGCGAGGCAGTGTGTTGTCACATCTTACTTTGCAGAGTCTTGTCTCGTCCTGCTTTGCAGAGAGAGGTCATGTCCTACTTTGCAGAGTGATGTCATTTCGGTCTGAAAAGCTGGCGTGGCAGAGTGTTGTCATATGTTACTGTGTGGAGTCATGTCTCGTCCTGCTTTGCATGGAGAAGTCGTGTCCTATTTTGCAGAGTGATGTCCTTTCGGTCTAAAATGCTGGCGAGGCAGTGTGTTGTCACGTCTTACTTTGCAGATGGTGGTCACATCCTGCTTTGCAAGATAAGTCGTGCGGTCTTGCCATTGTGAAAACTAAATATTCTGAAATTGTCTGTAACATTACATATTTAGGTCTCGAAAATTTGGAATGTAGTATTTGGAAATTAGGGTTTGATTCATTCGCACGCAAAGTATTTATTACGGAATTAGATAGAGGCATACATGATACAAATGAGTACAACAACGCCGCAAAGGCATACATCACGTAGTGCAGGGATGCATAGATAAAGAGTGGATATTACAATCTTATTAAAATTGAACTTCTACTTGGCAAGAACAAGAAACAATAGAAGAAAAACTGCAAAACCAGCTATATTAACTAATTTCTGAAACATTTTCTCAACTATTTTCATCCTTTCATCCAGTCTTTTAATAACATTATCTTTATTTTCCATCGGTTGATCCGATGGTCGAGGCACTTGACGAAATACAGCAACACCATGGGTGTCCTCTTGCAAGGCAGCAATTTGCATTGCAATGTCTCGAACCTCTGGCACAGCTTCGTAAGCCCACAGCCAGAACCAACATGTTGTGTTCTGTAAAAATAATTACAACTGCAAGTGAAAAAGCATGCTGTTTGGAAAGAAGTTTATTGGGGATGATCAGACACAAGTTACCGTAAGATTTGAACACTTTATGAACACTCGGGATGTATTCGTTGGCATATGGGAGGTGAACACATTCACCGGATCCCTGCAACGAGGGCAAACCAAGTGCTGCCGTAGTGTTTCTAATTGCCTGCTCACTCGGAAGTTTGATGAGGCCATAGACATCCCGTTTAAAACTACAAGAAAGGAGAAGAGGAAGTGAAGAGTGAGGGGAATGGCAGCCAAATCATGCATATATATAGCCTGCGGGTAAATTACAATTTGGTTGAAGAAAATTCGCGTCCACGAGGTAGCGGTGCCGAGGAGGTATCGTGGGGCAGCATTGCGTTATGTCTTTAAGGTTTAGTAAGCTAAAATCGAGAGGTAGAGTTGTCGTTTGTACAAAATATTTCGGAGAATAATTTTTGTACATAAATCACAGTGTCGTAATGCACAGAGACATTACATAAATCACAAAGATGGAATGCACAATGACATTACATAACAAGTTTTACACGACCATGACATTAGTTATGACGCATCGTCGTGTCGCTTCCCGGGACGGCGTAGTTGATCCTCAGGGAAGGTGAACTGTGTCCGGAGCGGCGTATGTCTCGAAGCGTAGTAGGGGCCACGGGCGAATGCAGGGTGATCTCATCGTAGGGGTCCAGCTGAGGCCTGAGCATATCGTCAACCCACTGGTGCTCTTTCTGCAGGAAGGGTAGGGGGTGAGTTAGTCATTGGTTTTGTGCAACAGGAAAATCGGTGTAACTCGTTCCGCGGCGTACTGAGTAGGTTGTTGTGTGGAGGAGGATCCTCTGGCGATCGGCCGTAGTCTTTGCGGTGTACCCTCCGTGCGTGTCGTCCGAACCAGCAGTCGCGCTCCGCAGTGTGATTGAATGCGCGTGCGTCAATGAGCCGAACCCTTCGTCCCATGCTGCGGTGAGTCGGAGTCGGCGTGTGGAGTGCAAAAACGTCGCGCCCGCCGAGAAGTCATCTGCGCCTCCTCGTGATGGCGATGGTTGCGGTGAGTGTTGTCCCCGCAAGTCTTTGCAAGAACAAAGGGGAATGTCAGATACGTCCGAAATGAGTGCATGCAAAGGTACTCACGATAAGAACAGGCTGACAGATGAAAAACTTATGGACCGAGGCGGGTCGGGGCCAAGCTACCGTAGCTCCGACAACTCCCGGAGTGCGGCGGGCGTGCGGAGGGCGGTGCCGACGGAGGTGCCGAGGGCGAAGGAGGTAGAGGGTGCCCTCCGTGTACGCGATGTTGTGCGTGAACGTCGCTGTGGTGACCATAAGTTATGGATCTAATCGCAGCCCTCACGTCCTCGCCTATGGTGTGCATCGCGCCTAGGAGATGATCAAAGGTGTTGTTGTTTCCACAGCGTAGAGCTTCAGCACTCTCACGCTGGATACGCTCCAAGCGGTAGTACTGCAAGAAAACCGATAGTAAGTGCGAAAAGTGTTGCCGAACGAAAATTATGCGGAGAATATTTTACCGTCTCGTCGAGGCGGGCCGCCCGGTGATGGTCCGGACCAGTCAAATAGCCAATCAAAGAAAATTCTATTTCATTATCTACTGAGACATCAGTCAAATAAATCTGTATGTTCCTCATTCTACACAGTTAGATTAGCCCATCGAGACCAAATAATCCAACAAGTTTAGCAAACTACACAATTCGAACGATCAACCATCTCATCAGTGATACACACTTTTAATAACTCTATTGATTCCAACCAAGTATAGTCATACTCATAATCACGACTCATCAAGAACTACTAGAGGACAACATCGTCTTTTAGATTTCACTTCCACGGATACTCGTTAGGATTCATTATGCACCACCTGCAGGACCCGACTTGATAACCCATATCTTATCCATTAATTTTTTGATTGTAACCTTTCACTTTACCACGAGAAAACATCGCTAAAGGGTTTAACATTTTCTTTTATAAGAGGGAACTATGCAACTTCAACGCTCGGAATACCCAAAAGAGTTACATTGAGTCAAAGCTTCCACATACTAAAAGACTTGCAAAAGCAAACTTTCATTAACCAAACCATCAAGCGAAGTAAAAGCAACCATAAGCGGCGTGTCCGAGCCGAGAAGGAGCGGTGCTGCCCGTGTGGCGCACCTTGGCATATCCGTGTTGGCTGACCGCACCAGGGATGTGCCGACGTGGCGGTAAGAGTGCTCGTCCGCACCAGAGCGCACCTTGGAGGTGTGGACGAGGCTGTTCGGTCGCCCGTGGCACGGTCAAGGCTTACGTGGTGGCGCGGCGAGCGTTCATGCGTCTCTGGGATGGAATTCTGCGCTACTTTTGCCTTTGCGTCTGCACATAGTTTATTTTTGCTAATGCGATTCTAACCAGTGCCATCTAAGTGGGAAAAAATCTACAGAATGCAACGGCCGCAGTTGGAATCGCCTCGGCGATCACGTTCGCACCACATATGGGTTGGTCGGTGTCACGTCACGTCAAGCGTGACGACGCCGCCGCGACGTCTTTGCTGTCGTAGGCCATCTCTCGATAAATTACTACAAATTGTCCACCAAAATGTTCAACCTCCCTCCCTCAAGTAGCATTTTGTAAGAGCGGAGCAATTAATTAGCTAGATTAATCGCGTCAAAGTTTAATTAGATATTAGAAATTCACAGTAAAAAAGAGAGGGAGAGGATCATAACACGGAGACTTGGGTGGCGTATTGGATATATAGGACCTAGCCTCCACGAATGACCATGACACACCCAGATCATTAATTGGCCTGTCAGGGAGTCGCGCACGAGGTTTGCTCAAAGCCTCAAATTCCACCAACGAACCCATAATCCTACCTCGACAAGTTACGAGGCCATCTTAGGCGCGTTGATTTGTGATTCCAGGTAGCTAAACTAAAATTAGGGAATGCTCAAAACTTTGGTAAGGCAGAGCTATTTAGTGTTAATTTTATTCTGAGAGTAATCACTTAAACTAAAACATGCATAAGCCTAGATCATAAAGGAACACCGTAATACATGATTGAGGAAGCGCAAATGCGTACTCGATCCCGTTGAAGCCATCGGTTCTTAGAGTTGGTCACGACGGTCGGTCGGCGTGGATCTGAGCGGGACCTCAACTTGAGTCGCGGATGTTGTAGTGGAGACGACGGCGTCACGGTGATGCCAACGGTCGGCGCCGTTCTCTCTCGGTCTGCGTTATCGATCGGGCGAGTGTTGGGGCGTTCTTAGGTTTTGAATCCTCAATCCAAAACCCACCAGATCCCTTCTTTTATATTGCGCTAGAGGAGACCGGGACCAGAACCAAGAAGAAGTTGGTACCGCCCCCGATCAGGGCGCGATGGTGGGCTTTAGCCCCGTGAGACTCGGTCTCGGCTGTTAGCCGAGATCAATCTAACATTCTCCTTTGATCGTAAGGCTAACAACATAAGTCCATCCTCAAATGAAAAACAACATACCAAGGTAATGTGTGGCATGGCCAATGAAGTGCCATACAACCTCGACCTATAGTGTACTATTACATTTTAAAAATGGATATTCATAATACTTAATGGGAGTTGGTTCGTTTTAAGGTCCTTTATCCGAATCGAGGCTTTCCAATAAACCCATGCCGCAACATGATCACGAAATATATTGGGTGGTAAGCCTTTAGTAAGCGGATCCGCAAGCATTGACTTAGTACTAATATGCTTGATACTAATGGTTTGATCTGGATTCTATCTTTCACAACATGATACTTAATGTCAATGTGTTTGGCGGCACCACTTGACTTGTTGTTACTCGCATAAAAGATCGCGGGTTCGTTATCGCATATAAGGTGAGTGGTTTAGAAATGTCATCAACCACTTTAAGACCGGAATAAAGTTCTTAAGCCATCTGACACCTTGATAGCCTCATAACATGCCACAAATTCAGCTTGCATCGTTGAAGATGCCGTAAGGGTTTGTTTGGAGCTTTTCCACGAGATAGCTCCTCCAGCGAGTGTGAAGATATAACCTGGCGTGGATTTCTTAGTATCAACACATCCCGCAAAATCTGAATCTGAATAACCAACAACTTCAAGGTTATCAGTATGTTGATATGTGAGCATGAGATGCTTAGTAGCTTGCATATAACGCAAGACTTTCTTAACGGCCTTCCAGTGGTCCGGTCCTGGATTTGACTGATATCGCCAAGCATTCGGTTACAAAAGCTAAGTCGTATGTGCTTACTTGAGCATACATAATACTTAAACGGTGAGGCGTAAGGAATCTTCATCGATCGCTTTCATATTGGTTCCTTGGACATTGAAATGTCCCAAACTTATCGCCCTTAACGATAGGAGCAGGTGAGCCAGAGCATTTATGCATATTGTATCTCTTTAGTACTCTGTCAACGTATGCTTTTTGAGATAAACTTAATACTCCTTTGGACCTGTCCCGGTGAATTTCAATGCCAAGAACGTAAGAGGCATCACCGAGATCCTTCATATCAAAATTGGATGAGAGAAATCTCTTGGTCTCAAACAGCATATCCTTATCATTTGCTAGCCAATAAGATATCATCCACATAAAGCACTAAGATGGTGAATTTACTCCCTTGAATTTAACATATATGCGATTATCAACTTCATTTTCCTTAAATCCAAAATTCCTTATAACTTTATCAAATTTGAGGTACCACTGCCTCGATGCTTGTTTTAAGCCATAAATAGATTTCTTAAGTCGACATCCCATATGCTCCTTGCCTTCCACGACAAAACCTTCCGGTTGAGTCATGTAAACATTTTCTTGCAAATCGCCATTAAGGAATGCCGTTTAACATCCATCGATGTAGCTCTAAATCATAATGAGCTACAAGTGCCATAACGATTCGAGCGAATCCTTAGTTGAGACAGAGAAAAAGTGTCATTATAATCAATCCCTCTCTTTGTGAGAAGCCTTTTGCTACGAGTCTTGCTTTGAACCTTCGATATTTCCTTAGAGTCATGCTTGGTTTTGTAGACCCATTTACAGCCCACTGTTTTGACTCCGTCAGGAATTTCTACTAAGTCCCATACATCATTAGTGCTCATAGACTTTAGTTCATCCTTCATGGCATCAAGCCATTTAGGACAATGTTCACTCATCATTGCTTCCTTATAAGAGGTGGGATCATCTACCTTCCCTATATCATTAATATCTTCATTCATGTAAACAACATAATCATTTGGGATGGCAGATCTTCTCTCCCGCTGTGATCTTCTAATAGGTTCAGCAACTATTGTAGGAGGTCACGAGGCGCAGGAGGCTCCGAGGCTCATCATTAGGTATGACATTAGGAATTTCGAGACCCCAACAAAGGGTGCATCAATAGTATTTGGTACTGGAGGTGCAACCACCTGAAGTGCAGGAATAAAAATCTCTGGGATAAGCGGTGAAGGAACGTAAACCCGCTTCTCTTCAAGATCAATTTTCCTAGGCTCCAGGTCCTCATTATTTTCTAAGAACACAGCATGTCTTGTTTCTACAAACTTAGTTATTCTATCAGGACAATAAAATCGATACCCTTTAGATCTTTCAGGGTACCCTATAAAATGGCAACTTACTGTCTTAGGGTCTAATTTTCCAATATGTGGATTAAATATCTTAGCTTCAGCACAACAACCCCATACTCTTAAATATTTTAAACTCGGTTTTCTCCCAGTCCATAATTCATAAGGTGTCTTAGGTACTGATTTACTGGGAACCCTATTAAGAATATGTGTTGCTGTCTTTAGTGCCTCCATCCATAAACTAGGTGATAAACTAGAGTAGCTAAGCATGCTCCGTACCATATCCATAAGGGTACGGTTGCGTCTCTCAGCTACCCCATTTTGCTGAGGTTCACCTGGTGTAGAATATTGGGCAACAATGCCATTTTCCTGAAGGAACTTAGCGAAAGGGCCAGGAATTTGGCCATAAGGGGCATGTCTCCCATAATATTCTCCCCCACGGTCCGATCTTACCACTTTGATTCTTAGGTTGTGCTGATTTTCAACTTCAGCCTTAAATATCTTAAATTTATCAAGTGATTCAGATCGGTCCTTAATGGGAAAAATATAACCATAACGGGAGAAATCATCAGTGAATGTAATGAAAGAATCAAAACCATCAACTGATGTCACAGGAAAAGGACCACAAATATCAGTGTGAATTAACTCTAATAGTCCTGAGCTGCGAGTTGCTCCCTTCTTTATTTTCTTTACGTATTTTCCTTTAATGCAATCAATGCAGTGGTCTGAGTCAGAGAAATCTAATGGTTGGAGAATCTCTTCTTTAATGAGACGCTCCATTCTCCCCTTGAAATGTGGCCTAAGCAGCGATGCCACGCAAGAAGTCTCATTATTCTTTTAAGCATAGTATCACACACATTCAAAGATAATGGTGATTCATTAAGGAAAGCATATAAAGCTTGTCTTGTCTAACAAGGAAGACCAACATTATTTGAATTAAATGTGATAACACACTTATTGTTACCAAAATTACATTTGAATCCATCATCGTCCAATAAAGATACTGAAATTAAATTCCTCCTAATGGAAGGAACAAAAACTACATTATTAAGACGAAGTGTGAAGCCGCTATCTAAAACTAAGGAAACAGAACCAATTGATTCCACTTCGGCTTCTTTTCCATCCGCGACTCTAAGACTTCGCTCCCCCTTTCTTAGTGTTCTCACGGTATGGAATCCCTGTAAAGAGTTGGTAACGTGCACAGTTGCACCTGAGTCAATCCACCAAGATTTAAGGGAAAAATTAGTATAAAGGGTTTCATCAACAAACGTTATAGAATCATTACCCTTCTTGGCGAGCCACTTTAGGAAACCAACACAATCCTTCTGGAAATGTCCTGGCTCCTTGCAGAAGTGACATGCATTCCCACTTGGTGCTTTAGCAGAGCAACATTGGGCTTGGTGTAGTTTGCACCTTAGGCCCGATTTATCTGAATTAGGAGAGTAGTGCAGCCTTTTCTTGGATTTGAAGTCCCCTGAGAACTTCCTTTTGCTAGGACCGCCAACTTGATTCACAAAATCTTTCTTTTCGGCCCTAATCCTTTCTTCCTCCTGGACACACATGGCGATAAGATCGCTCATGCTCCATTTATCTTTCTGAGTATTATAGTTTATCTTAAAAGCAGTGTATTCAGAAGGAAGAGAAGTCATTATGAAGTGAACTAGGAAACCATCAGATATTTCCATGTCCATGCCCTTGAGTTTTCCAGCCATATCAGTCATCATCATGATGTGCTCTCTTATACTGCTGGACCCGTCATACTTAGTGGATAGAAGCCTCTGGATTAATGTACTGGCATAAACCTTAGTGGAGCCTTTGAATTTCTCCTCTACTGAAGCCAGATACTCCTTAGCATTTTCAGAATCTGGGATTGCTCCCCTGATTCCGACTGAGATAGAAGTCTTCATAATCATTAGTGATAGACGGTTAGACCGCTCCCATTTTTCAGCATTATTATCATATATTTTCTTTTTCTCATCGTAATCATCCTCACCAATGGTGGGAGAAACGGGAGCAGTCACCCTTAATGCATAATCAAGGTCTAATACTCCAAGGACAACTGAAACTCTTTCTTTCCAAGCGGGGAAGTTGCTCCCCGTAAGCTGCTCAATGTTGTCAATTGTAGCGGCAACATTTGAAGCATTCATGGCTGAACATTAAAATACAGGGAATAATTAGAAATAGCATAAAAGTATTGCATGCAATTAACCCTACGTTGGTCTGATTAATAACATGCAAAATTACAGTTCTAGTTTATATCACCGTTGGGCAGAAATAAAAAGAACTATAACAATTAATGTGGCGACACATGACTACAAACAACGTTGGTCAGTATGTAATCATGTGTATACATAATGCCAAAATAAAACATGAAATTCTCTAATTAAAATATCTCGTTGGTTCAATTTTAATCAGAGACCGAATTTACACCGAAACATGAGCAATTGTCATTAATTGAAACAGTGCACAAAATGAAATAAAAAAATAATCATAAGACTTAATCATAAAAGCACTTTACAAAATGGGGAAAAATACTCTTAGCAATTAACATTAGATTTAAACAGTAAACAAAATTAGAAAATCATTTTGTAAAAAGAAAATGCACTGTTCCCCTTTGGGCTCGGCCCACTTCATTATTCCCGCTCTCGGCCTCCGTTCGGCCCACGCGGCTCGGCGCACTCACGCGCGCGGTCGCCCGGCCCTTTAGCAAAAAGACATGACGATCGGTGGCCGTCGGATCCGATCGTCCGGCCGAAATCGTCCGCGCGAATTACTTCCGCCGAATCGGAAGACGCGATCCGTCGGATCTAATCGAACGGCTGTGAGCGAATTCCGCGACGTATAAAACGGGTGGCGACAGCCGAAACCCTAACCCTAATCTCATTTTTTCCGATCCCCTCCGAAAAATCACGCAGCGGCGGCGACGACGCGAGAGAGAAGTGGCGGCGCGAGGCGACTCCTGCGGCCAAAGCGGCGGCGGCGTGGTCGGCGCCCGCGGCTCTCTTCGCCGGCAAGCGCGGCGATCGAGGTCGTCGTATGTGCCGTCGAGTGGAGCCGGTGGCGCCCGAACCGGAGGAATCTCGGATCCAAAAGCGTAAGTATTCCGCCGCCTCTAATGTCTCCGATCCGAGTTTGAGGTTTGGGGTTCTTCGGTTCGACTAGGTTTGATCCTCCTTCTACTTGCTAAGCCGAGCCGTCAACCATTAGATCCGGTCGAAAAATAGACTCGGTTGGGCTAATCGGGTTCAAAGATGATCTAGGAAAGGCTCTGATACCATTGTTAATCTTATTCTGAGAGTAATCACTTAAACTAAAACATGCATAAGCCTAGATCATAAAGGAACACCGTAATACATGATTGAGGAAGCGCAAATGCGTACCCGATCCCGTTGAAGCCATCGGTTCTTAGAGTTGGTCGCTGACGGTCGGGTCGGCGCGGATCTGAGCGCCGGGACCTCAACTTGAGTCGCGGATGTTGTAGTGGAGACGACGGCGTCACGGTGATGCCAACGGGTCTGGCCTTCGTTCTCCTCAGTGCACGTTATCGATCGGGCGAGTGTTGGGACGTTCTTAGGTTTTGAATCCTCAATCCAAAACCCAGCCGTATCCCTTCTTTTATATTGCGCTAGAGGAGACCGGGACCAGAACCAAGAAGAAGTTGGTACCGCCCCCGATCAGGGCGCGATGGTGGGCTTTAGCCCCGTGAGACTCGGTCTCGGCTGTTAGCCGAGATCAATCTAACATTTAGATCGCAACAATGCCAATAAACAAAAAGATTGTCAAAAATTTCCTAGGTGTGAGTATGGCACGTGAGGTCTTTTTTTTTTTTGCATCAAAATATAGCTAATATAGGTCTTATTTTGTTGATCGCAAATCACAAGGAATACAACAGATTAAATAGATCGTAAACCGGATACATGATTTATAAAATACGGTCATTTGAAGCTTGTTATTTTAAAAAAATAAAGCATTTAATGCAACCAACCACCACTCACCACATCATTGATTCACCCACCTTCTCTTATCTTATCTAATAAAAGGAGTTTACCCCCACGCAACTAGACGATCGTTTCACCCCTTATATGAAAAAATCCAACGAATCCAAACTGCTCGTGAGTCCTAGCCCACCCCAACTGCTCATCTCCCTTCTAACCGCCCACCACTTCCCCTCCCATCAACCCTCGCCCCTGCCCTCCCCATCAACCCTCGCCTCCGCCCTCCCCCTCCGATATCGCTTTGCTCCACATCTCCGGTCGGCTACCACTGTTGACGCGCAGAGGTGACGGCAGGGAAGGGGGATGGAGGCGGTGGCGGGTCTTAGATGAAACAAAGGTGGATGCTAAGATACAGCAAAGGTAAGTGATCTTTAACTCTTAATGACCGTCATTGTTGATTTTACCTGACTGATTAAACAAAACCATAACATGCATTGAAAAATTAGTAATCACTTACATAATATAAAAATATTTTATGAAGGAGCTGGCACTTCATTTATTGTTCATGTATCTCCACCTTTGTTGCTAAGATGACGGGTACTTTGTAAGATGCAACAAAGGTGGATGCTAAGATGCAACAATTAAAGGTGGATGTTAACATTCAACAAAGGTGGATGCTAAGATGGGTACTTTTGTAAGATGCGACAAAGGTGGATGCCAAGATTAAACAAAAAGGTGTAAGATGCGACAAAGGTGGATGCCAAGATTAAACAAAAAGGTGGATGCTAAGTTACCGGTACTTTTGTATCATGCAACAAAGATGGGTGCTAAGATGATGCTAAATGATAGAGCAAATTAACAGAGCCAAGAAGATGAAAAACTAAGAAAACGAAATGGCCCGCCTTAGGAAAATTTTCCCTCTTCATAGCAAATGGGGCCGAAATTTTCCCTGTTCATAACAAAAAGGACCGGGGCAGAGGAATTTGCTAGATGTCAGAGAAAATTGCTAGCAAATATCAAACATCTAGCAAATGTCAGATGAGAGATGTCTGGAACGTCAAATTATAATTTCACTATCATCTGACATCTCCGGTCGCTCTAGCAACCCTAGCAATTTTCAACTGCTGGAGATTATCCTGTAAAATAGGAATTCCTTGATCACGGAGTACTCCTCCCCCCTCTCTCTCTCTCTTGAAAAGTAGAATTTTAAGTTGTGACCTTGGGTCCTCTTGATGTAGATATGTGCTTTCTGCATTGTGTGGAAGAGGAAGCTTCCTCCCACCCGGTGGCTAGCTGCTACGTAATCAGCTACAGTGCGCTCAGCGCATCAAGTCCAAGTGACACGTGTCCCATCGCCCTGCGCCTCGTCCCATCCGGCAAGGTGGGCTATATAAGCGGCCTCGGAGATCCACGTTCGCAGCGGAGTACCAAATTCCCTCCTCTCTCTTGAAAATTGCCTCGGAGATCCGCGTTCGCTCTCCTTCTGGACTATAAGCAGCTGCGAATTGAAGATGGCTAAGAGTGCTCGGCGGGAAGCCGAGGCTGACGCTGCTGCGTCCAAGATCCCGGCGGCTCTGGGGGGAATCGGCCTCGCCACGGCCTCCACGGCCATCACCCTGGCCGCGTGCCAGCCACCGTCGGGCTTCGGCGATACCACCTACCTCCTCACCCTTTCCGCGGCCTTCCTTGCCGGGCTGACCCAGGTGGGCGCCTCCGTCTGGGTGTACGACGACGTCCGCGGCCGCCACGCCACCGGCAAAAGGTTATTGTACGCCTCCATCCTGCCGGTCGTCGTCGCCGTCGGCCTCTCGGCGGTTTCGCTGCTCTGGTAAGTGTATACAGCTGAGCCGAGAGCTAGGTTCTTGTACATATATGCCTCCGTCGGGTCACTCCACATCACTGCTGCCGGCCTCTCGATCGGAGGAGCCAACAATAATTAACCTATATATACTAGCTGTGTGTGTCAATATTGTACCCTAGCTTGTTTCGTGTGTTGCTCGCTTACTCTGCTGTTCACTTGGGGCTGGTCTCGCGCGCGTTTGTGCGGTTTGTTCTTCTTATATATGTAGCCCACTGTATAACATATTTATAGACATCGCATCGTTCTCTACTTTGTCTTTGTGTTTTGTTCTGAATCGGGGACGCGGCTGTGATGCGGGCCATGCGGTCGGTCTCCTTTTCCCGGCTTCCCTCGCGCGCGTGCGGTGGCCTTCCCGTCGACGGCCCGGCCGGCTTCCCTCGCGGGCGGAGGTCCTTGGCCTCGTTTGGCTCCAGCTCTGCGCACAAACGAGGCCAAAAACTGAGAGGTAGATATGTCCTTTTGTGAGTATTTATACCTCGCGGGCGGAGGTATATATGCTCTTCTTGATGGATATATCCTTTTGTGAGTATTTATGTTATTTCCTATGAACACTGACTATTCATCATTTATGTAATTAGAATTGAATGGCAACTTTCCTAAAATCACATCATTTATTTCAACAGGTTGTACGTACGTGAAAGGAAAGTATTGATTAACCAAAAACTGAGAGGTAGATACGTTGAAGCATGCTGATTTGCATAGCTCAAAGTTAATTGTTGAGTTTAAATATGATACGAATTGAGATATAGTATGATACTGATTTTATTTTTTACTCCAACTTATAGTTCTACTTTTATACAAAATCTTTTATACACCACTGCAAATATAGCCATACACAAATATATCCACACCGTCGGAAGAGAAAGTTTCGTCGCATATATATACCAGCTGGGTGTCACAACTCACAAAGGCAGTGATCGACGAGAGAATATCCTGCGAATCTTCCGCGACAGACAACACATGCATAGCAATCGTTTGTCCGTGAACATACTAGGTACACAAGCATGGCAGCCATCTCTGTTTTTAAGGAGGCATAAGTACATAACCCCAATCCCAACCCCAACTGTACGAGTGTATACGTACTTGACTGAAGCAGTGAAACACACACTGTTATCTCAAACTCACTCACACGTTATCGTGTTGTGTGTCTATAATTTGATAGTATGAGTTTGAGGTATCTTGTAGGTAAAGTTAGACAACTCTGCAGAGTATAATCAGATGTATTTGAATACGCTGTGCTTTCAGTTAATGGAGCTGTGTTCAAAGGTGATTCCAATACATGAGCCATAAGTAGAGATTTTGAGATGTTAAGATGGTAATTGTAATTGTTGCGTAAATCCATGATGTTATATTTATTATTGTTTTACTGTTTTAAAGATAAACTACTTTAAACTCAAAATGTATCCGCATGTGCCTGATACGGTAAACCATATATCATCCATTGAACTCCTGGCATGTAGTTAAATAGTTTTTCTATGTGGCTTATTGAGTACGGTTGTGTACCATTCTTGCAAAATCTGCAAATCAACTACATAGAAAACTTGAGAAAGCCATGAGGATCTTGTTGAAGAAGGTTTTGGTGGACATCCAGATGACAATGATTACTGTTACTAGGTATCAAGCGTGCATAGGTCTCAACCGCGCTCAAGCGTGCATGTGATTTGGAAGTTCTTTTATCAAGTATTATATTAACTTTAGACTTGGATGCCCGTGTCAATGTAAAAATCGGCTGATAAGTTTTAACCTTGTGCATAAAAATTTAGTTTTTATTGTAATCGAAAGCTTATTTGTGATGCTGCTTACTGGACTGTGCAAATATAACTGCGTCATCTGTTTTATATTCAGATATGCAGCCATAGAAAAAAAAACTCAACGGTTTACAGTCAACTTTCAGGAGAAGCGTGTCTTTGTTCAGAAATTGCATAAGCCATTCATTTGCCTTTGTATTGACTTCTTATGCAAAACCCAATCAAGATTTTCTTTTCCGGAGTTCAAAGTCGAA
The DNA here is from genome assembly GCA_036346395.1 of Hsuehochloa calcarea. Lineage (NCBI taxonomy): Eukaryota > Viridiplantae > Streptophyta > Magnoliopsida > Poales > Poaceae > Hsuehochloa > Hsuehochloa calcarea. Next base: position 80,981,313 of record CM070593.1, on the reverse strand, counting down.
ATCATCATACACACATCACATCCATCGAATCGCCTAGTCTCTCGCATCAATCAAGATTATCTTTTCCGGGATCCATCGAATCACCTAGTCTCTCGCATCTCACATGCCCAGTGATCTCTATGGACTAGCTAGAATCGACGACCAGACGAGTCTCCCTCTTTCTCTGGCTCTTGAGTTGACTTTTATCTCTCACTCGCACTCGCAGTCGCACGACTCTAAGTGATAAATGATGTGAGAAACAATTTAACGCTCCTGTTGCACGGCTCTTGAGGCACGATGCGCTGAGCACTCGTAAGGCTATGTCTCCTTGGACCCCTTCTTTCGGTTTAGCTCAACGGCCTGAGCTAATTAGGTCTTTTTGGTATGTTAAAGCATGCGGATATGCATAGCTCAAAGTTAATTGTTGAATTTATGCATGATACGAATTGAGATACGAATTTTATTTTTTACTTCAACTCATATTTTTATTTTTATAAAAAAATATTTAACGTACCACTATAAATATATTCATACAGCGGAACGAGGAAGAGTTTCGCTGTGTAGATCACTCTCCGGATCAGAATTCATGCATAGATATACCGGCTGACCCAGGTGGGCGCCTCCGTCTGGGTGTACGACGACGTCCGCGGCCGCCACGCCACCGGCAATAGGTTATTGTACGCCTCCATCCTGCCGGTCGTCGTCGCCGTCGGCCTCTCGGCGGTTTCGCTGCTCTGGTAAGTGTATACAGCTGAGCCGAGAGCTAGGTTCTTGTACATATATGCCTCCGTCGGGTCACTCCACATCACTGCTGCCGGCCTCTCGATCGGAGGAGCCAACAATAATTAACCTATACTAGCTGTGTGTGTCAATATTAATTGTACCCTTGTTTCGTGTGTTGCTCGCTTGCTCTGCTGTTCACTTGGGTTGGTCTTGCGCCACGCAATTGAGCGGTTTGTTCTTCTTATGTAACCCACTGTATCATATATTTATAGACATCGCATCGTTCTCTCTACTTTGTCTTTGTGTTTTGTTCTGAATCGGGGACGCTCGGCTCAAGTAATTAATTGTTGTTCGAATGTATAGATGCATAACACAAGATGCCTGCAGCCTAATTATATGTTTGTAGAGTGTCCTTGCATTGCAATATAGTCCTAAGAAAAGTGAGATATACCAACAGACAGAATCCTAAGTCTTGGAGTAAACATACGCCCTCCTCCTCTCCATCTCTTCCCACCTTTCGCTATCGTTTTCGGCGGCGGCTGACGCGCGCGGTAGCGCGTCCGGCTGTGATGCGGGCCATGCGGTCGGTCTCCTTTGCCCGGCTTCCCTCGCGCGCGTGCGGTGGCCTTCCCGTCGACGGCCCGGCCGGCTCCCCTCGCGGGCGGAGGTCCTTGGCCTCGTTTGGCTCCGGCTCTGCGCACAAACGAGGCCAAAAACTGAGAGGTAGATATGTCCTTTTTTGTGAGTATTTATACCTCGGGGGCGGAGGTATATTATATATGCTCTTCTTGATGGATATATCCTTTTGTGAGTATTTATGTTATTTCCTATGAACACTGAATATTCATCATTTATGTAATTAGAATTGAATGACAACTTTCCTAAAATCACATCATTTATTTCAACAGGTTGTACGTACGTGAAAGGAAAGTATTGACTAACCGAAAACTGAGAGGTAGATACATTGAAGCATGCGGATTTGCATAGCTCAAAGTTAATTGTTGGATTTAAGCGTGATACGAATTGAGACATAGTATGATACGAATTTTGTTTCTTACTCCAACTCATATTTCTACTTTTATAAAAAAAAAATTTAACGTATCACTACAAATATATCCATACAGTGGGGAGAGAAATTATTGAGTTTGGTTGTGTAGATCAGAATTCATGCACATATATACCAGCTGGGTGACACAACTCACAAATGTAGTGATCGACGAGAGAATAGCCTGCAAATCTTCCGCGACAGACAAGACATGCATAGCAATCGTTTGTCCGTGAACATACTAGGTACATAGGCATAGGCATGGCAGACATCCATAATTGGCATGGCAGACATCCATAATTTCATATTCTCGTATTTTACCATTGCATTCCAACTATTTTTAGCATGTTTTACCAACGCAACCTCTCTCTCTTTTTTTTTCAAGAGGCATAAGTAGGACATAACCCCAACCCCAACCCCAACTGTGTGAGTGTATACGTACTTGCCTGTAGCGGGGCCGGGGAGGGCATTCTCCAGTTTCATGCCGTCCATCCCTACGCTGCACTCTGTAGACCAAAACACAGCCGCACTTACGTCCTCAGCATCATCCGCCACATCAGAACTGAAGATTGATTCCAATTCCCACATCAAAACAAGCGGCACTCAACATAATACAATTCACATCAAATAGACTTAACAGCAACACAAACAACAGATCGACGAACATAAGGAGCTGAATGCTAAGTATCAGCAATTCAGCACAACAAATACTTGCAGTCACGTTGGAGCAAATTTGGAGTCAAATTACACTATTACAGAAGACACATTTGGAGCATGATCATGTCCACAGGTATTAGGGAAGGAAAACTGCACTCCATCATGTATGCTAGGAATGATCTAGCTTTGACATGGGGATCTAAAAAAATAGTTACCGTTGGCAAATTGAAGCTCTGCTGTTACTTTCACATATATACCATCTTTCCAATTATGTTTGTTGCCCATCAATCATGAGATAAAAGAATGCTTAAGCAAACCCTAGAAAAGAGAAACATAAAGGAAAGAGAAAACATCTTCAGATCCTCACCCCTGTTTAAAATTTAAATATTTATCTGGGATTGGAGATTACATGCCCAGTGTTGCAAAAGCCTTTAGATGTTAGCATCCTCTAATATGTGCTGCATATTTGCAACTACTGAATCCTAAAGAATTCTTAACATTTTTAAGCAAAGATTTTCTGGAAGCTCACATTTCCACACACGTCAAAGTATTGGACATACATCTTCTGTTACTGCACACAAACCTGCATGGCCATTTATTTGGCACGTGTATCATGCATTCATGCTCTCCAGTGAAATCACATATTAAACATAGCCCCTATCATAGACCAGAAAAATTGCTGCATATCTGCATTTGAAAGGCTGTTACAGGCTTACAGCACATTGTGCTTGAAGTTTCTGCGGGCAAATCCCCAACTAGCCATTATACTTTGACACCTTGGAAGTTCTCAATTTGATCTTTCATGAAACAACCAATCCTGAGAGGAATTCCAATATGGCTTCTTCCAAGAGGTCAAGATGTAACATCCTGGCTATCTGTTTTCCCACCATATTGATGTCATCACCAACTTCCAGCCAGTTTGGATCGAGAACCTTGTCATCAGGATGTCCTATGGCAAGCTCCTCTTGCTGCCTGACCATCATCTGCCAAACCTTCTCAACGGGCCCTTCAGGGCCCCAAATAGGCCTGCACTTTCTAGAATTCACCCACGGGTGCACATCGATCCATGGTGCAAGGACCTCGGGAAGAACAGAATTCACAAGATCAAACAGAAGCCTCCTCTCTGACTTTGCCCATGTGGCAATCTCATTGTACTTCCTCTCAAGCCTGTCGAAGATATGAGGGCCAACAGGGCAACCAGGTAAGTGCCATGACTTGCACAAGAGCTGCCGGTCAGTGACTATCATACCGGAGCTTATAAGTATGTCAAGGAGATATGAGAAGTCCCTGTCCTCCTCAACCTGAAATGCCTCCAAAGATTGGTGAGAATAATTGTCATCATCACTAGACATGGAGACTTCAGGTTCATCTCGGAGTTGACAGTCGTCTATTCGTTTCTCAACATCTGAGGTCAACAAAGAAGCTTCAACTAATTAAAACATGATGCAAGAAATTGCTTAAACATATTTGTTTCAGTAAATTTGTCATAAATAACTGTACTATTCAGTATTGGCAGGTCCAGAAATATGCTTTGAAATGCTCAATTTAACGCTACTTTCTAATTATTTTTTGAGCAATACTTGATGAATAAGTCCCTGTACTGTGGTCTTTGTGGGGTAGGCTTGTACAGCAGCTTTAAGGACAGCATCTTGACTGTCATAGGACAGCATCTTGACTGTAGCTTTAAGGACAGCATCTTGACTGTCATAGGACAGCATCTTGACTGTCATAGGACAGCAGCTTTAAGGACAGCATCTTGACTGTCATAGGACAGCATCTTAACTGTCATAGGACAGCATCTTAGGATAGCATCTTAGCATATGCTTGGCTGGTTGACAGCCTATAAATATGTATCCCCAACCTCTCGGGTTGGCATGGCATTGTGTTAGAAATAAACAAAGAAAAAATTGCCTCATCTCCAAGTGTCATCCTCTCCATGAGAGTAAGGATCTTGCTAACACCAACAGCAAGACTCCAGCGAGTAACAAGTGGTATCAGAGCCTTACTATCCTGTAGCTTGAGCATCTCTTGCTCATCTCCGTCTCCGGCCTCGCAGCAGCCCCAGCCGGTAGCAGCAGCAGCTCCGGCTGTCCCCGCTCACTCCTCTCCGGAGACGGGCAGCAGCTCGTCAGAAGCAACCCTCTCTCCACGCGACAGCCCCCCAGTAGCGCGCCATGTCCGCAGGGCAGTCTCAGCGCTCGGTCGCCTCGAGCACTCGGCGTCGTGACGGCGAGCTTCGCCAGCAGCAGAGCAACATGAAGCGGCAGCGGCGGCAGAGAGATTGCGGCTGCGGAAAGGCGCTGGTCGGCGGCGGCGAGCGGCAAAGAATGCGAGGCGGAGGCGGCGGCGGCAGGCAGATGCAATGGTGGCGTTAGCCGGAGGCCATATCCACGATGATGCCAGCCGACGCGGACCTTGAGCGGCGGGAGAGGGAGGCAAAGAGTAGAAGCGAAGTACGCGCGATGGCGACGACGCCACGACGCGCCGCGGCACCAGACAGGCGCGGACGCGCGGTGGCGCTCTGGAGGAGCGCGCAGACGGCGGCGACGACGGTCGACGGAGAGCGCGGCCTTCACAGCGACGCGGCTCTCTCCCAGACGGCATCGTGGTCACCACGGTACCAGCTATCGTCGGGGCGTCGGCCCGGCGGCGGGTGGCCTACCCTCACCAAGACCAACTATGTCGAGTGGGTCGCGGTGATGAGGTAAAGCTCAGTCGCGGCATATGTGGATGCTGATCCGATGCGGCGACGTCGACTACGACCAGGGATCGACGAATGCGGATGCTCTCATCGCCGCTGATCCGCCGAGATGCGCTTCTAAACACCAACAAGCGGATCGCCAAAGAGGCTTGGGGCGCCATCGCCGCAAAGACGACGGCAGCCGACCGCGCCTGCAAGTCTACATTGCGAGCACCGCGCGGAGCGGGAGCACCCGCCTTCAAGCCGGTGCGAGGACGCGATGACTTTGCTCTCGTCTCAACACTCTGTTGCGGTAGGTGCGGTTCGGCGACGACACCTACGGCGAGGAGAGGCGTGGAAAAGCTCTTCCGCCGCGTCCCGAAGTACAAGCGGACGGCTCGCTCGATCGAGTCTCTCTGGATCTCTCACGATGACAATCGAGGAGGCGTTAGGTCGCCTCAAGGTTGTTGGCACGATGAGCCACAACGCCTCTCGGGACCCGTCTCCATTGGCGGAAGCTCCTCCTCGCTCGGGAATGATGGGTCGCCGGCCAAGGTGACGGAAGAAGGGAGCCTTCTTCCACGACAGCGGCGCAAGCATGGCAAGCGCGGCAAGCGCGCAAAGACGCCGAGCATGGGCGCGAGGACGTCTTGAGGTAATGATCGTGGGCGCCAGGCGCGCGCCGCCGCAAGCAAAAGCCGACGAGAGGCGACTCTTGCCACAATCGCGGCAAGCTTGGCCATTGGGCGAGGATTGTCGGCACCACGACGCGGCCAGCCCACGCCAGCGCAGCGGAGGAGGAGGAGCGGCCGGCTCTGTTCATTGCTCATGCGAGCATCGAACTACCTCCGGCTGCCGGCCGCGATGGCTCTCCTCCACCTTGACGAGCCAAAAGCACATGCCTCCTCGGCTATGGCTCGGCCACGACAAGATCCGGGCGGTGGTGCCTCGACACGGCGCCACCCATCACATGACCATCAACGGAGTTCTTCGCCGAGTTTGACTCGGCGTCCGAGGCTCATCAAGTTTGGGACGCCTCGCGTGGAAATCAAGGGCGTCGGCTCCATCATCTTCACCACCGTGTCGGGTGAGCACGGGTTGCTCACGGCGTCTACTACATCCCCGATATGCGCAACTCCATCATCGGCTTGGGACGGTTTGGATGAGAACGGCTCAGCGTGTCGAGATCGAGCACGAGGTCGCTGCGGTTTGGGATCTTCGCCGCCGCTTTCTTGCCAAGGTAACGAGGCGCAAACCGACTCTACATTCTTCACGTGCCGGTGGCACAACCCTCTGTCTCGCCGCTCGTCGGACGACGAGGCGTGGCATAACCGCACGCGCTTTGGGCACCTTTCACTCGAGGCCACAGGCGGCTCGGTGCCATGGAAATGGTGCGAGGCTGCGGTGCCTTGACCATGTGAGCGATTCTGCGACGTCTGCGTGTTAAGCGAAGCGGGCGACTCCTTCCCCAAAGAAAGAGTTTAAGCCAAGGAGAGGCTCGAGCTCGTGCGGGACTTGTGTGGCGGTGGCGCGGCCACACCGGAGGACGACGCTACTTCCTGTTGCTTGTCGACGATCTCTCCGCTACATGTGGTGATGGTCCTCGGCGGCAAGGAGAGAGCTGCGGGCGCCATCGAGCGCCGCAGCCGCCGCTGAGGCGAGCGCGCGCAGTGCGCGTCTTTGCGCATGACAACGGCCGGCGGCGAATTCACGGCGGTGAATTCACGTCGTCTTCGGCGATGAGGGCATTCAGCGCCACTCTCCGCTACCGTCTGACCGCCGCAGCGGTGTGTCGGCGAGCGCAACAGACGGTTGTGGGGATGGCTCGGCCCTCCTCAGCGAGGGGGATGCCATTGCCTTCTCGAGAAGCGGCGGTGGCGGCCGTCTACATCCTCAACCGCCGCCTACCAAGGCGCTTCGATGGCGAGGACGCCGTCACGAGGCTTGGCATGGGCGCAGCCGGCGGTCTCCCTTGCGGGTCTTCGGCCCTCGCGTTCGCCAAGGAGCTTGGTCACATCGGTAAGCTCGGCGGCGGGAGCACTCGGGAGTGGTCATCGGCTACGCGGAGGCTCGAAGGCCTCACGCGTCTCGACCTCGTCACACGCAGGGCCCGCATCTCGCGTGGCGTTGTGTTCGACGAAGGGCGAGGTGGGCGTGGACAAGGCGGTGGGCGGCGGTTCGACTTCGACTCGGGGACTTTGTTGTCGACTACGTCCATTTCGAGAGAGTCGGTGAGCTAGCGGCTCGTCTTTCCGAGCTCGTCCGCCTCGACACCTTGCTCGCCACGGCTCGGCGAGCTCCACCACCTTCGCAGACCGGCCACGCCACGCCTCTCCGCACCGGCTCACCACTCTCCTCGCCGAGGCCACACCACCGGATCGGCCCGATAGCTTCGGTCCACGACGAGCGGCGCGTGGTGGAGTTCGCTTCTCACTGTCTCACGACAAGGACCGCGTCGGCGCTACCACGACGACGAGCCTCTACGCTTATCGTACCATGGACAACATCCTCGGCGGCGGCCCATCCTCGGATCGGCGCAAAGACGACTTTGAGGCGAGTTGCACTTGGCGTCGCGGCGGCGAGCCTCGTTCGCCAGCCGAGGCGGAGGAGAGCGCGCATGGCGTGTCGCGATGAAGCGAGAGATGGACGCCGTCGAGCGGAACCGGACGAGGGAGACTGGCGGATCTTCCAGCCGGCCACCGCGCAATCACCCTTAAGTGGGTGTTCAAGCCGAAGCGGGATGGCCGCGCCATCATCAAGCACAAGGCTCGCTTGGTGGCACGAGGCTTCATGCGGCGGAGAGGTCGACCGATGGCGCCTTCGCACCGCGGCGCGCATGGAGTCCGTTCGTCTTCTCCTCGCACTTGCAGCCCAGGAGGATTGGCGCGTCCATCACATGGACGTCAAGTCCGCCTTCCTCAACGGCGACTTGAAGGAGGAGGCCTCGTCCGTCGGCCGGATTCGTCATCCCCGCAAGGAGGGCAAGGTTCTCCGCTGCGCAAGGCCCTCATGGCTTGGCGGCAGCACCACGAGCATGGAACGCTAAGTGGACTCCACCTCAAGCAAATGGGGTTCCAGCAGAGCGCACACGCAGGCGGTCTCTGCGGCGGGGCAAAGCGGCAACGCCTGGCGCGGGCGCGTCGTCGACGACTGTTGATCACCGGCTCCAGCGAGGCCGAGGTCGAGGAGTTCAAGGCGGAGATGAAGACCGCATTCGGATGAGCGACTTGGGGCTCCTCTCTTCTACTCGGGATCGAGGTCCACCAGGCGACTCCGATATCTCCTTCGGCAGATCGGCCACGCCAAGCGCACCGTCGAGTGGCGGGCTCACCGATCGCAACCCACCCACACTCTCATGGAGGAGAGGTGGCCGAGTCGTGAGAGCACGGCGGAGGAGGTGGGCGCGACGCAAAGACGGCGCATCGTGGGCGCTTCGCTACCTCGTCCACACGCGTCAGATTTGGCGTTCGCCGTCGGCTCGTCGGTCGGTTCATGCAATGGCGGCCGACGACGAGCATCGCGGCCGTGAAGAGGATCCTCCTACGTTGCGGGCACCTCCGACTACGGCTTGCACTACCCGAGGTGTCCGGCCACGGCGCGCTTCATCGGCATGCAATGACAATGACCACGCAGCGACATCGACACGGCAAGAAGAGCACAAGCGGATTCTCTTCTTCCTCGGCAAGTGCCTCGTTAGTGGCGGTCGATCAAGCGGCCAGTGGTGGCCCTGTCGGTGTGAGGCCGAGTACATAGCGGCTTCCACCGCTTCGACTTCAGCGCCTGCTCGCTCGACCGCTTGGTGATCTCTCAGCGGAGACATCAAGCGGTGGCGCTCGGGGTGGGCGACAAGTCCGCTCTGCTCGCAAAGAACCCGTTTTCCACGAGCGAGCAAGCACATCCGGGTGAAGTACCACTTCATCCGAGGCTGTTTGGATGAAGGCAGCATCAAGGCGAGCTACATCAACACCACGGATCAACTTGCGGACACGCTTTCTGAAGCCTCTTGGGAGGTAAAATTCCTCGAGCTCTGCTCTAGGATCGGGATGGTTCAACTCTCCCACAAGACGACGCACAAGACTTAGGGGGAGAATGATGAATAAGTCCTTGTACTGTGGTCTTTGTGGGGTAGGCTTGTACAGCAGCTTTAAGGACAGCATCTTGATCGCCATAGGGCAAACATCTTGATTTGTAGCTTTAAGGACAACATCTTGACCGTCATAGGACGGCTGACTTTAAGGATTGTGATCTTGGTGTCATAGGGCGAGATCTTGACCGTCATAGGACAACATCTTAGGATAGCATCTTAGCATATGCTTTGCTGGTTGACAGCCTATAAATATGTATCCCCAACCTCTCGGGTTGGCATGGCATTGTGTTAGAAATAAACAAAGAAAAAATTGCCTCATCTCCAAGTGTCATCCTCTCCATGAGAGTAAGGATCTTGCTAACACCAACAGCAAGACTCCAGCGAGTAACAATACTATCTAAAGTATGTTAATTACCCATGATGCTTCAGTCAGGTGCTATATTGTACTTGTTTAGCTTGATTTACGAATCATTTGTATTAACTTCCATATTTTAGTATAACTGACAATATACACAAACTCAAAAGTCAAAAGTACATGTGGCTGAAGTATAGCCTTTTCCTTTTTTTACTGGGAAAAGTTAGTTCGTCTCACTTACTAGGCATGTCTTGCAAGTCATACTTGAAGTATTCGGAACAACAACTGTCTTCGTCAGTTGGAGGCTCGAGAATGGACACTGGGCTTGGTTGCTCAACCTCTTCAAAGCCTTTACGAGACTTTGCCGCATCAGTATGGTTAGAAAGAGTTATGGATTCATGGTCACGACAATGAAAAGGCAATGTTGACACCTAAAAAAACAGGGAAACACTTGGATGAGTGGTGATCCACAAACTGACTTCTCCGCATGGCAGAAAGGATCGTTGTAAGGCTCCAAACTTGTCAACAGATGAAAATTGCATTAGAGCCCAGTGCATGACATTTGACAAAATGAAGGTCAAATCAAATACATCACTCTGCTATACTGGAATGACAACACCAAGTACTCTACTATACTGGAACAGTACACATATACGCTCAAGAAAAGACCAAACTACTAATGTTGACGACAAAAAATCATGAAATAAGAATATGATTCAGGAGCAGTAATTCAACTGAAACCTTCTTATTGCAACAAAAAGAAAAAGAACAATGTTTATGTTTCTGACTTCATAGAGAGTTTTTTTTTCATTTCAGAAAATACTTAATACTTTGAAAAGCAGAAGAATAACACACTCTAATGTTAAACAAAAAAATCATGGAATGGGAATATGATTCAGGAGCAGTAATTGTACCCTTGTTATTGCAAAAAGAAGAAGAGGCAATGTTCATGTTTCTAAGTTTGTAGCATAGGTTTTTTTGTCCTTTCAGAAAAATGCTTAATTCATTGAAACAACAGAAGAATAACAAAACAGTATGCCACATGCAAGCAAAGTATTCACTCTGTTTCTTTTTGGTTTACTAAATTCGTGGAAGTAAGGACGTGCAGACCTTTTGTTCCCTAGATAATTGCAAGCCAAATGCGAAAGCTACAGTTTCAGCAGGCTTTTGCACTAAGTCCTCGTCTGTTGTGAACAATACTTTCTCATTTATGTAGTCAGAAGTTGAAAAGTTGTCAGCTAGACGCCATGAATGACTTCTGGAATCATCATGAGAAGGAGAAGCAGGTCTCCACCGCTCCAAGGTAGAAGCATTCCTCAACTTATCTTGGCTGACACTGGCAAATTGCTTCAGTATTGGTTTTCCCCCCAAAGAATCGAAGTGAAACTTACCACTGTTGTAACTAATGGATGCATTTGGAAAATTTCCACTGTGAGTGAACCCTTCGCAAGAAGAACTCCTGTCCAATGAGCTATGAAGAGGCAATGGAGGTGCGTGCTTGGGTAAAACTATAAAGCATCCTTTCTTGCTGTAACCATTGCCCCGGTCAAGTTTATTGTGTCGAAATTGGACATGTGAGTCCGAATTTCTCTTTAGCCTCTCTGAATCAGATAAAGCAAACATCTCTGCAAGAGTTTTCGAACCAGCACCAGCTTCCTCATACTTCCGGCAGATTTTCCAGGGTGAGCTATTTGATGATGACTTGTAGCTTTGCCTGGAGTTAACATCACCGCTGGCATACCTCTGAGGTGATCCGGTAATATTCATATCTACCATGTTGAATTGATCAAATGATGATTCCTGACCCTTTAACAGTGGATCAATGTCATTGCTAGTCAAGTATCTTTCTCTTTTTATTCTAGACACATCAACATCTTCAGTGTCTAGAAGATGTTGAGAGACCCTTTCTTTGTTCAGCAGAGCAAACTCAGCCTGCTTCTGTTTCCTATCTCTCCTGCAATTATTATCGACATGAGAGTGGTACGGCATGGATAAAGAGTTCTCTGCATCATAGCCTTTTCCCAGGCCTGGCTCCAAAACAACAATGCTGTTGAAATCTCCATGATTTCCTCTCGTTGAATTGCTGATATCTCTAAGTGAAGAATTAGCTAAACCGACAGGGTACTTCCTGAAAGTACTTGCAGTATCTTTCTCATATTGGTGATTTAGGGAGTAACTCACATCGTTGGGGCACTTCTCAAACAAAGGATTGTTTATTTCTAGTGAGTTTAAGCGACCCAAGCCATTTCTGTACTCCACATTGTTATCAAATGTTTCATTGCCATAGGGAGACTTTGTTGGCATAAGCTTTTTTAATTTCAGCGCACTTCGCTTCAAGCTTGGCAACCCTTTAGGGAAATGATAAGGCCTCTCTTTTGTGACAGCCTCTGGTGGCTCCTCCGACACTTCAAAGACATCCTTGAATTCTTGGTGCCGATTATTGGCTATATAAGCAGGTGGCAATACATCAATTCCCATCAGTTTTGCAATCACACTAGGTGATGATCGTCTTTGCTCTAATTCTTTCAATAGATCTTTCCCAACAAGTATTTTGGTTGGACAGCTGCTACTTCTCCGTGGTCTGCACTCCTTATATTGATGCCCAAGCTATAGAAATTATCCACAAAAAAAGGAAGCATGTTTCTCAGTGCTTGAATTTTGACTTTTGATTACAAGATACTGATATAAAACCATTCACTTTGAAGAGGAATATAATGAACAGCAAGAGGTAACTCACTGAAATCTGCTCCATCTTGAGTGGCTGTATGGAGAATCAATTGAGAGGAAAGGTTGCTACATCATCTCAACTGAAGTGCTTTGTTCCTACAGATGTATATGGAAAATTTGTAAAGTTCTGATTATTCTATATATTTAGGAATAAATCTCAAGAATAAGCATAAGATGGAGAGAGAATTTTAGTACAATATCACTCAATTATCCAAGCTGATTGAAGTACCACTAAAACTTGCTTACATTGGTGACTTTGCTATTATTGAGTTACTGATTTAGGAAGTTTTATCCTTGTCTATCTCGGAGCAGTCCATCGCTCTTCATTGCCATGGCAAGAACTCAGACAGTGGCCATGAGCAGCACAATTCTGACATTCAGGAGTGAGCAGAACCTGCAAGGCTGTGGCAACCTAATGTCCGTTGTGGGTGATGAACACACCATGGTTGCACAGGTGTCGTGGATGTCAGGAACATGTGGCGGCTCTGGTGAAGATGGCTTGCTACCCTCACTACCACTAGCAGCTAGGACTCTGGCTTGTAGGATCTCGACGGCTAACGGAGACGAGGCACGAGTTGCTTCACAACATTTAACCAAAAAATGTTGCTTCCTGTGTTTGCACTTTGCTCGCCTATAATAGAGCAAGCATGCTGGACTGACCGGAGAGCAGAGCAAACTGTCCAAGAACATTGAGCATGGCAGATCTCTATATGCAAGGGCATTTCTTGCCTAAAACAATTCAATTAAACTAGTGCCATACTAGAACCAACAAATTATGACATAACAACAGCATCAACTCCACAAGGTACACCCAACTACAGCATTTTAATGCGACATTCTAAGCAAACAGGGTGGCAGTTGAAAAATGTAAAACCAAAAAGGTGTAAAGTGCTGAACTCAATACCTTTGTAGGCGCAGCATCTGAAAGCCTTTCTTTACCAGAAAGTGTTTGCCCTTAGCTTATAAATTAGTCGCCCAAAAGGTGACCACGACCAGATCTTGCGGCCAACGGGGAAGATAAAGTCGAATAGGGGAAGCCGGAGTTTGATATGAGCAAGCACGGGAAGATCTGGTCGCCCGAGGAGTTGAGGAGATGGTCACCTTCGAGGTCGCAGCCGGAGGAGCAGAAAGAGAGAGCGGCGGTGTGGCTTTGGGTGGAGAGTTTTGGGGGCGGTTTTGAGGGGGGCGGCAGTAGGTGGATGGGTGGCACGTTGGTGAAGGTGGTGGCTGCCGGCGAGTATGGCCGGCCCTCGCCAGTAAGGGAGAAGAAGAGGATCCTATTCGAGCAGGTTTTCCTCGCCGGAAAAGCGAAAAGCGACACGGCGAGATCTTTATCGGCAAATGAGATGCAGAGATGCGACGCGCGCGCGCTCGCGCTTCTCCTAGAGGAACCGCACCGGCGCCGCAGCTTTTCTCTTTTGCTGCCTTTTTTTCCCCTTTCTCCTCTCGCTCTCTCTCTCTCTCTCTGTGTGTGTGTGTTGGATTTGGGAGAAGGAAAGAGACGAGCACAGAGCACAGCAACGGTTTGGGAGCTCGGGGCCAATCGCTACGCGGAAACGCTGGGTTAAGCCGTCAGATGCTACATGTTACTGACATGTGGCCCTGTGCGATCAATGGCCCACCATTCAGTGTGATGTGAGGATGCGGCGCGGTTGGTCGTTGCGGAACTGGGTGTGCTGACTGGATAAGGAATTAATTGGCGGCGTCAGATGAACTGATTAAATGCGAGGAGTTAAACTTGCTAAGCTCACCGGGAAACGTACACAGATCGTTGCTACAGTTCAACGGGACAGGCGGGCCCGCTCGCAACGGGCCATTAGGAGAAAGCAACGCCTCACCCACGGGGAGCGAGCCGCGTGGCTGTAGCGTTTGGCTGCTGCTACTTTCTGTGCTGCGCAGGTGAGGAATCTGGCTGTGGGCACCCAGCAGTGCACCCGTCTTGGACGCTTCCCTGTACGTTTGCGGTGAGGTTGATAAGATTTTCGGTCCCGTTTCATTCTAGGTCAGTTTTATTTGTCTAATTATGCTTATAGTATTTTGTCAGGTTATAGTGGACCTGCTGACGATGGTCCACTTAACAAGTAGATTCGGAGTTCTCGTGTTTCCAGCCGCGGATCTAGGAACTACGCAGCAAATTTGAGTACATAGAGTGATACATTTTTCGGCTAAAACTAGCTTTCATCTATTATAATTTCTCTTTCTTTGAGTTTTATGAAAGCGGGGTGGGAGTTGTACTCGTAATATTAGTTTTGGGGAAAGCTAATTGCTTTGTTACGTGTGGTTTTGTCCTATCCTAACCAAGCAATGTTTTAGGTTGTTAAGACCTAAAGTTTAGTTTAACAAAATATTGTTTTAATAAACTCGAGATCCAAACAATCCCTAAGGTGCAAGAAAATGTACAAACTATATTAATTCTGGTATTTATATCGAAGGTTAGAGCATTTAAGTAAATTTGGATAATTGAATTTTTGGCGTGAATTTAGAAAGGTGAGTTACCATGGGACATCTTGAATACTTAAGCTGCAGTTTTGATTACATAGTACAAGAGGACTTACTGTTAATTACTAGGAGAGAATGCAACTTACCCCAAATTTTCGATTGTTTCCAAGCCCTTAAAGGGCTTGCTTGTAATTTCATAATACAATAGGGTGTCAGCTCCATCAATGCATATTTACAGTAGACAATGTCAACTATCAAGTATTACGGTATGGCCTATTTCCGAGTGAGAGAACAGGGACTCGAGATTGACATTATCTGTTTATTAATTCCATTTGGCAAAACAAGCCCCACTGAGTATCCGTGATTGATCTTTGCACAACAGAGATGGATAGAAGATACGAATAGATTGGTCTCGGCTTGCCGGTGGCGTGAACAGAGTTTGCGCGCCTTCAAAATACGAAGAAAAGGTACAGGCGAGTGCACAAAGCAATACCCCTCCTAAGATAGCAGCACAGGCAATGACAATATGACATGCAAAGTACACGCTTCAGTCAAATCAGCAGTATACACACATTCCAGGCTTAATCAACTCCCTCGCAAAAGTAGGCAATAATCAGTGGTCTTCTGCCCTTAATTAGTTGCTGCTATTCTGCAACCCCATTTGTTCTCTTATGCAGGAGCTTTGCAGGGCAGGAACAAATCTGATCTTTCTTGTCTCCTGTTGGCATTCACAGATTTCATGGGCAGTAGCATCTTTCAGCAAGCAGCTCAAGTCTGACCAAACTCAGAATGCCTTCACAGGAAAGGTTGCAGTGAATAAAACAAGCAAAGTAGCAGTAGCAGACGAGCAAAACAAACACAAACGGCTGGGCTAGCTAGCTCCTCGAGTGTCCGTCCATGCGTGCATCCAAAATTCTGAGCTGTCCCAGCCGATCGTGTGATTTGAAATGCTCTTGGTTTGAATTTTTCGCTACCTCCGGTTATCATGGAGATGGAAGTAGTGAATCACAGGTGTAAAGGGAATTGTAGCGGTAGGATGAAAAGGGACGGTCGGTATTGAGGAAAAGAGAGCGTCGGTTTTGGCTCTTTATTATGGCATGCTCCCTCCGTTCTTCTTTATTTGATGTTTTTAAGTTTTCACTATTTTTGAGACGTGACTTTAACAGTTATTTTTAATAAATTTATATTAAGAGTAAATTTCGCCAAAACCCCATATTTTGAGGCAAAAGTAATGCGAAACCCCATGTTTTACAATTATTTTCAAGGAACCTCAGGTTTTGGGGTGAAAGTTTCGTGTAACAACCTGTTTTCGGACTAGGAACAGTAAAATTCAGGTTCAAACTTCAAAACTCAAGTTTTGCTTTAGTTTCAAATATCAAAATCCTTAGTTTTCAAATCTCATTTCTCCCCCTCCCTCTCTCCCCTTTCTTTCCTAGATCCCCCCTATGCCTCTCAGTGTCGCGCCCCGAATGCCTGAGCGCGTGTCCGTCCGGCTCCCGTGCGGCTCTCCAGGGCGCCTCGCGTCACTTGTTGTCGTGTCGTGCGATTTTCCCGCCTCCGCTCCCGCCTACCAGCGCCACATCCCATCGTCTCTTCTCTACCGCCCCAGCGCACCCTCGGCCGAATTTTGTCGTTGATTTTCAGGAACCGCTGAATTTCCCGATCTTCCTCAGCTCCGACCGTGACCTTTCCCACCGCCGATCTCGTTGCTCTGTCGACCTCCGGATGCCATTCTTGGCTTGGTAAGGTCCTTGAGCCCCCGCCTACCTCATGCTTCCACGATCTTTTGTCAAGAAGCGCCGAAGCTCCATCTTCATTTTTGGTCGTGTCGCTGCCGCCGCTCCCTGTTGTTGTGCCGCTGCTCCAGCGATTCTCCGATGTCGCCACCACCATCACCAGCTCCGCCTCGGCGAGGGCAACCCATTTTGGTCGCTACCCCACGCCACCACCGCCTCCGACGAGCCGTGCCCCAACTCAGCTATTCCTTCTCTGTTTTGTCGGAAAACCAACATCACTGTAGCGCGTTTAAAACCAGGGGATTACTGTTGGGAGTTAAGGTTAATCAATGATTAGCCGGTTTTTAATGATGCCTTAATGCCGCTTGGTCTCACTGTCGTGTGGGCCTGGTAAATAGTAATGGCAATGCTTTGTTCACTGTTTCCTCACCCAGCCACTGACAGTGGGCCCGGCTGTGGCTTGGTCCACGCACACTCGTGCGCGCCCGCACATGGACTCGGTCCATGTACTGTTTCTGTGCACTTGAGAGACTGTGTGCTGGGACCCGCCTGTCAGTGGCCATTTCTGTCTCCTCCCTTTTCCTGTTATTTTCTTTTAGTTAAAATTTCAATGAGAGACTTCAAAAAATCATTTCTCTTTCGATATAACTCCAAAAATTATGAAATTTATTTCTAAAAAATTGTAAATTCAAGATCTACATTTTGGTACTAGTTTGGTTCATTTTGGAGTTCATTTATTATTTATTTATTTTGCTTGCTTGTCTGAATGTTGGAATGTTAGAATGTGGGAATGCGGTATGAACTGCCCACATAATTTTAATGACTTAATCCTGTAATGACCTCCTAACGTACAACAGTACAACCACAAGTTTATAATAGTACCAACCTGGCTAAATAATTTGTATCCACCGATGCGAGTCGCACCACTGGAGAGACCCATGAGTTGTGTCGCCAGCTTAAGCCGTCGTGGACACAGGTCGGGTTGTTGGCTTAAGCCGCCGTGTGGCGCAAGAGGGGGTTTGGGGCATGGTTGACGCAGGTGTGTGAGCGTATCCAGTCTCAAATGAAACCTTAGCAGGTGTAACTAACACTGAGGGGTGCATTGTAAAGGTCTTGTGGTAATCTTCCTTGATTCACATGTCCAAGGAAACATGTGTACATATCAAGACAATTATCTCTTGTGGGTAAAGTGCACAGTCTCTGCAGAGTATAAACTGTTCGAACAGCCGTGCCCATGGTCACGGATGGGCATGAGAACTTACAAGAGTTAGCTCTATTTATAAAACTTTGTGGGTGGGATGATTAATGTATCGGGCTCACCTAGCCCTTGTTTTGGATCTTTCCTGGGTAGTCTTACCCAGTGTTGATATTAGGTGGGTGTAACAATCACAAAAAAAAATAAGCATAAGGTGCAGGTAACCTCATATGTTATTAATATTGCACAATTATTTTCTTTAAGAAGATATGATTTAGTTAAAATGCTAAGTGATAAGACTTTCTAACTATTATAATTAAAAATATTGCTTTGAGCAAATAAAAGAACTCGAGCCAATCCTTGTTAAACCTCGCATGTATATTATTGCATATTGTGTGTTAGCCCACGAGCACGGAAGTTGTGATCATCCTCGCTCTTTCCCCCAAACCCTCAGAACCCGCGGATCATGTAGCTTACGCCTACTGCAACGATCACGATGTCGATGGGCAAGGCAATGACAAAGAGTAGTTTAGTCCCCTAGTCTAGGTCTCGCCTCAGTCTAGCTGGCTTCGCCGGTGCTTGCGTACAACTAATATTCTCTAAGCCATTGGTTAATATCGGTCGTACATGTGCTACCCAAGTCGCTTGCCTATGGAGAGACATGCTCTACCCTTTTACTTCCGCTATCATTTTTTGCAATTTATGCAATGTACTCATTTGGCCTGTTCGGCCCCTTTTGTCTGTAATATTATGAATGGTTCGGTTTACTTCATGTATAAAATGAATCAACCATGTATCTTGTGAGCGCTACCTACTGATCCAAGGAGTAGCACAACATTTTCACAGAGGATTCTGGATTAACAAATACGGGCCTGACATTTCGAAAACCCCCGGGTATACTACTGGTAGTCCATTTTGCGTTGAGATTTGTGCAGGACACGACAGATGTCAGAGCTGTGTAGCCAGTCATCGCGTCGCCTCCTCCTCGACCACCGGCATCACTGCTGCTGAGCCTCACCCCACTGCCTCTACCGTCACTGGTGGGAAGAGAGAGAGGGGAGAGGGGAGGGAGAAGAGAGTGAGGCGTATAGATCTAGCGTTGTACGTGGAGTTTTTTGAAACATTTTGTCCCAAAATCTAGGGTTCTATTGATATATTTTTTTGTAAAATATGGAGTTTTGTGTTGTATTTGCCCCAAAACCTAGGGTTTTCTGAAATTTACTCTTATATTAATATATACTAAAGAAATTATAATATTACAAAAGTATTTTTAATTACAAATATACCCATATAGTTTTCAATTGATCCAAACGCTTATTTGGTAGCAAATGATACATCCAACGTATGCATGCTACATTTCAGAATATAATGGGGGTGTAACTCACCCACATGCTCAATGTAGCTTTATCAATGCATATTTACTGTAGATAATGTCAACTACTCCTTTTGGTTCACAGAACTAGTCGTTTTGGACATCGATACGGTCTTCAAAAATGCAACTTTGACCACTAATTATTATTGTGAAATATTAGTAAAACCCAATAAAATTATAAAAGTACATTTTGAGATGAATCTAGACATATGATTTTCATGTATTTAATCTAAATATTTAAAAAACAAGATATCAATAGCCAAAGTTTTTAAAGTTTGATTGCACGCATTCCAAAATGACTTATTTTGTGAACCAGATGGGGTTGCCTATTTCCGAGTGAGAACAAGGAATCGAGATTGGCATTATCTGTTTGTTCCATTTGGCAAGCAAGGCCAACGTCTAATGGGAAGCTAACAACACCAAAAAGCTAGAGATGCTGGCATTCAAGGTGCTCCTTTGGGATTGCAAGTTCATATAAAATGACTCAATCCATATAGGAACAATGGCCTACAAATATCTTAGAGATGCAAAACAAGCTCCACAGCCTCCAATGAGTATTCAAGGATGGACGTTGAATTGATTTTTGCACAGTAGAGATGGACGAAAGATACGAATAATCAACTCCATCACAAAGTAGTAGGCAATAATCAATGTTGTCTTCTGCCCTTAATTAGTTGCTGCTATTCTGCGACCCCATTTGTTCTCTTATGCAGGAACTTTGCAGAGCAAGAACAAATCTGATCTTTCTTGTCTCCTGTGTTGGCATTCACAGATTTCATGCGCAGTAGCATCTTTCAGCAACCAATTCAAGTCTGATCTAACTCAGAATGCCTTCAGAGGAAAGGTTGCTGTGAATAAAGCAAACTCAGTAGCAGTAGGACATGAGCAAAACAAACACAAAAGGCTGGGCTAGCTAGCTCCTCGTTTCTGTCCATGTGTGCATCCAAATTTCTGAGTTGTCCCAGCCGATCATGTGATTTGCAATGCTCTTGGTTTGAATTTTTCGCTAGCACCAGTTATCATGGAGATGGAAGTAGTGAATCACAGGTGTCAAGGGAATTGTAGCGGTAAGATGAAAAGGGACAGTCAGGATTGAGGAAAAGAGAACATCGGTTTTGGCTCGCCCTTATGGCATGCTCCCTCCGTTCTTCTTTATTTGGCGTTTTAAACTCTTTATGGTTTTGAGACGTGACTTTGACCGTTACTTTTTATAACTCTATATTAAGAGTAAATTTTGCAAACCCTCATATTTTAAGGCAAAGTTAATACAAAACCCTAGGTTTTACTATTATTTTCAAGGAACCCCAGGTTTTGCGGCAATTTTTTGAAAAACCTTGGTACATACTGGTAGTCCATTTTGTGCCGAGATTTGTGCCGGGTATCGATCCATGTAAAAGTTGTGTAGCCAGGCATCACACTGCTTTCTCCTCGGTCGCCGGGATCGTTGTCACCCCTCCCCCTACGTCGTTGCCTCTATTGTCACCTATGGGAGATAGAGAGGAAATGAAGAAAGAAGGAGAATGAGAGAGAGAGAGAGAGAGGGTAAGATTGAGAGAGGAGATAGGCGTATAGATTGAGCAGTGTACTAGGGGCCACCAATGTGTGTATATACTAAAAAAATATTATGTATTGGACGGCCCAGGTGGTGTACGTGCCATTTTTTGAAATATTTTGCCCCAAATTCTAGGGTTTCTTGGGAAAAATTGTAAACCATGGGGTTTTGTGTTACATTTTCCCCAAAACTTGGGGTTTTTTTAAATACTCTTATATTAATATATATACTAAAGAAATTATAATATTATTGGATGGCCTAGGTGGTGTATGTGACTCTTTTTTTGAAACATTTTGCCCCAAAATCTAGGGTTTCTTGAAAAAAATGTAAACCATGGGTTTTGTGTTACATTTGCCCAAAACTTGGGGTTTTCTGAAATTTACTCTTATATTATATATGCTAAGATAGAGACTCTTTTGTATTTCTTATCTATCTTTTATATTTCCTTATCTATATAGGTTATATCCCCTCGTACACCCTATATATATTGCCTACTGGGTCTCTGAATACATACACGCAATATTCATAATATGGTATAAGAGCAAATGTTAGGTTTGGGGTTTACTATAGCCGTTGTTCGTCTTCATTTGCCACCCCAGGAAGAGCTTCTCCCCGGGCGACCTCTCGTCCTGCTCGCTCATTGCTCCGGCGTCGTCCCAACGGCACACCTTCGGGCCTCAATCTGCCGACGTCGCTTCTTGCCTGGAGGTCACCGCGCCTCCGTGCTTCATCTTCATCTGCCCCGGATCTGCGCCACCTCTGCTTGTTGGGGCTTCGTCTCGGATCCGCGCCGCCGGAGCCTGGCTGCTCCGCTTGCGCTTGCCCCCTTCGTCGAGCTTTCGAATCTCCTCCTCGATCGTACCACGCATCTCTATGAGCAGCGCCGCGTCCATCTCCAGCATGCCAGTCACCAGCGACTCATACAACACCGCCATATCGTCAGATTTGACCACAGCAAGGACGTCGGCCCAGAGGTCGACCTTGGCGAGGTCGTCGATGTCAGGGTGCGAGACCAGGAATAGCTTATGCGCTAGCACCAGGTGCGGCTGCTGCTTCCCTTCCTCGTCTCCACCGCCCATCTTGCGGCCGCAGACTCATCTCGCTTTTCTTTGACCGCAAGAGGAAGAGGAAAGCTTCTTTAGCTGTGTTTCTATCGGTGGAGAAGAAGTCTTTCGTGCTTTGTACAGAGGGTAGCTTTCATCTATAATCGGAGTTGTTACGTATGTTTGTGGCTTTACCGTCAACAAACCGGGGATGAGGATGCTCAGCTTAGTCCAATCTTGTGCCTTGGAGTTGGAGCCTGTGCTTAGTCCAGACTTTCTTTAAGAAGGCCATTACATCACTTTGTTTGGGTTGCTGATGGTATTGCTTCATGATGGGTGAGCTGCCCTGGTGCTTGCTGGGTGGATGAGGAGATGGGTCTTATGCTGCTGCTAGTTATCCTTATGCCTTTTCTTTCTTCGTATCGTTTTCTTCCGTTGCGTCCATCCAAGTCCATATCACTCTATTTTTAAGTTCGTCTAAACTATGTAAGTCCATAATTTATTGTCAGTCATAGAAGCATATGAATTTCTTTGCATGACAGTAGCCGCTATTCTTTCTTTTTTTGAGCCGCTGCAGATCCGCCACCCAAGCTTTTAAGGGCGTCACGCTTCTTCCGCACTGCGTCTCCGTTGTGCTTCTTGTACATTGTACCACGCTTCTTGTGCATTGTATCGCGCTTCTTTTGCACTGTACCTTCGTTGCACTTCTTGTGCACTGTGCCCCACCGTCTTAGGCTACGATCTGCACCGTCATGCTTCTATCTATTCCTCTTCGGTTTGATTTGATAACTTTCTCTATTCATGTCGGTCATCATCTTCTTCGTTGTGTTATCGCGGTCGTCTTTACTCCCGCACCTTGTGCTTTATGGGCTATCACACGACATTGGATGAGAGGAGATCTTTTGTCAACATATTTTTCCAAGAGCTGCATGCTACGACGACATTATCAAGACTCGGACTTTTCCATATTTTAGTTTCAACCATTTCAAAATGAAATGTTATTGCATACACCTTGTATTTGAGGGGTTTGTTAGAGATATGTTAGAGATGGAGACTCTTTCGTATTACTTATCTGTCTTTTATATTTTTTTTATCTATATATGGTATATCCCTTTATACACCCTATATATATTGTCCATTAAGTCTCTGAATATATACAAGCAATATTCATAACAATATATACTAAAGAAATTATAATATTTATAAAAATATTTTTAATGACAAATCTACTCATATAATTTTCATTTGACCCAAATGCTTATTTGGTAGCAATTGTTGTTTTTGCTGGTGTAGCCATTGTTGTCGGTGGCTGTCCTCTCTTCCGTTTCTACCGTGGTTGTGACTGTTTTGTGAGTCCTTCCCCCCTGCTTCCAGTCCTGTAGGAGCCCCAGCAGCCACCATTCCCAGCTGATCCTGGTTCATCTACTGCTCATTTCTTCCCTCCATTTTCAACTTCTTTGGTAGCAATTGTTGTTTTGCTGGTGTAGCCATTGTTGCCGGTGGTTGAACCTACGACTCTTCGCGACGCATCGGTTCCTTCGTTCCCATCTCCATACAAGTGGAAGTCCCGGCGACCACTATTATCAGCTCCTCCTGGTTCATCTCTACATCTCTTTCCAAGATTTTTCCTCTTCTTCAATCTCCTCGCCTCTGTAATCAATCAAATATATTTCACAACAAAACTCTCTTATGCACTTTATTGTACCTGACTTAAGTAAGTGATCTAACCGGTTTCTACTGTTGACTGGACCACGTGCTGTTGACTAGGTGTGCGGTAGAACACGTGGCTCTCCGCGGTAAAATCACGTAGTAGGAATGTTATTTTTGTCATTACATTCGTCGGAAAGAAAGACTAGTTTTGCTATTTCATTTTAAAAATGTATCACTTTAGGCAAAGACTCGGATACTTTATCCAACAAATCCAGGATATGTGTGGCACTATTCCGCACGAAATCAATTAAGGGACCCCATAAACTAATTGCCTTGCATCGGACACCGCGGTATCATCTTCATTCTGAACAAGGCTTTTAGCACTTTTCTCTTTTGGGCTGTACTCTTGCCTGGATAATGAGCACTTTTCTGCTGCTGCTGCTGCTGAGTTCGCATTGATTCGATCCCCTGCCTGGCCATGAATTCGGTAAGGGATATAATTCATGACATTTCCACTGAAAAGAATGTAGTCCGAAATACCACTTCAAAGAAGTTTAGATTCAGCATATACCATTTCCTCTGTTATAGTGCGAATTAAAGCCTTTTCCTCATTTTTGGCAATGGGAAATGAGTATTTTTGCCCTTGTGTCCCATATTCCCATGTTTGCACTCTTCCGGGAAATACCGCTCCGTGTTTTCATGATATCGGAGATATCACTCCCTGGACTCATGCGTTTCCCGATACGACCGACCCAAGCGACGTTTGTGCGTTGTAACAGCTCTGTAAATGGGACCGTTAGAATCTTTACAGCGGTTCAGAATGTACAGTTGTAAAATTATAGTTTCAAAAGTAAGCAAATGTTTACAGCAAGAGATAAA
Source organism: Hsuehochloa calcarea (assembly GCA_036346395.1). NCBI lineage: Eukaryota > Viridiplantae > Streptophyta > Magnoliopsida > Poales > Poaceae > Hsuehochloa > Hsuehochloa calcarea. Next base: position 80,957,194 of record CM070593.1, on the reverse strand, counting down.
TTTTTATTACAGTAGTTAAAGCTTAACAACCAGTTTGAAAGCAGATGCGGGCATCCAAGCACAAATATAATATATTAGAACACAAAAGTGTGCCGAAACCACAGGTAAGCTTGGACGCAAAAGCGATCCTAATACCAGTAGTCGTTACTGTCAAACGGTTCCTCCTGATCGCAAGGATCACCTGATTCCTCCCAATATTCTTATGTTGATGTTTAGCAAGAATGAGTACAACAACCGTACCCAGTAAGTTGCATAGAAAATTCTACTTAACTACATGCTAGGATTATCAACGGAAGGGTACAGTTTTACCAATACAGGTATATGTGGAATGCAACAGTTGAATTTAAGAGCTGTACAATATTTAAAAACAGTAAGATAGTAATATGTATAGTCACATGGGTTTACAACATCTGAAATTACCAATTAACATCTGTAAAAAGCCTACTTATGCCTTATATACTGGAATCACCAATAAACACAGCTTCATTAACCGGAAACACAATGCATTCGAATACTATTGATTTATACTATGCAAAGTTACCCAATTTTACCCACAAAATATCTCATACTCACACTGTCGTATCATAGACACACAACATGTTAGCGTGTAACTGAGCTGAGATAACAAAGCATTTTTACTGCTCAACCTTTCTAATCTCTACCTAGTAGGTTCAAGGTCCATACAGCCTCGGGAGACCACTAGGCAATGGTGGAATCCGCACTCTGAGGCTGACGAGTCCATACTGTTGTGTAGTTCAGCGAGTGCCCTAACAGGCCCACTCCTGACTCACCCCACTCCGCGGCTGCTCTATCACACAAGAGCAGTTGACAGCCTGTAGATATTCAATTGGGAGAGCAGTGTACTAAGCCAAGTTGGATAAACCACGCCTTTGGTTGAGCGAGATCTGTGTCTGTTTACTTGGCACAAGGTTTTTGTCCTTACTTGACATCCAGTGAGGTGATGGGCCATTTACCAGCTCGTGGTTGTCCACCTCCGGATCTCACTGATGTCCCACGTTTATTAAGTATATTGGGTTGTCCATCCTTCTGGTCTCAACCCTTACTTTTCACTAAAACCTATTGGCTAAAAGCCAACCTTCCTTATCAGTGTTTATAAAGGAGTTTTTGTATGACATTGTAGAATATTTGTTTTTATTTCATGTGGACAAAATTTGTCAAGGTGAATATGGCCTACAAGAATGGGTAGTTTGATATGTGGGGTGAAGGGTTTTATCTATTCAACATAGCATTCCAAAGTACTATTTTTTATTGAAATAATTGGCTAAAATATACTAATGAAAATAATAGTATGAAATATATGAAAAGTAGGTTCAAAATGTTCAAGGTATGCAACTTGCCTCCTTGCTCGAAGTCTTCGAAAGGTCCTGATGTTCCTGTGTCTTGTCCTGTACTGCCCTGAGCTGGCTCGTCGGAGTCGAAACCTAGCGCAAGACACAAAAACCAAATAAAATACCTGGCTCGACAAGGAATGAGCCAAGAAAATAGATCCAAGTACAACAAAAATATAAAAAGAGATAAAAAAACAACTAAAGAGGTAAAAAGATTTATTGGGAGTTTGATATAGCTGATCAGAGTCAAGAATGGGTTTTCTGGGTTCGAGACGGTCAGAATGGGTATGACATGTCATTTTAGGGTTTTGGTGAATAGTGACATTTTACATTTCATACCTAAAATATATATTATGAACAGTAATTGATCACTAAACTTGGTTAAGAAACAATAATCCATTTTACTATTTTCAGTAAATAAACAGTGTTTTGAGTGAACAGTGTTGGGCCGAAAAGAAGTGAATAATAATTAGCTATGAACAGTAGCGTCTGTGATTATTGGGTCGAGCCCAACTGGCTCCACGGCCCGAAGGCCCACTCGGCTTGGCCTTTTAAGGCCCGAGTACGCTCGGTCGAAAGGCCAAAGCGCCTCAGCGGCACATCCGCGCGGGGAAGGGAGGGAGGCGAATCTGTGTCTGTTTACTTGGCACAAGGTTTTTGTCCTTACTTGACATCCAGTGAGGTGATGGGCCATTTACCAGCTCGTGGTTGTCCACCTCCAGATCTCACTGATGTCCCACGTTTATTAAGTATATTGGGTTGTCCATCCTTCTGGTCTCAACCCTTACTTTTCACTAAAACCTATTGGCTAAAAGCCAACCTTCCTTATCAGTGTTTATAAAGGAGTTTTTGTATGACATTGTAGAATATTTGTTTTTATTTCATGTGGACAAAATTTGTCAAGGTGAATATGGCCTACAAGAATGGGTAGTTTGATATGTGGGGTGAAGGGTTTTATCTATTCAACATAGCATTCCAAAGTACTATTTTTTTATTGAAATAATTGGCTAAAATATACTAATGAAAATAATAGTATGAAATATATGAAAAGTAGGTTCAAAATGTTCAAGGTATGCAACTTGCCTCCTTGCTCGAAGTCTTCGAAAGGTCCTGCTGTTCCTGTGTCTTGTCCTGTACTGCCCTGAGCTGGCTCGTCGGAGTCGAAACCTAGCGCAAGACACAGAAACCAAATAAAATACCTGGCTCGACAAGGAATGAGCCAAGAAAATAGATCCAAGTACAACAAAAATATAAAAAGAGATAAAAAAACAACTAAAGAGGTAAAAAGATTTATTGGGAGTTTGATATAGTGATCGAGTCAAGAATGGGTTTTCGGGTTCGAGGCGGTCGAATGGGTATGACATGTCATTTTAGGGTTTTGGTGAATAGTGACATTTTACATTTCATACCTAAAATATATATTATGAACAGTAATTGATCACTAAACTTGGTTAAGAAACAATAATCCATTTTACTATTTTCAGTAAATAAACAGTGTTTTGAGTGAACAGTGTTGGGCCGAAAAGAAGTGAATAATAATTAGCTATGAACAGTAGCGTCTGTGATTATTGGGTCGAGCCCAACTGGCTCCACGGCCCGAAGGCCCACTCGGCTTGGCCTTTTAAGGCCCGAGTACGCTCGGTCGAAAGGCCAAAGCGCCTCAGCGGCACATCCGCGCGGGGAAGGGAGGGAGGCGAAGGGCCAGCGGCGGCGATCGGCGGCGAAGGCGCGAGGCAACGCGGGGAGGCTCTACCGAGGTAAGTGCCTTCCCCTCTTGGATTTGTGCGTGTTGGGGGCTTTTGGGTGAGGGGTTGGTGGCGACAGTGAGGGGAAAGGGCGGCGCCGGTGAAGCTCCGGCGGAGCCAAGGCTGGAGACAGTGGGGGGAGGGTGTCATGGAGGGGAGGAGGTGGCGTTGGGGTGCTGGATGGGAGGGATATGGGCGGGGAGGGCGAAATCGGCTTACGGGCCTAATGGGAAAGGAGCAGAGGTGGCGGCGGTTCTGCGAATCGTTGGGCTTGAAGACGAAGGAGGGTGGGGGAGGTGTGCTGGTGATGAGGGAAGGGCATGGGGTGGTTTTTATAGCCGGCGAGGAGGCGGTGGGAGCAGTGGGAGGTAGGCGGAGTGCGCGGCGCGTGTGCGGCGAGGTGGCGGCTAGGAGGGTTCTACGCCGGGTGAGAGTGGGGAGGTAGAGGCATGGGCGCGCGGGGGTGGTGTCGCGGTGGCGGTGCTCCCTCACTGGAGCGAAGCGAGAGCTGGCGCGGTGAAGTCGCTGATTGCGACGCTGCAGGCAAAGGGACGGGAGCGGCGTGGGAGTGGCGTAGTGCTGGCGGCTCAAGGTGCGCGTCGCATTGAAGGCGGAGGGGAGGTGGCGCGGCGAGGTGGCGGCGACTGTTGCGGCTAACAGCAGCGTCGGGAAGGACGGTGGCGTGGGGGAGATGACGAGAGGTGGAGGGAGGCAGGGGAAGCGCACGACACAAAAATGCGCTTCCGGATGAGGGAGACGGGGAGACCCAAAAAGGAAAGTGGAAAAGGGTTTGGGGTTGCCGGAAAAGGGTTTGGGTTTGCCGAATTAGGAAAGAAATTGAATTCAAAACCAAAACTCAAATCAAATTTGAAAACTTTGAAATTTTGAGGATGTTTCATGCGTTTATTTCTTGTTGGCCTCCATCTTCCTGGGCGGATCGATAGTTCACACCTAAAAAGAAAATTCTTGTGTATCAGTCCATTGTCACGATTTGTTGTACTGGATGTTGTCAATTGTGTGAAATTTGAGTAAAATAAGTTCCTTTTTTGAATGGCATGAAAATTTTGGCAGAGTTGTCCCTCTAATGGCAACATAGCATTAGTTAAGCATTTCTTAGACATCAGAGTCAATCATCCCGCACGGCAAGAACGAGGCAGCCGATGAACTAGCCAAGATGGCTAGCTCAGCGCGGCCATCCCCGGCGAACAGGTACTCAAAACACCCTCAGCAGAGAGAGATGGTAACAACTATCAGCAAGCACTAATCTTAGTTTTCTTGTTAAATCGCTGGGCCCGCGCAGCTACAGTAAACACAATTGAACTCAGATACAGTAAATAGCTTTGCATAATTCTTAGTATTCTTGTTACACATACTAAGGGCTAAGCTACCAAAAATGTCGCCAGATCACTCGGCCATTTTCTCATTGCCGGACGAAATCCTTGAGCTTGGTCATCCACCGGACGTACTCCTTCGCCTGCTTGGTCACCATGTAATCGTGCATGAAGTTGGTGGTCGGGAGCGTGATCCCTCGCTGCTCCAGGAACTTCAACAGGCCCTCCTGCACATTCACAGGGAGCTCACTGCAGTAGAAATGAGTGAGACGATGAGCAATGGGTAGAACTGTAATACCATCCTTGGATTAAAAAATGAGCATGCAAAAAGAGTACTACTCTTACGTGAATTCAGAGCCCTCGTAGGGGAATTTTTCTTCTCCTTCTGCGTTTGTTTTCTCCACTATTAGCATATCATCAATGGTGATCTCCTCGCGAAAGGCTGTGCAGGTGAACTCGAGTTTTGGGCCAGAGCCCTTGGAGACTGTCACCTTTAGAGAAGCACTGCTATCTCCGGCACTCTCATCTTCATTTTCATCTTCATCGTCCTTGCCAGCATCCTCACCATCACCCTCACCATCTTCGTCACCGTACTCAGGTCCCCCTTCCAAATTAGGAATGCTGACAATGACCTCAATCTTCTCATCCTTGTAGTCCCTTTTCAAAATAACCACGCTCATCCCCTCTTCATCAAGGATTTCAAAAGGGAAGTTGTCTGGAACAGGTTCCTATCAAAAGAAGGATGAATGAATACAATTAAACAGCTTAAAGCTTAAATAATTTGCAAGACCAAGAACTGATGTCAGGTGCCTCAAAAAAGAATTGAGGTCAAGCCAGCATGTAAGTTTTACAGCAAAATGTTACATCTTGCAGAAAGTAACATAGATTCATAGTCTTTCCAGGATTACACATCAAGAATTCATCAACCTCAACGTCAGTTTGAATATTGCTCTCACGTGGAGCCTCGAGTTATTCAAAACTTGAAACCAAACCCTCAACAAACTCAATCATTGGTCCCACTCAGTGATCAAAATCCCGGCTGGTAACCGGCGGTTACCGGATTTACCGGTGGAGACCGGGATCCTAAATCCCGGCCGGAATCCTTCAAATTCAAAAAAATCAAAATCAAAATTCCGGTGGTTTCATCCCGAATTCAAATTCCATTTGACGAAATCCAGCCGGGTTTTTTTTCCCAGGAATTCCGGTAACCGGCCGATAACGGAGAATGGGCGCCGGGCAGTTTTTGTTCCGGTTCCGGTTTTTGGATCCTGGTCCCACTCATTTAAAGTCACACTCGCCGAAAATCTTTAGAATGATTCAGCGATTTGACATCAGCTGAATGGTCGCAGCTGATCAAAGAAACAGCAGTCCAAGTATGTAGACTTCTTTGAGCATATTACTATAAGAAGCAACATGAAACTGAGCTAAACCAAAATAAATTTGCACACACTTTACGTGCAAAGAAGCACTGGCATGCTTAATTGATTATATATATGCGTGCAGTGAAAGTCAAAACAAAAGAAAAAAAAACTAAGAAACAGTTTGTCTACATTAGACTTTTCTCCAGACATTCAGGTCAATATCCAACCTTTTTTTTTTGGCAAGAAAGCCGTGAATCAGAAGAATGCAAAAGAACAGTGAATAGCTGATGCAAGGAATTAATCTAAACAGCTCTTTGAATGCCAATTCAAATGGCAAATTGCCAATATATTATGTCTTGCAGAATACAAATACCTCGAATATTATTTTAAGAAATCAAACTGCGCATTAAAAATTAATATGCCAGTAAGATCAAGAACTTCTATAACCACTACGAACAAATGCAAGGAAGTATCAAAATATCCTTTTGAAAGATAAACTGTCTGCAATTCAAATGAATCAAGAGATTCGCAAAGTCTCTGTGTGAACTAGAACAGATTACTAAAAAAAGTATTTATTTTACAAGCTAAAATGATAAAAATATCCTGACCCACCAATTTTTAAAGATATACTGGCAATGTAGCGACAAATTAGCAAGAGATGGTCCATTTATATTGAGCAATTACTAGTAAACACCTATCGTTCACGCAAGACATCACTGGAGTCTGACAACTTTTCAGCAAACTGTCATCCCCATGACAAATTTCTCTCTAATTCTTTCAAAGATTATTCTTTGACACGCCAAACACCTCTAATTCGACGAGAAGATTATATATGAGTACAGAATTCGACCGAATACTGAATAGAGCGCGGGCGCGCGTCACCTGCTCGTCACTGTCGAGGTACTCCTGGGCCTCCCTGATCTCGACGTCGAGCGCGGCGGGAAGGTTCCCGACGCCGGACCCCTTCTTCTTCTTGACCTTGCTCTCCATCATCACCGGCGCGGAGTTGGGCCCCTGCGCCGCGCGTAGAGGGGACGCGAGCGGCCGCCGGGGTGGCGGGGAGGAGGAGGCTCCCGCGCTGCCGCGGACGGCGGATGGGATGGAGAGGAGGAAGGAGGCGTAGGACGCGGCGGTAGCGGAGACGAAGGCCATGGCGATGCGAGGTGAGGGGACGCGCGAGGAGAAATGGGGAGGGGATAAGGTGAGGAGAAGGTGTGTGGGTTTTTGGTCGTCCTGGTTTGGCCGTTTGGGGCTTAAAATGCCCTGCACACTTCACCTACTGCTCGGTGTGGCCCGCACGTCAGTGACAGTAGAGGTTCTGCTTCCACGGCGTTTTGGCGTGCGTTACGTTTGGTACCAGGGACGGAGATAGACGGGCAGGCCTAGCGCTGGGACTTGGGCTATGTTTTTTTGGGTCAGTTCGAAGCACGATTTAAGCGCGCAGGCGCGGCGCGTGGTGGGTCGGCCGACACAAAGACGAAACAATGGGCGGGCGGACTGAGAATCTGGCCGTTAGGTGGCACGACACGACCACGATCGGTTAGTCGTCTTGGCGGCCAAGACGCTTTACGAATATAAGCCAACCTTTCCGTTCTAGCCCAATCCTCCATTAGCCTAGTCCAATCACTCCCACACCGCCAGCCCTCCGTTCTAGCTCAATCCTCCTCGGCCTAGTCCAATCACTCCTTCCACCCTAACCCAACCAATCATCCCTTCGCCACCCGACCAACCACGTGTGTCTTTGTCTTCCCGACAATGGCGGCGGTTATCGTCTTCTCAGCGTCTATAGTTACTTAGGGTCGGCACGGCCGCAAGACGCACGATCCCGACATGGCGGGCTTTGGGCCGTGCTTGGGCCTGACTAGAGGTGATACTGGACCAAGACGGCATGACACAGTGAATGACCGGGCCGAAATGACAACGCGGCCGACGCGACCGAAACACGATGGACTGGACTGCGTGCCGACGCAGCGGCCCAATACCCACCTCTGGGCGGGCCACGCACCGGGCTGGGCTAGCTCGTTTCTTAATTGTCTTCTACTCTCTCTTTTTTTAAGTATTTTTTCATGAGCTTAAGTCTTAGGTTAAGGGCTTAAACTCAGGTTGCTCTAAGCCTGTATACGCTCCTAGTACAAACAAAAGTCACACTATATGAAAATACAGTAATTTTGTAGGAAATTCAGCAATTTGAAAGGCGTATCCACGTGCCGTGATGTCCAAGGTTCATAAGATTTCTCCGACCAACACATAAGACGAATACAAGTTCACTTATCTACGCAAATACTGTAATTCGCAAGGAACTAGATAGTTTTGTTTCTTTTCCAAAGGTCTTCATCCTTTGAGGCTGGGCGTTGCAAGCTCGCACTCGGGGGGGGCAAAGAGCATGCCGCAAATTGAAGGATCACAAGCAGCAACAGGAGAGAGAGAGACCATGCACAAGTCAACAAGAACAACACAAAGCCTTGGCTTGTTCTTGGATACATGAACTTGCATAGTAATAGTATCATGCTTGCTGTTTCTGGCTAGAGCCTCCGATTTGGCAAGCACAAGATCGAACTCCTGTATATACAACGACGGCGGAGCCTCCTTTACAAGGCCCATGGATTCATCCATGCCTTTATTCCAAGAAGCAGAGAGAAGAGAGAAGCAAAGGGGGAAAGAAGAAGACTCAGAAACATAATCAGAAGCATCGGTACATTACAGAAATTCCTCTCATGCATCACGACGAAGAACGATCACGATCGCTCACAGGAGCTGCGCGCCGCGGCTGGCCGGCGAAGGGAAGACGGGCACCTCGGCGAGCCGGAGCCGGAGCCAGCGCCGCCGGCGAGGCGCACGTAGTACGGCGAGGCCGACGGCGACTCGTTGAGGAAGGGGTTGCCGATGGGCGTGTGCCCGCCGCCGGCGTAGTGGAGGATGGCCCTGTACAGGAACGGCAGCAGGCCCTCCATGACGCCGCCTGATGCTCCCTCCAGCAAAGCAGAGCACCAACAAGCAACGAACTAGCACTGCTGCTCCCAGTTTGGTGCAACAGCAAAGGATAAAGAGGAGAGGAGATGTGTATAGGGGTTTATCAAGACTCAACTAGCATAAGATGTGCTCTGAGTTTTGACTAATCAAAGTTAGTGGATAATAACAACCGGCTCAGCTAAGCAATAGCAAGTGGTCAATGAGAGGCACATCAATTGGAGGATATCTCATATGCTGCTGTGCCCGGATGACGATGGATTGCATGCCTGTGGATGGAATGGATTAAATATAAGAGTTTTGACTAATCCAGGGAACACAAGATGCAATTGTTTGTGCAACAGCTAAAGCCTAATCGTTCATGCAACAGCTATGAAATATATGTACACGAGCAAATCAAATCAGGGGGCAATGAGTTTGTGGTGCTTGCTGGTTTCTGATTGGAGATATGGAGGCATTCTGATTCTGGTCTGGAAGAAAAGGAGGGCCACAAAAAAAAATAGAGTAGTTTGTAGACAAGGGACATCTTACCTGACCTCATGACATATTCTAGTGCTGTTTGTTATGCTTTCCTCTTCTTTTTCTATGCTTGTTAGCGAAGCTTGCAAACGAGACTTCAACTAAACCCATTATTGGAAATATAATTAGAGGTTTAGTCCCAAGTCGGGTAGACCATCGTTCCCAAGGATCCTAACATAAGGAATTTGGTCGACTTTAAGCGTCATCCAACTTCTGAAAATGACATCCTACTTGGTCAAAGCAGCAGACAAAGGCTAGAGGGATCTGTCCTCTCTTGGATGAGTTTGCATTTGAAACTGTAGCAGATTCATCAGTAACAACTGAAACACCCAGAATAACATAGTACAACAGTGTAAAGTGGATTTTAATATAAAAAATTCTACTCCCAGGATTAGTTACTCCTTATTCTGTATCTCACAACGTAGGAAGTATCTTTACGCAACCAAGAGTATGTATATGTAGTATACGAGTATATAAGGCCATCTAGGTGGTATTCACACCTTTTCAGGGATAGTATGTATTTTTTTAGATATACTCCTTTTTAGTGTGAATATAAAAGTATTTACAAAATATGCTAAAAACTATGGACTCTCTTACAAATTTTTCGTATGGTTCGCATTGGAGTATTTTATAATTAGTATATGAGTATACCCAAAGTGATAAAGGAGTATATCAAGTTCCTTTAGGCGGTATATCAAAAGTGGAAGTAACTACACCCGAGAGTAGAAAGTATTATATATATATATATATATATATATATATATATATATATATATATATATATATATATATATATATTCAATAATTAATAAAGTACTAATATCAATCTTGACCGTTGGAGGTGGGAGTATGCATGGTGTTTAATGAAGACGTATGATTGGTATTACCGCATTATTACCATTAACACTTAGATACGTGCTGTGTGTGTGGGCATTCTATTGTTAATTGTAATTCAATGATTAATACTTTCTACTCCCGGGTGTAGTTACTTCCACCTTTGATATACCACCTAAAACAATTTGACATACTCCTTTATCACTTTGGGTATACTCATATACTAATTATAAGATACTTCAATGCGAACTACACGAAAAATTTGTAAGAGAGTCTATAGTTTTTAGCATATTTTATAAATACCTTCATATTCGCGCTAAAAAAGAGTATGTCCAAAAAATTATACATACCACCCCTGAAAAGTGTGAATACCACCTAAGTGATCTTATATACTCGTATGCTACACATACATACTCTCGATTACACAAGATACTCCCTACATTGTGAGATACAGAATAATAAGTAACTACTCCCAGGAGTAGGAAAAAAGCTTCATATATATATATATACTCTTTTTCATATATAAAAGAAGTATATACACAAGTTTAGCTATAAAAGGTGGACTTTAATGATTTTTTTTTCATAGAACTCACTTTGAAGTATATATATATATATATATATATATATATATATATATATAAGTGGGTATTAATGAAATTTTTCATAGAACTCACTTTGAAGTATCTTATAATCATTATTGAAGTATGCTCAAATAAATAAAGATGTATTATCATACGATTTAAGTAGTATATAAGAAATGGAAGTACATACTCCTAAGAGTACCATACCATTTTCATATATAACACATAATTTAATTTCCAGAAAGAATTTCTAGCAACAGGTGGTAAAGCCTCTCTACGTAAGCATCCTATGGCAGAAGGCTGGCTCTTTGTGTTACAATTCCTCAGCGTAAAAGACGAGCAAGTCAACGGGGAAAAGCAAAGATATTGCTTACAAAACCGGTGCGGGCAATGATCCAAGGTGTCATGGATAGGCATCGCCCTGATCAGTACAAACCTACGAACTAAGGTGGAAGATTTGACAGTCTGGTTTGTATTTGTTCTCGGAAGTAGCCTGCTCAAATTTCTTCAGTGGTCCTTCATTCTCTGTCAAGCCAGTCTGGATAAAGTAGCGCGTCCACCAGGAAGAACTCCGCAACTTTGCCTGTGAACAAACACAGCAGGTTTTTCCCGTCAAAAAAAAAAAAACAGATTTTTTAGTGAAGGGCTCTACGTTGCTAATCATGACAAACAAACCATCAACAAAATTTCACATCCTTCAGTGCAATACAATTTCTTATATTATGTTCTGGAACATGTGAATACTTGCACAACACCAACTACACAGCTAAACACCGGCAGGTTTTTTCACGAAGGGATCTATGTTGCTAGTCACGACAAAGCATCAACAGAATTTCAGGTCCTTCGGTACAGTACAATTTCTTCTATTATGTTCTGGAACATGTGAATACTTGCACAACAATAACTACACAGCCAAATCAACAGTTCATTACATACCTCTCTGAACAAGTAAAACCAATAGCATTAATGGACAGCCTGACAAACTTGGAAATAGGCAAGTGTCTCAACTTACCTTATAACAGAACCTTAGTCAACATATAAGAGGCAACTTAATTCCATGATGTGATATAGCCATAGAAAAAACCGTTGCATAAGCAAAGATTACTAGAGTAGCAAACAAAGGATAAGCATGGATCTCTGGACCATCAGTAATAGTGTAAAGTTAGAATTCTACAATGTTTATATGATGCCTTTTTGGATGATGAACATGAAATGTGTCAGATCAACTTTTTGAGCTTGTGTACATAAAGTGGACATCATGTACTTAAGTCATATAGGAAACAACTTTTTAAGCCAGCGATAAGAAGTCATCTGTACGTACTGGTCTTCCAAATTTTGGTAGTTCAGAAACCTTAGCTTTCTGCTGACCTGGATTGCCTGGAATAAGAGTAACAGAAATAAATATATCTCAGATAATTTATAGCATCCACCGTAGCAAATCATATATATCACAGAATTAATGGTTACTAAATAATACTTGAAGAAATCCAAAAGTCAAGACTATTACGGTCTTATCCATGGTTATTAAGGCGGTAAGGCGAGGCGAGGCGACCCACCCCCCTCACACCTTTTAAGCGGTAAGGCGCGAGGCGAGGCGACGCCTTACACATCCTAAGGCGTTAAGCGGTATACCTCTTAAGTTCACATTTTGTATAAATCCACACCCTCTATTTCCTTTTGTGAATGAGGCAGGCCACAGAAACCACAGAAGATCCTAGCTCTATAACATAAAAGAAAAAAAAAGGATGAAGCAGGCATTGGCGTTGGGCTGGCCCAACACATTCTCTACCCTAATCCACTTCCCGCTCAAGATTTATTTCTCCACGCCTCCCTCCTTCTCCCTCCGTGGCGCCTCGCCTCGGCAAAGGCCCCTCCCTCCCTCCCTCTCCCTCCCGACGCGCCCCCTCCCTCCCTTCTCCCTCCCGCCGACGCCTCCCGCTCCCGGCAGCCCTCCCCTCCTCCTCCTCCTCCCGCGCCTCCCGCTCCAGGCCTCCCTCCCTTCTCCTCCCGACGGCGCCTCCCTCCCTCCTTCTCCCGCCCGCGGGCGCCTCCCTCCCACGCTCACATTGCTCCGACAAGCCACAGGCCTCCCTGCTCCCCCTCTCTGTCTGGCTCCGGCTCCTACGGCGACAATGAGCGACAGCGACGGCGAGGCGACGAGCGATGGCAAGGCGGGGCGACGCCTTGACTCCTCACAGCGCCTTACCGCTTAGGCGTCGCCTAAGCGACGCCTTAATAACCATGGTCTTATCAGAAATTAATTCAGGGGCCTAGGTGCCATTAGCAATGGAGCCATCCTCAAACAACTTATACCACAAAAGGAATAAGACTACAGCTGTTTCCATTCCATTCTAGTACTCACCCGAAGAATTCAATCACGGTACCTACTCTAGGGACCTAGCATTATAACTGATGCTACAAGGGCATCAAGCATTAAAATATGATATTATTTTGATCCCCAAAAGGACAGTGTCATGTCATCTGCTATTACACTAGCCCCACATAGAAATCCTCGGAGTGTTAGTTTATGTTGGAAATACTTTAGTCTTCTAGGTTCTTCCTTTTATTTTATTTTCTGTATGTTCATTCGGTAAAGGAACTTTCATGAGTAGTCCACAACATACAGTTTTAAGATACATACAGTTAAATTTTTAAATAAAGATAATTGCAAGAACATTGGCAGGTTCAAAGATTATTGTACAAGTAAACATCAAGTAAAGGGTGCCTCTCTTTAAATGTAAGATATACCTAAGAAAAAATGAACTAATCGGTACTGTTATTACTTATTGTTAATTGTAGGTCCCACAAAACTAACATATGATCACTTCTTTTACTTTTATAAAAAAAAGCTTTTACCATGATCATCTACAAACATAGGTATGTACAAGGATCCAAAAACTGCTACCGATTGAAATCCTGGTCGGCGGCCGGTTACGGAAATCCGGGAAAAAACCAGATGAATTTCAAAAACTGAAATTTGAATTGCCGATTTTGAAAACCGGTTACCGGAAATACCGGTCAAAAAAAAGGAGAAAACCGGCCGGAATTTTGAATAGCCAAATTTTGAATTAGAAAGTGTTTAATGAAGTGCATATTTAGCTCATACAATACATAATCTAGCATATTTAGCTCATACAATACGTAATATAGCATATTTAGCTCATACAATACGTAATCTAACATATATTAACTCATATGAAGTGCAAACCGGCCAGAAACAATAATTCAAGCATATTTAGCTCATACAATACGTAATCTAGCACAAAATATGCCTAAACCAACCTAGAAAATGCATTATACATTCAAAAATTCAAATTTGAAATTTAAATTTTCCGACCAGTTACTGTTCACCCGTCCCCACTAGTAAATCCAGTTACCGGTGGTAACCGGCCGAGATTTTTTTCCCTAGGCATGTATATGTCAAATAAAGGTCCTTCCAAAGAAAAGAAATTAATTGTCTTAAGTTAAAAAAAAAGACATACCAGCAAAGATAACAAGGCCATCTGTGGAAATCCTTGCTAAATCAGGCAGTGTTTTGTTCAGATACCTTGGGGTCAGATAATCTAAAGCATCTGACACGACAACAAGATTAAAAGAATCTGGGCGGTATGGAAGAGGGAACTTAATGTCAGCCATGCGGACAAAGCCCTTGCGCACAAGGCTTTTGCAGCTACTATCAGCATCCTCCAAATCATAAGGCTCCACTCCCCATGCTTCAACCTTCCCACCTTCTTTCAACAAGTTAGAAACTACTGTACAACTATCAGGGCCTACATGGAGAACCTTCTGCATCTCATTGCCATACGCCTTTTTAAGATATGGAAGCGCCTGGATGACTTCTGATGTGCAAGAACCTGGATGCAAATGCAAAAGAAAAGGAGGTAAAGACGACCATAAGCTTCTCACTAATACTTTGGGAAATAAGAATATAAAGAAGAAACACAAGGCAATCAGATAATCAAAACATTAATGTACACTGAGAACCTGGCCAATTTAAAATATCTGTTTTGGCTTGTATCAACCTGATAATTATCCATTTCTGAGATATTTTCATAATTTAGAGGATTAGCTACTACTCTGTCCTGAAGCTTATGATAACACATTAAACAAAGACAAAACTATTTTGCTGTCTTACCATGAATCAGTTAACCAAATTTCCTTCGTATGCTACAATTTCAATGTTCAGTGGGGTGGGGGTCATATTTATCACATGGCCCATAATTGGCCATCAGTTCACAGCACTTGAATTCGCTATTTACTATGGCATGGCCTAATGAAGAATAACGCTAAATCACTAACAAACGAAATAGGAAGCCACGGTGACAAACATAAGAGGCAATCTAAATGCAGCATCCACCCATGATATTTCTATGAACAAATCAGCACACAAAATGTGGCCGTGAGCCTTTGCGGGTTATCGTGCCACCAAACAATGATAAGGCAACAGTATCATAATATCTTCAATGTGTATCATGAGATTTGTTGCAAAACAGACTGAACCACCAGACTGCACATTGTAATAGTAAGTGCAACCTTGAAATCAGAAGGAACAGAACAATTTCAAAGGTGCAACACTAATAACACATCAGACATTCAGAATAGCAAGTTAGGGGAAGAAATCAGAAATGTCTATCAGGAGACTCTAAAAATGATAGTAGGAAGTGATTTGACACCCAGATGACAGAGATACAAAATAATTATATACCTTCAGACCTGCTTAAAGCTTCTCTGCTTGTAACAGTTACACCTGACCATTGGAGAAAGAGTTAAACCAAGAAAAATGAGGTCACGATATTTGCTTTTGTACAGTACAATGCTATTGTACATTAATGGTCACAATAACAATCAGTTATGGTACATTGTGCGTGCATCCCTACTTTCAGATTCAGTATTGAGTTGCTACATTCTTTTAATTGAAACCATAGCACAGAACAAGAAATGGAGTTGCTACATGTTACTAGCCGTGTTTTGTCGCCATTTTGCAAACTATTATCTATGGCAATCAGGATCGAATACATTAATTGAACAAATGAAAAACGGATTCTGGGGAGAGTTTCAAACCGACCTGAGCCGCTGTTGAAGTAGGCGATCAGAACAATGACACCCTGAAACAAACAAACATCAACAACACCAAACACCATCAGCATCAGCATCGGCATCAGTCAAGCACACGAGAAATCCTAAACAGCAGCAGCATAGGCAGCTTCCGGGTTAGGAAAATTACCAGGACCACGAGGGCCACGGTGAGCACGGGCGGCGAGCGGGACTTGGGGTGGAGCAGGCCGCCGACGGAAGGGAGGCCCCCGTCCGCCACCCGCCTGCTCGGATTCACCGACCTCCTCGACATCCTCTCCTCCTTACACCCCCTCCCGCCAAGCTCTCTCCTCCTCGATCACCTGTCCGCATGAGCAACTCGTCGCATCAGATTAAACAAATCGTACAAAACTCCAACTATGCCGCGGCGATTCGACGCACGCGGACGCATCCCCAGCGGCGCAAGCCAGGTCCCCGCCTCGGCCGTAGACTAACGCGCGCCGCGGAGTGGAACCCCGCAGATCGGAATCCCTCCGATTGAGAGGGGACGACGGTGACAACCGACAACAGCAACGGTACCTCTGATAATGGCGGGCAGGCGGCGGGCGGAGACGGGGAGGAAGGGTCCGACGCTAGAGTTGGGGGGAATTGGGGTTGGATCTGAGGAATTGGGAGCGAAGCGGGGAGGGGAGGGGTACGGCGGCGAGTGGGTGGCGATCCGACGCGATAGGGACGGGGAGTGGAACTACTTGGAGCCAAGCTAATGGAAATACTAGCGCCCGCTTATATATTGGTGCGCCATTAGCGAGCGTGTATGGATTTTAGTGGAGGGCGAGCCGAATTCCGATACACGAGATGGGGATTTGGTTTGGGATGTCGGTCGTCGTGGCCTGACTGGTGGGGCCTTTCGGTCTTTTTCTTTTGGTTGCCTCGCTGGCCGGCCTGTCCCACCGTGCCTGCTCGCCGTAGCCATTACTCGTTGCTAGCTGGGACTTGGCCGTCCTTTTTTGGGTTACTCAAGTTTTGGTCCGTACAACACAGTTTAAAAACAATACAGTACGGTATGGTATGAGGTGAGGTGGGCTGGTGCAAAGATGAATGGCATGGCGGATCGGTGGATGCGAGAATACGGTTCGTTAGGCGACGACACGGCCAGGTTAGGCCGTGTTTGAACCAAATTTCGACACGAAATAGGTACAACCTTCACGTTCTAGCCCAATCACTCCCCTCACCGCCTGGTCCAACCAATTATCCCCTTCTACCACCTGGCCTAGCCCAACATCCCTCTCGGCCCCTTCAACCCCCATCAACAACCCCTTCTTCGGAGCCTTAACTCTCAAATTTTCAATCCCTAATCACATTACTTGATTCCCCTCCCTTCAGCTCTAGTCGCCTCCCTGCCTCTCCCCTCTTCCGCCTGCCTCCCTCCTCTCCTCTCCCCACGCGCCCGCCTCCACCCCTCCGGCCCCTCGCCTCCTCCTCGTCGTCGTCATTCTTCTCACCCCCTTCGCAAGCGCAACGCAGTAGAGGTGGGCGAGTTCTTCATCGGCATCCAGGAGGAGGAGGATGCTATGACGAGGGGGGAGTGTGCGTGGATGACGTGCGGGTGTCTTTGCCTTCCTAAGCGGCGACGGTTGTCGTCTTTTCGGACGTCTATAGTTACTTATGGTTGAACTTAGGCTGTCACGGTACGCCCCAGCATGACGGGCTTTGGGCCATGTCTGGGCCTGACCAAAGGCGGGGTGGACCGGCACAGCACAGTACGGCGAGGTGGCAGAGCTGAGCCAGCATGACACGACACGGTTCGAAGCACAACAGGCCCATGCACGACACGACCTAACGCCCACCACTGCTCGTCTACTAGATTTAGATGGGCAGACGCGTGTTGCTGCGGCCGTCTAATAGCGATGCTTTGTTCAGGAGCGTAGCAAAAGGAAACATAAGTGAAGCGCGATTACAATACAAATATATAGCAGAACGTGTACAATAGGAGAGTAAGCGTAATTGGTTAAACAAATGTCAATAACCAGACAGTAGGAGCCATAGTCACTACTACAAAATAGGTCATAGAAGACGCCTCATTACAGACGGTTTCAAAGAACCGTCTGTGATAAAATAATCACAGACGGTTCCAAGACGAACGTCTGTGATATGTCACTATCAAAGACGGTTCTCTAGAACCGTCTGTGATATTGACATATCACTGATTTGTTCGTGGTTAGAATCGTCGTGATGCTCGCGAGAGGTTATCACGAGCGGTTCTAACCACGAACCGTCTGTGATGAGTATCTCATCACAGACGGTTTGTGTATAAACCCGTCTGTGATTTTAGGGTTTTACCATGGTTTAAAATTTTCCTTACCCTTCGAATTTATCATGGTTTGAAACCATGGTAAAATCATGGCTAAAATCATGGTTTAGGTTTTATACAAAAACCATCTCAAATGATGAGTATTAATCACGCATTTGATCGAGATGCCACGAACCGTCTGTGATGATGTCATCACGACGGTTTTGTATAAAATCGTCTGTGATACTTTTGTTTCGTCGGGCGGGAAAATGAAAATTTGCACTTAATGGCGGGCTCCCAAAAATCTCTCTATATTAACAGAGTCATTCATCTCCTCCTTTGCCATCTCCATCTCCTCGTTTGCCATCTCCATCTCCTCCTCTGCCATTTCTCCTCATCTGCCATTTCTCCTCTGGCCTCCCCCGAGCTCGTCGCTCGCGGCCTCCTCCACCTCGCTCCAGCCTCCTCGTCGCCGGCCTCCCACAACCTTGTCGCCCCCGACCTCCTCTACTTCGTCGCCCCGTCCTCCCCTGAGTTCGTCGCCTGCGGCCTCCTCCACCTTGCCCCGACCTCATCGTCGCCGGCCTCCCATGACCTCGTCACCCCAGCCTCCCACGACCTCATTCTCTCTACTCCCCCTTTTGCTCTGTGATGTGGATTACTACTGTGATGTGTTAGTGCTCTGTGAATGGATTGAGTTGATGCTACTGTGATGTGGGTGATGCATGTCGTGTTGTTTTTATTGCTCTGTGAATGGATTGAGTTGATGCTACTGTGATGCTATTGCTATTGTGAGAAAGCTAGCGAAAAGTTCAATCCAAAAATCAATATCAGATTCATTCGCGAGGCTCCAAACGAAGTAAAAAAATCTGTTTTTGTTTTTTTTTTTTTGCCATAGTTACTATCACAGACGGTTTTATTCACGAACCGTCTGTGAAGTGAATCACAGACGGTTCGTGAATAGAACCGTCTGTGATAACCTGTTTTCACAGACGGTTCGTGAATAGAACCATCTGTGATAGCCTTTTTCACAGACGGTTCAAAAACCGTCTGTGATGACCTGTGATGATGGTTTAGAACCGTCTGTGATGAGTTTTGTGTAGTAGTGAGTGTAGCACGAGTATTTTTCCTAGGGATAGCAAATGGAGGTGGCAACATGACATTTAACCATTTGATTTGTTGCAAAGATAGCAACATGTATTGCTGACATAATATGACAGCATTCGACGTAGGATAGAAAAAAAATGTAAAAGAGAGAGAGCTGTAGAAGCGAGGTAATGTATATCACAGGAAAGCTGAAAGTGGTTGCGTATTATTTTTCGGTATTACACAGTATGTTGCAGGTTGTACTTAACTGCTGCTAACATATCTAGCACTGAGGTTTTCTTTTTGGGCATAACATAGTAGGCATTATACATAAAAGATGCAGTGTTCGGAGCTGTTGGCTGGGTGCCGATGGTATATACACAGGGTATTGAACTTGATATTTCTGCAAAAAGTTGTCGCTGTCGTTGTTGCATTGCTGTTATTTGATTCAACAAAATCTGGCTTCGTGATGTGAAAGTTGCTGGATACCGCCTTTGTTTTATGGGTCACCCCTACAATACAGATAGCAAATGTGTTCATCTATTTTGTTAGGTACTCTGAAGGGAAACCGTATGCATATTTTGTGGTGGTGTATAGAACGCTGAATATGATAGAAATAAAATGGTAGGAAGTTTGAGTATGCTATACAAATAAGAAAATGTATACCTGGAGAAGTAGATGCGTGGCATACAAAGGAAACGGTGTGTAGTGTAGCAAATACAATGTATTGTGCCTCCTTTTTCTAAAAGGCTGTGGTCAGCTATAATGGTTATTTTGGAAGGATAGTTGGATAGTTGTTCTATACGTATATAAGCATTCCTAGTACTTTCATCTCTACCAGTAAGAAAGTTAGCAGATAACCATACGTAAAAGGATTCCGCCTCTTACCTCTCATCTTCCTTGCCCGGGTTCCTTTTACCAACCTTATTAATTCTCTTCTAGTACACGACTCTCCTCCAGTTGTACGGCTTTTATCTTCTTATCTTTCCTTCTTACCTTCTTTAACCGATTTGGTTTTGAGACATAGTTTTTTATGCAATACATATATGATATACAACAATATACGGTGTACATTTAATAATAACTATATTTATGCTCAAAAGTAAGCTTGCCTTTGTAGTTGTAGTAATAAGCGGCGTCAAGGTACTCCGGATCGACGAATCCTGTCTGCGTCGGATCGGCCTCTGCAATTATACGGCAGACGCACATAATACGCAGATAAATACTTAGTTGCTTTTGGTGCAAGTATAAGTACATGGTCATTTGGTTCTTAGCAGATTTTAATTTAATAACATTTTTGTGGATCCCCGATATGTTAGCACTCCTCAACTGCGGTTGTTCAATGGTCTACCGGTTTTGGGATCGAGATTGTCGAACTTGCTTTCTATCGTACAAAAATAAAATACTAGTCGCACTCGTATGCAGCTGAGTCTATTAAGTTCTATTCATGCAATTGCGTGGCTAGTTGAGAAATTTTAGGGGGGGGCTTAGGAACATGAGGTGAGAGGAAGAACGGAAGGAGAGAAGTGAAATGGATGATGCATTCGATTCGATGCGGCAGAGTTCAGGCAAATTTGGCTTGCGGTAGTTTGCAAACAGAAATGGGCCGTCTGAGCAAACGGCTCTTATCGGACGCCCGGCCATAGCAATTTCCATTACTCTACTACACCCAGGGCCTGTTATGACTCGAGCCAAAATCTTTTACAATGTCATCTTGCACTACCGTTTGTACCTTAATTTAGATTCTTAATAATTATAATGGTCACCAGATACAAGCTAGCAAAAGGCGCGAAAGGCATGTGCATCTTGCAGATTCCCATAAAGGGTCTAGTGGCAAAAACAAAAGGGAGAGAGGCTTATTAACCTTTTGACGGTAGCACAAGTACAGTCATATGACATACTGGGTCCATGCCGACCAAACTTTCCTCCCATCTCTTATCATCAAGTTCGTTCCCAAACAATGTAACAAGAATAGAATTTCTCCGCGAGTAATCCTAATTCTGATAACTGGATTGTGACAACTTTTTTCGGTGCAGTGCAGCATCAACAAATTCCATCCATCCTCCGCTTCTGTGCTTCACCAAAAGGATCCAATAAAAACATCAACAAACTCAGAGAGGAAGAAAAAGGCATGCATGTCGTACAAGCGCAGCATCTCTCATACACCACGTTTTCGTTTTCTCTTAGGCAACAATTCGGGTCTCATCATAATAAGTCTCCACACCAACAACTAGTAGCAGCAGGACAAGTAACAGGACGCAAACTAACACAGCCTAACAACGATACAGTTAAGCACGCAGAGTGAAAGCTAAACTCGAATGCAGCTGCTCACAGCCACCCATGGTTGGGCACTGCTTGATGACCTCCGAGTCCACAATCATTCATTGCCTGGGTCGCGATTTCGCCCTGCTAGCCTCCTCTGGGGTCGATGGGAACAGCTCCACGTACCTTGTCCCAATGGTCATCTTATCCTTGCACATGGCCGTCTTTGCAACCTCAGCTGTCGGGAACTCCACGTAGGCTTCGCCAGTGGCCTTACCATCCGGGCGGTATGCAATGTGCACATTATCCTTTGTCAGCTCGTACTCCACAAAGAACTTGATGATGTCTTCCGAGGTAGCAGAATAGGGAAGTCCACGCAGCTTCAGCACCTCAGTGTACTCCATGCTGCTCTTGTCTTCAGCCAGTTTCTTGGGCCGCGGAGGAGGTGGGGAGTGCCGGTATTCTGAGTCGAAGAAACCGCCCTGGTTCACCTCAGCAGCTATTGCACTGTAGTACTCCTGCTTCTTACATCTGAAGACCTCGACGTACCTCCTGCCCATGTTCTGCCTGTTGCGATGCAGTGCAAATTCAGCCTGCATGGCCGACGGGAAGACAACAAAGGCCTCACCGGAGAAGCGGCCATTCTTGTGAACCAGGAGGCAGTCCACTATGTCCAGCCCCACAAAGAACTTGCAGATGTCAAGGTCGTCACAGTCAAAAGGGAGCCCTCGTAGACGGACCCCTGGAAAGTTTTGGATGCCACTGTTAACCCCTGCACCAGCTAAGTTGCCGCTGTAGGGCTGGTAAAAGCCGTCGCTGCCACCGCCGGTGCTGCTGCCCATGGCTCCAAAATAGGGGGGGCCTGGTTCCATCACCCTGGCCCTCTTTGAGACATCCAACGGACTCCCTGCGGTCACTGCGAAGTATGGATTCGATTCCATCATTCGTGGCCTCTTTGATCCCTCGTACCCATCGGAAACCCCCCCGCCTCCCATCATTGCCCTTCAGATAATCCACAGTCCCAAAAGAAAAAGGAAAATAAAAGGAGAATATCCCCCCATCTCTCAATCCCCATTTCATAAAAAAAATAACCCAAATATAAAAAGTAAATGCTCAGAAAATAAATGATCTACAGAACATATTAATGTTTGATAGGCAAACGGAATTGAAATGCGACTACACTCATTGATAGAACATCCATCACTTGAACCCAAATAAAGTATGATTAGAAGTAAATGGCGCCCATGTTATGACTGGTATTAGCTTTCTGAACAGTCAAAAGCTATATTTGAGTACAACAATATGATGATTCTATATTGCATTTAATGAATCGAGCTGAAACTTACAATTAACAGTTCATAACTTCATATCTAATCTAAGTGGACAAAACCAGTCAAAGTGGATACTTGTCCAAGTCATGAGATTTAATTGCAGGGAACAAGATAAACTAGATTGACATGATTTGGGTAGCATCCTTTGCTTGATGACAGTTGGATGGGATATCTAGAATCCAGATATCTCTTACCACTAGCTTTGAATAAGATGGCTAAGACCAAATTTCGAATTCATCTTGAATGATTCTGTTGCAGATTTTTGTGCACAGATAATCACAATGGTAAGCTATTTTTCTCAAGAAAAATGGGACTATAATATTTTTCATTGTATAATAGGAAGCAGGTTGTGGCAATTGGTCGATCTAGCACTATATATGAGAAACAGTTATCTGATATGCCAGAAGAAAAAAAACTAACAGCCTGTGGCAAATGCGAATCCATACAGGTGTTTTGTTTTGAAAACTAACTAGACGAGTCACCACAGGCACATCAGGCGGAGCTAACAGTTAATTTCCCAATATCACGGTGGGGGGATCAAAGACCACCCCCAAAAAAACAGTAATTCCCCAATGATTTCCCATAATAAATAGGACCCGCCTAGGAGATTAACAGGCCAAAATCCCAGCAAGAAGCACCTCTGTCTGTATGTAGCGCAACAACCTGATCCCATCGAATGGAATTGATGAAGAAAACAAGTAGTGATTTACCCTACCCGTCCGTGGAAGGCTAGGCTAAAAGTCTAAATCAGATCCGAGAGGGGAGAAACCAGCAGAGATAGGGTAGTAGGGGGAGGGGGAGGGGGGGCTTACCCGCGGTGGCCGTACATGGCGAAGGCGGCGGAAAACCTAGCGGAGCGGGAGAAAAGAGGGGAACTTGTCTGAGATAGCGCTGGCGGCTGAACAACGCGTAAGCAGAATCGAAGGCAAAAGGAAATAGAGACAGGCAACAGAGGTACCTCAAATCCCGGACCACAACAGCAGACGACAGAAGAAACGTCGTGGATAAGAGCAGCAAGAAGGAGAAAACACAGACGATGAGACGAAGGAAGCCGAAGGAAACAAGTAATGCCGCAGCCTGCCCTAGCGCAACAGGAGTAAGCCGGCTGACGGTGTGCCGGCGAGTCGAACTGTCAAGGCAGGATGCGACCACGATGGGAGGCGAGAGTCGAAGGGCGCAATAAAACAAACGATGAGGGACATGCGGAGAAGAAAAGGCTGTGGGCGACGCATCCGAGGCTGACACGACATCTATCCAAAAGTTATTTAGCGTACACAACACAAGCAATTATCGCATCGCGCCGTGCCAGCGTACCAATGCATGGTGTCAGCAACCGCTCTAGTACACCTAATTAGCGATCGTCGTCAAAGGTCCGCGTCCCGCCACGCCTGCTGTCGCAGTCTCGCTCCCGCCGCCGCCGGAGGCCCGCATCCCGCCGCTTTGTTGACCTTGTTTCTACATGTATTTTATACTCCCTTGCAATGTTATTTTTCCTGTTTTTTTATGCTTTGCTAGTGCTACGTATTGTGTTAATAATCATTTATATTTAAGATACATATGTGCAAAAGTATTGTATTGCATAAAAATAGGTACTTTTCATGCCAAATAACTCATTCGGAGAAGTCCGCTCCTCAACAGGCAAATTGACGGGTTTTGAAGATCCTTTCCACGAGCTTTCAATGATCAAGATATTTTCAAATCCCAATTTGGAGACTCTAAAGATGATGCTCCCGTCAAGACGATTGAAATGCATAAATCATTTGCCTAATTCGGAGTTTGGACGGAAAAGTTATGATGGAAAGGCATTGGGTTGTGTCGTGTCGGCTCGGCCTGGTAACCCCATCGTGTCATGTCGTGCCGGCACACCTCGCCTCCGGTCAGGCCCAAACACGGCTCAAAGTCCGTCGTGTCGGGGTCGTGCCGTGTCAGCCCAAGCTCAACCCTAAGTAACTATAGACGACGGAGGGGGGCAGCGATGGTGGCGGCGACCGCCATTTTCATTCCTCTCATGCCCCGCTTCATTAAAAACCTAGTTAAAATTGAATTAATTGCGTAAAAACATGGGCACGTAAATATTTCGGGGAAAAAACAATTTTTTTTTGATATTTTACAGATACAATGTTACTGCATCGTTAAAAACCTTACGCTCCAGAGTGGGGTTCCCAAGTAAAGAAAAGAGTACAATAACAACATGCGTACATACTAACTACTCATCAATGTAGAGATCGCTCATGCGTTCGAGGTCAGTATATGTCTGCACGATCTCAAGATCCTCCGGTTGATATTTTTGCCGCTCTTTAGCCAATTCTTAGTCCTTAGCGCATGTGATTGCCTCCACCATCTTAGGCGTGAGAGATGATTTTTTTTTCTTCAATTATTCTTCCTATCACACTGAACGTTGCTTCTGAAGAGACAGTGGACACCGGCACCAGCAGAACATCTCGTGGAAATGTGACAGCACAGAAAATATTCGCTTGTTGTTCTTTCACCACTAGAGCAAGTCTATCTTTCCACCGGAAAGATCAGGATCGATGTTTGCAAAATCATGCTCCAGGTAGTGGTTCAGCTCTGAGACAAAATTCCACAAGGGGGCTGCCTGAGACTGAGAGGATAAAGAGCTGGACTTGCCCTTTAGCTTCTTCCACAAGTGGGATGTTAAGTTTTTCTTCCCTTGTTGCGTCTGCTGTGAGGCCTCCGAACTCGCGCTGCTGCTGAGTTTATCATGATACATGCGAAAAATACGAAAAAGCTCATCTTTGACATGTGTGAAAACTTTCGAGTAATCAAGACCAAGACATTCACCTATTCTCTCTATACCGATTTGCAAACTTGGCAAATTTTTCGTAGGATCGAAAATAATAGAAAAGCAATACACATGTGAAATAGAAATGGAATATTTAATAAATTTTTCCTCCATTAGTGCGACAGCATGACCTAAAAGGGAATCATCCCTAGATTTGGCAATCTTGTCTGCAATTAATCAAATAAATTCTATAACTAAGGAAGATGTGGGGTAATAAACACCAGATAACATCTTTGTTTGTTTATAAAAATATTTTAAAAATTCTCAAAAATGACTAGCAATATGACAATCTGAATTAGTAACTACCAATTCATTGTTTTGAGAGTTAGCATTGACAAAAATAGATATGACATGTTCGTACCCTTGTAACTTCTTTAACATGATGTAGGTCGAGTTTCACCTCACCTTCATGTCAAGATCGAATTTTCTTGGCTCATTCCCATTGGCTACGCAATACTTCGCGAACCTGGCTGCCACTTGTGGGGAATTTGTGAGGTAGTGAACGGGCGGACACTGTTCAAATATCCACCAATCGCTTGCATACCGTCTTGAACAACAAAGTTCAAGATATGACATACGCATCATTGGTGGAAAACATAACCATCAATATATGTCTGCAATCTTGGGGTGAGGATGTTCATAGCAGTCATGTTCGCTGATGCGTTATCAAGAGTTATAGAAGCAATCTTATTATCCATCTTAAAATCATCAAGTACGTGTCGTATACGCTCGGCAATGGTTTCTCCCGTGTGTGATTCGTTAATTACCTTAAATCCTATGACTCTATTGTCTAGCTTGTAATTGTCGTCTAAATAATGGGCTACAACACTAAGGTTGACACTTCTCTAGTATGATGATGTCTAAATGTCTGAAGTTATAGCAAAAGAGAACTGAACTTGTAGGAATAGTTCTTTTAACTCTGCTAATTCCTTATGATACATCTATAAAATATTAAATGTAGTGGTTCTCCTACTAACATGTTGGTAGTATGGACAAAAGTCGCGTTGGACCATTCTTTCGAACGCGCGACTTTTACCCATCCTAATCGGCTGATCTTCCGCAACAATATATCTAGCAATTTCCTCACGGGTAGAAAGTGGGTTGTATAACCAAGTACTTACAGAGCCATCGGCCTTGAAGTTTAGCTGCGTTTGTACTCCTCCCCTCCTCTGTGTTGATCTTGCGCAAGCATGTTTTGTAGTGTCGAATATTCAATGTCATGTCCTCGATTAATCACTTTATTAAGCGATTAATTTATCTTGGCAATAATTACAGGTTGTGATATCTACCATTTGACCATCTTAGATTATCTTGACTCGAACCCTCATGTGTTTTCAGAGTGTTCACCCTTATCATGCGACCAATGTTGCCGCCCATGGACTCAGTCTCCCAACTCTAGAGTCCCCATTAGCTACGGACCGCCTTGGTACTCCTCGTAGCCATCTGTACCATCCATATGACGGCCATCCATGTCGTAGTCTCCCATGCTTGGCGAACAACGAGCATCAGCGAGTCCTTCGCTCTCAGGAAGACTAGGTGAGCTTCGAATAGAGTTTACACTAAGTCGCCTGCAACCCTTTTCGTATCTATCCATCTCCAGTAGCATACCGCTTAAGAGCTCCTTGGTGCTCAACTAACTTGGTAGCATAATGTTGGACCGAAAAGGCGACTAGAGGGGGGTGAATAGGAGCACGCTAACTTTTTCACAAATACTGGATTCAACACAATTTCACTCCAGTAGCTATGTAAGCTATGAAGATCAGTATATCAGTACATCGGAAGACTAATATTGAATCCAATAAACACCCCTAAGCAATACTACAAAAGATCAAGCACAAGATAACAAATCACGATTCACGGCCGGACGGCTAGCTCAAGGCGGTCGGACCGATTTCTCTTGGTCCGACCGGTACACGGCGGCCGATCACGGCCTCCTCGAAATGAAATGATCAACCACGATGACGAAGATGAAATTAGATGAAACTTTTGATCTACTAATCCAAACTTGATGAAACTTGGAACACACCTTCTCTATGATATCAGGAACCTATTCCAATCGAAGATTATGATAATTCTTGGAAGAATAGCGATCCTTTTCGATTTGATTGAAGAAGGGTTCAAAACTGGATCAAAATAAAAACTTGATCCAAGATCTTGCTCGTGGGTGATTGATGATCAAGATGATCCTAGATAGGTTCCCACACGTCACATCAAGCTAGATCACGTGAAGAATTCAATCAAAAACTCGTGGATCAAAGAAAGACCTAAAATCATCAAATAGAGAGAAAGAACGCAATGAGACAAAACATTGATCAAACTTTCCTTTGATTGATTGATTGATATGATATGGGCTTACAGCCTCTCCATCAATGGAGGACAATGCCCAATCCAAGAGCACGAAAATCACATCAAACTATCAAGAACCCTAGCCTCCACAAAAACTCTCCCTAAGACAATTAGGGTTTACAAAAATTGCAAAAGAAACGAAGCGAAAGTGCAGCCACCTCCCTCTCCTATTTATAGTGGAGGCTTAGACATTCTAGAAGTTTGACTATATTGGGCTCCCGTTAAGGCCTAAAACAAACAGAACACTTACGCACGTATTTTAATGCACCGTCTTTAACATCCCTTGACCTAACTAGCTACACCATGCGCCATCTTGCGCCTCGGATTAGCTAATAGGTCACCCTTGTCCATCTTGCACCACGTTTGAGTACATTGACCTCACCCGGCACCGTCGATCGTTCTGGACCTCAGCTCTCCAAGCCTAGTCCCGATCATCCTCGCCGTTGACCGTCATTAACCACCAAGCAACCTGCACAACAATAGACAAGTAAACTGAATTTGGGAACAAGTTCTTCACAACTTGACCCATGTTAGTCAAAACATGCATCATACAACATATATGGCATGAAACTCGTGACTTTGTTGACGCTATTTCTACATGTATTTTATACTCCCCTACAATGTCATTTTCCTGTTTTTTTTTTGCTTTGCTAGTGCTACGTATTGTGCTAATAATCATTTATATTTAAGATACATGTGGAAAAGTATTGTATTGCTGGAAAACATGTACTTTTCATGCAAAATCACTCATTCGGAGAAGTCCTCTCCTCAACTGGCAAATTAACGGGTTCTGAAGATCCTTTCCACGAGCTTTCAATGATCAAGATATTTTCAAATCCCAATTTGGAGACTCTCAAGATGATGCTCTCATTGAGATGATTGAAATATATATATCATTTGCCCAATTCAGAGTTTGGATGGAAAAATTATGATGGAAACACCGAACCCTTCGTCAGGTCGGCGACATGATGACGTAGAGGATTGCTATGTGCACTCCAATTTCCAAGGATAAATTAATGGAAGAACCCACAATTGAGTAGAGAAATTTATTCTCTTACTTCTGGATGCTTACACACACTTATTGAAGAAAGAAGAGCCAAAGAGATAAGAAATTTGGGAGATTCCATATTTGGCATGCCAACAAACGAGACAAAATATGTCCATCATCGTGCAACACAATTTTAGTGACCGAGTTGGCTTCAAATGGAAACATTCGTAACTACAAAGTTGTAGATCTCTTAGAGTAATCCAACTTAGAATACTCATTGGCCTAAATTGGAGTTACAACGTGGGAGATATGAGCCCCGTAAGGTAGGCTGCACAGAGAATAAAAAGTTTGCAATAGATTCAACTTCCAAGGCATATTTAGCAACGAAGATGACATTTTTCGAAAGTCTCCGCAACCAGAAAGTTGAAGATCTCTTCGTTAGCTAAACATAAAAAAGAAAGAAAAAGAATCGCCTGATTTGGAGTTCTGATGACCAAGATATGAACTTCATAAGGTTCGCTACACAGAATGAAGGTATAAACCGACTCGAATACGAAGGATATTTCGAATTCAAACTCTCTAAATCGGTTATTTCCAAATCTACCACGTCCAAACCACGACTCTCTAACCCCTTGACCTATAAATAAGACTCCAAGGGTGCACTCCATGCCATCCCATCGAGGTCCAATCGACAATCACTGAGTTCTCAACTCACAGCTCGACAAGGTTGGAGCCATGTTTTCTAGTAGTATTATTAGTCTAGGGATCAGAGAAGGCTCTAAATCATATTATAGTGCTCTAATTGACTATCTAATTATGGTTCTCATTAGCCTCTCTAATTAGAGGGGGTTCTAATTAGGTTCTCATTAGGGAAGATTCTAATTAGTAGCCGAGGTTTCAGAGCTGCGACTTTGACTTGTAAGTCAATCATGTATCTTCTCGTCGTTGTCTAATTACTCTCTGATTATCTTTCATGGTTGATTGTTCTACTTCTAGTTGTTTCTTCTATTTCTATCTTGCAATTGCATGGTTCATGCAATATGCTTTCTTCAGATCTATTTCAATTTCGTAGATCGTGTTAGCCAGTCATTTTGATCGTGGTGTTTAGATCTAGTCATTTTGATCATAGTGTTTAGATCGATCTAGTAGAACCTTGCATGCTAGCCTATGGGCACAAATATAGTTAGCGCATGAATTAGAAAGATCCATAATTTCGGAGGGTGTTGAAACCGTGGCTAGTGGTGAAAACACTAGTCCACAGAGACTGACGTACCGCTAGCAGCTAGCTTATGTTTGGCGTCTTATTCATTGCTTATTTATGCGTTATATGCTCTGACAAAAATAAGAAAACAAAAAAAATGGCGGCAATAGATGCTACTACTCAATGAACTAATTAGATCAGTCTCAGAACTCTAGTCTCCCCCTTCTCTCTCCATTGCTCATCACCTGCAGAACAGAGTCTCCTTTGTGGCGTTTCCAGTGGTTGGATTCACCCTGGGTGAAAAAACACTTACAAATCAGCAGCACGTTGGATGATCACTAATTAAGTGCGTGCAAATTGCGGCACTGGTTTCTTACCCATCAGCACTTTTGCAGAGGTACTCCCGTTGATCATCTCGCAGTGGAACATCGGTAAAATCTAGAGCGCCAAAAAGAGCACAAGATAATTGGTGATGCCACAAAACAGGAACCAAATCAATCATATTCCTAACCTCTGATCGAATCATGTTGATGTATAAATTTTAATTGTTAAGATTTGGATTAGCATAGCAGCATTTGCAGATTAACAAGAAGTTGGCAGCGTATTATTGTATAAAAATGATATTGATCATTGATCGTATGACAATATCTAATTTGAGAATGTGTCGAGACAGCAGTTTTGATGTTTGACATGATCATCATTCATCAGAATGATAGTATAGGTAGCACTTGCCTGCCCCATATATGGTGGATCCTTTGAAAGAAGTGTTTCCTGTGGCAAGTGCCCCTTCCAAATTGGCATTTGTTAAATTTGCCTGCAAAATGGGTGTTAAATCATGTAAACAGCAGACCCGTCACAGGACAGCCGGAACTTCAGCAGCGGAAGCGACAATTTCTGAAATCCAGCGAGATAGGAGACGGGTCAGCGCGGACGGCACAGACGGATGATCTCCAACAGCAACTCCGGTAGGGCAAAGATCTCCAGTGGCAGCAAGCACACAAGTACTAGGGCATGTGCCGCCAAAACTAGGGCACACCACGCTCTGATACCATGTTGTTAGATGTGGATTTGGGGGGAAATAAGTGGCTTATCTTCTCAGGCCACCACATAATCTCTCTATATTAGCAGTCACTTTACAATAAAGACCCTGCTACATAGATTCCTCCAGGATTTTATAATGACCAAACTACTGGTACGCCAACTAAAGAGGTCTTTATATGGACTGAAACAATCTCCTCGAGCTTGGTTTGACAGGTTCAGGCAATCAATGCTACAACTTAGATATACTCAGAGTTGCGCAGATCATACACTGTTCTTTTGTCGTCATGCTGACAAGATGACAGTGTTGATTGTCTATGTTGATCACATTGTTCTAACTGGAAATGATCCCACCGAAGTGAGATGCTTGAAGCAGAAGCTAGCTGAACAGTTTGAGATCAAGGACCTTGGTGTCCTAAGGTATTTCTTAGGCATTGAGGTAGCTAGATCCAGTGTTTTACTTTTCGGTAGCAAAATTTTTTCGGAGGGGACCGGTAGGGCCGGTTACCGGCGAAAACCGGAAATTTCGGCCGATTTCGGCCGAAATTTTCAAAAAAAATTTGAAATTTTTGAATTTTAACTTTACAAAAATAATCAAATTTAAACATAATTCATACAAATTCAAATTTTTTTGAATAAATTTCATCAAAACCGAAATTTCGCTACCGGTTTTAATTTTTACCGGCTACCGCCGGTAACACCGGTTACCGGCGGTAACCGGCGAAATTTCGCCGGTAGCGAAATCCCTGGCTAGATCTGATAAAGGCAGACCTCTCACAACAAAAGTGTGCATTGGACTTGTTGCGAGATACAGGAATGCTAGGTTGCTGCCCAGCAAGTACTCCAATCGACCCAAACCATAACCTTCAAGCCGGCATTGGATATCAGGTAGACCGTGAGCAATATCAGCGTGCTGTAGGACGCTTGATTTATCTCTCCCATACACGAACCGATATTGCGTATGCTGTCAGCCTTGTTAGCCAGTATATGCATGATCCACCTGTGGGACATTTATAAGCTACCTTTTGCATACTTCGTTATCTAAAGAGTTGCCTTGGAAAGGGTGTGCTGCTAAGCAAGCATGGTCATCTTCAAGTTGAGGTCTACACTGATGTTGATTGGGCTGGTTATCGTGATGATAGGAGGTCGACATCGGGGTATTGTAGTTTTGTTGGTGGCAATCTAGTCACTTGGCACAGTAAGAAACAAAATGTTGTGGCTCGGTCAAGTGCAGAAGCTGAGTAGAGAGTGTTGGCCCAAGGGGTATGTGAAGCTTTGTGGTTGTGTCGGCTGTTACTTGAATTGTGCTTGTTTGGAAATGGTCCGCTTAAGCTCTACTGTGACAATAAAGCTGCAATTGACATTGCTAATAATCCTGTGCATCATGATAGGACTAAGCATGTGGAGATTGATCGGCACTTCATCAAAGAAAAACTTGATCAGGCAGTCATTTGTTTACCTTTTGTTAGATCATGTGATCAACTTGCTGATGTTCTAACTAAAGGACTTGGTGTTACTCTTTTTCTTCTTTAGTCTCCCCATTGCCTTCCTCCGGCCTCCCCATCGCCCCATCTCCCGAGTGCCTCCCCCATCGCCTCCCCCATCGCCACCCTTCCGAGCGCCTCCCCCTCCGGCCCTCCCCCATCGTCTCCCCCTTTGGCCCTCCCCATCCCCATGGCCCCATCTCCTCCTTCTATTCCCTCCCCCTGGAGCTTCTTCGGCACCATTGATGGAGCGGCGAGGCAGAGGAGACGAGGTGGCGCGTGGGCGGAGGAAGGAGGCGGCGTGTCTTCTGTCTGCCTGCCGCAGGCTAGCGCAGTGGAGCCAAACCGGAGCGCCAACGGCAAGGAAGACGCCAGGCTTCAGTCCCTCATCGAGCGCAATGACTTCTACTCCGACGACTGCAACCCGCACGCGGCGGCGGCACATCCTCCTCGTAGTAAGCCCGCCACCTATTTTGATTGAGTAGATGTCGTTAATACACCATTACTACACATTATTGTACACAATTTTACAAAGAAAAATAGAGTATTTTCGTTGGAGCCGTTCGATTGTGTTCTTGATTCCATCTTTTTTCTTTCTAAACTTCTTTGTCATCATATGTATGTACTTTGAGAGCCATGGCAAAGTGGAATGAAATGATGAGCGTGGGAGGTGTGCCCGCCGTGCTGTGCTGGCCCGAGCACGCCAAAGCCATGATGAGCGTGGGAGGTGTGCCCGCCGTGCCGTGCTGGCCCGAGCAGGCCACGATTTGGCGTGTCGTGCTGTGTCGTTCGATGGGCCGACTTTCTAAGCCCAGCCTGGCCCACCGTTCGTGTCGTGCCAGCCCGGCCTGCCACGTGTCGGGTTGTGCTGGGCCGGCCGGGCCTCGGGCTGGCCTAGAAAAGCACGACCCGACTCCTAGCTCTAGGCAGGATGCGACCACAAAATGTAGGTGAGCGAAGCGGGAGTCAAAGGGCGCAATAAAACGATGAGGGACACGCATAGCAGAAAATGCTATGGGTGACACATCCGAGGCTGACAT
This sequence comes from Hsuehochloa calcarea, assembly GCA_036346395.1. NCBI lineage: Eukaryota > Viridiplantae > Streptophyta > Magnoliopsida > Poales > Poaceae > Hsuehochloa > Hsuehochloa calcarea. The sequence continues at coordinate 80,923,604 of CM070593.1, read as the reverse complement.
GACCTCTATTTATCCAAAAGTTATTTAACGTACACAACACAAGCAATTATCGCGCCGTGTCAGCGTACCAATGCATTGTGTCAGTAACTACTCTCGTACTCTTAATTAGCGTTCGTCAAAGGTCCACATCTCGCCACGCTTACTGTCGCAGTCTCGCTTCCGCCGCCACCAGAGGCCCACATCCCGCCACTTTGTTGACGCTATTTCTACATGTATTTTATACTCCCCTGCAATGTCATTTTCCTGTTTTTTTTTGCTTTGCTAGTGCTACGTATTGTGCTAATAATCATTTATATTTAAGATACACGTGGAAAAGTATTGTATTACTGAAAAACTGGTACTTTTCATGCAAAATCAATCATTCGGAGAAGTCCGCTCCTCAACCGGCAAATTAACGGGTTTCGAAGATCCTTTCCACGAGATTTCAATGATCAAGATATTTTCAAATCTCAAGATGATGCTCTCGTTGAGATGATTGATATATATATATCATTTGCCCAATTCAGAGTTTGGATGGAAAAATTATGATGGAAACACCGAACCCTTCGTCAGGTCGGCGACATGATGACGTAGAGGATTGCTATGTGCACTCCAATTTCCAAGGATAAATTAATGGAAGAACCCACAATTGAGTAGAGAAATTTATTCTCTTACTTCTGGATGCTTACACACACTTATTGAAGAAAGAAGAGCCAAAGAGATAAGAAATTTGGGAGATTCCATATTTGGCATGCCAACAAATGAGACAAAATATGTCCATCATCGTGCAACACAATTTTAGTGACCGAGTTGGCTTCAAATGGAAACATTCGTAACTACAAAGTTATAGATCTCTTAGAGTAATCCAACTTAGAATACTCATTGGCCTAAATTGGAGTTACAACGTGGGAGATATGAGCCCCGTAAGGTAGGCTGCACAGAGAATAAAAAGTTTGCAATAGATTCAACTTCCAAGGCATATTTAGCAACGAAGATGACATTTTTCGAAAGCCTCCACAACCAGAAAGTTGAAGATCTCTTCGTTAGCTAAACATAAAAAAGAAAGAAAATGAATCGCCTGATTTGAAGTTCTGATGACCAAGATATGGACTTCATAAGGTTCGCTACACAGAATGAAGGTATAAACCGACTCGAATATGAAGGATATTTCGAATTCAAACTCTCCAAACCGGTTGTTTCCAAATCTACCACGTCCAAACCACGACCCTCTAACCCCTTGACCTTTAAATAAGACCCCAAGGGCGCACTCCATGCCATCCCATCGAGGTCCAATCGACAATCACCGAGTTCTCAACTCACAGCTCGACAAGGTTGAAGCCATGTTTTCTAGTAGTATTATTAGTCTAGGGATCAGAGAAGGCTCTAAATCATATTATAGTGCTCTAATTGACTATCTAATTATGGTTCTCATTAGCCTCTCTAATTAGAGGGGGTTCTAATTAGGTTCTCATTAGGGAAGATTCTAATTAGTAGCCGAGGTTTCAGAGCTGCGACTTTGACTTGTAAGTCAATCATGTATCTTCTCGTCGTTGTCTAATTACTCTCTGATTATCTTTCATGGTTGATTGTTCTACTTCTAGTTGTTTCTTCTATTTCTATCTTGCAATTGCATGGTTCATGCAATATGCTTTCTTCAGATCTATTTCAATTTCGTAGATCGTGTTAGCCAGTCATTTTGATCGTGGTGTTTAGATCTAGTCATTTTGATCATAGTGTTTAGATCGATCTAGTAGAACCTTGCATGCTAGCCTATGGGCACAAATATAGTTAGCGCATGAATTAGAAAGATCCATAATTTCGGAGGGTGTTGAAACCGTGGCTAGTGGTGACAACACTAGTGCACAGAGACTGACGTACCGCTAGCAGCTAGCTTATGTTTGGCGTCTTATTCATTGCTTATTTATGCGTTATATGCTCTGACAAAAATAAGAAAACAAAAAAAATGGCGGCAATAGATGCTACTACTCAATGAACTAATTAGATCAGTCTCAGAACTCTAGTCTCCCCCTTCTCTCTCCATTGCTCATCACCTGCAGAACAGAGTCTCCTTTGTGGCGTTTCCAGTGGTTGGATTCACCCTGGGTGAAAAAATACTTACAAATCAGCAGCACGTTGGATGATCACTAATTAAGTGCGTGCAAATTGCGGCACTGGTTTCTTACCCATCCGCACTTTTGCAGAGGTACTCCCGTTGATCATCTCGCAGTGGAACATCGGTAAAATCTGGAGCGCCAAAAAGAGCACAAGATAATTGGTGATGCCACAAAACAGGAACCAAATCAATCATATTCCTAACCTCTGATCGAATCATGTTGATGTATAATTTTTAATTGTTAAGATTTGGATTAGCATAGCAGCATTTGCAGATTAACAAGAAGTTGGCAGCGTATTATTGTATAAAAATGATATTGATCATTGATCGTATGACAATATCTAATTTGAGAATGTGTCGAGACAGCAGTTTTGATGTTTGACATGATCATCATTCATCAGAACGATAGTACAGGTAGCACTTGCCTGCCCCATATATGGTGGATCCTTTGAAAGAAGTGTTTCCTGTGGCAAGTGCCCCTTCCAAATTGGCATTTGTTAAATTTGCCTGCAAAATGGGTGTTAAATCATGTAAACAGCAGACCCGTCACAGGACAGCCGGAACTTCAGCAGCGGAAGCGACAATTTCTGAAATCCAGCGAGATAGGAGACGGGTCAGCGCGGACGGCACAGACGGATGATCTCCAACAGCAACTCCGGTAGGGCAAAGATCTCCAGTGGCAGCAAGCACACAAGTACTAGGGCATGTGCCGCCAAAACTAGGGCACACCACGCTCTGATACCATGTTGTTAGATGTGGATTTGGGGGGAAATAAGTGGCTTATCTTCTCAGGCCACCACATAATCTCTCTATATTAGCAGTCACTTTACAATAAAGACCCTGCTACATAGATTCCTCCAGGATTTTATAATGACCAAACTACTGGTACGCCAACTAAAGAGGTCTTTATATGGACTGAAACAATCTCCTCGAGCTTGGTTTGACAGGTTCAGGCAATCAATGCTACAACTCAGATCATACACTATTCTTTTGTCGTCATGCTGACAAGATGATAGTGTTGATTGTCTATGTTGATGACATTGTTCTAACTGGAAATGATCCTACCGAAGTGAGATGCTTGAAGCAGAAGCTAGCTGAACAGTTTAAGATCAAGGACCTTGGTGTCCTAAGGTATTTCTTAGGCATTGAGGTAGCTAGATCTGATAAAGGCATTTACCTGACCTCTCACAACAAAAGTGTGCATTGGACTTGTTGCGAGATACAGGAATGCTAGGTTGCTGCCCAGCAAGTACTCCAATAGACCCAAACCATAACCTTCAAGCCGGCATTGGAGATCAGGTAGACCGTGAGCAATATCAGCGTACTGTAGGACGCTTGATTTATCTCTCCCATACACGAACCGATATTGCGTATGCTGTCAGCCTTGTTAGCCAGTATATGCATGCTGTCAGCCTTGTTAGCCAGTATATGCATGATCCACCTGTGTGACATTTATAAGCTACCTTTTGCATACTTCGTTATCTAAAGAGTTGCCTTGGAAAGGGTGTGCTGCTAAGCAAGCATGGTCATCTTCAAGTTGAGGTCTACACTGATGTTGATTGGGCTGGTTATCTTGATGATAGGAGGTCGACATCAGGGTATTGTAGTTTTGTTGGTGGCAATCTAGTCACTTGGCGCAGTAAGAAACAAAATGTTGTGGCTCGGTCAAGTGCAGAAGCTGAGTAGAGAGCGTTGGCCCAAGGGGTATGTGAAACTTTGTGGTTGCGTCGGTTGTTACTTGAATTGTGCTTGTTTGGAAATGGTCCGCTTAAGCTCTACTGTGACAATAAAGCTGCAATTGACATTGCTAATAATCCTGTGCTTCATGATAGGACTAAGCATGCGGAGATTGATCGGCACTTCATCAAATAAAAACTTGATCAGGCAGTCATTTGTTTACCTTTTGTTAGATCATGTGAACAACTTGCTGATGTTCTAACTAAAGGACTTGGTGTTACTCTTTTTTCTTCTTTAGTCTCCAAGATCAGCATGTGCAACATATATGCTCCATCTTGAGGGGAGTGTTAAATCATGTAAACAGCAGGATCTTTATTGTAAAGTGACTGCTAATATAGAGATTATGTGGTGGTCTGAGAAGATAAGCCACTTATTTTCCCCAAATCCACATCCAACAACAATGGGACACGGGAAAACCAAATCACAAGACTTTTTCGAAACCATATCCTGAATGGTAAGCAATTATCAATTCTGCAGACGAGGCCTTTGTATTGCAGTGGCTGTCCACACTGATGTCTATGAACTGGTAGTTTAATGATAAAAGGAATGAGAAATTATTGACATTTTCAACAAAGCGATGACTGAACTAGATAGGTCAGAGATGAGATGCTTATTATGCATTTCCAGCAGGATCCAATCCTGCTGGAAGCTTTTGTTACTACTTATTCTGAACCTAAACAACTACGCTTCTTATCAAGCAATGTACCTTTGTTACATTTGCCAGCGAGAAGTCCGCGCCTCTAAGATCAGCATCAGAGAGATCAGCACCTGAATGTATGACCAAACAGATTGAGTAATCCATTCCATGCAAATATAACCCAAACATCAGTCTTGCCGTTTCAGAACTGCACAACGAGGAAGAATCTCTACAACTACCGGTTGGAACCTTGGATGACAACAAATAGCAACTTCCAAACGCACTACCTGTGAGGTCTGCGTCGAAGAAGCTCGCGCCAAGTAGCTTCGAACCTTTGAAGTTGGCCTGCCTCAGTATAGACTAGAGCAAAAGAAGGGCAGGAATCACCAAGCATGCACAAGTTAAGCCTCTGACAGATTTAGATGTTCTTTTGTGCATACAAAATTCAGAGTTTGTCTTTCTATTTACTGTAAGAACCCCGATCGTATTATCGAAGTGTAAGAACAGATACTACAAAAGGCAAGGTATACACGTACTGTCTTGAAATCCTGCTTGATGAGGGTCTGGCCGCTGAAGTCTTTGCCGGTGAGGTCCTGCCCCCGTGTCACCTGCTGCCCGTACGGACCTCCTCCCTGCACGCACAAGCCATTTACCAACCTCCTCGTCCCAAAATCTTGCAACGAGAAGGCATCAAACGAAGTAAATGGCGGACCTTGAATGCCAGAGCCGGGTCGGCGACGAGGAGCGAGGCCGCTACGAGCGCGGCAGTGCCGGCGTTGCCGAGGTGGAAATGCAGGGAGGAGCGCCCCGGCGTTGCCGCCGGCGCCGCGCCGCCGGGGAGAGAGGGTAGAGATGGAGCGAGCTTTAGAGTGCCAAGGATGGCCATGAGCATGAGCAGGAGACTTTCTTGGTTGTTCCAGAGCTCTTGTTGGTCGTGTGCTTCTTTTTTTCTTTAGTTACGTTGAGTTTATCCGTCTTATCCGTTTCTGATGTTCCTCGACCAATCAGCCAATCGCCACGATGGCTACTCGCTGCTCAAGAATATTTTTTATTAATTAATCTTTTAAAAATTTATTTTAAAGTTAACCCTTCTCCCACGAATTATCACGACATCCGTGGTGTAACTAAATAACACTGTCACGCTCCAGATACGGACTGAAAATAAAGTTCGCAAGGTTTAACTTTAAAATAAAATTAAAAAATATTTACTAATAAAAAAATTCGCTGTTCAATGACATCTCTCTTTTTTTATTTCATTTGTTTGTGTTAAAAAAATGAGACTGGCTGCAAGGATTCTGTTATTACCCTCATCATGCCAAGGAAAAAAGTTATAATGTGTCTCTCTATTTCCAAGAGAACTAGCAGAATTTCTCACACAATTGCGCGGCTAGATATTGCAACATATTGTATTTGTTATATATCTCTAATACTTTTGAAAACTATACTTGTATTTGATATACAGCTGCAAGAGTTACAATATCTATATATGATTAATCTGCACCGCTATAATCCAGCCTTGATTAAAAAGAGAATTTATAGGACTCTTTTAAGGATTTTGGTGAGATCTGCTAGGCCAGGCTAAACGATAGGGATAGGGTCTAGAATAGAAGTAATAAAGCGAATAAAGAAATAAGTGGTATAGATTTTTTATCTCTTGATTAAAAAGAGAATTTATAGGATTTTTTTTTTATTTTCTGATTTAAGGATTTTGGTGAGATCTGCTAGGCCAGGCTAAACCATAGGAATATGATCTAGAATAGAAGTAATAAAGCGAATAAAGGGGGCGATCTAAATATTGCTAATATATCAGGACCGTCTTATTAATAATTCTAATGAGTTATCTTGGAATTTGGAATCGAATAAAAAAATCTATACTCAAGGAAAGTAGATGTAGATAGGAGCTTATACCCAAAAAACTCGCTAGTAATCCTTATGTCATAATAGATCCGAACACCTGCCTCGGATTGACTTCAATATATAATTGCTCCGGTGAATAACTAAAAAAAAAGTAGAAAGACAGTAGATAGTAAAGAAAAGGACTAATCATAATATCTAGGAAGGAAAATCTTGAATATCACCGATTATTTGTAGATATATAGATACGATAGTGGCTAACCAGTCTCAACGCTAGTTAGCATGGCTTGCCAAAAGGGGTTACTTTGCCTCGTGTGGAGCACATGATTCTCACTGAGATTTCGTAGAAAACCACTTATTGAGCGAGAATACATTATCTAGGTTTGGAGTTAGCATGGGATGGTCCATTCATCGTCCAATCTCTCAAACCAAACACTTTGTAAAATCCTAAGGATTCTTCACGCCCTAAATCAGTGGTGGTGGTGGAGGAGGTGGAGACCAGCAAGAGCCATGGCGTCCCCTATCCTACCAACAAATTTTTTATGTCAACTGATCTTGTATGTCAAAATAATGTAAAGTATGTGTATGGCCCCCGCTAAGATAGATGTGTGATAGAACTATATTATCACTCTACAAGTATGTATATTGTATCCATATGTACTATTCACATTCGATCATATTCTCTCTTTTCCTAGAAGAGATATTACGACGTTTGCTATCCCAATGCACGATGTTGCTATCCTGGTCCTGCTGGTGAGATGGTGAGACACCAGCGGATTCAAGGTCCAATTTGGCACTATCCTGTTTGAGAATTTGGGGGAAGAACAAGATAAAGAACAGGTAGAGAAAACTTGGTCCATTGTCGTTTTTGCCCCCTCCTCGAAGGAAGCATGAGCATATAAGGTTTTACACCCTGACCGACACTGGGGCCAAACACACACTGTAGCCTAATAGTTCAGGAGTTTACACATTACATATTCCCTCCCTCCCTACTACATGGCCCAATCGACCCACTAAGATGACTCAGATAAACACTGCAGTCGTGACACAAGACTACTTCTATCAGATCTCTCTACCTTCCGACTGCTATGTTCTTTTTCACCACAGACCACACGCATAGCAAGCAAACCATATCAAATGGTAGGTACAAATATTACATAAACTATTTGGTTATGTAATTGTGATCCGAAAGTACATTTTTTTAAAATTTACCAGTGCCAAAAACATTTAGTCTTTACCGTACTTTTAATTAAGTGTATATATGAAAAGTTAGTCGCATCTGTCTGGCTTCCCTATGTATATTTTTTGGGTCTGCCCCGCTCTAAATATAGCCTAACTCGTATGCCTTATATGTCGGTTAATATTCTTTTTTTTTCTCTTCAAATTTCAACAATTTCAGTGAAAATTTAATGTAACATTCGGAGCAGTAGAATGCTTGGAATCCAAAAATACTTTAAATGCACGTCTTTAGAGTTTAGAATGAAAAAAATTATTTGTCAGGGTGTTTTTGTAAAAACAATTATCTTTAACAAAACTGTCCCCATCCTCGAGACACAAACAAGGCACCAAACCGCAACTCTTCTTCTCGAAATATCCAGTCAGTCTCGTCGTCGCCGGCGACCTCGCCCGCCGCCGCTGCCGAGGATGCCGGTGAGACTGGTCGACACCGCTACCCCTTCCTCCCAGCCCTCCTCAGGTCGTGCCACCCTCTCCCCTCCCTCCCATCTCTATGTTAGACGCGCCCCCATTTGTTTTGTCGTGTAATCCCAGCTTTAGATCTGATCGGAGTCTAATCTGGTACTTGCGTGGGCTTGATCGCGTGTTGCGGTTTGGAGATCTTTCCTAATCTAGATTGGTCTAATTTAAACTGAAGTATCTATGGCTGTAATTTGTTGCTGATTTAGGATTTGGTCCTTTTGACTGCATAAGTAGGTTGCTATAATTTGGCCACTCGCGCAATGCATGCTTGTTCTTTGGAGAATTATGATGGTGTTGTAACCGAAGTGCCAGTTGAGAGTAGTTGGTTAGATGATTTTGTGTCAAGCGTTTTAGGAGGCCTCCTAGATAATCAAGTGTTGCTAATGTTTGCCTGCTTTTGATCATTCACGGGTCATGGCTATGTGTTAGGGGTCCTGAACGTATAGAGAATGTGAAAAATCGTGCTCAATACTGTTCCTTATTGATGGCTGTCAGAAAAAAACCAGTGATCTTATTCTCAGAAGAACCAGCTAATCCAAAAATATGGTCAATATTTTTGCTGCTGGATCTAAAATGAACTTTGGAAAATCAACATGGCTATTGCTTTGCAGTCTTAACTCTCTTTAATCTTTATAATGTTTTTCTAGTTTGATGGTTTATCATGCCATACTGATTGAATACTCATTGCAGGTCAAGATGCAAATGCTGGGCACCCGTCTCCTCCAAGCTGTTCACTCTTAAGTGCTGGGAGAGTAAGTTTTGTGTACCTTTGTTTGAAACTTTGACTAAGGATGGAATCATTGAAGTTTGAATTACTTTTTTCTTCAAATCAGCAGCTATGATGCAAGGTCACTAATTTGTGTTATTCTTAGTGTATTAGTTGTGAGTTGTGACCCTACACCATGTCCAATTAGAAAGCAAAATATGAAATATTCCTTTTCGGCTCCATCACTACTAATGTCAATTACCAAAGCTCGCATTCTTTTGTTGATTCATTTTCAGTTCAATGTAATTCACAGCTCTGTTGTTGCTTATTCTTAAAAAAACACACAATGCTTATTTTTATGGGGCAAGGAAAATCAGGGACATTAGTTGTGTATGCTGTCAAATAACTGGAGTGCTGTTTATCCTCCAGATTTCTCTTTTATATCCTGGAATATATGTTGTGCTGTTCATGTTAGATTGGATTGTTGTGCCACTGACCAAATCTACTTGTATCTTTCTTACAGTGTTTTGCTGGAACTCAGAATGTTTCAAGTCTACAAAAAGATGAAGCATGGAAAGTTAATGTGCGAATCCATGGTTGTGATCTTGAACAGGGTTATTTATGTGGAACAATGGAAGCACTTAATGTTCCCTTAGCAGATACACCTGTGAGCAACTTGTTTCTTCTTCGACTTTGACTCTCTGAACTTTATATGCTACAACTTTTCCTTACGAGACATTTTTATACAGCTCTAAACCAGTTTGCTTTATAAAATTACAAAATCCACTGCCTTTTTATTTCTTGTGATTACTATTTAATTTGGCATTGTAAACAAGCATTAATATCTATGATGCACCGATACGTCCAACAAGTGGTGTACCAGTATCGCGATATGTACCGGATACTGGTACGCCGCCGATACGGCTCTGATACATATCGGGGCGTATCGATTTATTAATGTGAAAAAATAATTCAGAAAAAATCCCGATATGTGAACGATACGTCCGGGTTTGTCTCCGATATGGTGGCCAGAGGAAAGGAAGGAGACCAAGAGAGGAGAGGGACGGGAGGAGGAGCTGACCAAGAGAAAGGTGTTGCTGCCGTCGCCATTGCTGTTGGAATCGCCCATGGCTGCCACTGCAGGGACCACTCGATGTCTCAGCGCCGTCATCAATCCGTGCACGAATCGCATGTGGCTACTGCAGCAGTGACCACACGGCGGCTCGACGCTGCCATCAACCCTTGCACGAATCGCCTATGGCTGCTGCTGCAGGGACCACTCGGAGATTGGTGGCAGGAGGAGGATTAGAGGTTGCAGCAGCAGAAGATGATAAGAGGATTGGAGATGGCGGCAGCTCGGTGTGAGGAGAGGATCGGGAGTGAGGCAGGAAAGGAGAGAGAAGGCTGTTAGGGCTTCACCCATTCGTTGATGGGCTAGGCCGAATAGATGCTGAACTTTATGAACTGCGAATGTAAATGGAGAGACGTGGCTAACTTCCTAACACTCCTCTCTGTCGCTCTGCTTGATACGTGGCTAACTGGCTATGTGCTGGTTTGTTGAGGATCTTCTGTGCCATGTTGCTCATGTGTTTCCAAGGTCATGTATTTGTATTTATTTATTTATATTTATGTTGCCGTATCGGTGTTTTTAGGAAAATGGTGTATCGCCGTATCCGTATCACTGTCCCGGTATCCAGTATCGGTGCTTCATATTTATTAGGTACTAAATAAAAATTTGCGCCTCCATAGACTTTTGTAAATGTACTAGAGAACAAAATGTGCTGCTGCAGAGGAAGATTGGATTTTTTGAAATGTTCTAGAAAAAATTGCACTGGTTGAGAAGAAAATCGAACAGGCAGGAAATCAAGTGTTGTTTAAGATTATTATCAGAAGTTGCTAGGTTTATAGTTGATTCATTCTTCTTTACTGTCTGTTGTTATTCATGAGCTTGAACTTCATTTATTGGTTCTCTACCCATAGGTGGTGACATTCTGGGAAGGGGAGATAGTAGATGCTAAAAATTATACATTTTTCACCGGCAAGTGGGAGGCGTCGTGAGTATTTATGTTTTATGCTAATGCCATCATTTACCTTTGTCCTATATATGTCCTGGTGCAAGATAATACCCCAAATTTGCTCATGAAAGCATAATTCTTGCTTCTGTTTTGCAGACCAGAGGATGACATAAGACACTGGTCCAAATTCCCATCATTTACACCTCTTCTGGTAATAACTTACCTAACTTGGTGTTGTCAATGATGAATTTGAGGGGTACATTTCTCATTTATGTTCCTCTCCTGCAGAGTCAGATTGAGACAGATGGTGGCAAGTCTTTGGACCTTAGCAACTATCCTTATATATTTATGGTATTTCACCTCCTGACCTGTTCATGTATACACATTATATCTTAAGATGCGGAGCTGTTACGTTATTACTTACCGTTGTTCTGATGCTACGAGCAGAGATGGAAAGAGCAGTACTTTGTCAATGTTGGAGCGGACTGCGGGTTAACCATTGCTGGTTTCTACTACGTCTGCTTTTCTTGTAGCGATGGCTCCATTAGTGGCTTTTATTACGATCCAAACAGCAGGTAATAAATGTTTTGGTGCTGCTTATTTATTGCAAAATTGCAGTGGAATTCCTTAACGGAGAAGTTGGACTGGTTTAAATGTTTTTTGTTCTCTTTATGTGCAGTCCATTTCAGAAGCTTGAACTGAAGTGTACCAATGAGAAACATTCAGGATTTACCTTTTCTTCCTATGAGCTACAGTGATAGGCATGATGCCATTATATGGTGAACTTTCTGCGTGTGCTAATATTATCGTATACAGCATGTGTACTGAACTCATAGTTCGTAATGTTGTACTGTTAAAAGAGTTGAGATGGCATGTGTGTACCAGTGAAGACTAAGCAACTATTGTCCCTTCGTAATCTGAAGAGAAGCTATCAATTTTGTGTTAATGATGACATGGCTGTGTCCGAAATCAATGTGACCGGAATGCGAGGACCTTCGCTGAGTCAAATTAATTTTAGCTGGGCATTGCATCCTGGTCGAGGGGTTAGGATTGAATGTCTTCTTCGATGTATGTGTATTGAGCCTTCCCTTGTCTGCTACAAGAGAGAGTGAAATAGTTCACCTTGCCGTCTTCACCAGTTCTAGAGGTTCTTCTTTGGCTCCAATAGCATCGTCCTCACTATTAAATGTCATTCCCTTCTTTGGCTCCAATAACACGGCTGTCCCCGCCACTAAATCATCTTCATCCAATATGGAAAAGTCTTCTTGTACTTCATCTAAAGATAAATTGGAATCCATTGCCTAAAATTACCGACAAAAAGGATACAATTTTAGAATTCAATCAATCTTAATCTAGAACAGTGTTGACACTAAAACATTAACTTGCAACAAAGTAGTACTTATATCATTAGCAAGGAGATTAACAGACTCACAAAAAAAAGAGCAGTGGAATATATTGCCGTAGTACTAGAATATATATCTACATGGACGAGAATAGAAACACCTTCGTGAGGCAAAGATGAATTCAAACCAGTATAGATTGGATGAAGACAGGGCAAAAGATAAACTAGGGGTTGGACATACCTTCACCCGTGTGTAATCAAGATCGAATTCCCTTGTAGTTGCCGTAGATTACATGAGATTTAGATGGATTTGGATTGTGGGTTTAGGGTTAGAAGACAAGGAAGTGTTTATTAAGAAGTTGAAAAGCCACGTTCTCACGGTCTGGAGGGAGGAGGAGGGAGAATAGCAGAGAGAAATTGGTGGGCATCAATATTGGACTTGGATTTGGGCTTGCAGGGCTCGAAGCACCTAGAAATTGCATGTCGTATTGGTATTAGGATCTCACTTAGACTGCCGTGTGTGGGGCATTTTCGTATTCCCAATTTCCCATAGTAAATGTAGTTCGGCATTTCAGGATTTCGTTTTCAATACTTGCTTCCAACGTTGTGGTTCCTAATTGACACAAATTGTGAATATAATCTCCGATACAATCATGATGCTGAGCTTTGGGCTTGTTTGACACAGCTGTAGCTTTTCTGAAAAGCAGCTTCCGGCAAGGCTGGACGGCTGCTTAGTTGAACGACTGAGCTGGAGAGGTTTGATGTCTGTCTGTCTAGGTTTTAAATAGGATGGCTGCATCTTCTGATATGGGAATTGTCTGAAATGCACCTAGCATAAATGATGGCTTATTTCATGGCATTTAACGATAACTACCACAATTAACGACAACTAGTGCAATTGACCATAATTAATGATGACTACTTCAATTAATGACAATTAACGTAATTGATCGGAATTAACACGATAGATCGCAATTAACGTAATTAACGATAATTAACCATAAAATAATTATTACAATAAACAATTAATACATAAATAAATCATTTATATAAGAATAAAAAAAACAACGGCGATGACCTCGTCGGGGCCAGTGGTGGTGGCTCGGGGGAGGACGGCGTGGGGAGGAGGAGGGGAGGCGGCGGCGGCAACGCGGGAGGAGGGGGGGGTGCGCACGTGGGAGAGAGGGGTTCAGGGGTGTAGGATTAGAGCTACGGTTTGGGTTGGGAGAGGGTTTTATGCGATGGTAAAAACGAGTAAATATATGTGAAGTTAAGGGGTAAATGCAGAAGGGGCTTTGGGAAGATGCTATTGGTGTTGAATCACTCTAAATCCTCTCTCTATCCTTCTCTAGGTGTTACACGCACACACAAAAGAATCACAGTAAGAAACAAGAAAAGAGCAACTACCTTGATCCGCTTACTATGCCATCATATTATCATGCAGCAACGTAATGCTCCACTGACTAACCTTATCTAACAAACTCGCTGCATGCCGCTTGAAGCGGCCGTCTAGCTCAGCTTAACTAGCTACACGCAACATGATTAACACAAACTTTGGCACGTACACTGGCACATGTACACGCTCAAACTCAACGCATACAACATGACATGATTTAAATCCAAACGATTGCCTCTCGCGTCGGCTTCCGGTTTTCTCGCGTTATAGACGGTTTCCGACTTGGGAAAAAATCTGTGCGAAAAGCCTAGAAGCCCGTTCCAAACAGACCCTTTATGTGAAGAGAAATTTGATTAAGATTTCAATCTTTTACTTTAGTTTCTGGTACAAAGCTGCAGAAACATTTTTTTGGTTTCACTTGCAGCCACTGTAAGATGTTTTAACTGTAATGTAATTCTACAAACAAAGTATACTTGGGGCACGCTCTTTGTCTTCGCGTCCAGCGTCCAGACATTGTAAGGTAAACAACTCTCTACTGATGTTGTTTCACAGTGTCTTGATCTCGTGCTTCAAGCGGTAGTTCATCCTCTAAGGAATAAAATTCTTCTGCATCTGCATCTCCATCTGCATTGCATGAGTGTCCAGTTATTGCTAATACTCAATAATAATGTTTTGCAGATAGGACTACCCTTGCATACTTGGTGAAGCTTACCTTCATACGCACAAGGATGTGTGGACAGTGGGACAGGTGATTCTTCTCTCCTTTCCTGCAGAACCCAAGGAAAGATTTCCTTTGCCCTCTGCACCAAAGGCCTCTCAACACTCTCACTCCAGATGTCTAACAGATTGAGGACAGCCTCAGTAATGACTTCTGAGAGTACTTTATCATCCTGTTCAGGCTGCAGCTTCAACATAAGGTATCTGTTGACTGATGTTACCTTCTCTAGCATGTGCCTTCTGTCAACATGATATGCTACCATTGTGTCTTGGATTCTAGAGACCATCTTGAGGGCAAGCTCATAGACTGCAGCGTATGCATTTCTGAATATCTCTGTTGCTGCTTCAGACAGTTCCCTGCTTCTCCAGCCATTCTTTTCATTTTCTAGCCCGCGTTCTATGATTGGCGCGAATGTTACAGTCTTATGCTTGCCTGTGTTGACGCGGAGCTGCTTCGATTCCCTCAGCATTTCATTGGCTTCCTTCATTTCCGACTCGAACCTGCTGCTGACCATGAAGTGTGGCTGCTCGTTGCGGGCAGTGGGGCTCGGGACTGGCGAGTTCTGCCTCGGTGATGCTTCCGTGTATACCTCAGGTGCCCGCTCTGATTCACCCGCTACAATTCACATGGAAAAAACATTTATCAACCGTAATAGAATTGACTGAATTGAACTGGAGATCGGCAATGCCATTTTGTTTTCAATTTAACAACCGAACCGAGTCGATGCCATATGGCATTCTGACGGACATACAGGAAAGCGGGTGTCGAGCTGTGCTGGGGGTTCCATGGTATTCGGAATCTCGTTCTTCCTCCCTGCAATTGCTGTCGTCTGCGCTGGGTCCTGCCCTGGGTGTCCACATCACCTCCTCTTGCGCGGGCTTCTTCTTGTGATGCAGCAGGTGCATCCATTTCTTAGCCTTGCTCTTCACCTTGCCCAGCACCGGCTTCTTCTGGCTCCCGCTTGGGGTCCGCGGCGACCCCATGGGGCTCACTGGCGGTGCCCGCGGCGAAGGCCAATATCGTTGTTGCTCCTCCCATTCATCAAATGGATTTTGGTCTGCAACAGTTAAGCTATCAGAGATGCTGGCAGATCATTTCTCACTTACTCGGCAGGTGAGCACTGAAACATCCTTTCAGAAGAGATTGAAACCCACATTGATCGATCGTCAAGCTCGAAATGTCATGAAAACATGTAAGAAGGATAAGAGAATTCCTGACAAAAAGAATCGAAACCAACGAGTCTTTTACCATTTTGGACGAGGTGGTCCCCTCGTTTGGTACTGATCCCGCGCTTTAGTTTTCTGAATTCGTTCATGTTTGTGCAAGAAAGAATTGAAACCAAATCAATCCAGAAACTTTGGGAGGAGCTGTTCAGTGTTTGTGCTGGTAAGGCAAGAAATGGATTTGCTCGACCTATCCTAATGTTGGTAAACTCGTGGGAGCCATTTCTGAGTTATAGTGGTGAAAAGGGTGCCAATTCGGGGGGGAGTGGTTACGTTTTTGCCGTCCTATTCTTGGGGAGTGTTTGGTGGTCGGACGGGGACGAGGCTTTTTGCCCCGCATCCTTTTGGAGGCCTCCGATTTAGGGAGCAGATGACAAAAACGAGAATTCATATCTGTGCTAAGATGATTGCTTTTACCCCGTGCTTATTGCCTTTATTGGTCTTGGAGTGTCACGTCTTATTTTTGGACGCTAAATAGTATTTAATAATCTGGTTTTTGATTTTTATCCGTGTTTTTCAATTTATATGTTTATCTCAAAAACTCCTAGCTTCCTCTAACTCGGGTTTGCGTTTCAAACCTTCTCTCATTTTCAATTTCAAATTTCAAATTTCAAATTGAATTTACTGTTTTCAAATCTTGGACCATTCTTTTCTTCTTGGACCAGTTTTTCTCCTGGCACACTACCTATTTTTCCCCGACTCGGCCGGATTTCTTTCCCCCGGCCTTCGGCCCAACCGGCCCATTCACCCCCTTTTCTTTTCTCCCCCTCGGCCCAGCGCCTGCTCCTTCTTTCTTCCTCCTTCATCTCCCCGATCAGGCGCCCCACTCTCTCTCCTGTGCGCGATGCCGACGCCAACGTCGTCCTCCCCTCTGCCACCACCAGCTCCCGTCACCTCCGCTGACGGCCGCGACTTCGGTGCCCCCTCCCCGCCTAGTCCCCTCACCGTCTGTCCTCGCGCGCCCGCCTCCGCCCGGTCCGAGCGCTGCCGCATGCCATCACCTGCTCGTTTATCGTCGTCACCGCGTCAGCAAGACCTCCCAGGTCGTCGCCGCCCACGCCAGCCTCACCGCCTGACCGGTCCTCTGCGCCTGAGCGCCCATGCTAACGCCTCGGGACCTCGCGTCGCCCGAGCTCCCTCCAACGACTCTCTCCCTCCTCGCCGCCTATAAGAGCCCCCGTGCCCCCCTACTCTCTCAAGCTCCCTCTACCTTCCCCCTCCTCACCCCTGCTCTCCCCCCTCTCCGTGCCACCAAGAACCGAAGCTCCTAGCGCTTCTTCTCGGAACTACCGTCGGATCAACGCCGGTACTACTGCCCTTTCCGCCCTCCGATACAACCGCACTCTCGCCTCCCGATACTACCGCTCCATCTTGGAACCACCGTTGGTTCCACTCCGGTACTACCGTCTTCGCCACTCCGGTACTACCGCCCGCCCGCCTCTCTGGTACTACCGCCCCCACCTCCCAATACTACCGCCTGTAGCCCCTCTGGGACCAAGCACTGTGCACGTGTCAGCACAGCACAAGGCTCTTTTCCAATTTTCTATTTTTCTTTTCAATTAAAATTCAATTGGAAAGCTTCAAAAATTCATATATTTTTCATTATAACTTCAAAAATTATGAAACTTGTTTCTAAAATTTTCTAAATTCAAGATCTTGCTACTGGCACTGGTCTTGTTCAATTTGGCGTTCATTTGTTAAGGATTTTGTATTTATTTGCTCTCTGCTGTTGTGTCTTTTTCCGGTACTTTCGTCCGATTATAGTTTGAAGACGCAGGAGACCTCTACTTCGACCAAACTCCAGAGTACCAAGACCCCATTGCCTTTAACTAAGGCGAGTCAATACTTTGATCATTTTGAGTCTACATTTTATGCAAATTATATTTATTTAAAATATCAAAGTTGCATGCTTTAATTCTGTAATCAAATGTATGTTAAACCTTAAGGTAGTTAAACACTCATTTGATGATTAATTAATTATTATCCATCATTTCATAATTTTAATCCCTTATTCCATGTCACCCTAGTAAATATGTGGTAAATACTAGCATAGTTTGTACTTAAACGTCATGCTAGACTTACTTAAGTACCGGGACAATAAATGTCCTGATTATAATTTTTTAATCATGAAAGTGGTTTTGGACAGTCATTGGATGTAAATGACTGGCGTGTTGTGTTAATTGGTTTTTCTCCCCCAAAACCCTAAACAACTTGCTAGTACTACATCTGGGCGGATGGAAAGAGTGGTGGGTGCCGTTGTGCACGAGAGTGGTTGGTATGTAGTATGAACCGTCCAGATGGATTAAGAACTTAATCTTGCCATAACCTCATGTGTAAAACAAGTACAATCGTAAGTCTGCAAAGTGCAGCTTGGCTTATTAAAATTATTGAACCCTGAATGTCATCCCACAAATTGGTGTTTGGAAGTGTGCAAGCGGCAGATGTGTTCCGATTTAAAAGGGACACCGAGGTAGGGTGAAGTTGCCAGCTGCGCTAATCGTTGTGGCCGGGGCCAGCTGCGCTAGTCGTTGTGGTGAACATCCCGCACAACTTATGGGAGTGATCCATAGGGGTGAGATGACGGAAGGAGCGATGTAGTTTGAAACGTTACTGTGACGATCGCTCAACTACATGACTAAGGAATCATGTGGGGTAATAAGTATGAGTATGTCTTGTGGGTACAGTGTACAATCTCTGCAGAGTCTAAACTGTTTAAACAATCGTGCCTACGGTCAAAGGCGGATATGAGATCTTAACTTGAGTTAGTTCTATTTCAAAAACCCTTGTGGATGGAATACAACCAGGATGGCTCATCTAGCCTGAGGTTTGATTTTTCCTGAGCCGTCGAGCTCAGTGGTGTAGAGGAGCGGTGGTAGCTCCAGTAAAATGATGCATGTGTAGAATTCCGATGGAGGGAACCTCTACTGCTATTTAATATTGCACTTACTCTCTTTAATAAAATACAATTTGTTTAAAATGCTAAGTTATAGAAATTTGTATTATGATAATTGAAAAGATTGCTTTAAGCAAATAAAAGAACCTGAGCCACCCTTGTTAAGCCTTGCATGTATATACTGCATCTTGTGTGTTGGCTTGCAAGCACGGAGGTTGTGCTCATCCTCGCTCTTTCCCCAAACCCTCAGAAGCAGGAAATCCTGAAGCTTTCGACTACAACGAGGAACTAGATATCTGAAAACCCAGGAGTTTTTGAAGCGTAGTTTAGTCTTTAGCCGTTCAAGTCTGGTCTCAGTCTAGCTGACTCCGCCGGTACTTATGTGCATCCTATATTATTTGAGTTTTCGGGTAATATCGGATGTACATGAGTTTTCGATCGCTTGCGTGGAGAGATGTGCCCTCACCTTTTTTGATTATGTTGTCGCTTCGGCTACTTTGTGATGTAATTGTTGGGTTGTTCGGCATTTTTTGTAAAACTTAGCCCGAAGTGGTCTATGTAAACTCTGATGTGTTAAATTAATGAATGATATGGTTTTACACTATGTATGAAATGATTCAGTGATGTATCTGTGAGTGTTATTTGCTGATCCAGAAAATAGCACAATGTATTTACAGGAAATTCGAGATTAGAAAATCTAAGTCCAACATGGAGGCTAGATTTTTACAACCCTAGAGCATCTAGCCATCTTCGTTAGCCGACAATACGTGACCAAAATCTTCAAGACTGTCGAGGAAAGTTGCACAAGTCAACCCATTCTGAGATCCCTGGATGCGCGTTTAAATGATACAAGTGGGTTACGTTAAAAATGTCACTGCAAGTACGAGGGCTGCTCCAAAGGAAAGAAAGAAAGAAGAAAGGTCACTATAAAAAAAAATTGCTTCAAAAACAAAAACTTTTGTCAAGAATGGGATTTGAACCCATGCCCTTTCGGACCAGTACCTGAAACTGGCGCCTTAGACCAACTCGGCCATCTTGACATTTGTGTTGTAGACTGGACAATTTTATATTTTATAGGATGTCTCCATTGACCGCCCATCTACTAGAGCCTCTTATTCAGGGTGCATCCTCATGAAACGACATACTCCTATACACCTTGCGGGCGCACGTTGCAGCCCAACCTATATAATATAAGGTTGATCCAACTTACGTACCTGACTTGCTCTCGTTTAGTCGAGATTTGCAGCTCGCACTCTATCAAACAATTATGCGAGCTACTTTCCTCCCGGAGTTGTCTAGGAGAGGACATAACATATTCACACCCGTCACCATGTCAAAAGCAACCATCATAAACCATTAACAAACTGCACTTGTGCAAAAAAAAAGAGTTACATTTGCTACTGGCTGTCAACGAATAGCCTGATGCTGTCTGTTCACTGCTAGGAGACGTTAGAGTAAGTAAACAAGGTTGTAGCGATGAAACAAGTTTTCGCCATGCTCTCTATAATCTGCTAGGCTGAACGTTTGCCTCCCAAACTTGCTGGAAGCTGCAAAGGCAGCAGCACCCCTCCACGCATCTAGAATGGGGTTAGCTGCTCTGACAAGCTTCAGCGGCGCGAGTAGGGCGGAACTGCGGATCCCGGATTCCAGCCGTGGGATCATGCCTGGGAACAGCGAGCTCCCGCCAGTGACGAGAATGGACTGGCAGAGGCGCTCCTTGACAGATTCGTCCTTCATTAGTCTCCTAAGTGAGATGCTGACCATCTCATCGATGCCGGCCTGGTCGATTCCTGTCAAACCAGGCTGGAACAACACTTCAGGGCAGCGGAACCGCTCGATCCCTATGGCAATTCTGAAATCTTCGGCGGTAAGAGGCCGGACTTTAGGAGGCTCGGGAGTTGCCTGAACAGCTTCAGATTTGTTCACAAATGTAGGGTCCATCTCCTGCGTAGCATTGAATGATTAATGATTGTAATAGAAGCTATTGAGTTGTGAAATCTGAGCAAGACAAAATGCCCATCACGAGCAGCAAAGGTTGAGAGTGAGATTTTACCTGGAGCTTTGATGCGGTTCGAGCAAGTTCTGATTCATCATCATCGTTCCCATCATCGTCATCATCATTGTCTTTGCTCATCTTTTTGTAGACTAACCAATCCTCATCTCTCATTCCAAAAGTGTCCTCACCTTTTCCCCTATCAAATGCAGCAGAAGTGAGCAGCCTCATCCTTTCTTTCTGGGCGGCATTTAGACGCTCCCCACGGCCTACACCACCAGATGAACTATGGTTGCCGTTAGCTTTTTGTCGCTTCCTCTGGTCAACTTTCTCAGAAAGTTCTGAGTGTCGGGCACGAAGCTCTTCAAGGTATAACTCTGGGTTCTCCCTGCATAGTTGAGTGAAACAGATCACAAAAGCAGCATAGAACACCTGGCAGACATCTACAACAGCTAGAGTACTCTATCCATATTAATCAGGCTGCAGATCCTATTGTTATGATTGTCGCTTGTATACAATATGAGGTCAATAGGCCAGAATATATACACAGGTACATGTTACAGATAAGGAAACCAAAATATATCTAGAGTTCTACTCTAACACAAATATATCTCTAACTATATCTCTAACACCCCCCCTCAAACTCATGGTGGATCAACAACACTAAGTTTGGAGAGGTAGAAGCCGTGCTGTGCTCAAGTCTGGGCCTTCGTGAAAAAATCCGCTATCTGAAGCTCTGAAGGCACATACTGAAGAGCAATCACCTGATCATGCACACAAGACCTCATGAAGGAAGCATCAACACCAATATGCTTGGTGAGCTCATGCTTCACAGGGTCACGCAATCGATAGCACTGTCTTGTCGACAAGAGAGGAGTCGGTGTAATGTGAAACACCAAAATCCTCAAGTAACCACCGTAGCCAAGTAATCTCTGCATCAAGAGAGCCATGGCTCGCAACTCACCTCTGCACTCGAGCGAGACAACTGCGATCTGTTTCTTCGTCTTCCGTGCAATAAGCGAACCACCAAGAAAAACACAAGAAGCGAGAGATAGACCGCGATCGGAGGATCGGCGCCCAAGTAGCATCCGAATAAGCTGAAGTAACGAGCCGTGGGCGTGGAAAGAAGAGACGGCGAGAGATAGTCCACGAAGGTATCGTAGAACTCGAAGAAGGTGGGCAGTAGTGGACTGAGTGGGAGAAGAAACAAACCGACTCGAATGTGAATCGGATAAGTGATATCCGGACGAGTAACACAAGGTAGACAAGACTCCCAACAAGATGGCGATAGCGAGTCGGATCGAAAGAGGCTCGCCATCGAGGGTCGGAGGTGAACATTGAGCTCCATAGGAGTCTCAATAGGGCCGATCGATGAAGGAGGCGCGATCAAGAAGATCTGAATATACTTCTCTTGGGACATAAAGAAACCATCCGAGTGGAAGTAACTTCAATCCCAAGGAAGTAACGAAGAGGACCAAGATCCGACATAAGAAATCGCTCACTAAGACGAGCCTTGACAAAGGCAATGTACTCGAGTCATCTCCGTGTGATCATATCATCAACATACGAAGGAGAAGAGTCCGACCACGAGGCGAAGTGTGGACAAAGAGCGCGAGGATCATGATCACTTGCTTTGAAAAGCCGCCAGCAGTGACCACGAGGAGAAGCGCTCAAACCGAGCACAAGGGCTTGCTTAAGGCCATAGAGAGCGCGAAGGCGCGGACCATGCCCTCGAGAGCAGAATACCCGGTGGCGGATGCATGTAGACCTCCTCACGCAACTCGCCATTAAGAAAGGCATTCTTGACATCAAGCCGAAAGCAGACCCGATGGCGAGCAGGCGCCACCGAAAGAAGAGCGCGGACGGTGGTCATGTGGGCCACAAGAGCAAAAGTCTCATCGTAGTCACAACCATGCTCTGCTGGAAGCCACGAGCAACAAGGCGCGCTTATATAGCGCTCAAGAGAGCCATCGAGCGAGTCTTAATCTTATAGACCCACTTACATGTGATGGGGCGAGTGAGATGGAAAAGGAACAAGATCCCAAGTACCGATGCGCTCGAGGCGACAATCTCCTCGGCCATGGCATCTTGCCACTCGGGATGAAATAACAACATCCGGTGGGAGGCGAGCTCACGGTAGTGCGCCCGACAAAGGAAAAAGCAGGCGGTCGAATCGATAGCGATCGCGGAGGCGTAGCGAGGAGAAGACGACCCATCGGGGAAGATGAAGCATCGGGAGAAGATGAAACATCGGGAGAAGTGGGCTCATCCGGAAGATCCTCAATCTGAGGTCGGCGAGTGTAGTGGGGAGCTCGAGGAGCCGCAGCGGCGGCAAGCGGCGGCGATAATGGCGGAGAGGCCACGGAGAAATATGTGGAGACTCGGTGGGGCGGGTGAGCGAGGGCAAGACGAGAGATAGGTGTATCTGGAAAGGTCAAAAAGACGAGAGACTCCACAGAGGAAGCCGAAGGAGACGGGGCGTGGGTAGAAGGGACGAGACTCGTCGAAAGTCACATCCCGAGAGATCCGCGTCCGTCGACCAACAGATCCAAAGACTGATAGCCCTTGTGCTCGGCCTTTGTATCCCGAAAGACACACTCAACGGTGGCGGTCGGTTTGGTGCGTTCTCGGCGAGGAGAGCGTAGCAAACACAACCAAGCAGACGAAGAAGCGAGTAGTCGGAAGGAGACCACGAGGCGCTCAGCAGAATTGCGCCAAGAAGCGGAAGAAGGTGGATGTTGGCGAGATAGGTGGTAGTGGAAACGACCTCGGCCCAAAGTGAGGTGGAATAGAGCGGCAATCATCGAGGCACGAGCCGACTCAAGAAGGTGGCGATGCTTGCGCTCGGCAACACCATTCGAGCACGAGCACCGGGACAAGAGAGGCGAGCAAGAGTGCCTGCTTTCGGCCAAGGAAGCTGCGCAGTGATGAGAGGTACTCGCCAGGTAGTCGGCCACGAAAGACACGAATAGGAGTGGAGAATCGTATGCGAACCATAGCGGCAAATTGTTTATAGATAGACAAGACCTCACTCGAGAAGACATGAAATATATCCAAGTGTGGCGAGAGAAATCATCTATAAATATGATATAGTATCGATGACCCCTTCAAAGCGAAGGAGCGGACCCCAAACATCGAATGAACAAGATCAAAAGGACGCTGAGACACCGACTCACTATGAGGATAAGGAAGTGAATCTGTTTGCCTAACTTACACCACGACAATCTAAAGATCGTCTCCCGAGACAGATCCCGAAGACCACGACGAACTAAGGGCGGCAGGCGAGATCCACACAGATGGCCAAGACGGTGATGCCACTGCTGGAAAGAGCTCGTAGGCGGAGTGCGCGAGCGGAGAGGCCGGCAGCGGACGGTGGCGTGGAAGGAAGGTGAAGCCAGTCAAGCTCCCAAAGGCGCTGGAGTCAAGGCGCAGGCGAGAACCAACCAGAGCTCCGTGTGGCGGTCTGAACACAACAAGAGTCGAGTCGAGAATGACTCGATAACCAAGATCGATGTCGCCTGTGAGAAAGAAGTCGCATGGTAAGGCGAGGAACATGAGCAATGAAGGAACATGGAAAGATGAGTTGCTTAGAGGTCCTCGACGAGAGGCGAAAGAGAGGTACCATCGTGATAAGAACAACGGCGGAGATTCAAGAGGTGTAATGAAGGGCGAGTAGAAGAATCGAGTCATGTGAAAAGATGCTCGAATTAAGAATCCACGGGAGGTCTTTGAGCGTGGAGGTGGTGGTTTCGCATGCGTTCAAGAGTCGATGCGTGTAGCGGCGGAACACATCGAGGAGAACCGAAGCGGCAAGCAAGCGTCGAAGTCGGCTATCTCACGCTTCGGTGAGAAACTGCCGAAGAAGTCGATGTAGGCGTCGATGTAGAAGCATCGATCTGGGTGCTAGTAGAAGAACGGCGTGAAAGATGCGCCGCTTCTTATAACATCGTAACTCAATGTGGCCGACCTTGTCGCGATGGGAGCGATGAGGCGACTCTTGCCGGATGGAGGGCGACCACCGCGCTGTGGCGGCCATTGGAGGTAGTGTCTTTGAAGCGTGGAGTAGCACCACGCAGCAAGCGGAAGCCATCGGTGGCGGCCCGACTGGCATGCGGCGACCAAAACAACGAAGTCTAACGAGCGGCCCGAACGGCGGCCAGTTAGATCAACGTTTTTCTCTCTCACGGGCCGCTTTAAAGAAATTGGCCCAATGCCCAAAGAAGGAAACCTAGGTTTCCTTTCTCTTTCAGCGAGGTGGTGGGTGGCTTGGAGGCGGCGGCGACCGGCGTCAGCGACCGGCGTCGGCGGGTGGCGGCGCGGCAACGTTCCGGCGACTTCTTTTCTCTCGGCGGTCGCTTCTTCCCCGGCCCTCGGCCTCTCTCTCTCTCTCGAGCGATCGAGTAGTGGCGAAGGCCGCGCAATAATGGCGGCGGCGGTGGAGAAAAGCGTGGCCGGCGACGGAGGCGCCGGGAGGACCGCAGCCAGCCGATCGCTCCTCGATGGTGGCGACTTCGGCGTCGGCCGCGTGGCGGCGAGCTGCGATGAAGCGGGTCTCGATCGGCGAGTCTCGAGGGCGTCGAGCTCCGGCCGGCGGAGGTTGTGGCCGCGGCCGGGCGGCCGGCGACCTCATGCGGCCGGGAAGGAAGGCGGCGCGCCAGCGAGCGCGGCGCGAGCAACCAGGCGAAGCAGCGTGGCGTCTGTGGCCAACCATAGCGGCCGGGAGCGGCCGGCGACCTCGCCTTGGCGGCCGGGGACGGAAGCGGCGGCGGCGGCCATCGCAGCGAGGTTAGCCGTGGCGGCTCTGAGCGAGGAGGCGTGATTCTGCTAGAGGAGGCCGGCGACGACGCGTCGAGACCGGAGGCGACTGTCGCGCCGAAGATACGATCTGAGCGGCGGCCGGCGGGGCGACAAGCGAAACCCTAGGTTTGCTCTGATACCATGTTATGATTGTCGCTTGTATACAATATGAGGCCAATAGGCCAGAATATATACACAGGTACAGGTTACAGATAAGGAAACCAAAATATATCTAGAGTTCTACTCTAACACAAATATATCTCTAACTATATCTCTAACACCTATCAGAATGTAATGTTGATCTCTGAGACAGCCTGCAGAGAACTGATACCAAATTGGAGACACAACATCTTTAACACGAAACACATAATCATGAAACGGTAATAATACATGGTGCATAGCAACACTCATTTTGCTTTTCAATATAGCAACAGGGGCTAGCCATTTGCTCTTAAAAAATAGGGGCTTTACATTCCTTCTAAAAAAGTGATATTCACTATAACGGTAAACACTATTTGGTATTACAAAATGCAGAATGTACTTTTCTCCCATATTTGTATTTTTGTGAGCAAGGAATGAGCCGAAAGAACAAAAACTGTCTAAAATGGCTTTGAAATAATTGCTTTGAGCGTCAAGAGACGGTGCCACAAAATTTCATAAAGCCATCATTGAATGTAAGAATAAACTAAGTATGATAAGCATATGGATTATAAATTTCAGACTGGGGTATCACAACTTACGCACGCCTCTCTTCTTCTTGCTTATCCCTCAATGCTTCCTCCTCAGCACGTTTCTGCTTGGCACGCATCCGGCCCTCTGTTGTGGTTTTAAGTATTATCTGTTTCTTCTTTTCCTTTAACTGGTAAAATATGCAAAAGTGGAACACAGCTATGGTGAGTGGTTCAAAGTCTCTAAAACTTCGGGGATCAGGTTTACACTCACGACATGCAGGTGCAAGATGCTCCCAAAAGCACATGAAAAAAAATCCCATAGTTGACTACATAATAGTCATAGATGATAACTGAGCAAACACACCTGCTCTGGTGTCAACATCTCATCAGGGACAGACACAAGCGGATACTTATCAGCCCCTGAAGCATCTGCTTTCTCTTCGTTACCACTGGACTCCCCCTTTGCTTTCCTTAGGGATTGTGTTGCTTTCAAGATAGCAGATTTGATTTCCTGCTGGGAAAGATATCCATATCTACCTAGAATAGATGTTGCTTCTGGTTCCTCAGCTCCATCAAGTTGCTCCATTAGTTCCTCCAAATAAGAAAGTTGTTTTTCCAGTTCCACTATCTTCTGAGACCTCTTTGCGGCGGCCATCTCTCGTAAACGCTGACCAGCCTTTTCCTTCAAAGCTGCTTTCCTTGCAAGTTCTTCCTCAGATGGTGGTTCTTCTTTAGGTGGGGGAACCCATGGTAGCTGCCAGTACCGAGTTTTCTCTTCAGCTTCTTCTTTATTGTTCTGCAAAGTGAAGTGTTACAAGAATGTTCATATAATTTAAAGAAACATATATAAATACAATTCCAGAGAACAAAAAACCAAGATAACCAACTAGAGTCAAAAGCACTGTCCAATGTCCATTTTATACAAACACATTGGGAATTGAAACGGATAACCAACTAGAGTCAAAAGCACTGTCCAATGTCCATTTTATACAAATACATTGGGAATTGAAACTGGATGGTTCTAAAAATTGATATGAGAACAAAACAATATATAAAAGTTTCTTACCTTAAATATCTGCAACTCTGACATATAATCAAGAGCTATATAACAATGTTCCTTCTTCAACTCTTCAGCCTTTTCCCATGTAATGCTCGCCCTATTAAAAATAAAAATGGCTACTGTTAGACATGGTAGGAAAAAACAAATAACATGAAGTGCTTCAGAAATATGTTGCTGACACCTACGTGTGATAGGGATATTTTAGAGAGAGAAGCTGCCTCAGAAAATCAGTAATGTGATATCCACCAACATTGGTTCTGCAGCATGCCCCCAACACAGGCTGCCCTTTCAAAAACTGAAACAGATCCAACAAGGCTTTTAGTTCAAAGAGGAACAATTTAGTTTGAAATATATAGGTGGACAAACACAAGTTTCTAAGAAGAATATACTTCACAGAAACAATTAGATGAATATGTTGTATATTCTTTTCGTTTGTTAACTATTTCAGGGACCACGGTCTAGAAAAAAAAACCATATTGTGAATAATACATTAAAGTATGGTATCTAAGATGGAAAACTTGGTAAGCAGAGCCTCATGCACAGAATACTGAAATGATATAGCTGCCTAAATACTTCCACAATCACCCAATAGATTAAGGCACCTTTTTGACTGAAGTAGTTGGGCTGGGATCAGGAAAAATGACAAAGTATGCCTGGGGATCAATAAAATAACATCCTGACACAGATTTCATCTAGTACTGACAGTTACAGTTTATCCAACCAGACTTTTAGAATTCACAACACATTCAATGATATTTCCATCTACGCACATGCACTGTGCTCATTTTTCCGAGAATCTGACAAAATGAGCCAAATGCAGATTTGTATATTGCGCAAAGTTGGAGAAAAGCATGTCTTGAGGAAACAAACATACTGGAACAACATGGCATGTTCCATGTTCACACGAAATAGCCAACCCATCTTCTCCACAGTTTCCAAGCTTCTGATTGTACTTGTAACTAAATGCATTGTCGATGCCAAAAGCTGAAACTCAGATAGGAAAAAAACAGCATTAACACTGCATTCTTATGTCAAAGTCGTACTAATTTACTACCATACTACCAGATGCAGTTCATAACAATGGCGCGTAAAGATCATAGGAAATATTACCAATGGATGGCGCACCATATGTCTCGAAAAGAAGTTCTGCCATCCGGGCTCGAGAAAAGGACGGATTGCATTCACACTCTGTCATAAGAATGGGATGGCTCACCTGCCCAGCATCAATGTTAGCTTCCAACAGTATTCAACCAAATAATAGTTTATGTGAAATTAAGTGAGGATATCCCACAATTTTGCTGAGCAGCCTCCCGTGTCGTCCCCGCGGGTGACACTGGAGGTGACCACCCCGAGCGCCAAGAACCCCTCACTCCTCCCCGTCCCACCTAGCCGCCGCCAGCAGCGGGGCCAGCTCCCTCTCTCCCCCTTCCAGATCTGTTTTCCCATGGAGTTGGGTCCCCGCCGCCGTTGCCTCTCATCAACGCCAGAGGTGAGGCCGCCCCCAGTGCGCCAACGGAGGAGGGCAAGCCTTCGTCGCTTGTCGCCACCGGGGCTCGTTTGTTGCCAGCTCTCCCATTCGGATCTAGACCCTCTGGTCGGCGACGGTGCGGCGATGCACCAGCGGCGGTCGACGTGTCGGCACCGATGGCGGCGTGGTGAAAAGGTGCTTGAGATCCGTGGGCACGTCAGCTCACGTGTACTTGTGGTTCATGCTGGAGGTGTTGTCGGGAGCTCCTTGGTGTGGCCCCTCCCGTTGTGCACGAGATACAGCGTGTCCCGTCCGCGGCACCTCGCTCAAGCTGCAGGTGGAGGAGCGCGAACGCCGTTTGGTCTTCGTCGTCAAGAGGCCTCCTTCGGCTGGGCAGTTCTTCTTGGAAAGATCTACCTCCGATTCTAGATCCGGTCGGCCCGATGGTTGCGGTCACGAGGTGGCATGCGGTCGATCGCGGGTTTGGGCGTCGTTGTCGACTCGGCTGGGGCAACGCAGTAGGCGTCGCTCTAGACGCTTCGGCGATGCACGTCGCGGCGAAGTCGGAGATGTCGTGTCGCGGTGTGCGACGGGCGGCGACGATGACAAACAACGGACGTCGTGGTGGGGCGTAGGTGGCCGCAATTTCGGCAGTCGTCGGCGAGCTCAGACCCTGCGCGGGCTTGGGTGTTGTCGTCAGCTCTGCTGGGGCGACGCAACAGGCGTCGCTTTGGGCGCCGATGGTGTTTGTTGCGGCAAAGTCGGAGCTATCGTGTCGCAGGTGTGTGACAGGCGGCGACGATAATACGCGACGGGCGTCATGGTGGGGCGTCGGGGCGCGTTGGTGGCGGCGGCTTCGGCGGTCGAGGGTGAGCACTGGCTCGGCGCGGTTGGCACGTCATGTGGCGCATTTCTGCACATCAGCGAGGCGGGGTCGCGACGGAGTCGGAGCTACTGCGTCGCGGCGGTGCACAACGGGCGGCAACGATGACTCGTGACGTGCAACGTCGGTGAGGCGCGTGGTGATTCTCGGCGCGGTTTGGCCTGTGCACAAGCCGCCCGCCGTCGGCCCGGGTTGTCCGCTTCTCTCGTGTATCGTCCTTCGTCTTCGTCGTGGTGAGAGAGGAGGTTGTTTCCTCAACCGCATATTTCATTCTCGACTGGCCAATTGCTTTTGAAGTGTTGTGTTTGTTGTGGTTCCTCGTGCTTGTTGTGGCTCATCATGCAGGTGTTGTCGTTCGTGGTGCAGTGTTGGTGTTGGTGCAGTCTGTTGTTGTTGGGTGGGTTCGCGCTAGTGAACTGAGGTGGGGCTGCTGCTGTGGTGTGCACTCTGGTGTGGACGGTTGCACTTCAAGCCTTCGCAAGAGACGAGTTTCTTCAGCTTTGTGCTTTGCTCCGGTGTGAACCAGTTGTAGTCTTTGCTTGGGAGCTGTGGTTGAGGTTTTTGGGTTTTGGTGTTATCCCGCTGGGTTCTTGCCTGGCTGGAGCATGTGTTGCTTTGGTAGGTGTTCTAGGTGTAGGGCTCCTTCCCAGGTGTTGGTGTTCCCCACTTTGTAGGCATTATTGGTGCCGGTGTCTCCCCTCTGGGGATGGTGTTTGTAATTCTCTTCTTCTTTAATGAATTGGTAGAGCTCCTGCCCTTGAGTTAAAAAAATAGTTTGCATGAAAAAGCATGAAGTTCACAGGATAAGTGCAAATAGATAATTCTAGATAATTCAAGTCAGGAAACATCAGATATTTTCATTGTATGAGAACAGCAAACGACTAGTTCAGGAATGCCAACTCTCCTCTTTTTCTTTTTTCTTTTTCTTTTGTTGCTACCATACACTGTTAAGGACGAAAATCTCAATAAGTGAGATGATGGTCCATGCTCATCGTCTATATGAAACGGAGTTGCTAAAATGCCACTCCCTAGCCGCTTCTTGTCATTTACCTCGTTTGTTCTCAGAGGCTGAGATTAAAGTTCTTTCTGAAAGCCTTTGAGACTCTGTGTTTGACTTGAAAACATCAACTGATTAACTTTGTACTTATATTCCTAAAACACTTCATTCTGAGTCTGAAATCAACTGACCATATAAGAATCTCCCATGCTAAAATCTATTTCTAGTGAAAACTCCCTAGTTTTTATCAGTGCACACACTTCACTGGTAACTAGAATTGTCATACATAAACAACCCCTGGTTCCCTCCTTTTTTATTCGACGGGGCTAGCTAACATCTACTACTTTTCTTATGTATCAAGTGCAAAGTAAAGCAAAGCTACCAAACTAAGGAAAATAGGAAATAAGTCAACTACAACAAAAAAGGAAAATATTCACGAGACAGATGGTGACACAAGTGTAATTTACCTCTGAAGTGGCACCTAATCGATCAAAACCATAGTCAAGAATCTGCAACACAGAGGTAATACCAGATATAAAAAGGTTAAAAAAACATCAAAGACGTGTTCATTACAAAAGCATTACAAAGTGGACTGTAAAACATCGTTGTTCTGAAATAAAGTCACATGCCTCACTTTAAATCTTTCAAGCATAACAATTGCGATTGGCATCTAGTGTCATTATAAGGGCTGCATGAACTATGAGGGAGATGATAATTCACTGGCTACAGAATGGAGCTAATACTCATAGCAGAGAGTTTAAAGGTGGTACTTAACTTTAGGCAATACCTTTTTTTATCATCAACTCACAACCACAGGTGACTGATATGGTGTGGTTTTCGATGGGATCCTAAGGGAGGAAGGAGCTGTGCACGAGAGGTCGGATCGGAACGGAGGGGATAGCGAGGTAAGTAGCGCTCGCCCTCGTGCGCACGATGGGGCTTGTCCCCGGCCAGCAACGAGGCTCTGAACCGCGAGGATATTTCGGAAGGCTGATTCTTATTGCTTGCTTTGAATTACAACAATATGTCCTTCATATAGAGGAATAACCCAAAACGAATCCGGAAGGGATACTAAGTATCCGAAAGGGATACTACTAATTATCTAACCAATCTGAACACAATCTCTAGTTTCCTATCTTATCTCCTAATGCCTTCCTAAACTAACTCGCGTTCAAGCCGAATCTGCATGCTTAGCCACTGTTTCCATCTGGACTCTTGCCGCTGCCATCCGGATTTTTGCACCGGTGCTGGTAAGTCTTTCCAACAAAAGAGTCCACAACATGACGCACATAGAATTTACCATTAAACGTTGAATATGCATTGTTCTGATGTTTTCACACTCATATGAACTCTTTCTAATATGATTGTTATCAAGCATACAGTTAAGAGTTGAGCATGCCTAAAGAATGTGAATATTATAAGTTTATTCTGGGCAAAAGATGGCAGACCAGATTGATCGCCCGTTTTATCTATTTCAAGCCTAAAAATGCATACCAAACCATCTATAGAACTTGTAGACAACTCAAAAGAAAGGTGGATGATGTCATAGGAGTGACGAACATATTCCATGTACTCGAACTGATAGACAACATCATCGTCAAAAGGTGAGCGAATTGATGATCGTGTGCAGTCAAAATACTTCATTAGAGCTGGATCAGTGTCCCCAACAACTGTGACAGTTTCACCTGCTTCATAGAAACAAATTGCCGTCAATTTGAATTATCATATTTTCTCAATCCCTTACAAGTCTATCAACTGGCACAAGCATAAAAGCTTCAGATCCCTGTCGTATATTCAGACAAATATTAACCTTACAGTGCACTTGCACAATCACAAAGATAAGTCTATAGACATCTGGACTTGAAAAACTTTTGACAATTACTTGCAGCACCTAAGCATCAAATGAACCGCAGTAGAATCAAATCCTCGATAGAATTTAAATGGAGTACCCAATTCCCGTGCATCACAACAAAATAAGTGCTCATAAACAACATCCAACCACCAATGAAATGGTATACTCAACTTCTGAAACCGCACAGCAAGGAGCAACCAAGCAAGCGCGAGACGGAAAAAAAACACAAACTATTCACAGCATCCAATCATCGAACCAACAAAAATCAATACTTTATAAGCGTAACGCGCAGTACCCGAGCTGCGGTGGCGCGGCCTCTGCACGATGTTGCGGAAGGCGACGCGCGGCTCCGCCTCGCCCGCCCACCTGCACGGAGCAGCCAACTACTTCGTTACATAACCCGTGGGGGCCTGGTAGGGTTAGAGTTTGGGGAGTTCCGGGAGGCGGGGCCCTCCTACCCGATGCGGAAGGTGGAGGCGCCGTTGTCGATGACGATGGGGGTGGACGACGGGAAGCGGGCGAAGTCAGTCTCCCGCGGAGGGCGGTACACCGACGACATCTCTCCAGCGTCGGCGGCGAGAGGGCTCGCCGGAGGCGGAGGAAGGGACAGGGTTTGGGGCTTTTGGTAATTTTGTCCTTTTGCTGCGTCGTCCTCTTCGCGAGCTCGCGTGACTTAACACTGCCTGTGCTAATGTGCTGGGTTGGAAGCAAGAGAGGAAGGGGATATTAACGCAAAACCCCCTGTCATTTCACGTAATTTACCTGCGCAGCACTTCAGATCAGGCCGTGTGCTGCGTATGCAACTGCATAAAATTGTTCTGAAAATAAATGACGAGCAAAGAATTGCACATGGGAACAGCCTTTCCAAGTTATAGCTGTGTGCAATTTTGCTTGCATTGTGAAAAGCTTTGAATCTGTATTATAACTAATCATTTTTTTCCAAGTTGTAGCTGTATCTTCTTGCATTGTGGAGTGCTTTTGAGAAAAATTGCATTGTGAACAGCTAGCCCATTTTTCCAGCTTAAGCAAAGACTGTGTTTGCACAAGGGAAATTGCATTCTGAAGAGCTTGAATTTAGATTATGCACAGTACTTCCCTACTTAACCAGGAACAGACAAAATGTCAGTCGACGAGCTTGAATTTAGTTAACTCGGTAAAAGGAAAGCATAGTTTCGTTACAAATGCATTTGCACATGTGTACAATCTAGTCTGCATTAGAATCTTCACATAAATTTTTGAAGGAAACCGTGTACGATTCACTTGTTCCAAACAGGCCCTGAACCACAAACTATTTCAGACTTCCTTCAGTCCTCCAGAGAGTACTTCTGCCCGGCAAACCGCTTCACCTCCTTCGTGTCATCCTCCTAGTTCATGCTACTGGCTAGGGGTGAAAACAGATCGAATAGTTTTCGACCGATTCGGACGGAAACAGATTCGAATTGTCGCGAATCAGATTTTTATTGGATAATTTTCGAATCAGAAACGAATTCAGATTTTTTTAATCAGAAACGGATACGAATACAGTAAATATGCTATCCAGCAGATACGAATACGAATATGGATTATCCAGATAAGACGAAATCCAGATATCCAGAATGTCAGCCCAGTAGAGCAAAGTTTGGCCAATCACAGTCCGACTCATTAGTTAGGGACTTAGCCTTAAGGTTCCTTCTTGACTTCTTCCATAACCGCCACGCCGCCACTCGGTGATTCGGTTGCTACTCCAGTTCCAGTCTCCAAAGGCGCCGCGCCGTCACGGCTTCAGGTCGCCCTCGTCTCGCCGCCGACCACCTCATCGGCCTCCGCCGGCCATCTCGCCCGTCCCCCGCTGGCTCCCCTGCGCCTTCGTCGGCTCCCCCTCAGGACCCCAGCGCCTCCACTGGATCCCCCTCGTGACCAGCTTGCCTCGCCGCCGGTCACCTCACCGGCCTCCGCCAGCCATCTCACCTGCCTCCGCGCCCCGCGGGCTCCCCTGCGCCTTCTCCTGCTCCCCCTGAGGCCCTGACGGCCCCATTGCCTCCGCCGGACCCCCTCACGGGCTCATGGCCCTAGCGCCTCCACCGGACCCCCCTCGTGGCCAGCTTGACTCGCCGCCGGCCACCTCACCAACCTCTGCCAGCCATCTTGTTGGATCCTCCTCGTCGGCCGCCCGCCCTGTTCCCCACCAAAGGTAAGCTGTAACCATGCACATTTTTTCCTCCTTTGTTGTAAATTGTTAGGATTACCAATTGCAATTTGCATTTCGTGACAAATCATAGATTAAATGTTTTGTTTGAGAGTGGTTTGTCACAACTGACAAAGCATGGATCATTTGATCAATCCTTCCCAGTTGTTATGTTGTCACTGACAAAGCATGAAAGCATCTGTGAGTCACTTGGTAGCACCTTAGCAGTTAGCAGACAATATAAGCCAAACATTCCAATCACAAGAAGACAGTCTTTGAAATCTAGGAACTTTCCTCCTTTGATGTTTTCTAACGAGGGTTGCGTACCTGTGGTTTACCATGCAAGTCTTTTTAGAATACATGCCAATAACTGATGACTAGTATATATAGCTAATATGCTGAACCTCGCTCTCAATTTGACCTATAAGTTTAATAATAACCCAATGTTTGTGCATCCCATTTTTCTTCCATTTTTAGAAGTTGGTGTATGACATATGACTGGAGCATGTTCCATCCTGTATTTGACATATTTCATCAATTTGGCGTTGTTCGGTCCTTTTATGATGCTAGTCCTTCTATGATTAAATGCTCTGTTGCTGATTAATACACATATTCAGATTATCTTCGTAGTTTGTAGAATATGCATGCCTAATTGATATCTTATGCATTCCCTCCACTATTTTGTGCTAGATTTGTGATGGATCTACTTTAGAATTGTAGAATCATGGTTAGTGTGGAAATTCCATTCACTTGTTGGAGTACTTGATGTTTTGTATTAACAATGGAGATAGTTTTTTTTGTATGATAGATTTGCCAAAACTTCTCAAATACTGCTTTTGCCCACACTGACTGAAAGCTTCCTTCTTTAATTGAACCAATTGTCTTCTTAACTTCTTATTATCTTTGTATAGGTTTTGCGCTGTTGTGACAAAGCCCTTGATATGTGGTGTTAGAAATGTTATTTGATGACAGTATCATGTTATACCACTTTAAAGTCTGTGATACTGATAAGTGGTTGTAATCCGGTGACATGACATGGCAAGGAAATTTCAGTTCTAGAAGCCTCCATGTTCAGCTAACAACTTCCATGCATTTAATAAGTTACTTTAACTGTCCCCTATCATCTTTGCTAGATCGTTTGCATTACAATAAAAGTAGAAGGAAAAGATAGCATCCGATGCTTCTCATGCATTTTCCAGAGTCGAAGTTGGAGGCTTGTAAAGACATGGCGAGATGTTGCTGGCCTGCTGCTTGTTAAGACATGATATCTTAGATTGTTGGTATTATTGAATTATGTATGTCATGAATAAACCAGGTGTGATGAGCCAAGTGTGAACTAAATTTTATGTATGTGATGAACTAAGTTTTATGTATGTTGACTTATGAGCTAAATGTGGTAAACTAAGTGTTATGTTTGTGATGAACTAATTAATGCACCTTGCTAGTGCCAATATTATATGTGGTTGCTGAAAATATGAATAATTCATTAATATTTACATCAAACAAACTAGTTATATGTTTTTGTTAATTTATAGCACGCAATTTAAAGGGTTTTTATGTTCTGAAAAATATCCGTGATCGTATTCGTTTCGATTCGTATTTGCTTCGTATTCGTATTCAATATTATTCGTATCCGTATTCATATCCGTATTAGAGAAAAAAAATATAACAAAATTATTATTCATCTATATTCGATCCCTTTTCACCCTACTACTGGCAGCCACTGATGGCCCAAACTGAAGCACCCTCTTTGGCCTACTAGTCGAAGAACCGGCATTTGCTGCTAGAGATGGCATCGGTGGAGGTGGCTTCTGCTCTACCGGCTTGCCGTCCATCCGCATCGCGAGGCCGGTGAACCGTACCGGCGGCTGAGGCTCGCCCCCTTGAGGAATTAATCATTGCAAACGGTAAGCAAGATGCAGAAAACCAAAAATTGTAAAGAAAACGGCAATTGTTTGACTGAATTATCGTGTTCGATCTTACCTTGGCTGATGATCTCCGGCACGGGCTCCCTGTAGAAGAGAACCTTCGTGAACTCCGCCTCGCAGTCCGTTTCAAGCGTGCTGATTGCATCAGCTGGCCTCGCCTCGATGACGTTCAGCTAGTACCTCTTCTAGCCTTCCGTCACGGTGATCGTCTCGCCGGTCGTCAGTCGCGGGTACTCGCCGAAGTTGTACTCCGAGCTGCACGTATATATTCAGAGATTACCAAACGCTAACTGAATCACATTTTCACATGCTTCTGAATCAAAAGAAATTAAAATGCTGTGTCGTCTGAACTCAGAAACGGGTGTGTGCTTACAGGTCTCTCGGGTGTGAGGCGTACGTTCTTCAGGAAGTCCGTCGTGTGAGGCTGCAGTTTGACGAACGTGCCCTTGGGAAGGGACGTGTTTTTCATCAAAAAGAGATTAATTCGTTGTCTCGAAGCATCTATAGCAAAGTGGACAGAAATAGTTATTGGGCCATTGTCGTGTTAGAAGCTTGTCAGTCGTGAACATACGTCCTTGAACTGCCAACAAGGCGAAGAACATGCGTTTGGAGGGCGCCCAGATGGTGTCACAATAAGATATCAATTGTTGCACGTTGGCACTACATGATTTCCAAATCTGGATGTTATTGGTGGAGCATGGGAAGAAGGATGGCATGCCATATGTCGCTGCCCCGTCTGGTTGTTTTGATCGAATGTACTAATGCATAGCACTTTAGATTATCTGTATTGATACCTTAAAAGCTTGTTTGAAAAGTCTATTTTCGATCAAGATGTATTTAAATGTACAAACAAATTGAACTAAAATTCTAGCTCATAAGAGATTTTGGCTGGTTAAAATTCTAGCTCATAAGAGATTTTGGCCTAACCAGCGTAAAGGATCTATTTCCGCAGAGAACTGGGCCCTCATGTCGGTGAAACTACACGAATAAAGGCACGCGGGCTTCTCGTGTGACATGTGGGCCCCCAACTCGTCACAGTGCTGGTAACGGGTTCGGACGCGCCCTTCTTCGGCCAGATCCGACCTTACACCCCTCTTTCCCCTCGTGCTTATCCTCCTCCCCGGCGGCTTCTGCTACGTGATCCCCCTAAACCCTAACCCTAACCCTAGATTGGGGGGAGAGAGGGGGGGGGGGCATCGAAGCAGGGACGAGCGGCGGCGTACACTACGATGGCGGCGAAGCGGGAGCTCTCGAGCACCCTCAGGAATCTGAAGGTGAGGAGCCCTTTTTCCCTCGGTTCTTCCCTCGTCATGGCTTGGTGTCTCATGGGTTTTTGTTGTTTGTGTGTGTGTGGTGGTGCAGTTTATGCAGCGCTCGGCGGATGCGCAGAAGGTGGCTGAGGAGAAGCCCGAGGTGGAGGTGGCGGCGGCGGCGACTGGAGGCGTTGGCTCGTCGGTTCAAGTCGCCGGGAAGTGGTCTGGGATTAAAAGATTCGTTTTTTTGCCGCTCCTGCTGTCATGGTGTTTTAATACAGTGCTAGAGAGAGATTTGGAATTTACGGAAGTGGTATAGAGATTTAGATTTCAGGGGTAGCATGACAAGTTTGTATAGTATAGTATCCGAGTTTTCAAGCATAGTTTTGGTCCAATCAAATTGAACTGCACAGGGGAAATTGGATGAAGATTGCACGCCTTTTGTTTGAAATGTTTGTGACACTGGAAAACCCACCAAAAACCCTGTGAATGCATGTAGTGTGTTGGCAAAGTGTTACATGTTTGTGTGTCTATCTTTTGAAGTTCATCGTATGGGTTTTCCAGCCTGATCATACATTACAAAGCTAGCACACATTTTTCATCAATTATGCTGTCATTGCAATTCATTCTCCACTATTCTCCTGAGATGTAACGTTTCATTACTAGCTGCTTAGCTTATGCAACAAAACCTTTATGGAGAATTACTAGCTTTGATCTTTCAGTGCAGACTGAACCAATACTAATTTCTTTCTTCAGCATAGTTATCATGGAGGGCAATCCACATCCAGGAGCTGTAAAGGGTCGAATGTCATTCCAAAATTTTAATCCATCTATTGATGTGAGTTTTGAAGGTTGCACTGTTATATGTCATTCTGGCAATTATTTCTGTGTATGTGTGTTGCCTTACACAAGCCTAGATCTGTAGAAACTAAATGAAGAGGCAACAGGTGGCCGCCAAACACAATCAGCTTCACCTAGTAATTATCATCAAGACAGCGGAAATTCCAGCAGGTTAGCTGTTGACTGTCTCCTCTTTGTTAAGTTACCTTAGCGACGCCATCTGCCACGAAATATAATTTAGCTATAAGTTGAGCATTGATGCCTTGCGTTTGTATTAAGATTTTTTTTTATACAGTTTTGATCACTGAATGATAAGCGTGTCCAAAGCCTCTTAAACATAGTTACCAGGAAACAGCACATCTTTCCTGTGGAATTGTAATATTTTGTTAACAGCGATTCAGTGCACTTCAACCTTGTAAAAGATAGATCATCTGTTGGTAACTTAAAGTGCAGTAGTGATAGTGCGTACGGTAGAAGCGATTGCTTACTTTAAACATAACCTGGTGGGCTAGTTTTGGTCACTAATTTCGCATTTATAATTGATCTCTAGATATGACAAGCTTGCTCTCAACAGATCAGATTTTAGTGATATTGTCTGGGACTATATTTAGTATAACATCTACCTTTGTTTGCTAAAGTCCATCCTAACAGTCGAACTTATAAGACGATGCTATAATAAAGTACTAAAGCTTATGGGTTACTGAAGATATTCACAATGAGGACCAATGTGGAATCAACATGTTCACTAAACCTGTGCAATGCTCTTTGTTCTGTGATTGTGAGCCCAAATACGAACTATGTGTTCTTTGTAATGTTGAGTTGAACGAGTATGAACATTGAAGGCTTAATTATATATATATGAAAGTTTTGCATGTATGTAATGAACTCGAGGATATCCATATATATTTGCAAAATATTCTATTCAATTATGAGCTTAAAAAATTATTTATTATACAATTCCAGTCAAAATCAGATTCAATTTGATCGCTTGAATAAACCAGTAATATGCCACAGAGGGCTATGGATACAATATATACCAGAAGAACACTTGCATTGTACTTTTACTGAAATTGCTAGTGGGCACTGCTCAAAATCATCGAAATGTTATTTTATGGGGTGGATGCATCAGTCGTTGTTGACATGTAATTTTTAGGCTTTTCAGCAGCTGATTGTTGAAATGAATTTCCATATGATATCTTTTGCAATGAAATTGCAGAACGGGTGAAGTATCAACAAGATTCAGAGACACCAATATTGATAGTTCAGAAAGCATATCTCTGAATGAGCTAAAGAGGAAGCAGACTGAGCTTGAGATGGAAACACCACCATCTCATAAGCTGCCGAAGACCACAGGTCGGAATGTTGATGGTGAATCATCTTCGCAAAGCAATGGGCGTGGATCCCACAAGTCAAACAAGCGTGAAAAGCTTGACTGGAACCTTCTCAGACCACGGAAATCAAAATGAGGTTAAGTTAGCATAGGCAAGACTAGCTCTTGTACTCCATCTGTACTTTTTATCCGACCAGCATTTTGCCCTGTTTCATGAATTATTTCTGTAGCTGGTAACCAGGTACTTGCAGTGCTATATTTGTTCTTAACTTAGTGATAAGCATATTGTTGCATAACATATCTTGCTCGCGGAGCTTCAGTGTGGACATTTTCTCTTCTTGATGTTATTTACTCCATACTTTGCTGTAAGATGTAAAATTCTGCAACAGCAGTGAGAATTACAGTTTTATGAATGTTTTGTGATATGTTGCGTGCGTTATTGATGAGTCAATGATATTACGGTGCTTGCATTGGAATTGGATTAATCGAATGGAATGCATGTACCTTCCCTCTTAAGTTTGGGGAAACTCAGGCAATCAATTATAATCTGGAAAGGAGGCACTGGATGTTTTTGCTTACATTTACACATCTGGATGAATGGATGTGTGTACCAGATGCCTAACCATTTTGTCTTCAAGTATTGTGGCCATGTGGGCACTAACTGTAAACCTGAGCCTGGATGCCATTGGTCTCGATGCATATCATGGTCTGTTACATGAAGAAAAATTACATATTGTAAGGTGAAATTCATGGGACTGCTCAGGTGGCAAAGCATGGTTGCTAGCACCCTTGCTATTCTAATCAGAATTTGTTCAAGCCACGAGTTAGATACTAGATGCTGAATTGCTGATACTGAAAAACATTCACAAAGATGAACACATACCGAAATTGCCAATCCTCGTCATCACCGAAAAGTGAAGAAAAAAATCCTCACCAATTCTAATATGTCGGTCCCACCTGTCAACCAGTGAAGGATACAGCGTCCAAGGCTCCAGGCGTCTACTCGCCTTATTCGATTCCAAGTTGCGAATTTCTCTTCCTCGTTGGCGTTCGCCACTAAACCCTAGCTCCAACCCTAGCTAGCCGACGGCGGCGGGAGAAGAAAGGATACCCGGAGATGCCGGCGGCAGCGACGGTTGCGTCGGGCGTGGAGAAGCTCCAGGCGGCGGCGCAGGACGCGGCCAACTCCTCGTCGCGCTCGGCCTCCGCCTTCTCCGAGCAGGCGCACCAAGTCCTCGTGCCCAGGGCCGCAGCCGCAGGGTACGCCCTCTCCACTGACACCCGCCTCCACCTCCTCCTGTAGTTTGATGCTCCCTCGGACCTCTTGTTTATGCCGGCAGTTTGCTCTGATTTGCCGCGGATTTTGCAGTGCGCTACTACTGCGAATCTCCAATTCGCTCGAGTTGTACTTCTCAATCTGATTACCATCTATATTTACGATTGGTATAAATTATGTGTGTGGTAAATGCTCTACGTTTTGTTCACCTTTCGTGGAACCAAATGAGGAGAGGCATAGTGAGCTAATTTCCCCTCTTCTTACATTTGGTATCAAATTGAGAGGAAGTTAGAAGTAGTTGCCTTAGTATATCAAACTCTAGCAATTTTAAGATCTTGGTACTGTACGGTTGCTATGCAGCAGATGCACACTGTCAAAATCCCCTGACCGAAAATGTATAACGAAATGTGCACGCAACATGGCACAGGTTCCTCTTCAGCTATCAGGCTA
This sequence comes from Hsuehochloa calcarea, assembly GCA_036346395.1. Classification (NCBI taxonomy): domain Eukaryota; kingdom Viridiplantae; phylum Streptophyta; class Magnoliopsida; order Poales; family Poaceae; genus Hsuehochloa; species Hsuehochloa calcarea. The sequence goes on along the minus strand of CM070593.1, from coordinate 80,882,331 downwards.
TCAGCAAAGCTGTAAGCTTGACAAGATGAGTTAAGAGTTATGTAATCTCTATATTGTACATATTGATGTAACATCTTAACCGTTTGAGTAAAATATGTATGACACAACCAATTTATTCACTTCAATTGTCTAGGCTATCTCCTATTCCATAGAAGTCAATCAGGGGCGGAGCCAAGTTAGCCCACCCAGTGTCACAGGACACCGGATCCAAAACAATTTTTAGTAGGGATCAGCACCCTCTGCCCATGTGTGCACCCCCAGCCGAAAGTCTGTGCACCCGAACCCTTCCCTCCAGTCCAATGAAATCACAAGACAGCAGCAACCCACGAGGCACATGAGGCCCAACGAAGCTAGCAGTAGAACACTGAGTTAGCCCATGAGCGGCATGAGGGATGAGGCGTCGTTTGCCCCTGAGTCTAATCGATTCGATCGATCCCAAACCCAATTGAAGCTAGCATCGCACCCCTTGCTTCGCTACGACGCCTCCAGTTCGTCTCGCGCGGTCGTAGGAGACACACGCCGCGTTGCACCGCACCCAGCCGTTGGTTGTCAGAGAAATCGGTTGCCATCCTCGCCTGCTATCTCGCCGCGGTACCACCTTGTCCCCATTGCCTCGCCGACGCCTAACCAAGTCATCGAAGGAGGCTTAGACCCACCTGATAAGGCGATCACCCAAGTCGTGAATTGTTATGTGGTATTTGCTTTGCTCTAAATTTCTCTTAATTCTTTCGATAAGTTTCAAGCACAGGGACTAAATTTGTGAGTTATGGTTTCAATGTGATGATTGTTGGTTTATTTTTGTCTAATTGTAAGGTTAATACTTAGGGTTTAAATATGGTTTTTTGGAATACCGGCCTAGTTCATTGCAAATCGGAGGCAAAATTAACCAATATTATTAATAAGTTTCTTCATTTCGATAAGCATTTTGATCACTACTTCTTTATCATTGTACATTGTCGTCGGTTATGTCAAAATATTGATGCTAAACATTGTTGGATACACTACTATTTAGTACAGTGTTGTTTGCAGTTATATATGTTGCTATATGCATGGTGAAGTGGTGAACTCCGACTATTTTCGTTCTAGTTCCGCCCCTCAAGTCAATAATACAGTTTTGTTTATGTTAACCTGTGCTGTACGGAAACCGGACAGCAAGAATTAGACAGCGTGATTACCCTGTATTTTGTACGTGTATGTGTTAATAGTTAAATATGCACTACTTTAGTAAAATTTTGTATGGCACAACCACATTTTCCACCTTTGATATCAAATTTTTGGGCTAATTTGTTCCCATACAAGGCAGTGACATTTCATTCATGTGAACCTGTGCATCACTGTAAAACCTGACACCAAACTTAGCAGATATTATGCTTCTTCTAATATATATTTTGTATTGCAGTCGGGTTGTCTCCCTTTCGACTTGTACGAAGATCAGCGCCATCAGCTTCGCAGTTGGTGTGGTGGTGGGCTTTACGCTGAAGAGAAGGCTACGCCGGTGGGCTGCTAGGCTGCTGAAGAGAATTAAGGACGATGATTAGTGCAATCTTTTGGTATCATGACGAGGTTTTGTTCAGAACTATGGTTCCATAAATTGCAATCGACACAAATTTATGGTTTATGAACTGTATTATGCAGCGTTTTAGGGGATTATTGGTAATCGGATCTGAATGGATGGTGTTTTTTTAATGGATGACAGTAGGAAAGGGCCCTACTGTATATAAATAAATAAGATAAGTAAAGGTTACAAAAAAAAATTTACATGAAGAGGTCCTAAATTAGTTCAAGCTGTTAAACCAAGCACTAATGTCAGGTTTGAATTTTGCCTTTGCCCTATGGATAACCGGAGTAAATTCTCGGAGGAAAGTGTTGAGCTAAACTGCAAAGCTTGGATCGATCTGATTGAAGATCATGTTATTCCTTGTTATCCAGATAGACCATGTTGTCAACACCATGATCTCCAAGAAAAAGAGCTGTTGGATATTGTTTTTGAGATGGAGGATTGCTTGGTGTGTTGAAACCAGAGGTGATTGTTGCGGACAGACATAACTCCTGCAATCTTGAACAAAGGCGGTATGTCCAAAATAAGTGTTGTAGGGTTTCTTCTAGTCCTTGATCGCACAAAATACAGTCATCCAGTTGACAATTCTTCCTTCGCAAAAGATTTTTAGTGTTAAGTCTATCCTTGAGCAATGACCAGAAGAAAGCTTTTTGACGACTTTGGCAGGTGCTTGTCCATAACCAATTGAAGTATGGAGGAATTGGAGAGGTACCCATGAGCAGTCAATATGCTTTGACCGACGAGAATTGCAGCGAATTCCAAATGTAATACCAGGAATCCTCATCAGGGGTTAGCACCAGATCATGTAACATCTGCTGCACATGTTGAAACTGATCATAGGCTTGTGTAGATAGTGGTAGATGAAAAAGATGAGAAATCCACCACCTGCATGATTGTAGTAATAGAAGAGAGGTCTGTTTTCACAAACGAAAATAATTCTGGATGTTGTTGACAGAGCAAGTTCCTATTCCATAAATCTTTCTAGAAAAAGACTGATCTTCCATTGCCCACTGTACATGCTGCCAAACCCTTGTAAAGAAGAAGCAGCTTGAGAAGATCTCTCCACCAAAAGGATCCTGCTCTTGAACTGTCCGGAGGATGGGAGTTGCAATATTAGGCTTCCCATACTAGTCTAACCCAAGGAAGGTTGGCATGGTTGTAGAACTTGTGGAGATTTTTTAGAAGGAGTGCATGGTTTTGTGTTGGTAGGTTTAATACTCCCAATCCACCTTGTTTTTTTGGTTTACAAACTTCTTTCCATGCTACAAGAGATTTACCTCTCCAGTCAAAGTTTGAGCTTCCCCAGAGACAGTTCCTTTGATATCTGTCAATTTGTCTTAGGACTCCACTTGGGAGCTTAAGCAAGCATATGTAAAAGGTCGGTAATAGGGAGAAAACAAAATTAACCAATGTTAATCTTCCCCTATAAGACAGAAATGTTGCACAACTTCCTAACCTTCTTTCTACACATTGAATAAGGGGGAAGTAATCCTGGATTTTTGTTTTGGAGGTTCCCAAAGGCAGCCCTAGGTAAGTGAAGGGTAGGGATCCTTGCTGACAGCCGAAAGTACGGGATAGGATTTCCATTTTGTCCATAGGGACGTTTATCGGGATCATAAGTGATTTATGAAAATCAACCCTCGATCCGACGGATTCTGTGAAAGTATTTAGAATCCCCTTCAGGTAGAACAATTGTTTAGCACAGGCTTGCATAACTATGAGGGTGTCATCTGCATTCTGCACGACTGGAAAATCTGGGCAAGCACGGAAAAATAATGGTGGTAAGATGACACCCTGATCCTTTGCCCTGTTTTAGCACTGTTTGAAGCAGGTCAGCAACCAGTACAAATAAGAGTGGTGAAAGTGGATCACCCTGTCGTACCCCCCCCCCTCCTGCAGTGAAAAGTCTTATCGGGTACCCCATTGAGAAGAACTGAGGATGTTCCGGTATTTAGAATCTTGGAAATCCATTCGATCCAATTTGGTCCAAAACCTTTACACTTCATGATAGCAAGGATTGTGTTGTGTTCAATTTTGTCAAATGCCTTTTCAAAATCTAATTTGAGAACAATAGTTCCCTTTTCGATTGGTGGCACAGATGTAGATATTCAAAATCCCAGGCGAGACAGTCCTGAATTGTACGAGTTTTGATGAATACATACTGGTGGCATGAACAAGGTACAATATTACTAGTTGCAATCTATTGCCAAAAGCTTTGTCAGTACTTTGAAGGAGGTGTTCAGCAAGGGGATGGGCCTGAAATCATTTGTCGAGATCGGGTGGTCCTTCTTTGGGACCAGAGTGATGAAAAAAGAGTTGACGGTTTGCAGGTTAAGCTCATTCTTGTAGAAGGCATGGTAAAGCCCATAGAAATCCCGCTTGATGATAGGCCAACATTTCTTTTGAAGAACTCGCCATTAAAGCCATCTGGGCCAGGTGATTTGTCCATAGGTAGAAGCTTGATAATCTCATCTATCTCTTGTTGTTCAAACGGTTCTTCCATCCATTCCAGGTTATCAAGAGGAGAAATTAGGTCCTGTAGGTTAAAGTGCATTACCGTGAATTCTGAGGATCCTAATCTCTCTTTGTAAGCTTCCCAGAGCAAGGAAGCTTTGCCTTGATGATCTTTGATTTCACATCCTCTATCGTCTTGGAGGACCGTAACAGTATTTCTTCGAAAATGGATAGAAGCTCTAGCATGAAAACATTTAGTGTTTTTGTCTCCTAGTTTTACCCATTTGATTGTTCCTCACTGCTTCCAATAAGTGTGTTGACGTTTCAGCAGGAGATTAAGATGATCCTTTAAGATTTCTCTGGCATTCTACGCTTCTCTAGCTAAGTCTCTAAATTCCTCCATTGTGTCCAGGAACAAGATTACCTCGTTGGTGTTGGATATGGTTGAACGTAAATTGGAAGTCTACTCTGACTAGATCCTTAGAGATCATCGAAGGATCTTAATTTCATATTAATACACTGGCCATAATCCTTAGCATGCAATGTCTGTTGCCACATTTGTTGAACTATGCTAAAAAATTCGTTATGCTCCATCCAGTGATTCTCGGATCTGAAGAAATTGGATCGTGGAATTGAGGTGCTTACCGAGATTACGCATGGCACATGGTCCGAGACTGATTTGGCCAGCAGAGATACCAAGGTATTAGGAAAGTGTAAGGTCCAATTATTTGAAGTGAAAACCCAATCAAGTTTTTCAAAAGGGTTCTTCCTGCATGTTACTCCAGGTAAAGGATATGCCCTTCCGGGGTAATTCCACTAAGCCCAGTTCACTTATGGCCTCATTAAATAAAAACACGTCATGAACATTCCCTCCCGACTTATTTATGTATGATGGTGCTTTGATGAAGTTAAAATCCCCCACCATTAACCAATCTTTATCAGGTGGAATTTGAATCTTTGAGAACCAATCTAAGAATCTCCCTTTGTCCTCGGCCCTTGGAGGGACATAAAGATTTGTGAGAATCTATGAGTCACCTGAGTGAATCGAAGTGAATTATACCGAAACTGAGAACTCATCGCTGAAGACTTTTTGCCCCCAAAACATGGAATCAGTCCGTGCGGCAAGCAGACCACCCGAGGCTCCCATTGAAGGTAGGAACTCAAAATTATTGAAATGTTTAGGGCATTGCACTTATTTTCTTCTATTTTATTGTGAATACCCCACCACTTTTTGTTAGAGTTTAGGCCTCTAACATTCCAAGACAGGATCTTCCATTGTCTGGTCATGATTACTAGTAAAGTTGAAACCTGACCAACATATCTTAAATACACTGATAAGAGCCAGAGAGACATCAAGCAGTAGCCTTAAAAAGGAGTTTCCTGGGCAAGACCAGATAACACAAGAGATGAGTACCCAATTAAGGATCGACCAATGTGTGTTTGACCCGAGCAAAAAAGGAGATTGAATGGCTCGTACAAGGCAGAGATGAGTAAGTTCTTGTGACATTAAAATCGAAGTCTTCAAGACAAAGTGAATGAGTAGCCCGCTGCAGAACGGTCCAACCCAAAAGTTTCTGCAGTTTGTGAGCCCAAGCTGTTAGTTTTTCTTGTTCTTCCCATTCTTTGATTGGCTGTCATCATTCTTCTTGAAGTGGTCCTTTGCTACCTTGTCTTTAGTGACTTTCCCAGGAGACACCTTGCAATAATATAAACAAAGGTTCTTAATTATCTTGGTAGAGAGTACTGGTGGTAGTGCGTCACAAACCAGACAGTTTTTGTCAACACAAATCTTACGCATGGATCCTCCTTTCTCGCTTTTTCGGTCTTTTTTTTATGTAATTATTTTTTAAAAATTGTTTAAAAGATAATCTCTTTCGAACTTTATTTTTAACTTTGATGTGGTCATAACCCGTGGTGTGACTAAACTATGTTATCACACCAAAAAGAGTGACGTGATAGGACTTAGCTCAAAAACGGACGCGTCCAAAGTGGTCGTTGGTGTGATAGTGCAGTTTGATCACGCAACGGTCGGTGACGTAACAGCACAGTTTGAGCACGCCACATGTCATGACGTGATTAAAGAGATCAGAATTGAAAATAAAAGTTAGGAAGATGCGATTTTAAAATATTTTTTCAAAAAAATAATTAAAAATAAAGAAGACTATCAATCATGTACTCGTGCGTACTTTTGTTTCCACGAGCTGAACTACTCTTTTAGCCTTTATATATATATATATATATATATATATATATATATATATATATATATATATATATATAGCCTTTTTCCTACTTCCGGGAGTAGTTACTCCCTATTTCGTATCTCACAACGTAGAGAGTATCTTGCGCAACCGAGAGTATGTATGTGTAGTATACGAGTATATAAGACCACCTAAGTGGTTTTCACACATTTTCAGAGGTGGTATGTACAAATTTTTAGACATACTCCTTTTTAGTGCAAATATGAAGGTATTTACAAAATATGCTAAAAACTAAGGACTTTCTTACAAATTTTTCATGTGGTTCGCATTGGAATATCTTATAATTAGTATATGAGTATACCCAAAGTGATAAAGGAGTATGTCAAGTTCTTTTAAGTGGTATATCAGAGGTGGGAGTAACTACACCCGGGAGTAGAAAGTATTTATCCTATATATATATATATATATATATATATATATATATTCAATTCGGAGGTAGAGACACATGAAACATCCATTGAATTCTTCACTGGAAAAGTTTGGGGTTGGGGTGCACAGAGTCGTGACGTTAGGTGAATGGATGGGTGTCGTGCTGCGTAACTTTTGTTTAATCCTTAGGATGTCCCGCTCTGTCTCCCACTCTTTCGTTTCTCTCTTCTTCTTTTTTAGCATATGACGCACATACGAGTTGATGCGAAGTTGCTGTTACGGGAACTAAGAAGTCGGCACCGTTTAAAAGATTTTTTTAAAAAATAATATTTTTTAAAAAAAATATAAAAATAAATAATCACCCTAAAAAATAGCAAAAATAGGTTCCTGTCACCGGTTGAACTGGTTACAGGTACCCTGCCCGTCGAAATGAACAGCAACATGTCGCCAGGAAAAAAACAGAAAGAGAGGAGGAGAGGGAGAGAATAAAGGTAGCGAAGTTCTGCCAGTTCATCGTGAAGGAGAGATAGACGAAGCATCGGATCCGATCGACCATCTTCTGACAATGCATTATAGTCCTGAGATTCATGGTCCATCCTTTGCACAATGGCTTCCAGCTTTTCACCCTCGTCAGCAAGCCCACTGGCCTGCTTGACCGAAGGTGCTACTTCTTCAGGGTCTTCGTCGGCAGTATCAGCAACTCTGGGAGCTTCGCGCACTGTGTGCGCCACGCTGTGGCTGGAATCACCGACTTCTTCTTCGGCATCGCCACTCCTTCTTGTTTAGCCGCGGATGCAACAATGAGCTTGGCATATGCTTAGGCTAGAAGGACCAAATCTCACCCTCAATCTCTCGCCACGCGTAGATATGACTGCCATGACTTTTTTTTTCCCATTCAGCTGCACTAACTCCAAATATGTGAGCTGTGTTGCTGGGGGTGGGGGGAGGGTAAGGCAACTCAATCTCAGATCATACGCATCACGGTCCACCTGGAATGTGTGAAACAACCACCGCATCACAACGCCCCATGTACGCCCTCTGCTCTTAGTAGGAGCACGGTCGCCGATTGAAAATAACGCAAATCAACCCACTCGGGACCCTCAAGAATAGTCCACTGACCGTAGTAAATTTTGAAATTGGTGACGTCCGATATATTTCACACATCTGCACCGTAAAGAAGAATTTCACGATTAACCATATATCTAAAATAAGACTACCCACAAAAAAGAATTATGTACAACATACTGCACTACATAACCGTACATTCAAAACTATGTAATTCATTCGGTTCAAAAATTACCTCACAGGTGGGGAACTGGACGGGCAGTGTTTCGCTAGCTTCTCTCCTCCCCTCTACTACTCTCCCTTCATTCCTCTGGTTTTTTAAATACAAATGAATCATGTGTTGAATTTTAGGGTTTCGTCGAGTTTTTATAGGATTGAAGTTCCTGTTTGCAGAAGGGGTGCTGACTATTGATTTTTATAATTTTTTTAAAAAATATTATTAAAAAAATTCCCCATTTAAAATGCGGGAATTCCACTGTATTTGTGTGAAAAATTCATGTAATGGGAGTCGGTACGGAAAAAAACAGTGGTGAGATGAATGAGGTCACGAGGTGGCGACCGAGCATCAACTAGGATGAGGTGTGATCGGGTGAACTGCAACATATACATCTTTTTATGGGCCCAACAGTAGTTGGTTTCATTAGTTTAAATCGGGATGCTCCCTCCATAAAAAATAAAACAATAATGAAGGAAAGCTTCGTTCATGGACCAACCAGCTGTCATGCAGTCGCGCACGAAGTTTGCTCCAAGCGTCGAATTCCACCCACGAATCCAGAATCCTACCTCGCTAAGTTATGGCCCCACCTGTCATGTAGTTGCGAACGGATGGTGAGGCGAAAGATCAGGAGGGAAGAACGGGTCTGTTTGGTTTACAGACTCGAGAGTATCTCCAATAGTGTTATTTTAGCTCTTGATTAGTCTGTTTTATGTTAGTAAAATTTTAGGTAGAAGAGAGTAAAGGCAAACCGTCTTTTCCTTAAACAACTATATCTACACACGAATCCAGATAAAACAACCAATACACGTGAGAGAGGGTGAAGGATAGAGAATATTATAAATTTGACATGAATATTAGAGATAACTTGCTATAGACAGGTTATTAGAGGTGTTGTATCTAAATCTATTTTTCGGTGACGTGGAATTGATATAGAAAAATTAAAGACGATACTATTAGAGATGTTGTAAGCAGACAAATCAAAATTTTAGTAATATCTCGATGATTCAGCTACTATTTCGATTGCCACCGTGAGATTGGCACGTCCTGAAAAATTTGACAACTCTAGCACAAATATTGGCCACTTCCGGCTGGTTCTCGGGCGGCCAAATCCAACTCCCAAAAATGGGTAAAGCGACAGGCACTTGATTCATGACGTGGCAACTATTTATTGGTTGCATTTAATGATGACTATAACTTCTAAATCGTGTATTCAATTTTGTCATCCGTTTTAAATTGTTATATTTTTTTGGATTTAATCAACAAAAATAAGATCCATTTGGCTATATTTTAGTACAAAAAATTTATATACCATGTGGAGCCCACGTGTCATACTCACAATTTGAAAAATTTTGGCAATCTTTTTAGCAACTAGTATGGTTACAATCCAAACGTTTCTACTTTATCAAAGTTTTGATCATACTCTAATTTTCACATTATCAAAATTTTAATTTAACTAATTGGGGACACAAACCAAACAGGCTCACCATGGTTAAGCACAGGAATGAGATGAAATGCAAAATTAAAGGCAGAGACAGGGGAGAGCTTCACATTTGCTGTGAAAACGATAAGTCGTCATTAGCTTTGCAGTTGTTGTGCTAAGCTTTACACTGATCAGAAGTCTACAGTTGCGAGAACTAAACTATATACATACTCCATGCATGGCCTAGATGTGGTCTCAGTTGCTGGTGTACCTGTGAAGTTATTTCTGGACCTTTTTTTTCTACCCATTTTTAACTTATTCTAAGAACACGTTGACATGAATGAATAATACTATACACGAGTACACGTATCGTTGAGAGAAGAGAGGAAGGAATAACACGGGGAGCTTTGGCGGGATATTGGATATATATATATAGGACTGTGTCGATCATCAGAACAAGTACATGTTTTCTGTCGAGCTTAACTATATACATACCGACTTGTCGCCGTCGGAGGCAGTCTTCTTCTTAATTCCATGACATCAGCACCCAGCTCATTAATTGACCGGTCCAGCTTCTGCATCTCCAATTTTGGCCAAAGCGCCCCTACGCACAGACAAAACAAGAACAACTTGAGATTTTAGTATTTTACAGAAGACCCACGCAGGCAAACCAGAACTGAACCGGATTTCACTTGAGCCAATGTGAACTCCAGCCTAACCGCCATATCCCGAAAAAGGAGTAAACAAACAATCCAGCGTAGGACCAAAGAATTGGTTTGCAAGTCTTCCGACTTAGACCAAGTTCAGCAAATTAAATGATACAACCTTACAAGTTATAAAGCTATTTCTTTTTTTGCTAAGCAGCATAACCTTACAAGTTCAGGAGACTGAAAGTAAAATATAAATTTAGAAAGAGTAAGTAGCGAGTTGCAATTTATTACTTAGAAACAAAGTGTCGAACTATGCTACGTGCATGCGCTGTCTCGATCTATGAGTGCAGTTATATTTGTAAGTGACCAGCATCACCTCAAATGTTATGTCCAGCTGTGCAGCCTTCTATTCTAGATGGGCTAGAAAGTATAGGAAAGAGGAATGCGCAAATAATAATTCAGCGTAGTTAACTGAAATATCCTTAAATCTCAGTCAAGGGAAGGAAGCTTCCTCCCTCCGGTACGGTCGCAGACCTTGGAAGTACATAGACGGGTCGTTGAGCTGCACTAATCAAGCAGCACGAATGGATTGACCCTCTGCGGGCATGGCCCTCTGCGTACGCGCGCATTCTCTCTTATACCTTCGGCTGAACAATGCAATCTCTCTCTCTCTCTCTCTCTCTGGTCCCTTCTACCCAAGAGTTTTAGGTTTATTTAGCATGATTTTTAATCAAAATTGAAAACATAGCTATGCTCAAATTGCACGCCAGAGTCCGCCGTTCGGTGAAGGCCGACTACCGCCGAATGGGAGACACGTGGCCTGCCGTGAGGTGAGGGCATAGTAGGCTACACGAGTGAAAAAAAACTTTATTGGAATCTGAGAGCCGTTGATCGCTCGCTAAAGGAGGCCACGTTTTTTTATACTATCTAAAATAGTGTTCTTCCGTGTGCCGATGCATCATCCAGAATGAACACTTGGGAGCCACAAAATCCAGACCCAAAAAAAAATGAGAGGAAAGCTAACAACCAAAACCTACGTGCTAGAGAGGTTCATAAAAAACATTATCTCTAAAATACAACTTTACCACTAATTAAGTACTTTCCAAGAATTTACACACAAATTTTTAATCAAAATATTTAAAAAGTTATCGATAGCTAAATTTTCCATAGTTTGATTGTATATATATTCTAAAATAATTTGTTTTTTTTAACCGGAGGGGCTGTCTATTTTCGTTTCGGAAAAATTCACTAGCGTGTCAACTTTTCTTCCAAGATGTGGAGTGCAGCCCCACCATAGAGAGAGAGAGAGAGAGAGTAAAAATCAGCCCTAAACCATTAACCATGGCAAGAAAGATCCCGATCCGATGGTCATCTTTATCTGAGAATGATGGCCAGGCCGGTTCATCAATTCGCTGATAGCGAGCACTGGCTCCATCGCACGAAGTTTCCTGCAAATCGTACGTACACATCGCGAGGAGTGGTGCACTTCTCTTCAGTCTTGCTTCCCTCGTCTCAACCGCCGCGCGCCCAATCTACCGTGACGACGATGCCACCGGATCACGAAGTAGATGGCGGCACTGTTGAATTGATTCCAACTTTTGATTAGCACGGGAGCCACCTGATCTTCTGTGCTGGTGAGGAGATTAAAGAAACGCAAGGGGGGAGAAGATATGTGGTCATCGAAAAAGATCTTTTTTAGGCTTCCACAGCCCCACATTCATGCATCTACTCATCTCGCCTCTCTCTGGGGGAAAAAAAGGCCAGGGCACAGATGAGAACAGCAGCATCTGGCCAGGCTAGGCTAGAGATGAATAAGATGATGTGCTGCTGGGCAGCTAGGTCCCTGGTGTCTTCTGGGACGGCCTCGCCCATAGTCTCCACTCTCCAGAGTCCAGCCTCACGACCAGAAAATCCGTCCACTCCTCGTGACCGAAGTTTCGTGTTTGGGATACAGCAAACTTGGGAAACATTGCGGTTCCCACAAAGATCCTGTAAAATTTCCGTCTTCCAAACGGATCCTCAGTCCTTTCTGGCAGAAACGGGAGCCGAAGGTATTGCGGTTGTGCAAATGTAATGGCCGGCCAGAAAAAAGAAGGTACACGGTACGCATACATGGATGGATCGGCGTCTCAGAAATAGAATTGCACGGATCGGAGACAGGAACCGGCTGCAGAAAGCGCGCAGCAACTTGGACGATCCGTAGTGGAAGCACCAGGGCTTTTCCACGATGCTTGACCATCGGCAGTAGAGGAACCGGATCCCCTTGAGCTTTTCACCAGATAATGTGAGTGAAAGATGGTCACAGCTTTTCACCAGAGAATGTGGGGGATCCGAAGTGGACACGTACAGCAAGGCGGAGGGTGCGCGTGACGGAGAGCAACCGCCGTGGCACTTTTGCAGGAGGCCGAGCGCCTTGAGGGCGAGGTCGAAGGCCTTCTGATGTTCGCTCGTGGACTCCTGGAGCTCGTCGGGTTTAGCGGTCGACGTCGCATCCGGAGGAGGGAGCGTGCTTAGGGTTCGGGTGGAGAAGATGAGGAGGCGCAGGCGGGTGGAGGAGCAGAAGGGGGGCTCAGTGGCGGAGGAGTGGCTTGGAGAGGGAGGCGAGGAAGAGTGAGAGGGGTAAGAAGCGGAGGGAATGAAGGGCGCGTGACGACACGCGGAAGACCAGGCCACCGAAGAAACCAGAGAGGAGCATCTGGCAGACGTACCAGGAGAAGCAAAACGAAGCGTAGACATGCAAAACCAAAATAAAATCGAACGAACGGAAAGCACAACGGCGTGAAATCGGATGGCAAAAGCAAAACCAGACGACATGGTCATCATGCCCTCGTCTCAAAACTTCCTCCTTTTACCCTTTAAGATTACTAGTTATGTGCTCGTGCGTTGCAACGAAAACTCATACTTGAACTGAAATTTTAGTATGTAGTCCATAATAACCGTGTCCGATGTAAACTATTCGCTCAAATATCCAATCATCGAATTTTTAACAAAACCATGTGCTGAAACAAATGTTGGTGTCATTGCTTGCGCATCTACAGAAAATGAAAAGAGTCTGATTGAACTTTCCCTCACTGTTGGGCAATAGAAGTTTATATATCCCTCTTGCCAGCATTTACTGTAGTAACATTTCACCTGTCCTCAGCTCTATTGATCTTGTTGTTTCTAACTGCACCATCAACAGCTCCTCCTACAATCATGAGAAGCAAAAGATTGAAGAGAATGCATCCCGGAACTACACCAGGAAATTGTATCACAGTAGTTACATATATCACAAACCTCAGCAAATTTAAGAGCATGTCAGTCTTCTGGATCCTACGCTTTTGCTCATCGCTTGTCTTTTGGGGCTATAAAAAACTTGAAAACAACATAAAATTAAGGACAGTATTGATCCAATGATAAAAAGTGGTATATTTTTTCTTTTTGTATTCAAGGGATCTACCCCTGTTTCTAGTTTTCCACAGAAAGTCAGAAACATTTTTACAGGAGATGATCATCATCCCATTTTTGGTTTCACAACTATATTGTAGTTCAACAGGGCAAGAGGCTCAGCCCTCCCAAAGGTTAAAAAAAGTGATGATATATCATGCAGCCTGTTATATCATAGCATCACACCATGAAACTTTCCACTACTGTTCATACTCCTCCCCCCTTCAAATAGTGCCATTATCGAATAAAGTAAATCATGCTCAAGGTTCTTGTTGAGTTTCTTTACAAAGAATACCCTTACTTTTGACAAAACTTTTACCGGATCAATTACATCTCATATTTTTGCGAATTTTATATAGCATAGTTACATGCTTACACTTAAATTACCATGAACAATTGAACCTACTATGACAAAGCATTGATCTGTCTTTAACCATAAGGAACTCATCATGTGACAATTGTGGAGATAGCAAAGGATATGGCCACTTAATAAGTGACAAAGTCACAGCCTTGCAAGAGTGTATCAAATTGTTAAGCAAATGCAAGCTTTTCAAAAAAAAATTACTCAAAAAAGGAAAAATACATGTAGTGCATTAGCACAAATGACCATATATGACGTCATCAATTTTGGGAAAAGCAATAGTAAAACATGGTCTTGGAGATCAAAAAAGGGAGAACAAAATAATACACAGAAGTTAAGTAAAAGAATACCTTAGGCCTTAGTTGATGAAAAACTATAGGGTAGCTTGACTAAAGATGGAAAAAAAGATCAGAAGGGGAAAAAATTAGTTCAGTCAGGCAAGTGCTTACCTCAAAGATTGTAAGACAAAATGTGCTTGTTAGACAAAATGTGCTTGTTACCTCAAAGATTGTTAAAAAAATTTCCCATTTAAAATGCAGGAATTCCACTGTATTTGTGTGAAAAATTCATGTAATGGGAGTCGGTACGGGAAAAAAACAGTGGTGAGATGAATGGGGTCACGAGGTGGCGACCGAACATCAACTAGGATGAGGTGTGATCGGGTGAACTGCAACATATACATCTTTTTATTTATATCTTTCTTTATTTTCGAGCATACAGCATGTATATCTGCAGGCTAAAATAAAAATAAATAATACGTGGGGGGACCAATGATTATGGGCCCAACAGTAGTTGGTTTCATTAGTTTAAATCGGGATGCTCCCTCCATAAAAAATAAAACAATAATGAAGGAAAGCTTCGTTCATGGACCAACCTGTCATGCAGTCGCGCACGAAGTTTGCTCCGAGCGTCGAATTCCACCCACGAATCCAGAATCCTACCTCTCTAAGTTATGGCCCCACCTGTCATGTAGTTGCGAACGGAAGGTGAGGCGAAAAATCAGGAGGGAAGAACGGGTCTGTTTGGTTTATAGACTTGAGAGTATCTCCAATAGTATTATTTTAGCTCTTGATTAGTCTGTTTTATGTTATTAAAATTTTATGTAGAAGAGAGTAAAGATAAACTGTTTTTTCCTCAGACAACTATATCTACACACAAATCAAGATAAAACAACTAATGCACGTGAGGGAGGGGTGAATAAGAGAGAATATTATAAATTTAGCATGAATGTTAGAGATAACTTGCTATAGACAGGTTATTAGGGGTGTTGTATCTAAATCTGTTTTTCGATGACGTGGAATGGATATAGAAAAATTAGAGACGACACTATTAGAGATGTTGTCAGCAGACAAATCAAAATTTTAGTAATATCTCGATGATTCAGCTACTATTTTGATTGCCACCGTGAGATTGGCACGTCCTGAAAAATTTGACAACTCTAGCACAAAAATTAGCCACTTAAATTTGGTTCTCGGCGCCAAATCCAACTCCCAAAAATGGGTAAAGCGACAGGCACTTGATTCATGACGTGGCAACTATTTATTGGTTGCATTTAAACGATGACTATAACTTCTAAATCGTGTATTCAATTTGTCATCCGTTTAAATTGTTACATTTTTTAGGATTTAATCAACAAAATAAGATCCATTTAGCTTTATTTTAGTACAAAAAATTTATATACCATGTGGAGCCCACGTGTCATACTCACAATTTGAAAAAATTTGGCAATCTTTTTAGCAACTAGTATGGTTACAATCCAAACGTTTCTACTTTATCAAAGTTTTGATCATACTCTAATTTTCACATTATCAAATTTTTTAATTTAACTAATTGGGGACACAGACCAAACAGGCTCACCATGGTTAAACACAGGAATGAGATGAAATGCAAAATTAAAGGCAGAGGCAGGGGAACGATTCACATTTGCTGTGAAAACGATAAGTCGTCATTAGCTTTGCAGTTGTCGTGCTAAGCTTTACACTGATAATAAGTCTACAGTTGCGAGAACTTATCTATATTGCATATATTTATGGACATTTTTTTCTACCCATTTTTAACTTATTCTAAGAACACGTTGACATGAATGAATTAAAATACTATATACGAGTACATGTATCGTTGAGAGAAGAGAGGAAGGAATAACACGGGGGAGCTTTGGCGGGATATTGGATATATATATAGGACTGTGTCGATCATCAGAACAAGTACATATATGTTTTCTGTCGAGCTTAACTATATACATACCGACTTGTCGCCGTCGGAGGCAGTCTTCTTCTTAATTCCATGACATCAGCACCCAGCTCATTAATTGACCGGTCCAGCTTCTGCATCTCCAATTTTGGCCAAAGCGCCCCTACGCACAGACAAAAAAATGTATTAATCACGGAAGGCTTGGTGGTAGTGGTAGCGCTCAGCGGGAGGCGGATAGCGTATCTCTTCATTGACCTTTTGTTGCCAACCTCTTCATTGATTTCTCAAAAATGTATTAAATAATAATAAAAGCTCGGAAATGGATAGCGTATAAATATAATCATGGAACGAAACAGAGGTCGCAGGAGGAAGCTTCCTCCCAAAGTCCTCCCTATTCGACTCCTCCCGCGCGAAGCGCACAGCCTCCTACTCCTCCTACTAGGATTGTAATATATATTCTAAAATAATTTGTTTTTTTTAACCGGAGGGGCTGTCTATTTTCGTTTCGGAAAAATTCACTAGCGTGTCAACTTTTCTTCCAAGATGTGGAGTGCAGCCCCACCATAGAGAGAGAGAGTAAAAATCAGCCCTAAACCATTAACCATGGCAAGAGAGATCCCGATCCGATGGTCATCTTTATCTGAGAATGATGGCCAGGCCGGTTCATCGATTCGCTGATAACGAGCACTGGCTCCATCGCACGAAGTTTCCTGGAAATTCACCCGTCTCCCTTCGCGGTCAAGAGAGTCGCGACGAAAAACGTACGTACACATGGCGAGGAGAGGCGCACTTCGCTTCATTCTTGCTTTCCCTAGTCTCAACCGCCGCCCGCACAATCTACCGTGACAACGATGCCACCGTATCACCATGTAGATGGCACTGTTGAATTGATTCCAACTTTTGATTAGCACGGGAGCCACCGGATCTTCTGTGCTAGTGGGGAGATAGCAAGACTAACGTGTGTGTGAAGTTCTGACAGTGGACGGAGTACGTGTCTGGGTGCCGGATTGGCGGGTGTGAAGCCATAGTATAGGATCAAATCGTGGGTCTCGATCACTTCATAGCGTACAATACATACGATTAGGCGCGCGCACGCACGGGGTGCATTATTTTCCACGGCGCATAGGATCCTCCCCCGTCCAGACCTAACTTAGATATACGATGGGGATTGGACGGACCAGGTTTGGCCGTACGTCAAAGAATGTCTCACAGATCGCTGTCCAATATTGAATCCCTCGCGCTGCCGTACCTGTGTGACACGTCTTAAAGTACAGCCAAGATGACCGTATACAGAGTAAGTATTTCCGAAGTGGACACGTACAGCAAGGCGAAAGGCGCGCGTGACAGGGAGCAACCGCCGTGGCACTCTTGCAAGAGGCCGAGCGCCTTGAGGGCGAGATCGAAGGCCTTCTGGTGTTTTTGCTCGCGGACTCCTGGAGCTCGCCGGGTTTAGCGGTCGACGCCGCATCCGGAGAAGGAAACGTGCTTAGGGTTTGGGTGGAGAAGGTGAGGAGGCGCATGCGGGTGAAAGAGCAGGATGAGGGCTCAGTGGCGGAGGAGTGGTTTGGAGAGGGAGGCGAGGAAGAGTGAGAGGGGTAAGCAGCGGAGGGAACGAAAGGCGCGTGACGACACGCGGAAGACTAGGCCACCGAAGAAATCAGAGAGGAGCAGTTGACAGACGTACCAGGAGAAGCAAAACGAAACGTAGACATACAAAACCAAAACAAAATCGAATGGATTGAAAGTACAACGGCGTGAAATCGGGTGACAAAAGCAAAACCGGGCGACGTGGTCAACATCCTCCTTTTACCCTTTAGGATTATTATTGCTGTGAGTTAAAGGCCAATCAATGGGAAAGGATTGTTCCCGTGGATGATCATTCTGACATCGCCATCGTGCCAGGCTCCTTTATTCCCTATCCTCACGACGACGACGACTAAGAAGAAAAAGTCATATCCATTGCCACCTCTCCGGCATGGATTTGGTCTTCTGTTTTAGCCTCTCCCGCGGAGAAAGAACATAAGCATGCATATGTAAATCCTTTCTATCAGTGTGTATGACTAGAAAAATTGACTAAAAGCAGCCCCGAATCTGATGACGAGACTGCCTTTCCTTGGCCAGTTTACACAAGGACAAGTTGAGGTATCGAAAAGTTGATAAGCACAAGTTGAGGTATCGAAAAGTTGATAAGCACAAGTTGAGGTAGGAAAAGTTGATAAGCGCATCCTAGAGTCGTATCCCGCGTACGGGTGGTTTTATAAGGCAGCCCCCCTCCTGACCCTTTCCCAGACTCGAACCAATCAATACACGCCCGCCAGCCCAGCCCCGAATTGAAGATGGCTAAGAGTGCTCGGCGGGAAGCGGAGGCCGAAGGAGCTGCGTCCAAGATCCCGGCGGCGCTGGGGGGAATCGGCCTCGCCACGGCCTCCACGGCCACAGCCCTGGCCGCGTGCCAGCCACCGCCGGGCTTCGACAGCACCTATCTCCTCACCCTTTCGGTGGCCTTCCTTGCCGGGGTGACCCAGGTGGGCGCCTCCGTCTGGGTGTACGACGACGTCCGCGGCCGCCGCACCGCCGGAAAGAAGTTCTTGTACGCCTCCATCCCGCCGGTCGTCGTCGCCGTCGGCCTCTCGGTGGTTGCACTGCTCTGGTAAGTGCATACAGCTGAGACGAGAGCTAAATAATATGTTGAAGCGTGCTGATTTGCATAGCTCAAAGTTAATTAATCGCAAAAGGATGTAGAAACTCATCAGTTTCACTACTCTTATTTGTTAATACTAGTATATGCTGCGATCCTGCGGTGACGCCGTGTATACGCCTACGTAGTCTGAATGTTTGTTTTGTTTCCCTCACGCTCTCTGGGTTTTTCTCACATTCTGTAACCTCTGAACTGTTTGTTAATATATTGTTCAGGTAGGAAGCTTGCCTTCCGCAGTTTCCTCTAATAAATGTACTGCATCTATCATCTGCAATACTGCTGTCTCCGTCTGCTAGCTCGATCGATCATTGGTTCCACTGTTACTTGTACGCATCTTGCTCCAAATAATTAACACCCCTGTAACTAACAGATTACGATGCGCTCCCCCTCGGGTAACCAAACCTGTCGTCTCCGAACCTAGGCCAGTCTGTTGATTTTGTTTTGACAATTTTAAAATTTCATTATGAAACAGCAACCTGGGTGATGTGATTGTATTATGGAACAGTCTTTTATTGACTGATAATTTGTGGTTCTGTTTTCCATAGGGGGGGGGGGGACTCTGTTCAGCCTGTTGACTTTTCCCCCCATATGGGGACTATGTACCATTCATGTGATTGGGAATGCCCTGCTTCTGTAACATTTGAGTCTCATTAGGTGGGCCGTGGGCAACATATCTGGGGAACAAGAGGTATTCCGTGGACATAAGATCAAAGCCCATCTCAACCATCTCAGCTGAAATCGGCGGCTGAGATCGCAGCGGGTGCACCCCTACTTCCCACTTCTGAACTTTTGCATTCTCCCCACGCTGCCATCTTCCCAGTCCCGTTCCCATCCGATCCCCTCCTCCCCAAACCAATCTATGGTCGGGGGGAGGGCACCGCGCCCGCCGCCGCTCCGGCGATGCTCCACTGACCCGTCTAGCACCTCCTCCCTCCAACAGCGTGACCAAGCACAGCACCTCACCACCGCCTCAATTCCCCGCATCCTCTCCACCGACCCTCCTCCGTCGAGCTTGTCCCCGGTGTTGATCTGCCTCCTGTGCAAGCAAGCTCCTCCCCTTTGCCTCCTCGTCTCCTGCCTCTCTGTCTGCAAGGATGTACAAGATTGACAGGGAAATGTATGGATGTAGTAATGACTATGTTGCAATGATTTTGTGAATTATGTGTGGTTGTGTTTGTCATATGGTTTATAAAATTCTTCAGATTGTACGAATGGAAGCATGGTCCTGATTTTGTTTGCGAAATCTGTAAAATTTCAGGTTGTATGAATGGAAGCTGTATGATGTTCTCTCATTGACCAATATATTTCCTCATTGATGGTCATGTGCCAGGACATGTATTGGAAATTAAAACTGTATAGTTGATGTTCTTACATATCCAATCAATAGTATCAGGTCACTCATTTCTTCCTTGCGTAGTTTGCTCTGTCTGATGCACACAGGGACGATGTGGCATCTGTTCATCCGCTGCTGATGGGAAGCTTAGTCCCTTTCCCTCCTCAACCTCAACCGTGCCTTGTTTTTTCCTCCTAATTACTGTTTAAGATAACCTGAGAGTAATCACTTAACCTAAAACATGCATAAGCCTAGATCATAAAGGAACACCGTAATACATGAGTGAGGAAGCGCAAATGCGTACCCGATCCCGGTGAAGCCATCGGTTCTTAGAGTTGGTTGCTGACAGTCGAGGTCGGCGCGGATCTAAGCGCCGGGGCTTCGGCTTGAATCACCGGGATGTAGTAGTGAAGCCGGCGGTTCTACGGCCTTCGGTCTTCGCACACCTGAGAGCCCGTGATGGATCGGGTATGTTAGGGTTTGTAGTCTTGACTTGCACATTAGCTAGCCAGCCTGCCGATACCCTCTTTACTTTTTATATGGCGCTCGGTGAACGGGACCTAGACCAATTCTGTTGGCAGAGCCCCCGATCAGGGCGCGTGTGGGCGTTGCCCCCGTGATTCTCGGAAGTAGTTGCCGAGATCAACCCAACATTCTCCCCTTTGATCGAAAGGCTAACAACATAAGCCCATTCTCAATAAAATAGCATACCAAGGTAATGTGTCGCATGACCAATAAAATGTCATACGACCTCAGTACCTATAATGTACTATCTAATCTTTGAAATGGATATTCTTTATACTTAATGGGAGTTGGTTTATTTTAAGGTCCTTTATCCAGAATCAGAGGCTTTCCAATAAACCCATGCCGGCAACATGATCACGAAATATATTGGGTGGTAAGCCTTTAGTAAGCGGATCATAAGCATTGACTTAGTACTAATATGCTTGATACTAATGGTTTGATCCTGGATTCTATCTTTCACAACATGATACTTAATGTCAATGTGTTTGGCAGCACCACTTGACTTGTTGTTACTCGCATAAAAGACTGCGGGTTCGTTATCGCAGTATAAGGTGAGTGGTTTAGAAATCTCAAACCACTCTAAGGCCGGAATAAAATTCTTAAGCCATACGGCTGCCCGATAGCCTCATAACATGCCACAAACTCAGCTTGCATCGTTGAAGATGCCGTAAGGGTTTGTTTGGAGCTTTCCACGAGATAGCTCCTCCGTGAGTGTGAAGATATAACTGGCGTGGATTTCTTAGTATCAACACATCCCATAAAATCGAATCGAATAACCAACAACTTCAAGGTTATCGGTATGCTTATATGTGAGCATGAGATGCTTAGTAGCTTGCATATAACGCAAGACTTTCTTAACGGCTTTCCGATGGTCGGTCCTGGATTTGGTGATATCTGCCAAGCATTCCGGTTACAAAAGCTAAGTCGTATGTGTGCTTACTTGAGCATACATAATGCTTCCGACAATTGAAGCGTAAGGAGCGATCTTCATCGATCGGTTTCATATTGGTTCCTTGGACATTGAAATGTCCCAAACTTATCGCCCTTAACGATAAGGCGGGTGAGCGAGCATTTATGCATATTGTATCTCTTTAGTACTCTGTCAATGTATGCCTTTTGAGATAAACTTAATACTCCTTTAGACCTGTCCCGGTGAATTTCAATGCCAAGAACGTAAGAGGCATCACCGAGATCCTTCATATCAAAATTGGATGAGAGAAATCTTTTGGTTTCAAACAGCATATCCTTATTCTTTGCTAGCCAATAAGATATCATCCACATAAAACACTAAGATGGTGAATTTACTCCCCTTGAACTTAACATATATGCAGTTATCAACTTCATTTTCCTTAAATCCAAAATTCCTTATAACTTTATCAAATTTGAGGTACCACTGCCTCGATGCTTGTTTTAAGCCATAAATAGATTTCTTAAGTCGACATCCCATGTGCTCCTTGCCTTCCACGACAAAACCTTCCGGTTGAGTCATGTAAACATTTTCTTGCAAATCGCCATTAAGGAATGCCGTCTTAACATCCATCTGATGTAGCTCTAAATCATAATGAGCTACAAGCGTCATAACGATTCGAGCGAATCCTTAGTTGAGACGGGAGAAAAGTGTCATTATAATCAATCCCTCTCTTTGTGAGAAGCCTTTTGCTCTGAGTCTTGCTTTGAACCTTCGATATTTCCCTTAGAGTCATGCTTAGTTTTGTAGACCCATTTACAGCCTACTGTTTTGACTCCGTCAGGAATTTCTACTAAGTCCCATACATCATTAGTGCTCGTAGACTTTAGTTAATCCTTCATGGCATCAAACCATTTAGGAGAATATTCACTCATTATTGCTTCCTTATAAGAGGTGGGATCATCTACCTTCCCTATATCATTAATATCCTCATTCATGTAAACAACATAATCATTTGGGATGGCAGATCTTCTCTCCCGCTGTGATCTTCTAATAGGTTCAGCAACTATTGCAGGAGACTGCTGAGGCGCAGGAGACTGCTGAGGCTCATCATTAGGTATGACATTAGGAATTTCAGAGACCCCAATAGTGGGTGCATCAATAGTATTTGGTACTGGAGGTGCAACCACCTGAAGTACAGGAATAAAAATCTCTGGGATAAGCGGTGAAGGAACGTAAACCCGCTTCTCTTCAAGATCAATTTTCCTAGGCTCCAGGTCCTCATTATTTTCTAAGAACACAGCATGTCTTGTTTCTACAAACTTAGTTGTTCTATCAGGACAATAAAACCGATACCCTTTAGATCTTTCAGGGTACCCTATAAAATGGCAACTTACTGTCTTAGGTTCTAATTTTCTAATATGTGGATTAAATATCTTAGCTTCAGCACAACAACCCCATACTCTTAAATATTTCAAACTCGGTTTCTCGGTCCATAATTCATAAGGTGTCTTAGGTGCTTGATTCTGGGAACCCTATTAAGAATATGTCTTCTTGTCTTTAGTGCCTCCATCCATAAACCGGTGATAAACTAGAGTAGCTAAGCATGCTCAGTACCATATCCATAAGTGTGCGGTTCGTCTCTCACTACCCCATTTCTTGAGGTTCACAGGTGTAGAATATTGGGCAACAATGCCATTTTCTGAAGGAACTTAGCGAAAGGGCCGGAATTTGGCCATAAGGGCATGTCTCCATAATATTCTCCCCACGGTCCGATCTTACCACTTTGATTCTTAGGTTGTGCTGATTTTCAACTTGACCTTAAATATCTTAAATTTAACAAGTGATTCGGATCGGTCCTTAATGGGAAAAATATAACCATAACGGAGAAATCATCGATGAATGTAATGAAAGAATCAAAACCATCCAGCGATGTCACGGAAAAGGACCACAAATATCGGTGTGAATTAACTCTAATAGTCACGAGTGCGAGTTGCTCCCTTCTTTATTTTCTTTACGTATTTTCCTTTAATGCAATCAATGCAAGTAGTGCAGTCGAGAAATCTAATGGTTGGAGAATCTCTTCCTTAATGAGGCGCTCCATTCTCCCCTTGAAATGTGGCCTAAGCAGCGATTGCCACAGTTTGAAGAAGTCTCATATTCTTTTTAAGCATAGTATCACACACATTCAAAGATATCGGTGATTCATTAAGGAAAGCATATAAAGCTTGTCTTGTCTAACAAAGAAGACCAACATTATTTGAATTAAATGTGATAACACACTTATTGTTACCAAAATTACATTTGAATCCATCATCGTCCAATAAAGATCTCAAATTAAATTCCTCCTAATGGAAGGAACAAAAACTACATTATTAAGGCGAAGTGTGAAGCCGCTATCTAAAACTAAGGAGATAGAACCAATTGATTCCACTTCTTCTTTTCCATCTGCGACTCTAAGACTTCGCTCCCCTTTCTTAGTGTTCTCACGGTATGGAATCCTGTAAAGAGTTGGTAACGTGCAGTTGCACTGAGTCAATCCACCAAGATTTAAGGGAAAAATTAGTATAAAGGGTTTCATCAACAAAAGTTATAGAATCATTACCCTTCTTAGCGAGCCACTTTAGGAAACCAACACAATCCTTCTGGAAATGTCCTGGCTCTTTGTAGAAGTGACATGCATTCCCACTTGGTGCTTTAGCAGAAGCAACATTGGGCTTAGGTGTATTTTGCACCTTAGGCCCGATTTATCTGAATTAGGAGAGTAGTGCGACCTTTTCTTGGATTTGAAGTCCCCGAGAACTTCCTTTTGCTAGGACCGCCAACTTGATTCACTAAATCTTTCTTTTAGGCCCTAATCCTTTCTTCCTCCACGGACACACATGGCGATAAGATCGCTCATGCTCCATTATCTTTCGAGTATTATAGTTTATCTTAAGCGGTGTATTGGAAGGAAGAGAAGTCATTATGAAGTGAACTAGGAAACCATCGATATTTCCATGTCCATGCCCTTGAGTTTTCCGACCATATCGGTCATCATCATGATGTGCTCTCGATCTTCTTTGGACCCGTCATACTTAGTGGATAGAAGCCTCTGAATTAATGTACTGGCATAAACCTTAGTGGAGCCTTTGAATTTCTCCTCTACTGAAGCCAGATACTCCTTAGCATTTTCAGAATCTGGGATTGCTCCCGATTCCGCCTGAGATAGAAGTCTTCATAATCATTAGTGATAGACGGTTAGACCGCTCCCATTTTTCAGCATTATTATCATATATTTTCTTTTTCTCATCGTAATCGTCCTCACCAATGGTGGGAGAAACGGGAGCAGTCACCCTTAATGCATAATCAAGGTCTAATACTCCAAGGACAACTGAAACTCTTTCTTTCCAAGCGGGGAAGTTGCTCCCCGTAAGCTGCTCAATGTTGTCAATTGTAGCGGCAACATTTGAAGCATTCATGGCTGAACATTAAAATACAGGGAAAAAATTAGAAATAGCATAAAAGTATTGCATGCAATTAACCCTACGTTGGTCTGATTAATAACATGCAAAATTACAGTTCTAGTTTATATCACCGTTGGGCAGAAATAAAAGAACTATAACAATTAATGTGGCGACACGTGACTACAAACAACGTTGGTCAGTATGTAATCATGTGTATACATAATGCCAAAATAAATCATAAAATTCTCTAATTAAAATATCTCGTTGGTTCAATTTTAATCAGAGACTGAATTTATACCGAAACATGAGGAATTATCATTAATTTAAACAGTGCACAAAATAAAATAAAATAATAATCATAAGACTTAATCATAAAAGCACTTTACAAAATGGGGAAAAATACTCTTAGCAATTAACATTAGATTTAAACAGTAAACAAAATAAATAAATAAATAAAACTTAATCCGAAAAACATTTTGTAAAATGATGAAGATGCACTGTTCCCCTTTGGGCTCGGCCCACTTCATTATTGCCGCTCTCGGCCTGCATTCGGCCCACGCGTGTAACATCCCAATTTTTGAGAGTTTTTGAAAAAAAAAATTTCCATTTCAAAAATAACCGTTTGTTTTTGTTACTAAAAGCTTAATTGGGACCTTCAAAAAAAAAATAGTTCAATTTGAATTAATCAAACTTCAATTAAATAAATATTGTTTGATTTGAATTTCTAATTTTATCTGGTATTCTTTTTTTTCCCCTTCGTCCGGTTGTTTTCCCGTGGAGTTCCTTTTTATTCCTTTTCAGTTTGCTTTTGTTTCAGAGTTATTTTAAAGCTTTTAAAACAAAATAAAGTATTTTCATTTCCTTGATTAAATGTGGAGCTTAAAATTTAATTTCCAAAGCAAAAGCATTTTAAATGATTAAATCAAACCTTACTTAAATTCAAAATGAGTTTATTGGATTTTCTGTGTTTTTGGATTTTATTCTTGTCGGTGTTGTTTCTTGTAACCTAGTCTGTTTTATTCCTGTCTTTCCAAAAATTATTTAATTTATTATAAAATTTTAATTTAAAGTATTTAATTTTAATTGGTGGTCTATTTTGAAGCTTTAAAATTAAAAATTATCGTTTGGATTTTCTCGGTTTAATTTAAAGCTTAAATTGAATTTCAGAAGGAAAAAAATATTTTAAATGGCTAAAATAATTTTTAGAAAAATGCAAAACTATTTTATTTGGTCCATTCACGTTCCAAAGTATTTTCTAAAAATTTCTTGAAATTTTGAATTTTTGGATTTTTCCGGACTTTCTTTTTTTTTTTCCTTTCTGTCTCCTCCCCCTTTACTGTTTTCTTCTCAATGTGCTTTCCTCCCGTGCATTTTCTTCTCCCCGCCGTCGAGCCTTGTGCCTGCCTCGCCTCCCGAGTCCCATCCATTTCTTTGCCTCGGTAGTGAGCCCCATGCCCTGTCGCTGCAGTCTTGAGCCGGGTCTTCTCCTCCGTGACACCCTTCCTCCCCGGCTCCTATCTTCCCTCTGCGTTGCTCCTCCCTCTAATCTTGCTCTCCTTGCCTTCTCCTCTGCTGAAGCTCTCCTTGTCTTTGCTCCTTCTCCCTTCCACTCCAAAAGCAATGACCACGGCACCTCTCCTCCCCATGCGAAGCTCACTTGGCAGCAAGCATAGCAGCTCCTTCCATCTCTCTTCCTCCCCACGAGCAAGCTGAGCCAAAGTTCCTCCCGTGAGCTCCAAAGGTGCTCCACCACTCTCCTTCATCTCCCTACAAGTGAGCGGCCGACCGGTTTCCCTCATGCTCCTCCTCCTAGTGCTTCTTCCTCCGCCTCCTCCTCTCTCCTCTTCTCCATCACGGCCACCTCTGATGCTTCCATGGCGCCTCCTCCTCGGGTTTGGCTCAACTCCATGGCGCGACATTCCTTGGCCGTCCCAAGTCTGGGCCGCTCTGGCCCGGCCGTGGCCAGCAATCGGCCACTCTGCCCGGCTCCGTCGCCCCTTCTTGCGATCCTGCTGCTGCGTCTCCCATGACCCTTAGCCGTGCGGCTCCGGCGGCCAGCCGACTCCCACCTCCATTCCCTTCTTGACGCTGCGGTCTTGCTCCCTTGTCGCTCTTGCCCGGTAGCCCCCATCGCTTGCTACCCTCCCAGTGCAAACCAAGCCAGCACCTGCAGCCTTGCTCCCCTACTGCTCTCTCCTCCCCGTCTCCCCACTGTCGAGTTTTCTTGCTGCTTCCTCCCCCTCTCTCCAAAACCTGGAGCATTCCGTGGACCATGCATGATGTAGCTCCAGCAAGTCCAATAGCTAATGCATGCATGGGACTCATGCATACGTACATGCAAACTCACATACTAGTGCAGCACTTTCTCTCTCTCGGTTCTCTCACTCCGGTCGCCCATTCTCCGCACCGACTGCGTCGCCGCGTGCCCCTCGGCATCCTCTTCTTATCCCTAGAATTCGTCGGTCTCTTTTTACCGCGACCCAAAATGTTCCGCCGGCGGTCGAACCGCCTTTCTGTCGTCGTTTCCGGTGCCGTCTTTGATCCCCCGGTGACGTCGTCACTGCCGTTAGCTTCGTCTCGCGATGCTCTACGTTGTGCTACCTTCTTTTGCTCCGAAACATCATCGGGTCATCGGCGTCACTATTCCCTATGCATTGTTTTGCGCACCACCGCCACACCGGACCTCCACCGGCGACACGACCACCACCATTGTGTCCGCCTCGCTCCCGGGATTCCATTTTGCTAGTTCGCCGGCCGTCCCTCTCTTCCCCTCGCTGGTGGCATCATTTTTAACTCGGTCTGCACTATTCATCTATGAGGATTTTCTATATTTCATGTGAAGGAAACTTCCGGATATTCGTTCTCCTTCATATGAAATCCGATTCCGCCGATTCTTGGTTCTAAATTCATCTAAATTCAGCCCCTTCCTTTCGCTACTAATTTCGTAATTTTTGGATTTTATTGGATTTATTGTATTTATTTGGCTCTCTTCGCGCGTGTAGATTCCGGCGTCTCGGAAGAATTCTTTGACCCGTGACGAAGACCTTTGCTCGTCAACGAAGGCAAGTCGTAGGCCTTTGACCATGTTGAACCCATTTTACAAATGTATATTGTATTAAGTTATCATGCATGGCTAGTTTTATTAAAAATGGTTTTGGGAGTAGATAAATACCAAATTGCCATTATGCCTCCTTGATAAATTGAAAATGAAATGTCTCCTTGAATGACATATATCCTTGGACACCTTAGGATGGTTAATACTAGTTGGACATAATTGTATACCAACTTGGGAGCGTATTATTGCTTAGACATGCTCTAGTTACATGCGAGACTTTCGATCACATGTTCAATGATTAATGAAATTTGACTAATGGAACTATGGAACAGTGGTGTGAGGCCACTTTTATTAAAAGATGTTGTGCCATGGCAGGGATTGCCATTTGGTCGGGAATGAACAAAAATGATTTATGCTCGGGCTTGAGGTAGGAAGCTAGAGTGGGTGTGTGATGCACATTGGGTTGTGGTAGACTTGTCTGAGCAGCCAACTAAGGACTTAACTTTGCAAGTCATTGATCTGGGCCACCTCGTGCAACCACAAGTCCGGTATGGGACGGACTGGCCAACTAATTAGGGAAGTTTTGAGTCGGTTACATTGTGGTGGTTTAATGGCGCAAGAGAAATTTGTGATGGCGAAACCTTAGCTGCGAACAGAGGCAAAATGGAACTTTGTAAAGGCTTTGTGATAGTCACTTAGTCGCACACCCTCGGAAGTGTGTCAGACGGACATTACAAGTGATTTATCTCTTGTGGGTAAAGCTGTACAACCTCTGCAGAGTGTTAAAAACCTATTCGAATAGCCGTGTCCCCGGTTACGGACATGCCTGGTGATTTCGCGCAAGGGGTAGTGACGAGGATCTAATAATCCTCATTTTATCTTTTATCTGTAATTCTTATTATGGGTAAATATGATGTCACATAGTCCCAAGTACCCTTATTTCTATAAGGGAGAGGCCTAACCTTTGATTGTAAGTTCTTCTACAATCACCCCATAGTCGTAAGTTCTTCTCGACTACATCATGGTCGTAAGTCCTTCTCGACCACTACATAGTCGTAAGTTCTTCTCACATTGCTACGATCGTAAGTCCTTCTACGACCGGAAAACTACGACCACCTTATAATCAAACCTCTGACGGGTAGGTCCAATTGATTAAGGAATCTGAGCGGTCTACACGCACTATTATTCCGCGTATTAATGGTGTGTAAATACCCCATTATCTCGGAAGATAATTGCGGACGGCGTGAAGAAGTCAAGGCGCGGTAATTACTATCATCATGCGCCGTTACTACATTAATTAGGCGCATCTTCCGTAGGGCAAGCGGCTACTTCTTCACGACTATATAAGGGCATCAATCGAGAGATATGGGAGGAGAACGACGACAAACAAGGGCTAGTCAAGTAGAAACACAAGCACTATTCTCTGTAATAGTTTTAGTCCTTTCTTGGATCATCAAGAATACCATACACAGGATTAGGGTTATTATTCTCTCGGAGAAGGCCCGAACTGTCTAAACATCCGTGTCAATCCACTCGTGTGATCTCATCCTTAGGAGACCCCGAATCAAATAATCTTTACGTAAGATCGGTTCTAATACACCGACGGTTGGCGCCGACCGTGGGATCTTCCGTAATCTCTTGTCAACATACTCTCTTTTTCCAATCTCATGCAAGCATGGCGGGAGGATGGAGCGAGGAGAACTGGTTCGACTTGGCGGTCTGTGACGTCGACATGGATGCGGTTTCGACTACGAGCGAGTGATGCATCCACGATGGTGATGTTCCTCGGAGATTATTCTCCAGAAACCATCCCATCAATGGAGTTGAGGAGGATCCTTATCCCCACAACGATCGTCCAACAGAGGAGCCAATTCCTCCAAGGACAAGGGTCAATCCGACCGAACCGCACCCGGAGGACTCACGACACAATGAGAGTTTTTCCTCTAAGTGTCCAAGTTCCCTTAAGGCGGTCCGACTGTGAGACAAGTCACGAAGCCACCATTCCAGGACTCCCCGACATCTTGTGATCCTATCTCTCGGGGTAACTCCGAGATAGTGGGATCAAGCATGCTTTTCCTACAAATCGGCCAATCTCTCCGCAGATCTCATTTGCGGACGGAGATGATTATAACCCGAGTTCCCCTACCGGAGGATTACTCCAAGTCGCCAGATGGTGTCTCTCGAGCACTCCTCAAGCGGGAGGCCTCAAGCGCAAGTGAGAATCATCAGCGGAGGTCTTCGTCCTTCCTCAAATCGAGTCAACCTCATGGAGGTCAAATGAGAACCCTCCCGAAGATCACGCCTGCGCCCTCCTCGTAGTAATGGCAAGGGAACCACCGTGACAGAGAGAACCAACACTGATGAACGCGAGAGAAATCCTCGACATTCTCGCTCCACCGAGAAGGCCTCAAAGATCGGCGGGGAGGATTTTGAGGTCATCCGAAGAAAGAAAATTGCAGCCAGAAGAACTCGCTCGGGCGCATTCAATATCGATCCACGGGAGGTACAAGAACTCCGGGACATCAACGACTTGCTTGAGAATCCCAATCAAGAGCTTGCTCGAACACGAGATCGATCTCTTTCTTTGAGGAGATTGCGCAAAGGCTTCGAATCGTGATGACAAGGCTGGAAGTACCTCGTCAACAACATTCGTGTAGTCGTAGTAATGCGACTTCTTGACTACCGATCAATCGAATATTTCTCTGCGTAGGAATCGACACGGTCATAAGTCACATCGATCTCCTATTCGAGAAATACTTTTCGATCGGTGATGATCAAGTAGCCCTCAGGGAGGTGATCAATCACTACTCGGCAAAGAAATTCACAACGGTGGATTACGAGGAGTATTCCCCTTGAAGAACCGAGACCTACAATGAGCAGGTCAACTTTGCTTCGGTATCGTCGTATCGATCACTGGCGACATTAACCCTTCTTTCCTACAAAGAAGGCGTCATGAAGTAATTACGGATCTGGGCATTTTCGCGACCTTGAGCGATTCGGCCACCTCATTTTCGACCGGTGAACATGGAGAAATTTGATGGATCTCAAAATCCCATCGAGTTTCTTGAGATCTATACAACACCGTCCGGCGGCAGGAGGAGGAAACACGTAATGGCGAATTACCTTCCAAGCGTGCTCGAAGGATCCGCTCGATCGTGGTTATTAAACCAACCACTCGAGTCGATCTACTCTTGGCAACACCTCGTGATCTTCTACAGCAAATTTCCAAGGCACATACAACCGCCCGAAAGGAAGGCGACTTGCACCGGATCAAGCAGAACAACAACGAGACTTTGCGTCCAATTCATCAAACGCTTTAGTCGGGTTCGTAACTCAATTCGGAAATTTCGACTCCTCTGTGATCGGGGCTTTTAAGCAAGGAGTCCGTAGTAGAAGAATAACAGAGGATATTGCTTTAAATCCTCCCAACACCGTTCTTAGAGCTCTTTGAGATGGCGATCGATATGCAACCGCTTCGAGGCGGTCGAGTGGAATAACACTATTGATCGAGAAACACACGCTCTTAGAGAGCGGTGAGGTTGGTAAGGACAAAAAGCAAAAAGTCCAAGAAGAAAATAAAAGTCAAAACCACAAACTAGTGGTTTCAAGGAGGTCTTAGTAGTGAAAGATAGAGAGCCCCAAACCACCAAGTCAGACCCCGATCAAGGCAAAGGTAAGCGCCTCGATCGTAGGAGCGACAAACCAAGGTGGTGTCCTTTTCATAAAAGGAAGGACATGACCTCCATAGCTGCCGAAGTTTTCCAAAGAAAGCTCGAGGACTACTACAACGACAAAGCACCGCTCCCTACTCTCGGCGGTAGGACATACGAGTGGCCAAAAGTCGTCGGATGATGAGGAGATGCCATTCCAAGATCCGCACCATACCGTTGAGCATATCTATGGAGGATCATCGACATCGACTCCAAACGACAACTTAAAGCTGCGGACGAGAGGTAAATTCCATACATACTCCTCTTGTCAATAAATTACGAAGTGGTGGAAGTTACCATCTCTTTTGAGAAGGACATTGCCCGATCACTATGAGTCGATCAGTCGATTTCGATTGTGGTGAACCCACCATCAACAAGCTGTCGGGTCAATCGAGTGTTAGTTGATGGTGGTAGTTCTTTAAACATATTATTTACTAAAGCCACGGACGAGATGCAAGTACCGGGACAAAGGTAAGGCGATGCGATATTCCTTTCATGGAATAAATGCAGGGTCTTGACCAAACCCATTGGCCAAGTTTCTCTTCCTTTAACATTTGGCTCGCCAAGTAATTTCGGGCTGAACGCAAACGCCAAATAATGCGAGGAATTAAAACTCGAGTCTTCGATCACTTGTTAAGCGCTTTGGGGCTTGGGTACAAGAATTACCTTCCATATTATGGGCGTCAGACAACCACCAATGAGCAACAGGAGAAACACCATTTTTCTAGTGTTCTGAGTCGGCCATGCTTCCTCCGAGCTAAAATTGCGGTTAACACGAGTTGAAACCTTCAACAACTCGATATCAGAACAACTTCGAAAGCAGATGACATTAACCTACTCAAGAGAGGAGAAACCTAGCCTTAATTCGCTCTCGCACTCTACCAACAAGCCCCGCAGATACTATGATCGTAAGGTCCAACCTCGCACCTTGTCAGAGGTGACTTGGTATTGAGGCTCGCCAATCCAAGTCTAACTGAATAAACTTTCCCTAAATGGGAAGGTCCTCACACAAGGGTCGGCGAACTCGCCAGTGGCTCAGCATGACGACTAGCAATGGAAGATGGATGAGTTCTCTCAAACTCTTGGAACATCGACCGCCACGCAAATTCTATGTGTGACCGATTTCTCAAGCAATAAAAGTCCGTGTTCTTTCTACCTCTTTTGCCTTATTTTCGAGTAGTGCTTTTTAATCTTTCGACTATGATATGAAACACACCGCTTTCTTTACACCGCCGGTGCGAGAAACGCTATCCGACTAAACTTCTCCTCTCGCATGTGGTTCTCGCCACTAGAAGGAATTTCCAAGCATCGACTCGCTACTCATTTTTGTCCGCCAAGACAAAGAGCCCGGTTCTATCCAAATGAAATGTTCTCAAAGCCAACTCTCTCAATCTTAGTCTATTTTTTCACTAATTCAAAAATATTCTAAGTAGAGTACACTTTCTTACATTTGTTCGACCACCTTTGATGTACTCGATTTGTTTTAACTGGTCGGAAGGAAGAGACACACCTAGTCAAGTCTTTCCTCTCGCATGTGGTCCCGCCTTCACTAGAAGGAAACTTCCTAGCGCCGCCGCCTCCTACTTTTGCTATCGAAAAGACTTATCAAGTCCACCAAAAAGGACGAACGAATTACTAAAGTCCTCTAAGACGCCTGCTTAACTCAA
Organism: Hsuehochloa calcarea; assembly: GCA_036346395.1. Classification (NCBI taxonomy): domain Eukaryota; kingdom Viridiplantae; phylum Streptophyta; class Magnoliopsida; order Poales; family Poaceae; genus Hsuehochloa; species Hsuehochloa calcarea. The sequence goes on along the minus strand of CM070593.1, from coordinate 80,849,019 downwards.
GTTGTCGTTTTGGTTCGATTAAACTAGTCGGAAATGAAAACATCACCTAGTCGAAGCCTTTCCTTTCTCGCACGTGGTCCCGCCCACTAGAAGGAACTTCCTAGTGTCGAGTCGCTTTTACTCTTTCGACCAAAGGCTTGACAACCGTAATAAAAGCTATAAGTTAAATAAACCTCTCTTTGTTTTCAAAACCTGTTAAACACTATTTATTTAGATTGTCTAAACAATCTAAACAAATAGTCGGGGCTAGGATAAAGTTATTAATTTGACTTCAATTCTTAGTCTTTCATTCGCCTTTCATTCGCTTATTATCTTTTGAGTTACTAACTACTCGACAAGATGATTTTCGTGAAATAAGGCGGATCATATATTACTCATCAACAAAAATTGTCTCATTTTACAAAGTAGTTACAAGATTACTCAAGGGGAGAGCCTAGCCGCATTTCCTCCGCCACCTTTTTGCCAACCGACCGATTTCCACAATCGACGACTTGCCTCCGATTCGTGATAAATGATGCTCGGCTTCGATTGGTTTAACATTACAGGATCTTGAGCTTTAAGTTTCGCTAAAGCGTAACTCTACAAACAGCCTTCGATCGCTTCCTTATTGATTCAAATTTTGATTAGCCTTCAGAGTGGTCACCATTTCTGCAATCTTCCGACTTGTTCTCCAATAGTACTTATGTGAGCAAATATAGTATCTTCTCGAGGAGTTTTTCCTCGTAATGTAGCTCACTACACATTGTTCAGAGAGTGATGTTGCCTTGAAGACTAGTCTTCATCGACTCCATCTCCGCTGGGTACAAGTCGAAGTCTTCGGCAAGCTTTTTGTTCTCACCACTTGTTCAAAAGAATAATACCGGCCAAACAAAAATACTTCTAGAGGAACATAACACAAAGATATTTGTAGGTAAAAGCATTTCTTACCTACTAATTGAGAATCCAATTTTTGACCTCTTCGCGATGGAAAGCAATAGCCAAAGATGCTTTTGCTCCCACGCTCGATGTCCTCTCAGATTCATCTTAGCAATACTGACGACTCATTGCAGATCAAGGTCTTTGCTTGGATTTCACTTCAAGGATTCTCAATTGGGCAGCAATTTCTAACAAGGAATTGACATTAAAAAGGGAAAACACTAAAAAGGACAACAGTAAAGAGTTACTTACTCCGTGACTTGAGTTCTCGTAACCTCAAGTTCTTGATCCTTATTCTTGTAATGCGAAAACTCCCGAATGACCAAAGATTTGTCTCCAACTTCACCGAGTTTCTTCATCTCATTTTCTTTATCTCAAGAAGAAATGAGAGTTAGGTAAAGGTTAAAACTCAAAAAATGTCTTAAGTTCAAGACTTCATCGCTTATTTTTCCTCGCAATTTCTAGATGTGAGACAACCTCTCAAGTCTTTCCGAGAGGTTAATACTTCATTCCTTAGCCTCCTCCTGACTTCTCTTTTCATAGTCGAGCGAAGTCGGCTAAGGTCTTTGAATCACCGCTTAACCTACAAAGGACAGAGATGGAGATAAAAATCACCAATGGTTATAAATACTTCTACAACCACCGACCTAGTCGTAAGTTTTTCTCGCGATCACGAATGGTTGTAAGTCTTTCATGACCACTATCTGGTCGTAAGTAGTCGTAAGCTTTTTACGACTAATACTTTGTCATGAGTTTCTTCCATGACTATTCTCGTAAAGCATTATACGAAGTATTTAAGTTGAAAACAACTATGGATGATAAGTGACTTACCACCTCTCTCGCCTCAGCAGAGTAGTTCTTTCTCCCTGCCTTAGTTTAAAAGTTGTCGATGATACTCACCGACAACAAAGAATTTGCTCCAGAGCTTTCTACAAAAGAGAACAAAGGAGAAGTGAAGGAAAGCCACATGTATAAGTATTTTGAAGATACTTACATTCATAGTCGCCCTAGCAAACATTGAATATACAAGGTCCGGTTCTCAGCTATCTATCCTCGCGACTTTGTCCCACCACACCTTCTCGAGGCGCCGCTATCAAAGGTATTCTCCGTATTGGGAATATCTTTGGGATGAGGGACTTGGTCACGAGATCTGTAGCGTAAGACCCACGACGGAGGCAGCCCCAAAGAAGTCACCATGGTTGAAATTTTCTCCTTCCGGTTCTCAGGATTTCTCTTGGGGTAGGGAAGGAACGCCCACGCTTTCCTTCCCAGTGAGTGGTGCGCAGTCGTTCACCACCTTGACCAGAGGCTTCCACACTGCCTCTCGTTGTTTCTACGATCTCAAGAATGAGAGCGCCACCTCAACAAGAATGGCCGCCACCTCAAGAGTCGAGCTACAATTTCAGCAGTGTGAGAGCCACTGGGAGTCTCGACTTCATCGCCACCGGGCCAAGGGTGATGCTTCGACCACCTCCATTGCTACCTCCCCAAGAGTCAAGGGATGGCAATGGACTTCACTGAAGCATTCCTGGGTCAAGGAGTCTGATCAAATAAAGAAAAGCAAATCAAAGTGAAAAGAAAAGGTAAATGTCGTTTACACTTTAGTACATTTCACATACCTCGCACTCGGTCTTAACCAGAATTTTGGAGCAATCCTCCCAACGGAGGACCTTCTTTCTCTCCACGCACCACGCCCGGTCGAGGTTCAACACTATTCGCCCACACCACGCCTGGTCGTAGAGTTGGAACAGGACCGTGGCTCTAGTTCTCGATCCTCCGGATGGACGAGATCAGCCTCGACCATTCCGTATAAAGATCGCCTCACCGTAGGTTGTGCCGATGCCGCATCCTCCTTCATAAAAGACATAAAATCTTTCCAGCTTCTCCTTTCTAGTTGCTTAACAAAACTAGGAGTGGCACCAATCGCAAAGATTCCGTGTCATAATAAAAGGGTACCTTAGCCTTGCGAGGTTTACGCTTAAGAGGTTCACCGCTCAACCTCCCTCGGCTTCGACGGGCCGCGACTTTGCCCTTCAGATACCATTACGTACCGCCAGTTCTTGTAGAGGTCCGGTCGAAAGACCGAGAGCTCGAGCTTGCTCCCTTGTCTGGCAGATTTTACAAGTCGACGCCTCTTCGAGGGAGGAGCCGAGCCTTTGTCTTCGACAACCCAACATTAATAGTCATCGTAACGACTTCTTCGTCAGTCCCGACGATTTTCCATGCCTACTTTCCGTAAAGCAAAACAGAAAAAGAAGAATCACTAATTAGTCGTAAGTTTTTTCTACGACTAGAACTAAGTCGTAAGTTTTTCTACGACTTTTTATTGATCGTAAGATATTCTACGATCACCATTAGTCGTAAGTATCTTCTACGACTATAAAGTCCTAAAGAAAGAATCAGATTTTTGATTACCTTTAGGCGCCTATCCTTTCATCTCGCTGACAAAGCCGCAATGATTTGAGGAACCGCCTCAAGTGGCGGATTTCACACAGATGAGTCTGACTGGAGTCAACCTCAGCCTGTGAAAGATCTGTGTAAACAGATAAAAATATTAGACAAGGTTGGGAAAAACCAAACGGAGAACTAAGTCGACAATTGCTTACCCTCCTCGTAGTCTCTAGTGGGTCTCTCTCCCCGAGTACCTCCACATAGGAGATGCCTCGCTTTTCAGAGGACTAATTCATGCAGTGATGAAATCCTTCACTACATGCCATCCGGCCAGCCCTTCTTCCTTCAAGTCCTTAATGGCTTGAATATAAGGGCTAATCCTACTGATATCTTCAGTGGGTTGAATCCCATGAAGATTTCTTTCAAAAATTCTTCCCACTAAAGAAAGGTCGCCTTCAGAGGTGACCTTCCAAGAGAACCACCTCTTTCCTCCAAATTTCCGCCACGAAGACCGTAAAGCTCAATGTACTCCTTCGACTTCGAGTCGTGGAGCTCAGATCATAGCCGCGATTCCGCTTGTCGAGCCATCCCATAATAATATTGGAACAAATGAGATCCGCCGAATCCCTGTGTACGCCGCATGACAGATACACGAACACACTCAACATGGTAATGGAATTGGGACCTAAGTTCACCGGCCCACCCCAAAGTGTTCGAGTACCATCGTAAAGAAAGGGGTGGCAGTAATCAAGGCCGCACTCACAATACGCTTGGAAGACGGGATTTGCCCATTTTCCCCGATGGCAATGCCAAGCCGCGACAGCCTAATCCACTTCACCAGAGCCTTTCTCGAATCTTCCCAGATCAACCAAGATCTTGATCTTAGCGCATCCATCTCCGATTCCTCCCATTCGTAAACTCTCTTGGCCATTTCGCCGTAAGCAAGAAGTTTTTGATTGGGTTGGCTATGAGAAGATGAAACCGAGTCGAGGACTGAGAAAGCAAGAACTCAAGAACAATGAGTGATTTGGGGAAAAGTAAAACCCAAGTCTACCTCCCGGTAAGTTTTTATAATCGCACGATCTCCGCCGCTCAAAACCGCCTCTGCCTATAGGTCCAGTAGGAGTTGGTTGTACCGCCGAACCGCCTCATCTGGACAAGTCCGAGAGAGCCGCTGTAATTCCTCGTGATGGTCCGCTCGAGAAAATTAGGTGCGATCGTCACCCCCAAGCAAAATTACATTCTTGACCAAGTATTTCGGTCGAAGGAAGTATCAATCGGAAGGCTTTTCTCCGATTCCCTCGCCAAGCACCACCGACGGCCGTAGGGGTTTTTACGACTTTTTAGTTGTAAGCAATCTTCACTTGCTATGATCACTTCGAACCGCCTCATCAACAGATCCAGAGAGATCGCTTGCAATTCCCCGCACGTTCCTGCTCGAGAAAGTTATATTTGTTTTATCACCTCCAAGTAAAATTACTTTCCGACCAAGTCTTTCTCGTCAAAGGAAGTATCAATCTAAGGATTTTTCTCCGATCGCTCTACTACGACTACTACATGCTTGTAGGGGTTCTTATGACTTTTGATAGTTGTAGCAACCTTCTTGACCAAACAAATTCTCGTCAAAGTAGCATTCAAATATCGAAGAGTTCTTCCTTCGACTATTGTTCTACGACATTTTCATGGTCGAAGACCATTTACTAAACCTTCACCAAGTAAGTTACTTTCACTTGAAGTCGGGGCTAGATGACGAGGATCTAATAATCCTCATTTTATCTTTTATCCGTAATTTTATTATGGGTAAATATGATGTCACATAGTCCTCGTAAGTACCCTTATTTCTATAAGGAGAGGCCTAACCTTTGATTGTAAGTTCTTCTACAATCACCCCCATAGTCGTAAGTTCTTCACGACTACATCATGGTCGTAAGTCCTTCTACGACCACTACATAGTCGTAAGTTCTTCTACGATCGCTACCCGATCGTAAGTCCTTCTACGACTGTAGAAAACTACGCACCACCTTATAATCAAACCTACGTGCACGGTAGGTCCAATTGATTAAGGAATCCGAACGGCCTACACGCACTATTATTCCGCCAGACATGGTGTGTAAATACCCCATTATCTCCGAAGATAATTGCCGACGGCGTGAAGAAGTCAAGGCGCCGTAATAATTACTATCATCATGCTACTGCATTACATTAATTAGGCGATCTTCCGTAGGGACTAAACGGCTACTTCTTCACGACTATATAAGGGCATCAATCGAGAGATATGGGGAGGAGAACGACAAAGAAACAAGGGCTAGTCAAGTAGAAACACAAGCACTATTCTCTCGAATAGTTTTAGTCCTTGTCGGATCATCAAGAATACCATACACACAGATTAGGTTATTATTCTCTCCTGAGAAGGCCTCGAACCGCCTAAACATCCCGTCAATCCACTCGTGATCTCATCCTTAGAGACCCCGAATCAAATAATCTTTACGTAAGATCGGTTCTAATACACCGACTGTGTAGCATTTTCAAAATGTGGTTTGGTTCGACAGAAACGCTTGGTTGAATGGTTGGGAAGTGAACGGATGTTCACCGCTTGATTCAAAAGAACTTGGTTATCTATGTATTATTCTTTAAAATCCTCGCTTGCAATCTAATTATTGTATTTATCGTTAAACTTGCTTTCTCGAAATTAACCATAAAGCCATCCTTGCTTAAGCCTCGCATGAATACTATGTGCATACATTTCTCACGACTTGTTCAGTACTTTATGTACTCACCGGCTTTATGCCCTTTGTTGATCAATCCAGCAGAAGAATCAGGAAATATTGAGTTCTACGAAGAAGGCTACTTTGAAGACTTCGCGAACTAGGTCACGCCCTCCACTGACGCTCGTGGGCATGTCGATTGGGCTCCACGTATTTTGAGATTTCCACGCCGACACTGTTGTTGCTAAGCCCGTGGAGGCGACTTTTGTAAGAACTTGACCATAAGGTCCTTTGTCGTTAACTAATATTACTTTGTCCGCTTCATTAGTTCGTTGTTGAATGGTTATGATAACATCATTGTTGCAAATCGTATGCGAGCTAGCTACGATCATGGGACTAGCTCTTGTGATGCACAGAGGGTCTCGGGTTGTGTGATACCCGGCGCCGACAAGAGATGGTATCGAGCCATATCGATCGTAGGGATCGAACCATGGTTAGCTTGGTCGCCTTAGTCAAAAATTCAAAAGATATTTTCTAAATCAAACCAAGCAATTAACTTGACTAGATATTCTTCTCTCATCTTATTCTCGTTCTTTCTTATCTTATTCTATTCTTATCTTATCATCTTACCCTCTTATATCATTCTTGAGTTCTTTCATCTTATCTTTCTCGAACTTGGTTTTCAAATTTAAATTTGACTCCCTCATCTCTGGATTATCCCTAGGATCGAGCCCTTCAAGATCAAACAATGGAAGTCTTGGAAGTTCAAGTTCCGCCGTCTGTTCCAAGCAGGCCCTCCATAAAGATTAGATTGGTAGCTGCCTCCCTAGTTTTAGTATCGCTTAGTCCGCGTAATAGGGCTTTCGTGCTTGAGTGTCTGTTTCTTGTTTGCTTCTTGATAGCTTTCCGGCTATCCATTCGTTGGGTAAAAACCAACTTTGTCCGCATTAGGCTGATCCATCTATCTCCCTTGTTTCTTACTCATCTAAATGCTTTTCCCTCTCACTTATTGTGCTTTCTCCCTCTCATCTATGAAACCTGTGAAGAATTATTGCAAAATGGTTCGTACACTGTAAGTCCCTTGGAAGCTACTCTTGCTGGAAATAACCAATGTGTTTTGATGCCAACATAGGTAGCTTTGGAGAATCTTTGATAAGACCGATTTTGAGATTTAACCGGGTATATGCAAGAAGTTACTGTGGATACCAGAGTGTGATAATTGGTATGCCTTGATTATAAATGGTTTAAAGAGTAGCATATTGGTGGATTATATAAATCGTGGAGTAAAGTGATCAGAGAGGAAAATCTTGATTAATCTTGAAGGATAAAAGAATCTGAGGTGCTGATTTGATTATTAGGAGAAGTTGTATTTAAATTGAATCTTGAGTCAAGTTATAATGTCGCTGGATATTTGAATTGAGAAATTGTGCGTAAGAGGCACAGAGTAGAATGCGAAGAGAATTGGATTTTTCATATCGATTGATGATGTTAATTTTGGAAGAATTGGTTGGATCTTGGTTGGATTGTAGAAATACATGATTACTAGGTTGTAGAATTAAATTATTATGGATATGAGATTATGGGAGATTGGATTATAGAAATATATCATGGATGAATTATAGAAATTGATCTTGATTGGGTTATGGAAATATAATTTGCTGGATGATGGATTACAGAATATATTATGATTGGATTTGGATTAAATGATTACCTGATTGTTAAGGATTTGGATTATAGGATTGCCAATTCTTGACGATGATTGTGGTGGATTATGTTGAATCAAGAAGAATGGAATTAATTGAGCGTACTGGTCACATTGGATTCAATTGGATATGATTGAATAGAGCAGTTGGGACTTAAAAGAAATTTTGGAAGGATTATAAAGATATGTCTTGATTGGATTACAGAATTGTGCAATTGTTGGATATTGTATTATACCATCATATGATTGCTGGATAGATGGTGATTAAATAATTGGCGGATTAAATTTGAATTTATGGATTACAAGTAGTCATTTTGGAAGGATTCTAGTGAAGATATTGAATTTATATAAAGGAATTTAAGGGTTGCAATCGATAAATTTGCTTGAGAAAATTTAGTGGATAATGTGGTGGATTTAGTCAAGAATTTTGGAGGAAGCAATTGCGTGGTTATAATCTTTGGAAGAATTTTGTTCCAAAAAAAAAGATAAAAAGAATTTGGCGTGATGTTGGAGTTTATCGGATTAAAAGATGTGCTTATAGCTAATGGATTTTTGGATTCGTATGAAAAGAAACCATGCAAATAAAGTGGTGAATCCATTGGATTATTTAAAACTTATGCCAAGAAGGATTTGTGAATCATGTTGGTGTATTGATAGAATGTGAGATTGATTAAATGATTGGATTTATAATTGGGTGACCTTATGATATGCTAGAATAGTGGATTTCAATAATAGTGAGCAATTTGCAACGCCGAATTGATAGCCTCTTGGTTGGCACTCCAGAACATGGTTGTGAACCAAATAGACAGCATCACTACCAGAAGGAGCTACCACGCAATTGCCGAGGTGTGCAAAGTGTTCCGTTGTGCTGCAATAAAAGGGATGCCTCAAGCTACCGGGAGAACCGTTGCATATGAAGAAAGCCGAATCAAGGAAGGGTCTCGCCAACCAGGGGTAACCAAGCAGAAAGCCTGAAGAATCTGAACGCTATGCTTGGAGCAAGACCATAACGCCTGCACAGAGCAATAAATCAATCACACAAAGAAGCAAGCGACCTGAAGCTAAGAGCTGAGTGTCCCGGCCTTTCTTTCTAGTCTCTCCGAATCTCGGGGTCGAGATTCCGTTTAAGTGGGGTAGGGTTGTAACATCCCAATTTTTGAGAGTTTTTGAAAAAAAAAATTTCCATTTCAAAAATAACCGTTTGTTTTTGTTACTAAAAGCTTAATTGGGACCTTCAAAAAAAAAGTTCAATTTGAATTAATCAAACTTCAATTAAATAAATATTGTTTGATTTGAATTTCTAATTTTATCTGGTATTCTTTTTTTTTCCCTTCGTCCGGTTGTTTTCCCGTGGAGTTCCTTTTTATTCCTTTTCAGTTTGCTTTTGTTTCAGAGTTATTTTAAAGCTTTTAAAACAAAATAAAGTATTTTCATTTCCTTGATTAAATGTGGAGCTTAAAATTTAATTTCCAAAGCAAAAGCATTTTAAATGATTAAATCAAACCTTACTTAAATTCAAAATGAGTTTATTGGATTTTCTTGTTTTTGGATTTTATTCGTTTGTTGTTTCTTGTAACCTAGTCCTGCTTTATTCTCGTCTTCCCAAAAATTATTTAATTTATTATAAAATTTTAATTTAAAGTATTTAATTTTAATTGGTGGTCTATTTTGAAGCTTTAAAATTAAAATTATCGCTTGGATTTTCTCGCTTAATTTAAAGCTTAAATTGAATTTCGTAAGGAAAAATATTTTAAATGGCTAAAATAATTTTTAGAAAAATGCAAACTATTTTATTTGGTCCATTCACGTCTAAAGTATTTTCTAAAATTTCTTGAAATTTTGAATTTTGGATTTTTCCGACTTTCTTTTTTTTTTTCCTTTCTCGCCTCCTCCCTTTAATCGCTTTCTTCTCAATGTGCTTTCCTCCTGCATTTTCTTCTCCCCGCTTCGAGCCTTGTGCCTCGCCCGCCTCCTCGTCCCATCCTGGCCGCCGAGCCGTGAGCCCCATGCCCTGTCGTCATGGTCTTGAGCCCCGGGTTCTCCTCCCGTGACACCCTTCCTCCCCACTCCTATCTTCCTCCCCGCTGCTCCTCCCTCTAGTAATCGCTTCTCCCTTGCCTTCTCCTCCGCCGAAGCTCTCCCTTGTGCCGCCCTTCTCCCTTCCACTCCAAAACAAAGAAGACGGCACCTCTCCCTCCTCGCCGAAGCTTCGCCACAGAAGAAGCATAGCAGCTCCTTCCATCTCTCTTCCTCCCCACCAGAGCAAGCTCTCGAGCCAAAGTTCCTCCCTGTGAGCTCCAAAGGTCTCTGCCACCTCTCTCCTTCATCTCCCTACAAGCCGAGCAACAAAGACCTGCTTCCCTCATGCTCCTCCCTCCTAGTGCTTCTTCCTCCTCCCTCCTCTCCCTCTTCTCCATCACGGCCAAAATTACAAGGCTTCCATGGCGCCTCCTCCTTTTGGCTCAACTCCATGGCGCAAAGATTCCCTTGGCCGCCCCAAGATCTGAGCGCCTCGCCTCGGCCGGCTGCAAACCGGCGCCTCGGCCTCGCCTGGCCTCCGCGCTTGTTGCCGGCCCCGCCACAAGGCTTCACTCACTTAGCCCAGCCTCCCGGGCCACCAAGCAGCCTCCCCACCTCCATTCCTTCTTGTCAGCCGGTCTTGCTCCCTTGTCGCCATCGCCAACCGGGCCCCCATCACAAGCTACTCCTCCCAGGCAAAACCAAGCCAAGACTGCACCTTGCTCCCCATCGCTCTCTCCTCCCCGCCTCCCCACCGCCGAAGTTTTCTGCCGCCTCCCCTCCGTCCAAAAACTCGAGCATTCCGTGGACCATGCATGATGTAGCTCCAAAGAAGTCCAATAGCTAATGCATGCATGGGACTCATGCATACGCACATGCAAACTCACATACTAGTGCAAAGATGTTCTCTCTCTGCTTCTCACTCCGTCGCCCATTCTCCGCACCGATCGCGCGCGCTCCCTCAAGATCCTCTTCTTATCCCTAGAATTCGCTCCTTCTTTTTACCGCGACCAAAATGTTCACGGCGGTCGAACCGCTCGCTGCCGCTTCGGTGCCGCCTTTGATCCCTGGTGATGTCGCCACGCTGTTAGCTTCTCCTCGCGATGCTCTACGTTGTGCTACCTTCTTTGCTCAAACATCATCGGGTCATCGCCCACTATTCCCTATGCATTGTTTTATGCGCACCACCGCCACACCGGACCTCCACCGCCACACGACCACCACCATTGTGTCCGCCTCGCCCCGGATTCCATTTTGCTAGTTCGCCGCCGTCCCTCTCTTCCCCTCGCTGGTGGCATCATTTTTAACTCGGTCCGCACTATTCATCTATGAGGATTTTCTATATTTCATGTGAAGGAAACTTCCGGATATTCGTTCTCCTTCATATGAAATCCGATTCCGCCGATTCTTGGTTCTAAATTCATCTAAATTCAGCCCCTTCCTTTCGCTACTAATTTCGTAATTTTTGGATTTTATTGATTTATTGTATTTATTTGGCTCTCTTCTCACAGGTAGATTCCTGCCTCTAAGAATTCTTTGACCCACGATCAAGACCCTGTCACAACTAAGGCAAGTCGAGGCCTTTGACCATGTTGAACCCATTTTACAAATGTATATTGTATTGTTATCATGCATGGCTAGTTTTATTAAAATGGTTTTGGGAGTAGATAAATACCAAATTGCCATTATGCCTCCTTGATAAATTGAAAATAAAATGTCTCCTTGAATGACATATATCCTGACACCTTAGGATGGTTAATACTAGTTGGACATAATTGTATACCAACTTGGGAGCGATATTGCTTAGACATGCTCTAGTTACCGCATAGACTTTCATCACATGTTCAATGATTAATGAAATTTGACTAATGGAACTATGGAACAAAGGTGTGAGGCCACTTTTATTAAAAGATGTTGTGCCATGGCAGGATTGCCATTTGGTCGGAATGAACAAAAATGATTTATGCTCGCTTGAGGTAGGAAGCTAGAGTGGTGTGTGATGCACATTGGGTTGTGGTAGACTTGTCTCGAGCAACCAACTAAGGACTTAACTTTGCAAGTCATTGATCTGGCCACCAGGCAACCACAAGTCCGATGGGACTGACCGCCAACTAATTAGGGAAGTTTTGAGTCGGCCTCTGTGGTGGTTTAATGGCGCAAGAGGGGCCGTGATGGCGAAACCTTAGCGCGTAACCGAGGCAAAATGGAACTTTGTAAAGGCTTTGTGATAGTCACTTAGTCGCACACCCTAAGTGTGTCGACGGACATTACAAGTGATTTATCTCTGTGGGTAAAGCCGCACAACCTCCGCAGAGTGTTAAAACCTATTCAATAGCCGTGTCCCCTGCTATTTTACATGCCCGTGATTTCGCCAAGGTAGCATTTTCAAAAATGTGGTTTGGTTCGATAGAAACGCTTGGTTGAATGGTTGGGAAGTGAACGGATGTTCACCGCTTGATTCAAAAGAACTTGGTTATCTATGTATTATTCTTTAAAATCTCGCTTTGCAATCTAATTATTGTATTTATCGTTAAACTTGCTTTCTCAAATTAACCATAAAGCCATCCTTGCTTAAGCCTCGCATGAATACTATGTGCATACATTTCTCACGACTTGTCGAGTACTTTTATGTACTCACGGCTTTATGCCCTTTGTTGATCACCCCAAGCAGAAGAATCAGAAATATTGAGTTCTACGAAGAAGGCTACTTTGAAGACTTCGCGAACTAGGTCACGCCCTCCACTCGATTGCTCGTGGGCATGTCGATTGGGCTCCACGATTTTGAGATTTTCACGCGATACTCGTTGTTGCTAAGCCCTCGTGGAGGCGACTTTTTGTAAGAACTTGACCATAAGGTCCTTTGTCGTTAACTAATATTACTTTGTCCGCTTCATTAGTTCGTTGTTGAATGGTTATGATAACATCATTGTTGCAACCGCGCGAGCTAGCTACGATCATGGACTAGCTCGGTATGCACAGAGGGTCTCGGTTGTGTGATACCCGGCGCCGATAACGCGCTTTCACGCACTCACGCTACGATCGCCTGCCTTTAGCAAAATATGACATGACGACGGCGGTCGCCGGATCCGATCGTCCGCCAAATCGTCCGCTAATTATTTCCGCCGATCGGAGCGACGCGATCCGTCGGATCTAATCGAACGGCCGTGGAGCTAATCCCGCAACGATATAACGCCTCGCCGACGAAAAACCCTAACCCTAAAGCATTTTCCCCGCTTCCTCGAAATTTCGCGCGCTGGCGCGAGCGAAAAACGCCGTAGAATGGCGATTCTGGCTGGCGACGCCGCTGAGAAGGAGGCCGAGCGAGGTCAAGGTGGACTCGCCAAGATGAGGCGGCGCTCATAGCTTTCACGCATACATGGCGATCGTGGTCGCGCTGCACTGCCGAATAGAGCTTCTGGTGGCGCCGAATCAAGAAGTCTTCAAATCCCGCCGTAAGTATCCCGCCGCTCTATTTAGTTTTGGATCTCGAGATCTTATGGGTCAATCTTAGGTTCCTATTCTCGAGATTTGATTTGGTGTTTCGATTTTGGGATTTCATTAGGTTTCTTAAAAACGCACATCCTCCTTCTTCTAAATGCTATAATCGAGCACGGATCCGAGATCCGAACGAGTATCCGGTATAAGTTAGATCTAATCGGGTTCACTATGTGATCTAGGAAAGGCTCGATACCATTGTTTAAGATAACCCGAGAGTAATCACTTAACCTAAAACATGCATAAGCCTAGATCATAAAGGAACACCGTAATACATGAGTGAGGAAGCGCAAATGCGCACTCGATCCCTTGAAGCCATCGGTTCTAGAGTTGGTTGTCGATAAATGAGGTCGGCGCGGATCTAAGCGCCGGGCTTCGCTTGAATCACCGGATGTAGTAGTGAAGTCCGCGTTCTACGGCCTTCGGTCTTCGTGACACCGAGAGCCCGTGATGGATCGGTATGTTAGGTTTGTAGTCTTGACTTGCACATTAGCTAGCCACCGCCGATACCCTCTTTACTTTTTATATGGCGCCGTGAACGGGATCTAGACCAATTTCGCTGGCGAGCCCCGATCGAGCGCGGGGCGCGGTTCCCCTGATTCTCGGAAGTAGTTGCCGAGATCAACCCAACAATTACACGCCACAAAGGTCGTGTAAGCACGCTCTCCGTCTCCTCTCTCATTTGCAGGTTGCCTCCGACTCTCCAGCTCTGCGCCCCGCTGTCCTGCTCTGCTGCACCAGCACCACCAGCACCACTCGCATAAGATTCTACGATATGCCATGCGTATGCGTATGTGTTGTCGGATGTGTGTGTGTGTGTACACACATGTGTCGGAGTAGTACCTGTCGCCTTTGTGCACTAGAAGAGGCCAAAGTAACGATGGAGGCGATACGTCTCCCTGGCTCCCGCCTTGACAAGAGAGCACACTTACTTCGCTGCTTCTAGCACGAACTTAGTCGTCATCGGTGATGGCATGATCTTAGTTCGCGATTAGTTTAAGCGGGGGTCTAGGTAGGCCCAGAGGCCAGCGAGCATCCTCGGAGGCGCTTGGTTCGCGCAGGCAGAGGCGGCCATGGCGGCCGAGCATCACCAGCGCTTGCGGGACCTCCGAGTTGTCGCCGTTACCCTGCTGCTCGAAGGCCGGTTATCACAGAGGGTTTATGAGCCGTTTGTGAAAACTAGCAATACAAACGTTTTTTATTGAAGTTGTTTGTGCTGACCTACTATCGTAGATGGTTTTTACCAAAAACTGTCTGTAATGGCCTACTATCACAGACAGTTTCGTTTTTAGTGGCATACTATCACATACGATTTTCACCAAAAATCGTCTATGATATGTGGGATATCACAAGCTGTTATTATTACTAACCGTCTGTGATTGAGTACATAATACAGACGTTTTTTTTGACAGTACCCGTCTGTGACTGGATACATATTACAGGCGAGTGTTAGTAGTAGTTGTCTATGATTATATATACATACCATAGACGGTTGTTAGTAGTAGCCGTCTGTGAGTACCATTCACAGATGGTTTATTCCACAAAATTATCTATGGCAGTTCCTTCTATACCTAAATATTTTGGTTTTTTAGCTAGCCTCAAGTAATTGTAGACATGCACTCTAAAAACAAGCAAGCAGAAAAAATATATATCACAATTGATTTGATATAGAACAACTCAAAGTGATTTAAAAATTCAATATCAATTACAAAGTCACTTTATTGCTCTAATTACAAAGCGATTTGATTATAACTCAAAGTGAATTACAATAAATCAGAGTCGCCGAGGTGAAACTCTACACTCTCTTTAACGATCTTCCCCGTGATGAAGGTGGTGAGCTGTCCTCAAAGTTCCACGAGTAAGTTCAGATGTAAGGCACTTTCTGGTATTTTCATGTCTTGTCGTTAGCAAGAGTACAGTAGTAAGTATATTATTTAAATTCACAATTACAAAATAATTATTAAGAGATTGACTGACAAACCTCAGGATCCTTCGTTTTACCACTCGTGATTTTCAGCATATGACGGCAAACGTAGAATACACATATGTTGCATTGACATAGTTGCTAGTGGCACTACAAAAATAAAAGTGTGACATACGATATATGTATAGTTAGTTCGAGAGGTCAGGTTATGAAGTGTGATATATGATTATTGTGTCAGAAAGGTGTACCAAAATTGTGTCCGTGTCGCAGCAGATGCCCGATTCATTGTATGTCCATCCTCAAAGAACATATGCGTTAAACGACTCCACGTGCATAATTCAAAAAGTTATACTCAAACATTTCAAACGAAGGGGACTATAATAGAATTACGCATTTAAAGAAATAAGTATATCTATTTACTTTTAGCACAAAAGTAAAGTCGTGGTTCTTATTAACTAGGGAATTAAGGTATATCAGGTCCGTTAAAAATGCAGGAATTCCACTGTATTCCTTTGCAATTCATGTAATGGGAGTCGGTACGGAAAAAAACAGTGGTGAGATGAATAAGGTCACGAGGTGACGACCGAACATCAACTAGGATGAGGTGTGATCGGTGAATCGCAACATATACATCTTTTTATTTATATCTTTCTTTATTTTCGAGCATGCAGCATGTATATCTGCAGGCTAAAATAAAAATAAATAATACATGGGGGGACCAATGATTTGGCCGAATGGTGGGAGACCGGAGAAAAGAGAAAAAGACTGCACATGAATAACGAAGGAGACTACCTTAATGGCCCCACCTGTCATGGAGTCGCTGCACGGTTTGCTCCATGCCTCGAATTCCACCCACGAATCCGTAATCCTACTCGCTAAGTTATGACCCCACCTGTCATGGAGTCACGTACGGAAGGTGAGACGCCAGATCAGGAGGGGAGCAAGTAATACATTTTGTAGCCGGCACGGCCGGGACTTGATCGCGGTTAGTGCGACGACCGGACCGACTCACCGGCCGTGCGATCAACACACAGCGTGGCGTCCGGCGCAGAAGATCCTATTACTGCCCCTCCCACCTTGCACCGACCAAGATGGCGACGCTCGTGGGTCGAGAAGCGGGGGCCGACGGCACTCGCCATGCCCAAGCTCCCTATGGCACTGGGTAGCCAAATCGAGGTTGCGTATATATATATATATATATAAGACTGAATATAAAAAGTCAATATTAAATATTAAAGATGGAATATTAATAAGAAATAAAATTGTGAAATAAAATTGCGTAATATAAAGATTCGTAATGATATTGAGTAATATAAGAGATCAAATATTCAAGAGTATATGGTATTTGAAAGATATATATTCAAGTATATAAGTCACCAAGACTGACTTTGATATTCTGAATATATATTCAAAAGTATATGTATATCACAAATATTGTCCTTGATATTTGTGTGATATATATTAAGAAATATTCTTCACACTATTCAATGAATAGTATTATGAATAATATTCATCCAAATATTCATTCAATATTCGCTTCTGATATCTGCTCACAAGATTCTTGAATAATATTCGACTATGAATAGTATTCATGAATAGTATTTATAAATAGTATATGACTTAATTCGTGATCTTTTGCATGTTGGCGAAACCAATATTACTACGATTTGTGAAGCAGTAGTTGTTTTATCTTACTCGATACTCACCATATTTATTGCTAAATTTGCTTCAAAAGTAACTAATCTTTTCCCTAGACGTTTTAAGCTATAACCATATAAGAAATTTTTTATCGTCTCCCCAGGCAGCTCCACCCGAATGGAACACTTCTCTACGACCTATTGTTCACACCACCCTAACTCTTAAGGGGGAATTTACAGAACTACCACCTGAGGTTTCTCCTATAGGGTCTCTAGCATAAAACCTTTCCTCATATGAATATGCCAAAGAAAATCTACGGGATAAAGAAAACTACTTCATTTCCACAAATCTAACGCATATATGGTTTTCCTTTCGAAACCCGACTACAACAAAAATAGAACTTTACCTCACGTAGATAATATTACACACGTGGCTTGGATATTTTACAGTGGCTTCTTTCTCTTAAACACACTTAGAGAAAGATTAGGCTTAGTGGCTAATTATATATGGTTTAGTGGCTAATTGGGTGTTTAGGAGTAGATATGTGTCTTTATCATGGAATAGGATCACAACTTTCTTCTCAGAAGAGATTTTGGCTAATTTAACTAATCCTGTGGAATGAAAGCTACTTTCCTACTCTTGCTTTAGTTTCTTCGCTGTGTCTTCCTTCTTATGCGTGTTTCTTTCCTATCTTTCTCTCTCTCCTCCTTTTGAGCTTGTATTCTTCTCCTTTTATAGTGCCAAGAGGATGAATGCTTTTCTCGATGCTTCTTCCCTTTGCTTAGGTGGTTGGAGCCTTGTGAAATATATTCTTCTAAGTCATGATGGATTTCTTGAATTCTTCTTAGTTATGATGGATGTTTGACCAATAATTTGCAAGAGAGATGATACTCCATTATTGTCCTTGCACATATTTTTCTTGTCAAGATGATAATCTTCTCATTGCCATTCTTCTTTGTCGATGATGATGTCTTTTTGCTTGTCTCTACTCATGTTGAGGATTAAAATATTCATATATTATCTTAATATATAGGATAAAGACCATACGCTCGTGGTCGTGAATTTAAGACCACCGACCTAATCGGGTCGTAGGTATTACGGAAGTTATATAATAAATACCTCGCCTGACAAAGTTCCAAACCTAGTCCACGACTGTAAGTGCTCGTAGCTATGAATAAAGCGCTCAGGTCGAGTCTCCACCACGCCACTCACTATGTGATGAATGAACCACGGTTTCATATTCCGTGATAATACAACACTATCACAGCTTGATGATTTAACGCCTCCTAAATCATTAATCGCAGAACGCTTGACGCCACCAACCGCTTTGCGCTTAGTGGAACCGCTAAACCGCTGCCTCTTCCCGACCAGCGCGTCGCTCCCCAACGGATGTCTCTTCATGGGATAACTGTCACCGCTTCATCAACTATTTGAGGAGGATCATAGAAGACCGGAGAGACAGAGGACACGGGGTACGTAACAAACAAAGACAAGGTAAGACATCAAGCAAGACATAGCAAAGTGTTGTGTTTTAGATACTCCCAAGGTTTGTAATTGTGAGTTCATAGCAATAAAGAGCAAGTCGATCCACTCCGTGAGTCACGCACATTTTTCCTCTTTTCATTTATATATTCATAAGATCGGCGATTTGATCGCCGACAACCGGGCGCCGTCCGCGGGGAAGATAGTGCAAAATTTCAAGAGATTCTTTGCTCAACTCATCCGTTTTCTTCATATTCGTAATTGCAAGTATGGCAGGAACATGGGATGAGGAGAACTGGTTTGACTTGGATGACTACTCCAACCTTGACATGGAAGCCTGCATCCAAGCCATGCAACATGGGGAATCTTCGCCCTCCTCCTATGGTTCGCAAGTCGCTAACGATGCCAACTTGAGCGGATGGATGAAGATACACCGCTGCGCCAAGAGGCGCCGAGGGACAGTCGTTCGACCGCCGACGTCCAATGTTTTTCCAAGCCCGCTTCGACCGCGAAAAAGGTGACAACACCACGCCCCACAACCCGAGGGTCAATATACCTTGACACAATCATGGTCGACAGTATTCACCAATGGCCTGGAAATTCCAGGACCAACCGCATCCGTAACGGTGTCGATGAGACCTCACCGTAATGGGCCGAGCGAGGACGATAAGACTCAGATCCGACCGGAATCCGCCAATCAGCCGCGCTCGCCACGAAGACCTCGTGGAGGTTCTCATCTCCGACCGTCTCCATCGTGGAAGTCTCGGTAGAAGCACCGAGAAGTTCTCCACTAGTCACAAAGGGAAGCTCCTCGTAAGATCGTTGTCGGAAGCATGAGGTCAACACGATCGTAAATACCGATCGTGATGCCACTCACGCGATCGCACACCCCGCCTCACCACCACCGCTAATGGAGATGGCGCGGCAATCAAGCACCACCTACCGAGGCAACGGAGCCGATGGACGCCCATCGCCAATACGCTGGTGCAAATTTCACCAAGGATGACAGCATGATGGAGTTGGGCCAAAGATCCAGAGGAACTTCGGTCTCCGAACACCAACTTCTTCGATGAATCCTCCGAGACCTTCTGTACGCTCGTAACTTGTGTCGATTCAAGATATTCTTAATAACATCGACTGCTCGCCAAGCTCCGGCTTTACCCAATTGGTGGAGCAGTATCGGAAATTCTTCAACGAATCGCGGCAAACGCATGTAAGCGCAGGGGCAAAGGATGTCACAAAGTCTAATCTGACTTTGTCTCAGCGCTCCTCCTCAAGAGAGTGCAACGTGGTCACCATCGGTACCCAGACCTCTCGGCGATTCCGACCAAGAGGTCATGAAGGAAGAAGGTTGTTTCAACAACGACACTCTTCCCCAGCCAAGGAGAGCACTGCTGGGCCCGCATGATCTCCGCCATCATCCGAACCATGCTAATGGTCAAAGACGCCATGATAACGCCTCGCGATCGGATCGGAGGACGAGCCTCGGCGCTCAAATAGAAGAAACCGATCTCCTACTAATCATAATCCGCACCTTTTCCAAGAAGGCGCTATGAATCGCCATGTGTTGTCGAGCCTTTCTCGCAGGCTCCAAGTCAGACGTTAGCCTAATAGGTTCCGACCGCCAACATGGATAAATTCGATGGATCTCAAAATCCATTAGAGTTTCTCCAGATATATACCACGCCATCGTAGTCAGCCGGTGGTGATGAAAACGTGATGGCTAATTATTTGCCCACGGCTCGAAGGATCTCGCCGGTCTTGGCCGCTAACCAACCTGGCCGGATCTATTTCTACTTGGGAACAAACTGCGATCTATTGATTGTGAATTTCAGTGGCACGCACGATCGCCTCTAGAAAGGAGGATGATCTCCATCGAACTCGGCAGGAACCAAAGGAAACTCTCCGTTAATACATCAAAAGGTTTAGCCAGGTTCAAATTTATCCTGTAGATTGCGTAATCTTCTCGTGATTCAGCATTCAAGGCAAGTCTAAGGAATCGGCGGTTTACAGAGGACATCGCTATGAATCCTCCACTAACAATCACCAACTCTTTGACATGGTCGATAAGTATGCGCCGCTAGTGAGGCGTTGAATGGAATAAAGCCATTGATCAAAAGATAAAATCCTCAACCCGCCTTGAGAAGTCGAAAGAATCCCAAGAAGGTTTCCAAGAAGAAGAAGCACCGCAAAATGGGCACCAAGGAAGTCCTAGCGGTTCCGATAAACCGCTCAAGTGTAAGAAGGACTATACCTGGCCTGGCAAAGCCAAAGTTCCACCGATAGCCATAATAAAGGTAAGAAGTGGTGTCCACTTCACCAACAAAGGTGGCATGACTTACGACCGCCGTGGTTTGGCAAAAGAAGCCGGAAGATTTCTATGCGTAAAGGCCCACTTCCCGCAATTCAGAGTTGGGGGAAACAAGTTCCAAAAGGACAAGGATGGCGACGAAGAGATGGAGTACCAGAGCCTCACAGACGGTCAATATGATCTTTGGAGGTTCTTCTTCACGACTCACGCCACTATCCGAAAGCCATGGAGCGAGAGGTCAACCTATCTGAACCTTCGATCATCACCAAACCATCAAGGTGGTTTGACACCGTGATCTCCTTCAAGAAAGAAGATTGCCTCGCCTCATCAACTCGACCGGTAGGTTCTCTATTATCTTAGAGCCTACTATTAATAATTACAAAGTCAATCGAGTTTTGATAGACGGTGGTAGCTCTTAAATATCTTATTTTCTGGAGCTTTAGAAGATATGCAGTGTTCCTAGATCAAAGGTAAAACCGTGAAATACGCCTTTCATGGCATAGTTCCTCGGTTCTACCACCAAACCGATAGGACAAGTATCCTCATCGTTACGCTCGAAGCCCCGATAGCTTCCGAACGGAAAAGATTTCATTTGACGGGTCGATTTCAAACCGCATATAATAGAATTTTGGTCGTCCGCCTTAGCAAAATTCTTGATAGCCACGCACTACGGTATCAAAGTTTGAAAATGCCAGACCAAAAGGTGTGATCATGGTTCGGAGATCGCAAAATGGCATACGCATGTGATCGAGGTCTTTAGAATCCGGTCGATGAGCTACCACCGTAAATTTCGACTCATCATCCGTGCATGTCAAGCACCTGCACTCCAAGATAACGCCCAAACCGTCCGACTAGACCAAAGAGGTTCCACTGACAAAGGTGCTCCTTCAGAAACGCCATGTCAAGCAATGATGGTGGATCCTCACCAAAGGTGCCGACGGAGCAGACTCAATCCTAAATAGGAAGAGTCGCCGCCTCCTTCCTCCGAGCAAACAAGGATGTATTCGCATGGCAAGCGTCCGACATGCCCGAGTCCCTGTGGAGGTGATCGAGCACAAAGAAGCGCCCACTCGATAAAAATCCGGCCAAGGTAAGCTCAACGTTTCGCACCAATCGAAGGACGCCATCCACCGAGATTGACAAGCTCTTAAAGGCTAGATTCATTCGTGAAGTACATCACCCTCAATGGCTCGCTAATCCGTAATGGTTAGGAAGAGTAATAGGAAATGGAGGATGTGTATAGACTTCACATAAGTATTGAAATCACTAAAATAAGTGCCAAAGATATTGACAATCATGGGAAATAGAGCTAACGTATGTCTGGGGTGTTATTTACACACCAACTTTACTTATAGAGGACAAAGTAAACCATAATTAGATATGAGAACCAATTGAAAAAGTATGTGATTTACGGGGGTGTTTATGGAATTTTCTCATTTAATGGTATATTTCCCGGTTAGAGACGTCTGCATAAGTTATGTCTCTGGTGCATGCTTGAAAATGTGTCTTTTTAATTTTGTATGTAGTAGGATAGTCTCGTCTATTATAGTTCTGTGTGTGTGTGTGTTTTTTTTTTTTTTTTTGGAATGTAGACAAATGTGATTCTTGGGCGTTGTTGCACAATGACACATGACGTAGCTATCTATCTATCTGTTGTATAATTAAAGCGATAGAAAAATAAGCTACATGTTCGCATTAAAGCGATAGAAAGAGAAGCTATCTATTGCTCAGTGACACAAGCGTCACGTAGCTATTAGTAGTTAGCAAACGATTACATTTCAGCTAGCATTAGACGATATGGCCAAAACAACGACGATATGGCCATAACATATTGATCTGAAAAAGAAGTGCACCGAAAAGGAGGCTTAATTAGCATTAAGCACAGGGGAGCGATTCACATTTGCTGTGAAAACGATAAGTCGTCATTAGCTTTGCAGTTGTTGTGGTAAGCTTTACACTGATCAGAAATCTACAGTTAACTAAAATATCCTTAAATCTCAGTCAAGGGAAGGAAGCTTCCTCCCTCCGGTACTATGCGGCAAGCGATCACAAGGAGAAGCTTCGAAGCGTGGCCCCAGCTGTCATACAGGTTGCGCACAGGAAGCTTCCTCCCGTAATACGATTGCGAACCGGCCGGGCCTCCCTAGTCCTGTACTCCTCCTATGTAAGCACGCTCTCCTCTCTCATTTGTGGCTCGGTCCCAAAAAGCATATACTCCTCTCCCCTCCCGCAGTGGCAGTGCAGCGCGGCCATTGCCCATACACACTCCGTCCCCTCTCCTCTCCTCTCCTCTCCTCTCTCATTTGCAGTTGCCTAGCTCCGACTCTCCAGCTCTGCGCCCCGCTGTCCGAACCTGCTGCACCAACACCACTCTACTCTCCCTTTTAGGGCCAACTGAAGATGGTCACGATCCTGGGTAGTGCTCCGCGGCAAGCGGAGGCGGACGTCGCCGCCGAGTCCAAGCTCCCGGCTGCGCTGCGGGGAGTCGGACTCGCGACTGCCACCACGGCCGTCACCTTGGCCGTCTCCGAGCCGCCGCCGGGGCTCGATAGGAACCTTTACACCCTTTTCGTCTCGGCGGCCTTCTTTGCCGGGATGGCGGAGTTCAGCGCCGCCGTCTGGGTGTCCGACGACCCCCGGGGCCGCAGTGCTGCGGGTAGGAAGTTCGTATACGCCTCTGTCGCGCCGCTCGTCGCCGCCGTTGTCCTTTGGGTGGTTACACTGCTGTGGTAAACCACTACTTCCCCGCGCCATGCCCATGCGTGTGTGTTGTCGTCGATCGTGTCGAGCTCATGTGTCGTTGATATATTGTTTTCCTTTCGTACTATCGTGTGTGGTACTGGTGTGTAACAGTCTGAACTCTGTGCCATGAGTTCTGAACAGCTATCTTCCTGAAGATTTGCGTCGCGTTTCACCTGTGTCTATTAATAAATTGTGTGGATTGGGTATTTCATCTTGTGTTCACTGTCCAATTGTTAGTCAATCTGCATGTATAGTGTCTGTACGTATGTTGATGACCTATTTTGGAGGGGTCCCTGACATCACGCTGCTCCTCGTAAGATGGCAAGGATTGTATTGTGAATGAAACACAGCAGAGGAAACGCATGCAGCCAAGTAAAATCAGGGGAAGGCATCGCAGAATCAATTGCGAAAATGTCAAATACAAGGATGTATCTATCACTACGGGAAACATGTGATTTGCCGAGTGCAAAAATCTTTGCCGAAAAGCAAATTGCGGCACTCGGCAAAGACCGCTTTGCCGAGCGCCGCGACTCGCAAAATATGGCACTCGCAAACACCGCACTCGCAAAGATCGCTTTGCCAAGTGCCGCACTCGCAAAGGTAGACACTCGGCAAAGATTGGTAGAGGCCTAACGGCATCCAATACAGCGTCCTCTTTGCCGAGTGCCCCCGCTTGGCACTCGGTAAGAATGTATTTTGCCGAGTGCCAAAACTTAGCACTCGCAAAATAATTTTTTTGGTTTTTGCCACCAATTTTTTTGAAGCTTTAGTACACTACCACAAACAACATGTTTAAATTTGGGACATTTTCATTGCCTTTTGGCATATTTGTATAGTTTATTTTGTTTTGTTGAATTTTTCCGTAAAATGTAAGTTTGAATCGCAGTGCATCGAATGATGGATTACATTCGCTGAAAAATGTTATCGTTGTTTCTTAGTGTAAATTTAGGCTAAATCCAGAACCGCTCTCGAAATTTCGATCAACGTGCTCGCTGGGCAACGCCGCTAACTTATGGGAGTGGTTTTTAATTGTATAAATGCGATGATTCGAAAATCATGAAACTTGTCGAGTTGTCATCAGATCGTATGCAGATGCCGTGGAAAAATTTGAAAATTTTCGAGCACGCCGTCACGCATAATGCTTGCAAACCTTAGAAAACGTAAGAATACGTGACAATTTCTTCTGAGATTCTTCGGTTTGCAAGCATCCTACGTGACAACTTGCGCGAAACCTTCTCAAATTTTTATCACAGCCTCCACATATGATATCATGACATCTTCCCAAGTTTCATGATTTTCGACTTCGCTTGCTTTTTATACAATTTAAAACAACTCGACCGCAAGTTCGTGGTCATGTTTCGTGAACAAGATGCTCAAATTGGTGGTCCGCTCTCGTTACGCCTCACATTATACTAAATAACATTAATATCATTTTCCATTCATTTTTTCATTATTCAATGACTAGCAGCTTATAATTTGAATTATCCAAGAAAATTCAATTAATTGAAATAAATTAAAGAAATATAGAACAAGTCCAGAAATGTGCCACATTGGAACATGAAGTACTGTGTATTGTATAAGGACCGCAAAAAGTTTGCAGTGTTAAAAGCGGGAAAAATATAGTTTGCCGAGTGTCAAAAATGACACTCTAAGAAGAAAGTTTGCCGAGTGTCATTTTCCGACACTGCAAAGAATTTTAATTTTTTTAAAATCCTCTTTGCCGAGTGCCGATCGGGGCACTCGCAGTGGGTGATGAACTCGCGCCCGCCCACCGCCCACACACCGCAGACACACGCACACCCACCGCCGCCGCCGCCTCGCTCTCCCGCTCTCGGCCTCCTTCTACTGGCTCCTTCCGCTGCTGCTCGCCGCGCCTCAGCCAAAGCTGGCCGCAGATCGAGCGCCGCAGTTGACGCCCCGAGCCTCCCCAAGAATCGCCGCAGCCCCGGCCGGTGTGGACCGCCACCGAAGCTTCTCCCGCGCCACCTTCGCTCCTGCCGCCACGACTCGCCTCTTCCCCGCCGACACCTCGTAAGACTCCCTGCTGTTCCTCGGTGCTCGTGTACTCCTCCTCTCCCTCCTCTCCTCCAGGCCGTTGCCGCCATCGTGGCCTCCCCACCCGACCTCCCCGCCGCCGCCACTCCCTACCCAACTGGGCCCGCCCCAATGCCACCTCCTCACCTCCACACTGCCACTGGTCCATTTTGGTCGCCCCTGCCTCCCTCAGCCTCTCGCCACGCCAGCCCATCACCCGAGCCTCCCCGCCCTGCTTCTCCCTACGCCTTTTCTCGTCCCTCTCTGTCCGAAATGGGATAGTGGCGCTTGGGCCTTAATTGCCGATGAATGCCCTAACTCATCGCTATTAATTGCCTCCCAAATCACTTATTGTTGGTAGTGGATTGATTGTTGATTGTTGGCGCGGTCGTTGTTGTTCGCGTAAGAGCTAGCAATTGATGAAAATCTGTGTTTTATCGGCAATCAAAATCTCGTGGTTCCATCCGCAACCGAGAATTGTGTTCGTAATTGAAGATCGCTTTGAGCTAGCATTTGAAGATCGCTTCTTAGCTAGTCAGAGCTCGATGTTACTAGTGCGACCGCTTGCCTTTTTCATTGTTCCATTGCAACAATTCTAATTACAAACTCGCCTCGATTAATTACCGCCATATACCTAGCATCTTCTTGTCACTGCATTGTTTGATTGCTTGTTTAGCTTGAAACTAGACATCCAACTAATTGACTGGAGTAGTCTTGTTTTGCTCTTGCTTAATTTCTCATGACAAATGAGCACTTTTGATTGCTTGTTTGATTGCTTGTTTAGATAGGTCCTAATTGACTGGAGTAGTCTTGTTTGATTGCTTGTTTAGAGAGAAGTGTTTAAGGTTGTTTGTTACTTGTTTTGTCAAGATTTTCTAGCAAGACTATGCATGCAAATTTTAGTCACTTTCTATTGGGACACAACACAAGGTTAGTCTCTCTCTCTCTCGATGGTGGGTGTGGTGTATCCGGGCTAAATGATTGGTGGGTTTGGAGTTGATGAGAGAGAGAGAGAGATTGAAGCATACATGTTTGATCGAGACCATGCATACATGTTTTCTCTTCCCATGTTTCTGAAGTTATATCACATGCCCTTGTATTCGTGGACTCCTTGTTATCATTGTTGGAAAATGACGAAAGCGCTTGGGGTATGATTAACATGAAACCATAGGAAAGTGCATTTTTATTCTTTATGTGTTATATACTTCTACGTGCATAGAGGGGCACATCTCGCTATGCAATGATAAAGGTCATGAGCTCAGTTTTTCGTAATCAAAACCTCGCTATGCAATGACAAAGTCATGATGCCACTATATAGTACTACAACTTAGTTAAGTTTATAAAGTTTTACTATTTTGCAACTCTCTAATGATGTCAACAAATAAGACTCACTGTGAACTTGGAAATCACTTTTCTTTCTTAATTTGTATACATGTCAATAATTAGTTGAACAATTCGTAAATATGCCAAGTTGAATAGTCATGTGTGATGATCTCCATGTCAATATATGCATCTTTGAGTGTGATTAAGGCCCTACAAAGTCCCATCTATTTCTATTATTCGTGAAAATTATTGTATTATCATGTGTATAATCATCCTCTATTAGCATTGATATATAAGTGACCATTAATATATTACACATGGGTTGGGGAACCGTCTTTTCTTAATATATGCACAGATAGATTCTCAAACAAAATGATAGCCATGTTTTGTCTTATGTTCATATTCAAAGCATCTTTCGTGAAATGTCATAATGTGTTTTATGTTTTGGCAATCACAATGTCCGACTACCAAGGTATTGAAATTGGAATTTTGCAATCATTAATTTGAAGTTTAGTATTTTTTTTCTTGACTACCAAGAACTAGAACAAAATGCTATTGCATATCCGTATATTTGGTCATTCGCGCTTGCAACTCACTTAATATGTTATTGTGTTATTCAAGAGGATCGATCACTTCATGAATAAGTCGCCTCTTATTTTTCTACTTTTCTTCACATTTCCAATGAATATGAAAGGATACCAAGTTTCTTTCATTGAATTGAGTAACTCGTTGTCCGCTTGCCTCCCGACCTCCCATCGATAGTCGTGGTCGATATCGCCTTTTTCGCATATCGGCCAACGTGACTTATCTCATTTCGTGATATCGCCTTTCCCTGACGAGTGGTCCGTGGCACCCGAAGGCAGTAGCTCGCGCACTCAGAGCGAATCTCGGGCGCATTCGTGAATGAACTCGAGCCGTCCCAAATATGTGATTTGGGTGACTCGAGCGATCTCGAGCGCGTTCGGGCGCGGGATCCGTGGATAGATGGTTCGCACTGCAGGCAAGCTCGAGCAGCCCCAAACCTCGTGGATTTGGGCGGTCTCGAGAACGGATCTCGAGCGTGATCGAGCACGATAGACTCGTAGTATAGGATTTGGATCTTTTGCATCTCTTTGTTTCTTGGTGTTATTTGCTTATCGTGGTATGGTATAACAACTCACCCTCAAGTTAGTCTCTCATAGATAAATATGATACACTCTTGGTTGGAGATGCTACTTAAGAATGCAAATGAGTATTAATAATGAATAGTATTGTGCATTATGTTTGTGTCTTTACATGTAGAACCTTTTGCTTTCTCAGATATGCCATGTTCTTGCAACATAGTTTTGTCAAGTCCAGAGAGTCTACATCTAGAACATATTGTCTGACCCAAATATGCAACTGACCTCTCGTATTCTCGTGACTAGTCCAGATCACGCTTAGTGCACACAAAGGTCAACATTGATGAAATATCACATCCATACAACGAATATAAGAATAAACGAGTACATTTAAATAACAAATAATCGTGGGGACCTTATGGTCGAGTGTTACATTTATTAAGCCATGCAAGGTCGATAATAAAGAAATAAATTGCAATGAAACGAATAAACTCCGTGGCTCCCATCAATTTACCACAGCAACCGATCGATCAAGACCCTAACGCTCAACCTTCAGAGAACTCTTCTTCAAAAGCAAAGCGACGACTCCTCCACTTCGCTGATTTGTTTAGCAAGAGTGAGTACACACCGCACTCGCAAGTCATACCACGTAATGCATTTATACATGATGGCTTATTCCAAAGAAATGGCTTCGTGGTTATTTTGCGAAATGCAACATTTGCAATTGAATACAAATAATAGATTGAAAGCATAATTCAAAACAAATAGACAATAATAAGTTAACAATTGATTTCACAAAGGACACACACCTAATCAAGTTCTTTCACACAAATTAACAAGTTATCTCACACAATTGACCCTTCCCAATTGTTTTATGAAAATCTACCCTCGTGTGAAATTCCCGAGCATGTCCATAACCGAGGACGCGCTATTCAATAGATTGGTTTAAACACTCGCAGAGGTTGTACACTTTACCCACACGATGAAACCAACCGGATCGAGTTGATCACAACAAAACCTTTCAGAGACTTCATCTCAAACAATGACACTCGTGTGCTTTATCGTCATTCCAATTTGTACACACACTTTTGGAACGACACACACCATTGGACAGGATGCAATAACTGTCCCGCGATGTGACATATCACACCTCCAAATTTCATCACATAGCTTAAATACAACCTCGAGTTGTCAATGTCAAGACTCCATAACTTACTAAGTCGCCCACCCATACTAGGCATGTGGTCGCATAAGAAGGCCCAGCTCAATGGCGCACAAAGTTAAGTCCTTAATTGACTAAGGCAAGACTTCCAGCTTTAACCCAAATCACAAAGTTTAATAAGCACACACCCACCATTCACACAGTAATCCACCACTTGCCTCGCCTAAATCTTTTCCCACCCTGTTGATTAAGTGCAACACATGCCATCAACGAGTAATAGCACACAAAGACACACAGATTCATCACACGCCCATAATCACTTAGTCAAGTTTATAATTGCAACTCTCACATGAAATGATGACTCGTGGCATGGCTAAGCCTAATCGATCTAACCAACCCACGCTGGTGCTACGATAATACCAACTAATAATTAATCAACCTAGGGTGACAAAAGATCATGGCATACAATAGACAAGGTGGCATAACAATTTGGATTAATAACTACACCCAAAAGCATTTAAATAAATACTTGAAATAGAATGCAATACATTGAAACAAAGTATTTTGAAAACTGGGTTCAAAATGATCAAAGGTATAACTTGCCTTGGAATAGATCTAGATATTGGTCTTGGTCTTGAGGTGCTCCTTCTTCCGCAAAATTCTCAAGTATCGACGTCTACTCGCAAACGAG
The DNA here is from genome assembly GCA_036346395.1 of Hsuehochloa calcarea. Classification (NCBI taxonomy): domain Eukaryota; kingdom Viridiplantae; phylum Streptophyta; class Magnoliopsida; order Poales; family Poaceae; genus Hsuehochloa; species Hsuehochloa calcarea. The sequence goes on along the minus strand of CM070593.1, from coordinate 80,819,385 downwards.
ACAAAAGAAACAAAACAAATAAATAACAGAGGCAAAACAAACTCCAAAAATCAAATAAAATTCATAAATAAATAGATCTGAATTTTATATGAATTTACAAATTTGAATGGGCTCAATCGGAGTTCTGATGCAAAAGATATGGGCTTTGGAAGATTGGAAAATCAATTAAACCCTAAATTGGATTTTCTCGAATTTCCGAATTAATTTTATAAAGGAAAATCGAATTATTGCGCAATGCTTGCGCCACCGAGAATTTTCAAAAAGAAATAAATTTAAAATCAAATCGACAGTGGGCCCCATCGCCACCTCTCTACCACGCGGACCAAATCCACCGAGCCGAGGATGAGGGGTGGCGGACAACGCCACGCGCAAACACGCAGCGTGATGAGGCCGCCACGCGGGCCGAGTTGAGGAGGTGGCGGCCGACGCGGCGCCACCGGCACCGACCGCACGGATGAGACGGGAACAGAGAGCTCTGGCCGACGGCGCCGCCGCGCGATGGCTAATGTGCGCGAGGCGGTGGCGCATCTAGCACAAAATGCGCGCCCGAGGGCGGAGATGACCGATGAGGGTGGTGGCGGAGGTCGGCGTAAACTCACCGGCAATGCTCCGGACGACGAGGAGGTGCGACGGGTGGCTCGAGGGTGTTGATTGACGAAGTCGGCAACGGAGGCAAGACACCGAGGACGACGGTGAGAGCCGAGAAGAAACTCAACGGCGGGCTATTAAAATCCCAAATGTGGCGCTTAGGGCGCGGCCGGGAGCCCGGCGCTGGATTGCGGCGACTGGTTAAGATGTTAAGGCGGTCTTCGCAATGTCGCGCGAGGAGACCGAGAGAGGTGTCAACGCTTTTGGGTTTTTCTGGAGAGAGAGAGAGACGAGGGATCGAAAATACTGGGCTAGGGGTGCTTATATAGGCTCTGGAGGAGAGTCCGACGCGGAGACGAGCGCTTATGCAATTGCAACGGCAGGCCAAGAATGGCGAGGGGCGGAGTTGGGCGCGAGAGATCGGACGAAGACGATGACCCGAGGGCGGTCCCACCGGCAATGAGCAGCGAGGCGCGGCGAGCGCGCAACCGGCGATGGAGATCCAACGGCGAGAGCAAGCGAGGGCGAGCGAGCGATGGCGAAGCGCATGATCGACCAAAAGGGACACGCGGCGGTGATCCAAGGCGCGCGCGCGGAATGGGCCGATCCAGGGGCCGAGGCGGGTGGAATAGGCCGGGCTTCGCCCAAGATCGTTCAAGGATTTTCTTTAGATTTTCTTTAAATAAATCCAAAATGCAAATAGCAATTAGAAAATAGCAAATGACTTTGGAAAATTCCAAAATTCTATAAAATATATCCAAGCATATAGAATCTAAATAAAATAGTTTTGACAATTGTTGATGTTGGGATTAAGCACATTAAATCAATTTGTCCTTAAAGTCCATATTAAGCTTTTTAAATTAATATTCAAATAAATCCAAATGGTGAATTTTCTTACTACCCATATTTAAAAGATTTTTAAAGCTCAAAATTGGGATGTTACAAACCTCCCCTTAAACGAATCTCGCCCCCGAGATTCCTGGCTAGCTAGAGAAAAGGCTAGGAACTCGCTTTTAACTCTTCTTCACGCTCCCACGCTGTTTCTCCTTCCGAGTGGTTACTCCAATCGACTTTGCGTAAACGAACGGCCTTGCTTCGTGCGGCGCTCGCGACATCCAAAATCCCGACAGTCGCTTTTTGTACGTGAGATCTTCCTTCGCTCAATTGACTCCAACGGGTCCGCTTCTTCCGCACACGAAGACACTTCTTCACCGAGAGACATGAAAGACATCATGCACTCGCTAACGATCGTGGTAGCTCCAACTGTACGCAACTTCTCCACGGCTGCCCAAAACCTTGAATGGACCCACATACCTTGGAGCAAGCTTCCTTTGGTGTGGAATCTCTAACACCTCGAGCGGAGTAACTCAAGATACACAAAATCTTCTCGTTCAAAGTCGAGGTCACGACGACGATTATCTGCAGATAACTCTTTGCTCGGATCGGGCTATCTTTAACCTCTCTCGATCATAGCAACTTGTTCTTCGGCTTCGAATAATATCCGCCCGAACACTACACGCTCAAATGCCTCTCGACTAATTCAACGGAGTTCGCAGTACGACCATACAAAGCTTCAAATGGTGACATCTCGCAAACCGCTTGATAATCGTTGTTGTACGAGAATTCGTGATACGGCAAACTTTTATCCCAACCGTAGCATTAGCTAAGGCACGTGCTCTAACATATCTTCTAATATCCGTTGACTCTTTCACCGCCCATCCGTCTCGTGGATGATAAGCAAGATCAAAATTCGATGAGTTCCTGTGGCTTCATGTAGACTCGCCAAAAACGAGGTGAATTGAGATCCTCGATCCGACACTATCTTCTTAGGCACACCGTGCGCATCGACGATTTTTGTCATATACAATTCCGCCAAGCGGCCTCCCGAGTAAGTGGTTTTGACCGGCAAGAAATGGGCAACCTTAGTCAAACGATCCACTATTACCCAAATTGAATCATAACCCGATTGAGTCTTGGGTAATCCGAATAAAATCCATACCGATCTCTTCCCACTTCCATTCTCGTATCTTCGGCGGTTGTAGCAATCCCGCCGCCTCGATGTTCGCCTTTACTTTCTCGACACACGCCGCATAAGGCAACGAACTCGCGACGCCTCGCTTAAGTTTGGCCACCAAAACTTATTCTTAACATCCCGATACATCTTAGTGCTTCCAGGTGAATTGAATACTTTGAGTCATGGGCTTCCTTCGTAATCACCGTCTTAATCCATCAATATCCTGCGTACATGATACGCCCATTGATCCACAAGATATCCCGATCATCTATGGTGAAGTCTTTAAATTTTCCTTCCGACATCTTCTTCTTGAGATCAAGAAACTCGTAATCCTTAGGTTGAGCTTCACTAACTGCTTCTCCGCAGTAGACTGCATTTCCAAATTGGCCACAAATCCTTCCGAACAACTTCTAGTCAGTAGCTTCCGAATTCCTCCCAAGTTCTCAACACAACTCTTTGCTTCCAGAGCATTGCAAGAGCTTTTACGACTCAAAGGCATCCGCAACTACATTGGCCTTACCAGATGGTAATGGATTCCAAGATTATAATCCTTTATTAATTCCAACCATCTTCTCTATCTCATGTTCAAATCGATCGAGTGAATATGTACTTCTGTGCTCTTATGATCTGTAGACTTCACAATGACATCGATGAGATAATGACGCTAAATCTTCAAGGCATGCACTACTACAGCCTAATTCCAAATCATGGGTAGGATAGTTCTCTTCATGAGGCCTTAATTGCCTTGACGCATAAGCTTACAACTCTTCCTTCTTGCATAAGGACACATCCTAATCCTTGACGCCAAGCATCACAAGAGATATCAAAATCCTTACTAATATCCGCAAAACTAGCATCAATCAAGTCAAACGCTTCTTCAATTCTTGAAAACTTTCTTCACAAGTCAGTCCAAATAAACTTCTTCTCTTTCTTCAACAATTGCGTAAGAGGTTTAGCAATCGTTGAGAATCCTTCAATGAAACGACGATAGTATCCTCGCCATTCCCAAGAAACTACGAATTTGAGTAACCGCCTTGGGCCGCTCCCAATTCATTACGCCTTTAACCTTCCCGGTCAATCGCTACTCCTTCTACCGCCATCACATGACCGAGAAAATCAACTTTCTTCTTCCAAAAGTCACACTTGCTTAACTTGGCATACAACCGATGTCCTCCGAGCTTTTCTAGGATTAATCTCAAATGTTCCGTATGTTCTTCTTCTCCGACTTTGAGTATACCAAAATATCATCAATGAATACTACCACTTAACTTATCCAAATATTCCATGAATACTTTGTTCATCATGTTCATGAAATAGGCAGGGCATTAGTCAATCCAAAAGACATGACTAGAAATTCATAATGTCCATACCGGTTGAGAAAGCGGTCTTTGGTACATCCTTAGGACAAATCTTCAATCGATGGTAACCTCGATCGCAGATCGATCTTGGAGAATACTCCGCCCTTTCATCCGGTCGAACAAATCATCTATTCCGGGCAATGGGTACTTATTCTTGATGGTGACTTCGCTGAGAGAACGATAATCGATACACATTCTCATACTTCCATCTTTCTTCTTGACGAACAAAACAGTGCTCCCCATGGCGACTTAACTAGGTCTTACAAAACCTTTCTCCAAGAGTTCTTCTATCCGCTTCTTCATTTCCACAAGTTCATCGACCGCATCCGATAGGGTCTCTTGAAATTGGTGCCGCTCTCGCACTAGATCGATGACAAACTCAATGTCACGGTCCGTGGCATTCCCGTAATTCTTCCGAAATACATCCGGTAATCTCTCGACTACGTGTACGCCTTCCAAAGAAACCGCTTCGCATCGTTGACTACCAAATGTCCATCACGCATCGAGGTGGCTAGAAATTCTACTTTCTTTCCCGTGGTATCCTCTATTGTCACGCTCTTCGCCACAATCTAGCATCGCTTTATGTTTGGATAACCAATCCATACCAAGGATGACATCTATGGTCCGAGTGTCTAGAACTATTAGGTTGGCTAGAAACTCAACTCCACTATGAGTAGCCTAGCTCCTAAACATCCAACTTTAGAACTTAGCTCGCCTCCAGCGATCGACTAACAGAGTATGCTTAAGATGCATAACTTCCAATTTGTTCTTAGTTGCAAAAATTCCGTAAACAAACGAATGCGAAGCTCCGTAATCAAACAGTAATCGATGCAATGTATCGAATTTACTAAGAACTTACCCAAGACAACGTCAGTGCTTGAGCTCCTTCTAGAGTGACGTGGTTGACACGCCTCGACCATCGATGGCGGTGCTCCTCCGGATTGACCGTAGCTTGAGAAGTTCCTTGATGGTTGCCTTGTACCGCGTCTTGGCCGTGTATTCCCAAGGTTGAAGCGCATCGAGTGATAGTCCCATTCTCGCGACATCGGTTGGCGAAATGCCCGGCCGACGGCTGTAAAGCAAACTCGTTGTATTCTGTGGGTTGCTTATCGATTGGGGTTGATCGCGCAGGTTGCGGAAGTTCGAGCAACCGGGCGAGGTGCCGGGTTGGTGCAGTGGTCCGCACTCGTGGTGGAAAACGGCTAAATCGCGGTGGAATCATTCTTGCCTCACCGGGTTGGTGACTTCCTTGCCGAGCCATCCTCGCGCTACGATGATCTTCCAATTCCTTGCGCTTATCCTCTAGAATCAAAGCCTTGTTGATCAACTCTTGAAAATCGTGAAAGGTGTGGGCGATCAAGTTGACTTGAAGTCCAAAGTTCAATCCTTTCGTAAAACGACTCGACGAGCCTTGTCGCTGGCGACATCTTCGCAAGATATCGAGCAAGTTGAGAGAATTTGTTGAGGTAGTCGATCATCGACATTCCTCCTTGCTTGAGAGCACGAATTCATCCTTCTTCGATCCATGATTCCTTCCGTACATGATATCGGGCGAAAAGCGCCAGAACTCTTCCCAAGTAATATCTTGCGCGCTCCATGCGCCAGACAAAAGTTTTCCCACCATTCAAAGCAATGCCTTCCATCCGTGAGAGGCGATGTAACTTTTTCATGATCGCGCATTGAGTGATCGCAGCTTTCTCTCAATAACACGGCCAATCATCGCCTTCACCGTGAGACATGTCCGTAAAAGGTTGGTGGACGGTCCTCATAAACTCCGCCAACTTGATGATCCATTATGACCATGAGCAACGGGCTCCATTGTGATGTCGATTGTTGTTGTTCGTTATTCATAGCTTGCATCCGATTCATCATGGTGTACATCACCGGTTTGAGCCGCCATGAATGCTCCAAAATTCGCAGATCGATCAAGGTGCTTGTGGTGGAATTGCTTCTCCGGATTTGCTCTCGCCCTTCCGACATCGAGTATCGTAACCACTTGCGCAGCCTTGACGAGTCCGAACCATCCGTGAATCTCCAAGGGTTAGATAAGGTAGCAAGCACAAGATAAGTTGTAGAACTAATCGGGTAGGTAAAACCCAACAACATATTTTAAGAAAGCTCAATCAAACTCTTATATTGATTAAGATAATAGTATGGCTTGCAACAAATGCCTAAGGGCCTTTGCACTCATACTTGCACACAAAAATAAGGACGAACTTAAGCACACCAAACTACCGCCTAAAGGGCGACTCAAGACATAAACTGCTAAGCTCAAACAACGCGAATGACTACTCAATCAAATAGCCTCCGCAGCCTTGACGGTGCTCCCGCCAGAGACTCGAAGTGAGCCGCATCCTCGCAAACCGATCCCGATGTCCCGGATGGTGCAATAGAGCAGTGTCCTAGTGCAGATACCGCTGGTGCTTCGCTCTCGCCGCCTCGCTGCTCTTCTCCGTTCACCGGTCCATCGCCTTCTTCTCGGTCTTCCTCTTCGATCTTCTTCGTGTCGCCCATAAAGAGTTTCTTCTAATATGGCGATCCTTTCTTCACTCTCAAGAGTCTCATAGGTACACTCCACTCAGAGGCGCTAACTCCAACGATTCCTCCCGAGCAATGCGAATCGGGCAAGATGCACGACGGTGGCGTTGTCTTCTCCTTTGTAGACGGAAAACGCAGCAAGATCCACGCCTGAAGTGCGGGATGATAACGAAAATCGTGGTCACGAAGCTCGAGAGTAGATGTTGCGATCCTCAGATGGCAAGGCGTGAAGACTCGGATTGCTTCAATCCAAATACTCCTTCGAGCCGAGATGTTCAAGGGTTTGCTTGCCTTGGTGTTCGCCTCGGGCGATGGTCAAATGGCGATCACTCCACGATCTCTACTGCTCACAATCCAAGCACCGCCACTGTGACAATGGACGATCGAACCTCCAAGTACTTGTAGCAACTTCCAAAGCTCGGCAAAGTCCTCCCTTGCGCTCCATAACTCAAGACGAGGCATCCACAAGATGGACAAGGATATGAAAACAACTTTAAAACAATGGGAGAGAAAGAATTTCAGAATAGTTGAGTCAAGAGAGACATGAGATGAGTTAAAGAGTTCAATTAATCTTGCAAGTTAATATTTGCTTTAGAAAATAGTTTTGGACTCACTAAGAACGCCAATCTAACTAGGGTCAAGACTTACAACAAGATGGCTCGATACCACCTCCGCTCGGACCCAAATATGCAACTCGACCTCTCGGTATTCTCGCACTAGTCCAGATCACGCTTAGTGCACACAAAGGTCAACATTGATGAAATATCACATCCATACAACGAATATAAGAATAAACGAGTACATTTAAATAACAAATAATCGTTGGGACCTTATGGTCGAGTGTTACATTTATTAAGCCATGCAAGGTCGATAATAAAGAAATAAATTGCAATGAAACGAAATAAACTCCGTGGCTCCCATCAATTTACCACAGCAACCGATCGATCAAGACCCTAACGCTCAACCTTCAGAGAACTCTTCTTCAAAAGCAAAGCATTTACTCTCTCCACTTCGCTGATTTGTTTAGCAAGAGTGAGTACACACCGCACTCGCAAGTCATACCACGTAATGCATTTATACATGATGGCTTATTCCAAAGAAATGGCTTCGTGGTTATTTTGCGTAAATGCAACATTTGCAATTGAATACAAATAATAGATTGAAAGCATAATTCAAAACAAATAGACAATAATAAGTTAACAATTGATTTCACAAAGGACACACAGCCTAATCAAGTTCTTTCACACAATTGAACAAGTTATCTCACACAAATGACCTTCCCAATTGTTTTATGAAAATCTACCCTCGTGTGAAATTCCCGAGCATGTCCATAACCGAGGACGCGCTATTCGAATAGATTGGTTTAAACACTCGCAGAGGTTGTACACTTTACCCACACGATGAAACCAACCTGATCGAGTTGATCACAACAAAACCTTTCGTAGACTTCATCTCAAACAATGACACTCGTGTGCTTTATCGTCATTCAATTTGTACACACACTTCTTGGAACGACACACACCATTGGACAGGATGCAATGAACTGTCCCGCGATGTGACATATCACACCTCCAAATTCATCACATAGCTTAAATACAACCTCGAGTTGTCAATGTCAAGACTCCATAACTTACTAAGTTAGGCCCACCCATACTAGGCATGTGGTCGCATAAGAAGGCCCAGCTCAATGGCGCACAAAGTTAAGTCCTTAATTGACTAAGGCAAGACTTCCAGCTTTAACCCAAATCACAAAGTTTAATAAGCACACATCCACCATTCACACGTAATCCACCACTTGCCTCGCCTAAATCTTTTCCCACCTCGTTGATTAAGTGCAACACATGCCATCAACGAGTAATAGCACACAAAGACACACAGATTCATCACACGCCCATAATCACTTAGTCAAGTTTATAATTGCAACTCTCACATGAAATGATGACTGTGGCATGGCTAAGCGCCTAATCGATCTAACCAACCCACGCTGGTGCTACGATAATACCAACTAATAATTAACCAACCTAGGGTGACAAAAGATCATGGCATACAATAGACAAGGTGGCATAACAATTTGGATTAATAACTACACCCAAAAGCATTTAAATAAATACTTGAAATAGAATGCAATACATTGAAACAAAGTATTTTGAAAATCGGGTTCAAAATGATCAAAGGTATAACTTGCCTTGGAATAGATCTAGATATTGGTCTTGGTCTTGAGGTGCTCCTTCTTCTCGCAAAATTCCCAAGTATCGACGCCTACTCGCAAACGAGACAAAAGAAATAAAACAAATAAATAACAGAGGCAAAACAAACTCCAAAATCAAATAAAATTCATAAATAAATAGATCTGAATTTTATATGAATTTACAAATTTGAATGGGCTCAATCGAGTTCTGATGCAAAAGATATGGGCTTTGGAAGATTGGAAAATCAATTAAACCCTAAATTGGATTTTCTCGAATTTCCAATTAATTTTATAAAGGAAAATCGAATTATTGCGCAATGCTTGCGCCACCGAGAATTTTCGTAAAAGAAATAAATTTAAATAGAAATCGACAGTGGGCCCCACTGCCACCTTTCGCCCACGGTGACCAAATCCACCGAGCCGAGGATCTCGGGAGCGGCGGATCGACAACGCCACGCGGGCGCAAACACGCAGCGTGATGAGGTCGCCACGCACGCCGAAGTTGAGGAGGTGGCGGCCGACGCGGCCGCCACCGGCACCGACCGCACGGAGACACGAACCAGAGCAACGGCCGAGATTTGCCGGGCGGCGGCGATGGCTAACAATGTGAAGAGAGGCGGCGGCGGAGCACAAAATGCGCCGCCGGAGGGCGCGGACCGGCGAGGGTGGCGGCGGAGGTCGGGTTTGCGTAAACTCACCGCTCCGCGACGAGGACGACAATGCGCACGAGGTGACGGAGGGGTGTTGATCACGAGGTCGGCAACGGAGGGGAAGACACCGAGGACGACGCAATTCAGCGAAAGACCACGAAACGGGCTATTGCGATCCCAAATGTGGCGCTTAGCGCGCCGAAGGAGCCTGGCTGATTGCAGAGGCGGCGGCGATGTTAAGGGCGGTATTTATAGGCGGGGACGGCAATGTCAAATCGAGGGAGACCGAGAGAGGTGTCGGCGCTTGGGGGTTTTTGGAGAGGAGAGAGACCGAGGGATCGAAAATAACCTAGGGGTGCTTATATAGGCTCGGAGGAGAGTCCGACGCGAGACGAGCCGCTTATGCAATTGCCGGCTGTAGGGGCGGAATGGCGGGCGCGAGAGATCGGGACGAAGACGATGACCCGAGGGCGGTCCCACCGGCAAGGACAGCGAGAGGCGCGGGCGAGGGCAACCGGGCGATGGAGATCCAACGGCGAGCGAAGCGAGGCGGCGCATGAAGCGGCGCGGCGATCGCGGCAAGGGGACACGCGGCGGTGATCCAAGGGCGCAAGGCGCGAATGGGTCGCGGAGAGGGCCGAGGCGAGGGAATAGGCCGGCTTCGCCCAAGATCGTTCAAGGATTTTCTTTGATTTTCTTTAAATAAATCCAAAATGCAAATAGCAATTAGAAAATAGCAAATGACTTTGGAAAAATTCCAAAATTCTATAAAATATATCCAAGCATATAGAATCTAAAAAAATAGTTTTGACAATTGTTGATGTTGGGATTAAGCACATTAAATCAATTTGTCCTTAAAGTCCATATTAAGCTTTTTAAATTAATATTCAAATAAATCCAAATGGTGAATTTTCTTACTACCCATATTTAAAAGATTTTAAAGCTCAAAATTGGGATGTTACATATGTCCCATTTTATGTGCATAGTCATGTTTCTACTTTGTTTGTACCAATACCTCACTCCTTACAAGATCGATACTTGAACATCACAAAACTGTCTTTACAAGACTCATACTCAACTCCTTGCATACTAGGCAAGCTACATGTATGAAATTTTATGGTACCATGCATCATATTATTTGATTACTTCATTGTTAGAACCTTGTTATATATTAAGGGGGATGAGTGCTTATTATTTGATAGAGTTCCACATGTGCATGTCGCCATCGTACGTTGGTTTTCTTGCAGTTTTGGAAACCTCACCGCGTGTGGGAGGTGTCGCAAATTTTGTATTGATAGTTTTATGTTTCTTTTTTGCGAGAAGAGCTACGGCCGGGCGCCGAGTACTGGCGACTCTCGACGCTTTCGCCGCCGCTGCTGGTCCGCTCGCACCTGCCGCCGCCATCGCACCGCCATCGTGATTCGATTGGTATATCACTTTGTTATTGCTATATCACTTTGTTGAATGCCATTCTCCATTGGTCGCCCACTTATTCTCCGTTAGGCGAATCCTAGTTAGGCGCCTCCTGTTCAAAAAGAGATACGTTGGAAATATGCGATCTTTGCATATCTATAACCGTATCTCGCTTCAATTGTCCACGCTTTTGATTACCGAGGATGCGTGATGGGGTTAGTTTCGTGGTCTACTCGATCCGCGATTAGTTTCGGCAAGATCTTCCTCGTTGTTCTCCTGATACACAATCTCCCCGCCAGACGTATTTGGAGAACAAATGGGAGGTGCCGCCAAATTCTGCCTCGATAGGAGTAGAGCATGGAAACTAACCTCATCTACGATCCTGGGTGGGATTAGGACCTATCTTCACCTATTAGATAGGAGAAAGATCGTAGATGCATTTGATTCTTATATTACTCCCCGATATGTTAGAGGATGGATGATCGTCATTGGATGTACACGGGCCGAGAAGTCGAGTGATTACACCACTGAATGGATGAACAAGACCGATGCTTTCTTGAACTGCATTTGGCAAGGCCGCTAAAGGACATTGTCTAGTTTTGTGTCCCCGCAAAGAAATGTGGAAACAGGAGAAGGGTAAACAAGGTGGACATGGGTAAACATCTTTTGAAGAATGGATTTACGCGGATTACACCCGGTGGGTCCACCATGGTGAAGCCCATCGATGAGAGAGGAGGTGGTGAGACCACGCCCGAGGCTTATGATGTCGATGCCGGGTAGCGTATATGTTAGATGACTTTCACCAAGGACATTTCGATGAGGGACGGAGAAGGAGGAGATGGAGGCAAACCGCACAAAGCGTTTCTACGACATGATGGACTCGCACGTAAAACCCCTTCACGATCGGTCAACTGTCTCAACCGGATGCCATTGACGCTTAATGGGGTTGAAGTCCGAGTTAAACCCGAGTCGAGAAGGCTTCGATAAGATGTTGGCCGTGATTGGCACCCCCGCTCCGAGGGCCACATTCTCGCCAAAGAGCATGTACGAGTCACGTAAACTCCTTCGCACTTAAGATGCCGATGAGCAGATACATGCTTGTTCAAGGGGTGCGCCCTATTTAGGAAAGAACACAAGGATGCAAAGTATCGTCTAGTGTAAATCCTCCGTGTACTGGAGGTAGACTCGTGATGGCCAAGAGGCGCCTTTACGATCCCCGTGAAAATCCTACGGCACCTTCCGCTCTTACCGAGGATCCAACGGCTATACATGACCGAGGAATCCGCAAATGTATGACATGGCACGTAAATGGCAAACGGTATAATCCTCGACAAGATGGTACATCCATCCGATGGTGAAGCATGGACCCGCTTTGATGACAAACATCGTGGAGAAAGCGTATGAGGCTCGCAATGTACGCGGTCGCTACCGGGCAACAGATGGGTTCAACTTATGGACCGATGGCTGCCCCATACACATGTTGGCCCGTGTTCGTTATCCCTCAATCTCCCCCGGCTGCCTCCTTTCAACGACATAACGATTCTTGTCGCTGATAATTCCCGACACCCGGGAGTAATATGGGTGTGTTCATGGAGCCCGTGTTTGATGAATTGGTCCGTGCTTGGGACGAAGGGGTATGGACATACGACCGAGCTACAAAGACAAGCTTCAAAATGCACGCTTGGTACCACTACTCCCGCATGACTTCCTCGGCGATGGGTTATTCTCGCTACCGTGTGTTCACGGAAGTTCCCATGCCCAATATGCAAGGAAGGTGTGAGGTTCATTTGGTTGCACAAGGGTGGCAAGTACTGCTGCTCGACGACATCGCCAATTCCTCCTCTTAACCATCCATTCGCATAAGACATCAAGAACTTTACGAAAGGTGTCGAGTGATGCACTCGCACCGCTGGATGATGACGGTGCCGAGGTTCATGCTCACATAGATGCTCTCGTGCCCAATCAAGAAGGTGGTTTTGTGGGATATGGTGAGCAACATATGTGGACTCATAAGTCGGGCTTGACTAGGCTCCCTATTTCGATGACCTTCTTCCGCCACATAACATTGATGTAATGCACATCGAAAAGAATGTCGCCGAGGCACTTTGGGCAACACTCATGGACACCGAAAGTCTAAGGATAACCCTAAGGCTAGAGTGGACTCGCAACGTTATGCGATAGACCAAATCAAGAGATGCACCTCCTAGTCGCGGCAAGACATGGAGAAGGCCTAAGGCCGATTTCGCCTTGAAAAGGACCAAAGGAGGGAAGTACTTGAATGGATCCAGACGCTAATGTTCCTGGATGGGTATGCAATAATCAAGAGGGGAGGAACTTAGGCACTCGCGAATCAACGGATGAAGAGTCATGACTACCACATATGGATTGAGCGGCTTCTTCCGCGATGGTTCGAGGCTATGTCCCCGAGCATGTCCGCAAGTGCCGGCAGAGTTGAGCTATTTCTTCCGCCACTTTGTGCCAAGGAGCTATCTCGACCGTCATTGATGACTTGGAAAAAGTGGCACCCGTGTTGCTCGTAAGTTGGAGAAGATCTTTCCACCCGCTTTTCTTGGCGATGCAAAGATTTGATTGTGCACCTCCCGTATGAGGCACGATGGGGGCCTGCAAAGGCCGCTGGTGCTATCCAATCGAGAGATGTCTCAAGACTCTTCGCAAAAATGTAGAAATAAAGCCAAAATTGAGGCTTCCATTGCAGAGGCATACATTCGAGGAGGTGTCAAACTTCACAGAGAAATACTACACCGAGAACCTTCCTAGCGTTTATAATCCACCCTCGCTATAATGTCGCGAAAATGAATCGAACCTCGCCTTTTCCAAGGGCAACTCTAAGCGCAAGTGCATCAACCACTAAGCAATTGAAAATGAAGAGTGGCGCAAAGATCATGCTATATGTGTTGACCAACCTTGTCGAGGTGCACTGCTCATTGGGTAAGTTTTCAACGAACTTGTTTCAATACGCCGTCACTCCTTGTTTCTTCGCCCAACCCCTTGTTTCTCGCTGGTACAGGAATTTCTTCACAATCCCGCATGAATCAAGGGATCCTACCTCAGAAACCGATACCCTTCTTTCACAAGGTGCGGGACCAGTGGAGCCCGATTTCATTTCTTGGTTCAAACAGTAAGGTATCGCCCAATTTAGCTCGACTTAGTTCGACATTCCAAGTTGATCGACGTCAATAATATAACGATCTATCCCGCTTGTGCTTGCAGTGCCCAAACCGGCGCGCCTATAAGTGACGAGTTGAGACAAAGTTGCAAATGGTCGTGTCGTTAGGGTCAAGTCATTTACCGGCTATGACGTGAATGGATATCGCTTTCACACAAAGAAGCTACGAGCGTAGTCGCCCAATCAAAAACCACAAACAATGAGTTTTAACGCCCAAGACCGATGGCCTCGACTATTATGGAAGAATTGAAGAAATCTACGAACTTGCATTTTATGGTTCCAAACCTCTTAATCTCGCCATATTCAAATGCCACCGTTTCATCCTCGAGTAACGAGACGAACCCCTAAGCTTGGGCTAGTCGAGATTCGACAGATTCCGCCTATCCAGAAAAGATGTCTACATTGTGGCTCAACAGCCGCCCAGTTTATTATACGCCATACGCTGCATACAAGACAAAGAGCATCTTAAGGGTTGGGCTATTGTGCACAAGGTATCGCCACACGGTAAACTACCTGTCCCAAACGATGAAGATTACAACTTCAACCCAAACACATATGATGGAGAGTTCTTTCAAGAAGAGGGGCTACAAGGAGGTTTGAGATAGACTTAACCGCAATGATAGGAATGGAAGTAGACAATGAAAGGGTTGATGACGAGGACGCTGAGACGAGGTGCGAAATGTGAAGGACTTACAAATGCTTGAGCGACACGCTTAGGCAATGACAATGAAGACAACATTCCTCCTTCTGATAGTGTTGATGATTTGGACAATGTTGATAGTGATGACGAGACCTATGATCCAAATAATCCCAATCATGAAGATTATTTCTAATACATGTAATACTATATTTTTGTAATTATGTTTTGTTCTATTTTGCATCTATTTCTAATACATGTATTACTATGTTTTTTGTAATTATGTTTTGTTCATTTTGCATCTATTTCTAATTACGCCTTGCTTATTCTTTTAATTGCAGTGAGTGAACAAAGATGGCGGGCATCGTCGAGGGCCGTGTCCTCGCTTACTAGAGACCACGACCGCGGAGGAGGAGGCGAGGGGTCTGGACAGAGGAGGAGGAAGAGGACCGCCGCCGCAGAGGGGGCCATCTCCTCCCACGCCGCGTGAGGAGGTGCCGAGGAGGAGGTGGCGCCGTGGACGAGTTGGACGAGGAGCCGATTCGGCAGACGGCGAGGAGGAGGTGGTGCCCGTGGACGAGTTGGACGAGGAGCTGGTTCGGCAGACGGGGAGGAGGAGGGGGCGACGAGGACGACGACGAGGCGGTAGGCACGGGTTCCGCTTCCTCCTCTCCTCTTCGAGTGTCTACTTGCGAGGTCCCGCGAGCCTCCTCGTGGTCCGTGATCCTCACCAACGCCCAAAGATTCGCCCAAGGGCAAAAAGTAAGTAACTTTAGATGTTGTCACCACTACTTCATATGATATGTTGAAAAAAGAGAAACTAATAATTTTTCTTAATCACTTGTGCAGAACCGTGGTTGTGTCGTGGTAGCGCACGCCCGCCAATGGCATCCTAGGTCTTCGTGGCAGCAACACTACCCTGCATTGTCACGCACGCCGGAAGACGGAGCCGCCTACTGCTTGACCACTACGCCGCCGGCCCCGGCGCGGAGTACCCCAACAAGGCGCGCGGTGAAGACGGAGTTTTGGGTAAGTCTCTCGCACAACATTGCTCAATACATCGCATTCATTGACTTTTCTTGAAATAATGAATGGATACATCGCGCTTGTATGCGCATTTATTTCAGATGCGATGAGGGATTTGAGGCCGTATGACCTGTGGCTACTAAAGCCCGTAAAACTCATCACCGACATGCATCACGAGGTGCGATCCAGCCATCGTAATCTACCACGGGTTGAAGCTTGAGAGAAGGTCACCAAGAAAGACGCAAGAAACATGACGACCGACCAAGACTTTGAGGTAGATGAAGAACATTAATATTGATTCGCTTTGAGATTAAATACGCTTAATTTGATCTTCTTATATGTCAAATACTTGATGACGGTAGATGATTCCCCGGTGGTGCCAATCGATCCCGAGTGCCGGGCGATGATCGTGGACAAGTGGTTCACTGAGGAGTATCTCCAGATGCACAGTGATGCCCGAGCCCGCTGCTTGATGATGCAAGGTCCAAAGACACCATCAAGGCACCGCACCTTCTCCGCATACAAACAAGCATGGGTACACGAATTCATTTATCTATTGTGACGCTAATTTCGCCGATTTAATTATCTTGTCGTTTTTCTCGCAATGGCGTCACATAGTGGCCACCTTGCTCGGACTTTCAGCATGGTGTATGGCCCACAAGGGCAAGGCGACGTCCGACGCCTCCTTCAACTCGAGGACCCGCCCAGCGCACACGAACCCGAAGGCCCACACCCGCATCGCTGAGTACATCGCCGGCGCAAGGTCGGTCCATGGGCCGCACCATGATCCGAGCACCCGTGACTTTGATGGAGAGATCGCCATGAGGGTGGGACAAGGCAAGAAGCATGGGCGGTTCGCTTGGCGACGGCCTCATCGACACGGCTCTACTCCATCTCTCCCCGATCCGAGCACGAGCACGAGCGAGAGCCCGCCATACGCCACGGGCATCACCGACAAAGACCGGTCGACGCGACTCGAGGTTATTCCTGCTTTACTCGTCAGACATTGATCTTTACACACCTTAATTAGCTTTGCATTATCAAACATTGGAGTGAAATATTGCAGTCCTACCGAACAAGAAATGAGGCAACGCTGTGAGCCGGAGGCCGAACAAATAGAGGATGTCGGCCACCGAGGCCGAGCAGCCGAGCGGCAGCCCGACGCAGAGGTCAAGCGGACATTACGGAGTTCCTACAAGGTCTTGGGCAACATACGGCTTTGCTGCTACCGGGTCGTTGGCTCCACCTCCGCCCCGCGCCCCGCACCGCAGCCTACCTCGTGAGTATGAAAGTTTTTGCTTTCGCTTGTGCTTTGCTTGTATGACCTCTACCTTCCTAGATTAGGTATCTAATGTAATCTTGTCTCACATGCAATCTCTTCTTCTTTGTGCAAATTTCAATCGGCGGGTCAAATAATCCACCTCATGCGCCCGAATGATGGAGCTTTTCCTTCACCACACCGCAGGGCCACCTTCGAGATGAATGGTAGTTGTATTTTCATTTGTTGTTCACTTGGTGATGGACTTGTCATATACTTGTGATGCACTTGTCGTCTGTGATGAACTTGTGGATTTGTTTGGATGGACTTGAGCACTTATTGTTATATATGTGATGGATGAGATATATGTGATGGATGAGATATGGATGAGATATATATATGTGATGGATGAGATATATATGTGATGGATGTGATATATGTTTGGATGGATTTGTTTGTCGCGATGGAATGTAAAAATAAATAAAAACGCAGCTTTGGATCACTTTGTCGAGTGCAACACTCGGCAAAGGACCCTTTGTCGAAAGTGCCATGACCATGGCACTCGGCAAAGCCGGGAATGTGGGCTACCAAACCCGCTTTTCCAGCCTTTGCCGAAAAGTATGTCAAGGCACTCGAAAAATATTCCGTGTTTGCCGAGTGCAATGGTCCTGCAAAGCTTCCACTTTGCCGAAAGTGCCATGAGTCAAGGCACTCGCAAATTTCCGCCTTGCCGAATGCTGGTCAAGGCACTCGCAAAGCTCCCATATTTGCCGAAAATGCCACTCGCAAATATTCCAGATTTGCCGAGTGCCGAGATCCGACTTCGCAAAGAAATTTTCAAAAAAATTAAAAATCTTTGCCGAGTGTCGCCGAGTTGGCACTCTGCAAAGAGGCCGCCAACGGGCCGGCCGCGGATCGTGTCTTTTCTTTGCCGAGTGTCGACTCGCACTCGCAAAGCCTTTACCGAGTGCCCGACAAAAGGCACTCGGCAAAGGTTGCTTCACGATAATTTTTTCCCGAAAGTGCCCTTTGTCGAAGTGTTGCACTCGGCAAAGCTTTGCCGAGTGCAAGGTTTTGCCGAGTGCCCGAGGCACTCTAAGAAATAGCCTAATCCAAAGAGTGTATGTGACGCATGTAGATGTCGAGTCACGGGTCATTACAAACATGGCCGATTCCTTCCATTTATTTACACAATCCAACCCAGAAGAAAGCACGCTTTATACTAATACCACGGTTGTAGTATCTACGCTTTACGCTTCACGCCGCCGCCGCCTTCAACGCGCTTTGGTTTATTAGGAAGGAGAGAAAGAATTAAGGATAGCGACTCGCAGGTGACAGAGAGAAGGATAGCAACTCGCGCAGACGAGAGCAATTTTTGTCGAGCCTAGCGTACCAAAGAATACCGATCCAGGCGACAGATTGGGGGTGGAAGAGACACGCACCAAGTGGACGAGGAGAAGCCAATCGCAGGTTTACTCCTTTCGCCGAACGAGATGAGATGCTATCGATCTTCATCGAATATTTGCTTCGGCCGAACGCTTTGGTATCGGCCCATTCAACAACTAAACACATGAATATATATGCCCATTTGTCGAACCATTCAAGAAAGGACCACCCATTCACTCATACAAATACACCCTTAGCCTCTCATGTGGAGAAAGATAGATAGCGTAAGTGCAAGTTTTATTTCTTTATTTAGGCAAAATCAATAAACACATTCAGTAAGTTACCTTTTTTTATTTACCTTCAGATCTAATTATCATTTACTTTGTTCTCTATAAATTAAGATGGCATATAAATAACCCTAAGCCGCACGCTAACAATATTTTTCATGATTTTTATTATTTTTCACGTATAAATAACCCAATTTTAGAAAATAAAGACGCCTTCTCTTATCTCGTGTTGCGTGTGGTGGTTATATACAATCGAGATGTTTTTTTGTTCGAGTGCCTCGTGCACTCGGCAAGACAGATTTATACACACTCTGCAAAGGGCGCCAGAACAGCTTATCTAAGAAGACCCTTTGCCGAGTGCACTTTATCGCACTCGCAAAGGCTTTGCCGAAAAGCTAATCTAACACTCGCAAAGAAAGGCGCCGTGACGGCGAAGCGCCACTGCGACGACGCCTTTGCCGAGTGTCAAGGTCAAGCACTTGCAAAGGTCTCCGCTTGCCGAGTGCCATTGAATCAAACACTCGCAAAGGTGGCGCTCGTGCCGAAAGTGCCACCGAGGACACTGTAATCGGCGATGTTTGCCGAGTGCCCGCCCGTGGCACTCGGCAATCGGCGATGTTTGCCGAGTGCAATGGCCTTTGCACTCGGTGAACATGGTCACTTTGCCGAGTGTCATGGCTATTGCACTCGCAAAGTGACTAAAATGCCTTTTAGTTGTTTTTACATCCCATCCAAACAAAATGTAAGATATATATATAACAAACATCATCAACATCACATATATATCATCAACAAGACATATATATCACCAACACCACATATATATCACAAACGCTACATGTCTCACAATATATCACAAATAACTTCACAAGTAATCCAAGTGCTCCATCATCTACAACCATAATTGCAAATAGAAGTACCATTAACAAACCACAAATAGTATCACTAAGATGGCCAATGAGACTGATTTGGTGAAGGATTCATCAAGCATGAGGATCGCTCGATCCCGCCATTGATTCTCGCACAAAGGAGAAGAGATTGCATATGTGAGACAAGATAAATATATACCATACATGAATAAAACTTTCATACTCCACTAGGTTTGACCGTAAGCATGAACATACAAACTAAAACATTTATACTCACAGAGTAGAATAGTGAGGAGGTGGAGGTGGAGCGAATAGCTAAGGTGGCGGAGGTACACCCGTAGCGCGCCAAGACTTTGCATGTATCAAGAATCTCCGCCATCCTCCGCCGCCGCCTCCCGCCGGCCTCCACCTCTCCATCTTCGCCGCATCCGCCTCCCAGATCCTCCTCTCTTGTTCCACTGGGCCTACAATATATTCACCCCAATGTTACAATAATGCAAAGGAAAGGTATGAAAACCAATGAACGCATTTAATAAACCAGAATAACCTCGAGTGCCTCCACCCGGCAGTGTGAAGTGTCCCGCCGAGGTCGTATGGTCGGGCTTGTGCTCGTGCTACTTGCTCGAACTCGAGAGATCGAGAAGCGGCCGAGTCGATTGCGCTGGCCGCCAATGCAAGATCGCCCATGCTTCTTGCCTCCTCCCACCCTCATGACGCATTTCTCCATCAAGGTCCTCGTGCTCTGATCGCACCGCCCATGGACCTCCCTTGCCATCGATGTGTACTCACTAAGGCTGCCAGGATGTGACGGCCGCATTGATGTACGCCTCGCCCGCCCTCCGGTTGTAGTCGACGCTGACGCCGCTTTGCCCTTGTGGGCCATAGCAAATGCCTTGAAGATGGAGCAAGGTCACCACCATGTGACGCCGATCGCGAAAAACAGCAAGATGATTAGAAATCATGCGACTGAGCGCTAGAATAAATAAATGAATTCGCAGACCATGTTTCGCAGATCCACGAGGTTGCGGCTACCTTGATGGTGTGCTACACCGGCATCATCAACGCCGCCCCGCACAAGTTGTGCGCCTCTCCCACTCGCGTGAGCACCACTTGTGCACCATCTGCTCTCAAAGATCGCGATGCGCGGCGCACCAATAAGGAATCATCTACAGCCATCAAGTACATGACATATCGAAGATGAAATTAAGCCTACTTAATCTCAAAAGGAATCAGATAATGTTCTCAGATTTACCGCAGTGCACCGGTCCCGGTCGCCATGGTTCTTAAGGCCCTTTGGTGACCTTCGCTCCAAGGACGGCCCTGGTAAGTTACGACGGCCCGGATGCGCTACCGTAATGCATGTCCACGACGAGTTTTTTGCAAGATTTGGTAGCCACCGCATCCGCCCGCCTCATGTCCGTCCCCGCATCTAAAGAAATTCTGATACAAACACGATGTATCCATTCATTATTTCAAGAATGTCCAATGAATACGATGTATTGAGCAATGTAGTGCGAGGAAGACTTACCCACATCTCTTGCTTCACCCGCCCGCCTTGTTGTTGAATACCGCGCGCCCGACCGCAGATCGGGGCGGCGCGAGTGGTCAAACGAGTAGACCGCCCCATCACTCCGGCGTACTCAACCAGCCGTGGAAGTGCTCCTGCACGTAAGACCGAGGATGCCATTGACTTGGCGATGAGCACCTCCACTCGCCACAATCGCCCGCCTCGCGCCAAGTGATTAAGACAAATTATTAATTTCTATTTTGATTTTCAACATATCATATAAAGTAGTGATAACATCTAGAGTTACTTACTTTTCCCTCAGTCGAATCACGCGCCTTCACGAGGTATTTGGCCGCCGAGGAGGCTCATGACCTCGCAAGTAGACGCCGACGAACTAGAGGAAGCGGAACCCCGCCGCCTCCCTCCTCGCCCTCCCGCTTCTCCTCGCGCCCTCGCTGCCCCTCCTCGCCCCTCCCGCGCCTCGCTGCCCCTCCCGCGCCTCCCGGCCCTCCCGGGCACCTGCGCCTCCTCCTCCTCCTCACGCGACGGGCAGCGACGACTCCTCCGCGCCGCTCCTCCTCGCATTTCCCCGGCTCAGCCGGTCCTTGTCCTTCGCACAAGGACGTTAGCTTCCTCATCCCACCGCCACCATCTTTGTTCAATCACCGCAATTAAAAGAGTAAACCAATAAGCACATATAAACAAGAAGTACTTAGAAAGAGATGCAAAATAAACAAAACGTAATTACAAAATAACATAGTATTACATGTATTAGAAATAATCTTCATGATCGGATTAGCCGGATCATAAGTCTCATCATCACTATCAATCATGTCAAATAATCAACACTATCCGAATGAGCAATGCCTAATCAAGTTACGTGATCTACGATCATGATACGGAAAGAGGGGTTATACCTAGGGTGGCGGGGAGTCAAAGAAGCGGGCCGTATGGTCGGTGCAGCATGCGAGGCGACGCGGTGCGTGCAGTACATCAGCAGCCGCGAGGAAGGCGATCGGTCGCCGAGGTACTCCGCCGCCCGACCGGCTCTTCTCTCTGCAAAAAGAAACATAAAATCACAATACAAAATTTCTAAGAAGACTCTCCCCGCACGTGAGGTTTCCAAACCTGCAAGAAAACCATACACACAAGACAGCATCGATAGCAATTTTGCTACCTTGGGCGACACAATCTCACCACACACAGATGTACTGCTCACATGGAAATTTAGTCTTTGGATAGAAATATTAACTTGCAAGTGGTAACCTTGATGTAGCAATCAAATACTAATAGTAAATCATGCCAAACAATATGACTTACTCGTCCAACTTATTGTTCACATGGAAATTTGATAAAAGTTTGTTGCCACAAGTTGCATATGTAATTCGGGTCAAATAGTGACTTTCCTTTAGGCCGGTCAAACATACAAAAATGTCTAGTCGTTCTAAATAAAATAACCTACGAATAAAGGTTGCTTTGATAACATAGTACTTCAATTAACTTGTGCAAGAACACCACCGCAAAATTATGAATCAATTCATAGTTCATCAAAAGGATATATAATATAATCCTCGGCGCCACAAAATTGTCCGTGAGTCGATAGCTCAGTGATGTTCATCGACAACACTCAAGTCCGATCGCACCTCACCGCCATGGAAAATTCGCCTCAAAACCCAACTTGGACCCCGATCAAAAACTAAGAGCACCAACAAATCCACTCGCAGATCCACACACAAACCTTGTATCGCCTAACCAGAGCCCCCAGGTGCGCTTGGGTTCCAACAGAGGTTAGAACTCGCACAATCGTGAGACGCCGCAGACCAACTCACTTAATCCATACAGAGCGACTCGCTGCCCAACTCAGAACTACGAAACCCCTAGAATTCGCCCAAAATTCCAAAAGCTCACGAAGGTAGCGATGATCCGAGATGAGGAGCTAAGCAGAGGCGCCAAGCATACGGCATACCAACCAAGAAGAAGATGCGACGATGAATCACTGGTAGATGGGCTCGACGAGAGGAGGAGGTATGGAACCCAAAGACGCCGCGACGAAGAGAATGACGACAACCCGAGGGCGCAAAGATGCGAATCCAATGGGAGCTAGAGGGCACTTGGCACTCGCGAGGCGGAGCTGGAGTCGGAGGCGCGCCGCCATGAGGCGGCGAGGAAGTCAAGCAACACGCAACGTGGCGGCGGAATCTCTGACGGCAGACGCGGCTGGGCAAGGAAGCCTGTGCAGCTATGTAGCGTATGGTGGTGGAATCCGGACGACAGACGCGGGCCGCGGCACACTGAGCAGACCACGGGCAGACGCGCTGATCGATGAAGGGCAAGAACCAATCTTGATGTGGGAAGATGCGCAAGAACGACGAGCAAGGAACCGGGGCGGGGAGATGGGGGCGGGTGGGGCGGGGCGGGGAGCCGGGGATGGGGCGGGGAGAAATGGGCGCGGGGAGCTGGGGAGATGGGGTGCAAGCGGGGCAAGTGGGAGTGGGGAAGATGGGGAAGCGGAGGCGGGGCGGGGGGGAGTCGGGAAGCCGGGAAGAGGTGGGCGATTGGGGAGTAGGCCAGGGTCATAATGAGAGTTTGCCGAGTGCCCAGATCCCAGACTTAAACAATTTTAATTTTTTAATTTCTTTGCCGAGTGTCGATCAGAGGGCACTGCAAAGAGCCAAGTTCGATATGATGGAGAGTTCTTTTTAAAAATAACAAATTTCTTGCCGAAAGTGCCGATGTGTGGCACTCCAAGAAGACACCTTTTTCGAAAGCCCGTGCCCTGCACTCTAAGAACGCTTTTTTATTTTTATTTTGGCCTCCAAATTTTTGTGCAGCCCTCTATAGCACTGTGCACTCTATGTTAGATTTGGTACATTTGTGGCTTTTTGTTATATTTAGTTAATTTATTTCATTTACTATAATTATTTCGTAAAATGCAAATTTGAATCGCACGTGCATCGAATAATGAAATTTAATGATTCAAAAATGATAGTCATGTTATTGAGTGTAGTGAGGTCGCATCAGAACGGATCCAAATTTCAACATCTTGTTGATTTAAACATGACCGTGAACCATGCGCGAAGTGTTTTTAAATTCTATAAAAGCAAACAAAGTCCGAAAATTATGAAACTTGTGGAGATGTCATGATATCATATGTGGAGGCTATGATAAAAATTTGAGAAGGTTTCGTGCACGTTGTCATGTACGATGCTTACAAACCAGGATATCTCCACATGTGATACTTATATCACGTATTCTTCTGTTTTTCTAAGGTTTGCAAGCATCGTGACGTGACAACTTGCGCGAAACCTTCTCAAATTTTTATCACAATTCCACATATGATATCATGACATCTTGACAAGTTTCATGATTTTCGACTTCGCTTGTTTTTATACAATTTAAAAACAAGTCGACCGCAAGTTCGTGGTCATGTTTCGTGAACAAGATGTTCAAATTGTTGGTCCTGCTCTCGTTACGCCTCACACTATACTAAATAACATGAATATCATTTTTCCATTCATTTTTTTCATTATTCAATGACTAGCGGTTATAATTTGAATTATCCAAGAAAATTCAATTAATTGAAATAAATTAAAGAAATATAGAAAAGTCCGAGAAATGTGCCACATTGGAACATGGAGTACTGTGTATTGTATGAGGACCGCGTAAAAGTTTGAAGGTCAAAAGTGGAAAAATATGGTTTGCCGAGTGTCAAAAATGCCACTCAAGAAAGGAGCCTCTTGCCGAGTGTCGAGAAGACACTCTGCAAGGGTTAATTGCGTACGGCCATTAACGACGGTGCCTTTGCCGAGGGTTCCGTTTGTCGAGTGTTCACACTCGCAAACCCGATCTTTGCCGAGTGTAATGGTTTGCACGAGCGCTCGCTCTAAGAAACCATCTCTTTGCCGAGTGCGGATGTTTGCCGAGTTCTTTCTATCCGCACTCTAAGAATAGCCTCTTGCCGAAAGTGCCCGATAAAAAGAACTCAAAGTCCGGGACACTCGCAAAGAAGCCGCCTCCTGAGTATAGAGCTTGTTTGGTTGCCTTCTTGGTGCTCCTTAGGACGCCTGTCAGAATCGTGTCGGTTGTATGATTGGTTCAGAACTCGACGATTTACGAGCAAGACCGGCATGTGTCCTCGATAGCTTCATTAGCTTGACCTCAGCGATCAAAATCGCTCCCGAGCTCCAAGCAACAGCAACAATACCAATAATCCGACATACCACATTAATCCGTGCTCAAAACATTATTTTTTAATCTTATGTTTTCTTCATGCCCGTGTCTCCTACCAAACACTACATCACCGGACTTATCCGTAAGGCAAAAATCTACTTTCCGTGCTACCTCCGCAAGAGGTTTTCTTTCTTTATTTAGGAAAATCTACAAACAACTCGTAAGTTACTTTTTAAAAAAATTCCCGTATCTAACTATTATTTACTTTATTCTTTACAAGTTAAGTTGACATATAAATAATCATAAGCCACACGCTAACACTATTTTTACGGTTTTTATTATCTTTCACGTATAAATAAGCCAGGTTTAGAAAATAAAGGCATCTTCTCTTGTCTCGATCCGGCTCGCGCTAAGCATGGTGGTTATATTCCTCGTTGTACCAACGATATATTCCTCTTTTCAGGGGATTCTACCTCCAAGAGTTTTAGCTTTGGTGAGCATTGGGAATAACTTGTTGAGTAACCGCCACCGGCGAGTCCAAATCAACTGTACCTCGTGATACAATGATCGTAATCGTAAGAACGATGAAGAACACAAGAACACAACAATAGAATGAACACAGAGATATGCAGGACTTCAGGGTCTGCGTTATTCCTTCGGAACAATCGGGGTTACAATGAGAGGGGGGTGACCCTCTATTTATAGACTATGGGATGAGGAGTTCAACTGGGCCAGACTCTCCGGGTCCTCGGGTCAGATCGGGCCA
The DNA here is from genome assembly GCA_036346395.1 of Hsuehochloa calcarea. Lineage (NCBI taxonomy): Eukaryota > Viridiplantae > Streptophyta > Magnoliopsida > Poales > Poaceae > Hsuehochloa > Hsuehochloa calcarea. The sequence continues at coordinate 80,793,543 of CM070593.1, read as the reverse complement.
GACTCTCCAGTCCCGGGCCCGCTTAACACTCCCTGAACACTCATCCAACATGTTCATGTCTCGTCAAAACTCCATAAAACCCAAAGGGGAAAAATTTGGAGAAAGAGTACATGTCATGCTCACATGTGTTGCACGAATTGCCTCATTAAAACCTTAGTCGAGAAACTTGTAAAACTCACAAGGGAAAAAGAGTACAATCCACCCCGCTTCATTTAATCTCCGTGATTTATTCTTTGGGTACTTGATCTTCGTGATCAAGATTCAATAATGAGTTCGTGAAGATTCTCCCCCTGAATTCTGCACTTGTCTAAGTCTTATCATTCCAATTCCACGTATGCATCTTTCAAAACTAGACGCTAGAAGTGACTTAGTGAATAAATCTGCAAGATTTTCACATGACTTAGTATGCAGTACTTTAATTTCGTCCATCTTTTGCATTTCGTGAGCATAGAAGAACTTGGGATTGATATGCTTTGTAAGGGACTCTTCACATAACCCATTTACTCTTGTGCGACGCAAGTCGTATTATCTTCATAGATAATAGTGGGGTTTGCACGGTATTCAATCCATATGACTGCTGGATGTGGTGAATCATCCGCCGAAGCCAAGCACATTCTTGTGAGGCCTCGTACAGTGCTATGATTTGTGAGTGGTTCGTCGAAGTCGATACAAGACTTTGCTTAGACGATTTTCACGAATTACAGCCCACCACAGAGGAATACATAGCCTGCTTATGATTTGTTGTATGTGGGTCCGACAGACCCAACATCTCGCATAGTCATTCATACACAAGTCTTGGTTCTTTCAGAAAATAGACTAAGTTCTTTGCTTTCTTGGAGGTAACTAAGATGTCCATTATTTCCTACCAATGCCTTTGGTAGGTTCTCAGATTATACCTTACTAATAGGTTTATGGCAAATGCAATGCCCGATCTAGTACAGCTTTGCTAAAACATAAGTGCTCCTCGCACTCGTGTATGGGAATTTTGGTCCAGGACTTCCTCCCTCTTCTTTAGATCTCAGACGGGTCCTTGTCTTGTCTGCAAGGATCTCCCACCATCGGCATTTCAAGGATATGCCTTTTCAAAGCCGAACCTTTTCAACACTTTCGAGTGTAGGTTGGTCGATGTACTAGAATCTCTTTCGGATATGCTCAAGCTGCAAGCCTAGGCGGTATTTGGTTTGATCCAAATCTTTTATTTCGAACTCTGACTCTAGGTAAGAGCTTGCTTTCTTAATACATTCTAAGGTTCCAATGATATTCAGATCATCTTCATACATCGAGATTTATACAAAATCCATCCTGGATCGTCGATAAATACACAGGATAATTCTCATTGTTCGTAGCCTTTCTTGCATAGAAAGTCGCCTGAGTGATTATACCACATTCTCGCCTGATTGCTTCAAATTATACAAAGGACTTTCTCGAGTTGCACACTCATAGATTTCTATTTGCTCTATCTTGGTTCGGGACAGGGATACATTCAGGTATCTTCATATAAATGTCCGAAGCCAAATTTCCATAAAGGTATGCAGTTACCACATCCATCAATTTCACTTCTAACTTCAAGTTCATCGCCATTGAGATAAATATCTAAAGGTAATTCCGCCATGACCGGGAATAGGTTTCTTCATAACAATCTCTGACGTTGAGTGAAACCTTGTGCAACGAGCCTTGCTTCTTTCATTTCTCTTCGAACAAATACCCACTTATGCCCTACAAGGTGCACATGGGGAGGTGTGCGCTTACAGCCCAAACACCTCTCTTCTATTCGAGAGAATAATTCATTTCTATTGCCTTCTTCCAATCTTCTCAATCTGATCTTTTCTTATATTGCTTAGCGATGCAGCTCGATCAAGATTGATGATTGTGATAATTTTCTTTGCAAAGTAAATGTCGACATTGGTCAAGCTTGGCTTATTCATAGATTCTCCCAAGATCATAAAGTTTATAGCTATATCTTCAAGGGCGATATTTCTAATGCTTCTACTTGCTTACCGCTACTTTCAATTGGGCAAGTCCTTTAGCTTTTCAAATCCGATGTGTGCGCACACATCCATGCCGATGTCTCCTTCATGGGGATGTTCAATTCTAGTATGCCTTTTCTCAAGGTTCCATACTGCAAGGTCTCAACTGCCCCCTTCCGATTCGGGTACTTTGGTGATCGATTGTCAAGTCCTTCTTATCCTTTTTCACCAAAGGCCCCTGTTACTTTGGATTCGAGGCCGGAGTTCTCATCCTTTCGAGGCCTTAGGACGGGATTAGGGATACCTTCATCGGTATTTCAACCCTCTCCTATGCATTGCGCATGCATATGCGACTTGGTCACGCTCTTCAAATCACTAAAGTGGTTAGGCGCTTGATTCGCTAATGCTTGCAAATCAATTATCTTCGGATCGAATTGTCTTCTAGACTTCAATTGTCTTCTAAACTTCTATTTGCTTCACTAGTGCACGGGTCATATGCATGGATTTCAAATATCTTCTAGACTTCAATTGTCTTCTGACTTCTATTTCTACATTTTACATCAAGGGTTGATTTCTCCCCTAATGACGAAATAATTCTCATCTAATATGCTATTAGCGGTGGGTTGCATGCAAATCTCTAGTCGTGGGGTCCAAATACCGATTATGGATGCTGTCTCATAACCAACGATATCCTGCACTTTTAGAGAGTGCCCATTTCAGCTTGTCGTGGTGGTGGTATAGGTACATAAACTGCAACCAAACCTTCAAAGATGAGAAATTTTATTGTTGACCTTGCGCTTAGTTGCATAGGTGAATGGATGTTATATGTCGGTGGTCTAAAATTGATGATGCTTGTCGCGCAGATCATGTGTCCCCAACATGTAGTTGGTAAATAACAATTCGCTAGTCCATTCGGTGTGGACATGCTACGAGATGCTCAATTTTAATTCTCATTTTCACACAATAATCATCATATACCCTTGAAGTAAATTCTCCGACGTTGTCCATTCCGTGGACTTCACATGATGATAAGGGAAATTATTCTTAATGTTAATTATCTACGAGATTAGCTTTGCGTATGGGGTTTCTCGAGACATTAAACAAACGTGCGACCGCTTCGAGGAAGCATCGATAAGCACCATAAAATACCTAAATGACCTTACAGGGGCTGTTTAGGATCGCAAATGTCTCCTCGGATACGGTCCAGAATACAGGATTTCGCCCTTTACTTTCGTGAGTAGAGAGTCTAGTAGTCGCTTCCGATGGTACATGCAGGTACACAAAATCTTCCTGATTCGAAGTTCTTTACATTGACACTATGTCCCTGTGAATTGTTAATTATATTTCTCATCATCCTAAGACCTAAGTGGCATAATCTATCATGCCAGAGATAGAAGAGGTTTAGAGCTTCTAAATATAGTTTTCAGGGCAGTATAGGCTGCAGATGCCTTAATATTAGTGTAGTATAGCCTATTTTTAAATGAAGGAAGTCGTTCTAATACCATTATTCTACTATTTTTGTCACGCTTTGTAATGAGCAGGTATTCCTTACCATGCTCTTCTTCAGTCTCTACGTGAAAACCGTTAGCGCGAATATCTTTGAGAGTTCTAGTCGATTATGGGCACAACATGGCTTCTTTAATGACCAAAGTTATGTCCGTCGGGAGTATAATTGTGGCCCTTCCTGAGCCTATTATACATGTATCGCTACCTGCGATTGTTGTAAGGCTACGAGCATTCTTACTGATCGACTGAAAAATTCCATCTCTCTCAAGGTGGTATTCATTGTGCCGCTACCTGCTAAGCACACTTCCTCCATAGGGCGCTACATGCGTTCTAATAAAATATACTTTATTAATATGTAGCAAAAATTCAGCAACACATAAAATAAAATACTTCAGATATTAGAACATAACTTGCTATCATAAATACGAGAAATATAAGTCTTGCAGGACTCATCATAAGAATTTAATGCTTTGCTCTTCTAGAGCTTACAACCATTATTCAAAGTTTCATTACAATCACAAATGCAAGTGACTGTAAAAGGATCTAAGTGCAATGTGTGCACTAGATCGAATCAAGTATTCGTAAACTTCGCTCAATCGCTACATGGCGATCTTCTCCTCTTGGGCAATTACGGCTGTGGCCGCTGCTATGTCCAAAGGAGGTATGATGGGGGCTGCTACTAGGCTGTCCACATCCATAAGTGCAACTAATGGGTGTGGATCTTCCATGCCTGCAATGGTGAGGTGTGCCTCATGCTATCCTTTGCCCCATTTCTTAGATCAGAAACACCAATTACGCACACTCACGACCTTACCCTTCTTGCCCCTCTCCTTCGTGAGAGGCTTCATTACCTTGTAGCTACTAGTATTGGCTTCATGGCCATCATTGCTACTAGGTGGCTGTGAGATGTAGTTCTTCCTTAGAACATCATCTTGTGCTTTCGCAATTTTCACTGTCAATTAATGCGGCATACTTCTTGTAGTCATTTTAACAATAATTGCGTGCGGATTGCACCGCATTCGGGTGAAGGTAGAGAGGGTCTTGTCAATCTTCTGCTCATCCGTGATTACATTATCACAGAGTTGAAGATCATAAATTTTGCCTATGTCACCAACCCTTTCAACTTCTCGTTCGTGATGCCATCATTTTTCATATTCATGCAAAAAGTTCATAGGGTTACCGTAATTTACATAAAATGGTTGCAAAATTCTCCTAATGCTCGTCGAACTTCCATTCAGGATTCCGCATTTTTCATGCATTTTCATGATTTATCGCTATTTTCGATTTAAAAGCAATATTAATAATCACAAATAATCAAAACAAGAAATACAACAAATAAATTGCATAGAAATAATAATAAGGTGAAATATGCTTCAAATGCAAAACCGATTCAAAATTTGAATTCGAGGCCTTTTATGTCGGAATATGAATTTTCTACGACTGCACTTTCAGGCTAAAACACGAAAATTTCAGTTCAGAAATTTTGCGCGTAATTTTCGATTTTATGGGGGTTTTTGCAAAATTACCATTTTTCGCTTTCTTTTTTTTTTTTTCTTTTTCCGTCGGTATATCGGCCGCCTTGTCGGCGCCTCGTCACGCTTTAAGCTTGGCAGAGGGACTCGGTAGAAACCTACCCCGAAGTCTCTCAAAGCGCGGCGGCGGCTTCCTTCATGGCCGCCGCGCTTTTCGGAGGGCGGCGCGGCGCGCTGGGCGCCGTTGTCATGCGGCGGAGTGGTCCGGCCGGCCGTTCTAGGGGTGGTATTGGTGCCGGCGGCGGCAATGGACTGGCCGCATGAGACGCGACGCGTCGCGGGCCGCCCATCCCCTCCCCTTGCTCGTGATGTTGTTCGGCATGCCCGTATGGCGGCAAGTTGTTGGCTTGCTCAAGCATGGTTGCGGCAGCGCGGCGGCGCTGGCGCCGGCCGTTTGCGGCGGCGGTGGTCGGCGCAACGGCGCACTACGATCCCCTTTTTTTTTCTTGTGATGTTTGTCTGATGCGGCCGCCGCCGCTTCCCGACGTGGATGGGTAATGGCGCCGGCGAATTGACGGCGACGCACGAAGGCCCGTGGCGCTTGCCGCGCCCATGCAGCGGTCTCGCGGCGACGATGGTCGATCCGCCGCTGGTCAAGGGCATTTTCGTATGTGGCGCTATGGCCACTGGCCGCCCGCCGGCCAATTTTTTTTTTTGATTTATCGCTTGTATGTTTGTAATCAGCATATGTGATAATCGCTCATGGAAATCATCGTTCATCCAATGCAATTGCAATTACCGGCCGGTGACTTCGAGTCGACTTGCGGTAGATTATAACGAATTTGCAATTTACTGCACAATCAACATCCGATCTTTCATGCAATCTCCGATCGACATTGTGTCGGCGACTTCAAGTCACCGCGGAGATTAGAACAGATTTGCAATCAGAGAAAAACAATCTAGAAAGCCAAATTTGTAGAATTGAAAGCAATCTAGAAAATACGATTCAATCTACGAGTGTCGTCTTCGACGGCTACCTTCGATGCGAGGAGAGTCGATCGTGGCCGATAACGTGTTGAGTAACCGTCAAGCGAGTCCAAATCGAACGGTACCTCGTGATACAATGATCGAATCGTAAGAACGATGAAGAACACAAGAACACAACAATAGAATGAACACGTAGATATGCGGACTTCAGAGTCGCTTATTCTTCTGAACAATCGGTATATAATGAGAGGGGTGACCTCTATTTATAGACTATGGATGAGGAGTTCAACCGGCCAAGATTTCCCATCCTCGCCAGACGCCGTGACTCTCCGAGTCCTGCGCCCGATTTCTTAACATAACTAATGAATTACGGTTCCATTGTACCCGAACGCTGACAAATAGTATCCGAGACCACGACGTCTAGTCTGTCTAGCTACAGCGAGAAGCTAGGACAGGTACAAACGACAAAGGGATCAAACGACAGCTACATAATATATATATTTTTAAAAAATTACTTCAATTTTGGACCACATGATGAAGATCTAGCGGCTCAAATCTCCTCCTCCTTCCTCTCATGACCCCACCATTCCTTAAACCTAATCGTGTTGCGCCCTTTTCGCGCTTGCGTTGCTGCCTTTGCTTTCTCACCCATGCACCAGCGACGTCCACCGTCTCGACCGCTCCTTCAATTTGCCCACCACGTCTCACGGGATCATGTAGTGAGAATGACTTCACTGATATTTCTGCGGACGCGGGTATGTATACGAATATAAATACAAATAATATCAAACACAAATATAAAGTGAATACAAATCGAAATGAATATGGCAACAAATATTTTTCAGCACGCGAAAACCCTTTAAATTGTAATGCTATAAATTAACGAAAACATATAACTAGTTTATTTGATCTAAACATTTATGAATTATTCATATTTTTAGCAATCACACACATAACATTAACACTTGCTAGCTGCATTAATTAGTTCATCGTAGACATAACACTTAATTTACCATATTTAGCTCATAACTCATAACTCATCACACATGTATTCACAATTAGTTCATTACAGACATAAAACTTAGTTCGTGACTTAGCTCATCACACCTAGTTCATTAATGACATACATAGTTCGATAATACCTAGATACCATTTTGAAGGAAAAAATTGTGAGCAACACACTTAGTTCATCATATATCCATTTTTCTAAACAAGCAGCAAGCTAGCAATATCGTTTCATCTTCTTGGATTCCTCTCCCACTAGAACTGAAAAAGTTTAAATTTAAAAATAAAAAACTATCAGGGTTATATATATATATATATATATATATATATATATATATATATATATATATATATATATGTGTGTGTGTGTGTGTGTGTGTGTGTGTGTTTCTCACGTCAGCAATCATGGCTGCAATGGACAGGGCATGCTATAAATTATAGCAAGAACTGACTAGTTGTTGGACATCAAACTTAAAGTATTAACAGAGAGCAATATCATTAGCCCATTGTGTTAGCTTCCAAAAGTTATGTGAATTAGATACGAGGGGTGGGGGCGTGGGGCCAATTGAAAAGGTAGGTGGATGTCAGAACGCGTCTCTGTTTCTTATGTCTAGCTTGCAGTACTAATATCTTGTATGTAGTAGGATAGTCTCGTTTATTACAGGAGTTCCGTGTTTTTTTGGAATGTAGGCAAATGTGATTCTTGGGCGTTGTTGCACAATGACACAAGCGTCACGTAGCTATCTATCTGTTGTGTAATTAAAGCGATAGAAAAATAAGCTACATGTTCGCTTTAAAGCGATAGAAAGAGAAGCTATCTATTGCTCAGTGACACAAGCGTCACGTAGCTATTGGTAGTTAGCAAACGATTACATTTCAGCATTAGACGATATGGCCATAACAACGACGCATATGTGTGACATGACCAAAACCTTTAGCCTTTTTTCGCCGTAGCACGCTCTTATTATTTTATGTGGCTCTTATTTTATTATTGCCCATATTGGCTATATTGGCTGTGTCTTGGCTACCTGCACTGCATTGGATTGGATTGATTGTATTGGACTGATTCCCTGTGTGCGTGCGCGCGCGCGCTTGTGCTGCTTGGCGTGGTGTGCAGAGTGCAGTGCAGCCCGTATTACCCAAACTTTTTCTGCACTGCGCTCCACGATACTCCCATTATTATACGATTACTGCTCCTCCATCAAAAGATCAAACAACACATTTACTACTCTAACTAGATACGCGCAGCTGGTTTGGTCCGGATCCTGTCACCACCACTGCACTCCGCGCGCGAGGCATGTGACTCGCTGCGTGCTGGGCCCCCACCAATCACTCGCCCCGCATCTCTGACTGTGCGTAGTGCACCGTCTTGATTCTCCAGCCAACCGTGACGACTCAGCAGGTAGCACTCTGCAAGTTTGTGAAACGAATGGGGGGCAGGCAGGAAATCATCTTCTTAATTCCATGACATCAGCACCCAGCTCATTAATTGACCGGTCCAGCTTCTGCATCTCCAATTTTGGCCAAAGCGCCCTACACATAGACAAAACAAGAACAACTTGAGATTTTAGTATTTTACAGAAGACCCACGCAGGCAAACAAGAACTGAACCGAATTTCACTTGAGCCAATGTGAACTCCAGCCTAACAGCCATATCCCGAAAAAGGAGTAAACAAACAATCCAGCGTAGGACCAAAGAATTGGTTTGCAAGTCTTCCGACTTAGGCAGGAAATCATCTTCTTAATTCCATGACATCAACACCCAGCTTCTGCATCTCCAATTGGCCAAAGCGCCCCTACACGCAGACAAAAAATGTATTAATCACGGAAGGCTTGGTGGTAGTGGTAGCGCTCAGCGGGAGGCGGATAGCGTATCTCTTCATTGACCTTTTGTTGCCAACCTCTTCATTGATTTCTCAAAAATGTATTAAATAATAATAAAAGCTCGGAAATGGATAGCGTATAAATACAATCATGGAACGAAACACAGGTCGCGGGAGGAAGCTTCCTCCCAAAGTCCTCCCTATTCGACTCCTCCCGCGCGAAGCGCACAGCCTCATACTCCTCCTACTCCTCTACATAAGCACGCTCCCCTCTCTCATTTGCTCCGACTCTCCAGCTCTGCGCCCCGCTGTCCGATCCCGCTGCACCAGCACCACTCTACTCTCCCTTTAGGGCCAACTGAAGATGGTCGCGATCCTGTAGTGCTCCGCGGCAAGCGGAGGCGGACGTCGCCGCCCAGTCCAAGCTCCCGGCTGCGCTGCGGGGAGTCGGCCTCGCCACTGCCTCCACGGCAGTCACCTTGGCCGTCTCCGAGCCGCCGCCGGCGGTTGACAGGAACCTGTACACCCTCTTCGTATCGGCGGCCTTCTTTGTCGGGCTGGCTGAGTTCAGCGCCGCCGTCTGGGTGTCCGACGACCCCGGGGCCGCCGTGCTGCAGGGAGGAAGTTCGTGTACGCCTCTATCGCGCCGCTTGTCGGCGCCGTTGTCTTCTCGGTGGTTACACTGCTGTGGTAAACCACTACTTCCCCGCGCCATGCGTCGTCGATCGTGTCGAGCTCAGGCTCAGCAGAGCCAATAAGCGTGTGTGGTACTGGTGTTGATACTTACTCGTGTCTCGTGTTGATATATTGTTTTCCTTTCGTACTATCGTGTGTGGTACTGGTGTGTAACAGTTGTTCCAAGTCGAGTTCTGTTTTGCTCTCTCTCTCTCTCTCTCTCTGACATGAGTTCTGCAGTGCCGCTACCTGCAGATTTGTGTTGCGTTTCACCCGTATCTATTAATGTATTGTGTGGATTGGGTATTTCATCTTGTGTTCACTGTCCAACTGTTAGTCAATTTGCATGTATAGTGTGGTGTCTGTTCGTTTGTTGGATGGCCTATTTTGGAGGGGTCTCCTCGTAACATAGTAACAAAATTAATGTAAGTCTTATCCTTCCATTTTTCTGAGTACAAGAACACCCTATATTAATTGTTTGGTAGCACGTACCATCTTACCACGCTATACTAATTGTCTTTCCTCCAAAAAAAAAAAAGAGCAAGTTAGTCTTACATTAATTTCCTGTTTTTCTGAGTACAAGAACACCCTATACAACTTGTGCTACAACATAGTAACAAAATTAATTGATCTCCCCTCCCAGAGATTGCTTGAGCATGTGCTGCGAGTTTGTCTGCTGTTGGTTGGGGAAAAAATATTTGGGTGACAAAAATGTGTCCCATCCGACTGTAGCGGGAGAAACATGACAGGCACTATTCCGGACCAAACCAGAAAACGGTTTCATACTACGCCTAGAAACCCAACTGTCGATCCAGCAGCTATGGTTATTATGGGAGATATTATATACTACCGCAGAAAACGGAATACTATACGGATGATGCGCTTCTTATACAACATTACGTACTATGGGTGTTAATTTGGATTCAAAAAAAATATAATGTGTTTCTTATCGTTTTTAACTGTCCCCCCCCCCCAACCCCCACACACACCCACACACACACACACCCCACACACCAAATGCTAACTGTTAAAGTGGGAGGTAGAAATAAACCTAAGAGGGGAAAATGTGTTTTATATTATTTCTAAAAAAACTTATGTTGGGTCAAATTACGAACGAGCGTTAGTCCACGTGTAGCAATCAGGTCACAAATGAGTACACGAAGATCGTAACGAGAAGTACCTCGATACCCAGCTTGGGTGCAACCTCCAGACCCTGATGGGCGTGCGCAGCCGCAATACACCAATCTCAATCGCCGCCTCTCCCTCCTGAGGGAGGATGTTACTGAGGTGCATACGGTGATGTAGGTCAATCACTAGGTCAAGCAACTCAGACACCATCAAGGCACAGTAGCTTGGGTCCGCCGTACTTGAAAATTCAATGCATACATTGTAAAGACTACGAAATATGCAATAAGGTAATAGAAAACGGCATTAGCAAAATAGTTATCAACCACAAATAGTAACCAAATTTATGTGACAAGTTATAAAGTTGGGATAACGCTCTACCTACCCTACCGAGCTAAATAAAGCTGTGATTATTTCGATTAGCCTCTACCTACCCTAATTAGGCTATACCTACCCTAATTTGCTACTCCGAATTTTGTTTAACAATTTTAAAATGTGTTATGTTATTTTCCTGGTTATAAATTAATTCCTGACATTAACAATATAATTACCGCTCACAAAGGGGATCTAAATAAAGCTACAATTATTTCGATTAGGCTCTACCTACCCTAATTACTTATCAGTCGTACACAGGTCACCCCAATCGCTTGCCTGTGGAGAGATGAGCTCTACCCCTTTTGCTTCCGCTGTAGTGTACGTTGCTTCATATGATGTAATCAATTTGGCCTGGTGGCCCCTTATGTAAAAATCAACCCGATGTGGTCTATGTTACTCTGATGTTTTGCATTATATTTGAATGCTTTAATTCACGCTATGTATGAAATGATTCAGCAATATGCATGCAAGTGCTATCTACTTATCTAGGGAATAACATAGTGTTTTCAAGAGAATTCAGGATTAGAAAATTCGGATCCGAGAGGCGCACTGCTCTCTGAATCAACATCGATGTTAACGGTGAACATGGCTATTAGGATGGAAGAACAAAAGGCAGCGGAGAGGCAAGAAGGCGGTTCTTTTTTATTTTCTTCTTTAGAAAGCATAGCAAGAAGGTCCTTTTCTTTTTGGAGTTTCCAAACCCGAAACTCAGAGAAACTTGAAGTTTCCGAATTTGAAACTTGGAACTTCAAGTTCCATTTTGAAAAGCACCTTACTATCCCAACGGTACACCGTTGCGTAGCATCTCCATAAAACTAAATGTACTGCATCTACGTATTTTGTCATCTGCAGTACTGCTGGCACCGTCTGTGGTTGATCGGGCCGGAGTCGATCGATCGATCGATGGAGCAAGCAACAAGGCCCAAAACTCTATTGGCTGGCTCGATCATTGCTTCCACTGTTACTTATCCTTGAAAAAATGGCGGAGCCTTCTCGAAGCAGGCATGGCCAGACCTCTTCTGAGGGATGCTCGACCAGGGGTTCCCCGGTCTTCGCTGAGGACGTGTACTGGACGGAGGTTTTCGATCTCCTAGCGCGGGTGCTCTCCTTCTCTCCACTTCGCTATCGTTTTCGGTCACTCATCATTTATGTGATTAGAATTGAATGGCAACTTCCCTAAAATCACATCATTTATTTCAACAGGTTGTACCTAAATTGAAAGGAAAGTATTGGTTAACCAAAACCCAAGAGGTAAATAATATGTTGAAGCATGCATGCTTGATCAGAGAGAAGAAGAAAATGGAATAAGGAAAAGAAAAAGAAGCGAGGCCTTGCGTTGCGTAGAGCGCGACGACGCACGCCAGCCTGAAGCGTGGAGCACTATACTGCTATGCTAATATGCTACGAGGTGAAAAATAAAGATAGCTGCAAAAAAAAGGGTCCAGAAGTAACCCAAGATTAATGTTTCGATGACTAGGCCGCCACATCCTTGCCATCTTACGAGGAGCAGCATGATGTAGACACTACCATACATGAGATTTGACTAACAATTGATAGTGAACACAAGATGAAATACCCAATATATGCACACAATTTATTAATAGATACGGATGAAACGCAACACAAATCTGCAGGTAGCTGTTCAGAACTCATGGCACGTAGTGTTCAGAAGAGCAAAGGAAAACTCGACTTGAAGCAACTGTTACACACCAGTACACGATACTAGACATGCACGAGTATATAAGCGCTTATTGACTCTGCTGAGCCTGAGCTCGACACGATCAACGGCAACGGGGCGACCTTGTGCGAGAAAAACATGGCGGAGAGCAGCGTGGAAAAAGCATTGCTCGATCGGATCAGAAATTGAGATTCACCTCGGCGCCAAGGCCGACGGAGGCGACGAACAGTACGACGAGCGCGGCGTAGAGCATCTTCTTCCGACGGCGCGGCGGAAGCGGGGTCGAGGTGGGCCCAGAGGCCGGCCCATATGGTGGCCGACCCCCAGGCGAAGACCACCGAGAGGATGTCCAAATAGGCCTGCCCGTGGCCAGCGAGCATCCTCGGAGGCGCTTGGTTCGCGCAGGCAGAGGCGGCCATGGCGGTCGCGCGGCCGAGCATCACCAGCGCTTGCGGGACCTCCGAGATGTCGCCGTTATCCTGCTGTTCGAAGGCCGCGCGCATGATCTGGCCGACGTCCAGGCCGAAGTTGGTCATCGGGAGAGAGGAAGGTTTGAGGTGGTATGCGCTGCCGCGGTGGGGTCCGTGGGGAAGACGGAATGGAGGGGTATCTGTATTTATAGCCCGTAAAGGAACCCCGACACCATGAACCCTAAAGCAGGCGAAAGCGACAATACGAAAGGAAGTCTGACAATACGAACCCCATGTCCGCAAAGGAAGTCTGACAATATGCGTTTATAGTCCGTAAAGGAACCCCGCCAATATGAACCCTATCCGGGTGCAGTGGGAATGGCAGGCTGGGTTATTACCGGGGCGAGTGACAGGGTTTCTTCTTTTCTCAAAATAGGAAACTACAAAATAGCCCTCAATATCCACCGACTTAAACTAATGACCACAGTATCGCCCGCGTATCTCCAAGTTTGTTTGGTAGAACATACCATCTTCATTCTTAAAGCAAGTTTGTCTCACATCAATTTTGTTACAATGTTATAGCACAAGTTTATATATATATATCTTGCTATGTTATTGTACGATTTGATTTTTATTTGCAAACGATTGATATGTGATTGTAATATTACAATACGAACTAAAACAGAGTCATGCTGATTTAATTGCGCATTATTCCATGGGAATTCGATCGGAAGCGTGCTTTCTTCCTAGGTTGGATCGTGTAAATAAACAGAAGGAATCTGGCCATGTTTGTAACAGCTAACAGCTAAGGGAGAGGAGTTAATGTGTCGACGATCAAATCACCGAACTTACAAATATATAAAAACAAAGGAAAAATAGCACGATCTCATGTAAAGGAATGAGACCGCTTCTTTATCATATGAACCCATTATTACAAGCGAGGCTCAGAATCTAACTCCCAAAATGGGTAAAGCGACAGCACTTGATTCATGACGTGGCAACTATTTGTTGGTTGCATTTAAACGATGACTATAACTTCTAATTCGTATTCAATTTGTCATCCGTTTTAAATTGTTATATTTTTTAGGATTTAATCAACAAAATAAGATCCATTTAGCTATATTTTAGTACAAAAAATTTATATACCATGTGGAGCCCACGTGTCATACTCACAATTTGAAAAAATTTGGCAATCTTTTTAGCAACTAGTATGGTTACAATCCAAACGTTTCTACTTTATCAAAGTTTTGATCATACTCTAATTTTCACATTATCAAAATTTTAATTTAACTAGGATTGGGGACATGCACAAACCAAACAGGCTCACCATGGTTAAGCACAGGAATGAGATGAAATGCAAAATTAAAGGCAGAGACAGGGGAGCGATTCACATTTGCTGTGAAAAAGATAAGTCGTCATTAGCTTTGCAGTTGTTGTGCTAAGCTTTACACTGATCAGAAATCTACAGTTGCGAGAACTAAACTATATACGTACGTACTCCATGCATGGCCTAGATGTGGTCTCAGTTGCCGGTGTACGTGAAGTTATTTATGGACCTTTTTCTACCCATTTTTAACTTATTTTAAGAACACGTTGACATGAATGAATTAAAATACTATATACGAGTACACGTATCGTTGAGAGAAGAGAGGAAGGAATAACACGGGGAGCTTTGGCGGGATATTGGATATATATATATATATAGGACTGTGTCGATCATCAGAACAAGTACATGTTTTCTGTCGAGCTTAACTATATACATACCGACTTGTCGCCGTCGGAGGCAGTCTTCTTCTTTATTCCATGACATCAACACCCAGCTCATTAATTGACCGGTCCAGCTTCTGCATCTCCAATTTTGGCCAAAGCGCCCTACACACAGACAAAACAACTTGAGATTTTAGTATTTTACAGAAGACCCACGCAGGCAAACCAGAACTGAACCGAATTTCACTTGAGCCAATGTGAACTCCAGCCTAACAGCCATATCCCGAAAAAGGAGTAAACAAACAATCCAGCGTAGGACCAAAGAATTGGTTTGCAAGTTCAGGTAATTAAATGACACAGCCTTACAAATTATAATTTTTTTTTTTGCTAAGCAGCACAGCCTCACAAGTTCAGGAGACTGAAAGTAAAATACAAATTTAGAAAGAATAAGTAGCGAGTTGCAATTTATTACTTAAAAACAAAGTGTCGAACTATGCTACGTGCATGCGCTGTCTCGATCTATGAGTGCAGTTATATTTGTAAGTGACCAGCATCACCTCAAATGTTATGTCCAGCTGTGCAGCCTTCTATTCTAGATGGGCTAGAAAGTATAGGAAAGAGGAATGCGCAAATAATAATTCAGCGTAGTTAACTGAAATATCCTTAAATCTCGGTCAAGGGAAGGAAGCTTCCTCCCTCCGGTACGGTCGCAGACCTTGGAAGTACATAGACGGGTCGTTGAGCTGCACTAATCAAGAGAGAGAGAGAGAGAGAGTAAAAATCAGCCCTAAACCATTAACCATGGCAAGAAAGATCCCGATCCGATGGTCATCTTTATCTGAGAATGATGGCCAGGCCGGTTCATCAATTCGCTGATAGGCGAGCACTGGCTCCATCGCACGAAGTTTCCTGCAAATCGTACGTACACATCGCGAGGAGAGGTGCACTTCTCTTCAGTCTTGCTTCCCTAGTCTCAACCGCCGCGAGCCCAATCTTGACAATTAACGATGCCACCGGATCACGAAGTAGATGGCGGCACTGTTGAATTGATTCCAACTTTTGATTAGCACGGGAGCCACCTGATCTTCTGTGCTAGTGAGGAGATAGCAAGACTAACGTGTGTGTGAAGTTCTGACAGTGGACGGAGTACGTGTCTGGGTACCGGGTTGGCGGGTGTGGAGCCATACTATAGGATCAAATCGTGGGTTTCGATCACTTCATAGCGTACAATACATACGATTAGGGCGCGCACACGACGCACGGGTGCATTATTTTCCACGGCGATAGGATCCTCCCGCCCGCACTTAACTTAGATATACCATGGGGATCGGACGGACCAGTTTGGCCGACGTCAAAGAATGTCTCACGATCGCTGTCCAATATTGAATCTCTCACTGCTGCATCGGTGTCACACGCCTTAAAGTACGCCAAGATGACGGTATACTGAGTTGGTATTTCCGGCGGACACGCATGTTAGAAGGCGAGGGCGGCGTGGACGGGAGCAACCGCGTGGCACTCTCGTAGGAGGCCGAGCGCCTTGAGGGCGAGATCGAAGACCTTCCGTGTTCGCCGTGGACTCTCGAGCTCACTGGTTTAGCGGTCGACGCCGCATCCGGAGGAGGGAGCGTGCTTAGGGTTCGGGTGGAGAAGGTGAGGAGGCGCAGGCGGGTGGAGGAGCATGAGGGGGGCTCGGTGGCGGAGGAGTGGCTTGGAGAGGGAGGCGAGGAAGAGTGAGAGGGGTAAGCAGCGGAGGGAACGAAGGACGCATGACGATATGTGGAAGACCAGGCCACCGAAGAAACCAGAGAGGAGCAATATGCGACGCATCAGGAGAAGCAAAACGAAGCGTAGACATGCAAAACCAAAATAAAATCGAACGGACGGAAAGCACAACGGCGTGAAATTGGATGGCAAAAGCAAAACCGGACGACATGGTCATCATGCCCTCGTCTCAAAACTTCCTCCTTTTACCCTTTAAGATTACTAGTCATGTACCCGTGCGTTGCAATGAAAACTCATACTTGAACTGAAATTTTAGTATGTAGTCCATAATAACCGTGTCCGATGTAAACTATTCGCTCAAATATACAATCATCGAATTTTTAACAAAACCATGTGCTGAAACAAATGTTGGTGTCATTGCTTGCGCGTCTACAGGAAATGAAAAGAGTCTGATTGAATTTTCCCTCACTGTTGGGCAATAGAAGTTTCTATATCCTTCTTGCCAGCATTTACTGTAGTAACATTTCACCTGTCCTCAACTCTATTAATCTTGTTGTTTCTAACTGCACCATCATCAGCTCCTCCTACAATCATGAGAAGCAAAAGATTGAAGAGAATGCATCCCGTAACTACACCAGAAATTGTATCACAAGAGTTACATATATCACAAACCTCAAGAAATTTAAGAGCATGTCACTCGATCCTACGCTTTTGCTCATCACTTGTCTTTGGGGCTATAAAAACTTGAAAACAACATAAAATTAAGGACAGATTGATCCAATGATAAAAGTGGTATATTTTTTCTTTTGTATTCAAGGATCTACCCTCGTTTCTAGTTTTCCACGTAAAGTCGAAACATTTTTACAGAGATGATCATCATCCATTTTGGTTTCACAACTATATTGTAGTTCAACAGGGCAAGAGGCTCAGCCCTCCCTAAGGTTAAAAAAAGTGATGATATATCATGCAGCCTGTTATATCATAGCATCATACCATGAAACTTTTCACTACTGTTCATACTCCTCCCCCCTTCAAATAGTGCCATTATCGAATAAAGTAAATCATGCTCAAGGTTCTTGTTGAGTTTCTTTACAAAGAATACCCTTACTTTTGACAAAACTTTTACCGGATCAATTACATCTCATATTTTTACGAATTTTATATAGCATAGTTACATGCTTACACTTAAATTACCATGAACAATTGAACCTAATATGACAAAGCATTGATATGTCTTTAACCATAAGGAACTCATCATGTGACAATTGTGAAGATGGCCACTTAATAAGTGACAAAGTCACAGCCTTACAAGAGTGTATCAAATTGTTAAACAAATGCAAGCTTTTCAAAAAAAAAATACTCAAAAAAGGAAAAATACATGTAGTGCATTAGCACAAATGACCATATATGATGTCATCAATTTTGGGAAAAGCAATAGTAAAACATGGTCTTGGAGATCAAAAAAGGGAGAACAAAATAATACACAGAAGTTAAGTAAAAGAATACCTTAGGCCATAGTTGATGAAAAACTATAGGGTAGCTTGACTAAAGATGGAAAAAAGATCAAAAGGGAAAAATTAGTTCACCAGCAAGTGCTTACCTCAAAGATTGTAAGACAAAATGTGCTTGTTGGGCAATGGGGACATAGTATGCCCATAAAAATAGAGAAGGCCTGACTGCATTTATGTATGGCTTGAATATTTAAATGAGATAGCCAAATCAGTAAAAAAAAACTTTGCATATAAAAATTAGAAGTAGATATATTTTTATCTTCAAGGTCCATAGCATAAGCAGCCGGCTAAGTACTAAGATAGCAAAGAAGATTTAAACTCTTGTTGGTAAGAGTGGACAATTTCAATCAATTGAAACATTAAACACCTGAATAATTTTTAACTAAACGATATATACAATCAGATGATTGTAGGATTCTCTGAACATAATGAGAAAGGTAAGGGAGCGATCTTACCTGATGGTCGCCCGAATTTTTTATGTGATTCATGTATTTTTCTTCTACTATAACAGAGAACATCAACAATAATCCCTAAGAACGAACTGACGTGTGAAAAAAAATTCTGCCACTTACACTTTATGATACTAATCAGATTGGATGGCAAAGACGTTCTTCATCTGCGATGAGCGGAGGAGATGCCTGTGAGGAAGTAGAATGGGGAGGAGCATATTTAAAATTGATTAGAAGCAGAGCAAAAATTAATGGAAGAACACTAATAAAATTGAACATTTACTCATATAGCGATCAATCAAACACTCTTGTTACACACAAAAAAAACTTACAAGAAGGCGAACCAGATGGGCATTCACCTGCTATGCCGACAGGTTGGGAAGGGCTGAGGACGCCTGGATGAGGACACGAGGTCGTGTGGCCAATATTCAGGAGGAAGAGGGAAGACGATATGATGGTGCCAAAGAAGGATAATAACATACCGCACGCATCGGTTACATGCTGCTGCATCGCTTGATCGCCGCATCCGTCCGCGGCTGCGTGACGTAAGAGCGTGGCGAGTGGGGCGTCGTTCGCGACAGACTCCTTCTCGAGGTGCTCGATGGCGATAGCACCGAGAGTCTGAGATCGATCTCGACGATGGCGTTGGCGGGGGAGGGGATCAGGCGGTTGGGCCGCACGGAGCGCGGGGGCGACGACGGCGGCCAGAGGGAGACGGCGGCTAGGCGTTGGTGGGGGAAGGGGAAGGATGAGAGACCATGTGAGAGGTCCTCCATTGTGAGTGATGAGTATTTGACATCTTGTTAAATAGGTTGAGAGTTGAGTCTCTCTGTTTGTGCCGCTTCAGGTTGAACAGAGAAGCGTAACTTCCGCTCGAATGAGGAGTTCGATAATCGGAACTTCCGCACCGGGAACGCGGAACTTCCGATTATCCTGACGATTGAGTTCTGTTGTGTTAATATGCGGAACTTCCGCCTCTGGGAGCGCGGAACTTCCGATAATCCTGACAAGTGTGACGTTAATCGGAACTTCTACTCTGGGAGTACGGACGGACCGATAATTGGAACTTCCGCCATGGTAAGTGCGGAACTTCCGATAATCGGAACTTCCAGCATGGGGAGTGCGGAACTTCCGATTGTGCACAGAACTGAGCAGAGAGTGCAGAGTTTGTAATTTTGAGTTTGTATGAGTTTGAGTCTTGTACAAATATTGATGCTATGATATTGGGCAATGCTATGTGATGTGTTGTTGTCTGTATTGACTGCAGGGCATCGAGATGGAGTCGTGGCGAGACACGTGGAGACCGGACTAGACGCAGGTGGCGTTGAGGTCAGAACGGTCAAGAGGTGTCAAAGACGGCGTGAACTCGAGGCGGTTGCGAGTCGTGGACAACAAGGAATGCGGACCTTCCGTATGGTGCACGAGGGCGAAGGGTCTTTTCGCAAAGCGCACAAGTGGAGGCGGTTCCATTCGGGCGTAGGGCTTAATGGGTTGAGACCCGTTAGCCAAGGGCTATAAATAGGGTGAACCTCGTTGTTGGGTGACACTTTTTTGAAAGAAAATTAGGTTAGCTTTTACTAAAGAGCCTTTGAGAGGTTGTTATGCTTTAGAGTTAGAGTTTGTTGAGTTGGAGAGGATGAACTGAAACTTCTTGTAATCATTCCTCTTTGTTTTGCTTCTGTAATCTTTGATTCGGATCAATGAAATCTGAGGCTTTGGTTATTTGATTATGCATCTCTTCCTTTCTCTGTTTCTATGTTGAACTTCTAGGGTTTTGGTGAAACTCTTTATTTCTTTTATGAGATTGCATGAAACTTGATATCTAGTCTCTTATGGATATTGCTAACCTATCTTCAAAGTTTCATAAGCCAAGAATCTAAGAATCTTGCGTATTTTGGTTTTTCGTCTTTCTTGCCAAATATTCAAGAAATCCGATTTTGCTTTGATTAATGGATCTTTGTCTGTGATTTCTTCTCAATGAGGTCAGGATGTTGTTTAGGATGATGTTCTGTAAGACTTGACCCGAGAAGAACAACAATCTTTGAGTATTTCGGATTTTTGGAAATCTTCCAGTACGTACTGTTCTTCGGTCAGGATAATCGGAACTTCCGATATCCACAAGGCGGAACTACCGCTAGCGGAACTTCCGCATTGAAAGCCGGAACTACCGCAGTGCGGAACTACCGCTAGGTAAAATCAGAACTTCTGATATCCGACAGAACAGCCCAGCTTTGTTTAAACCTTTTGGATTTGATTTACTTCAAGTCTCTTGCTTATCAGAAGTGTTTGGATTGCTGTGTGGACACTTGAGAGGGGAGGATCTTAATTTTTAAAAGGCACCATTCACTCCCCCCCTCTGTTGCCATTTCGGTCCTTCAAAGGAAGGGAGAGGTGGGGGAGAAGGGGTGACGTGGTCAAACTGAACGAGGGTGGGGAGAAGGAGACGGGGCGGTTGGTTGCGCTAGGAAGAAGGGCAGGGGCGAGCGTCAGGCGGCGGTTTGGCTGAGGTAGTGAGGCGAGGGTGGTTGGGCGACTAATTTTTCAGTGAGAAGCTTCGTTCGTGCGTGTGTGTTGGTGGGAGGTGGGCGTGGGCGGATAGGAGAGGACCACACGAAATCTGGGCTGTTCATCCTTCGGCCCTCATCGGACGGACGTAATTGATTGTGGGCGAATGGACCGTCACCGATTTCTTTTTTTAAGTAGTAAAGATTATTACTGTGAGTTAAAGGCCAAGGGAAAGGACTGTTCCCGTGGATGATCATTCTGACAGCGCCAGCGTGCCAGGCTCCTTTATTCCCTATCCTCACGAAGAAGAAAAAAAAGTCATATCCATTGCCACCTCTCCAGCATGGATTCGGTCTTCTGTTTTAGCCTCTCCCGCGGAGAAAGAACATATGCATGCATATGTAAATTCTTTCTATCAGTTGAGGTAGCGTATCCTAGATTCGTATCCCATGTACGGTTGGTTTTATAAGGCAGGCCCCCTCCTGACCCTTTCCCAGCCTCGAACCAATACACGCTCGCCAGCCCAGCCCCGAATTGAATGAAGATGGCTAAGAGTGCTCGGCGGGAAGCGGAGGCCGAAGGAGCTGCGTCCAAGATCCCGGCGGCAATGGGGCAATCGGCCTCGCCACGGCCTCCACGGCCACAGCCCTGGCCGCGTGCCAGCCACCGCCGGGCTTCGACAACAGCACCTACCTCCTCACCATTTCGGTGGCCTTCCTTGCCGGGCTGACGCAGGTGGGCGCCTCCGTCTGGGTGTACGACGACGTCCGCGGCCGCCGCGCCGCCGGCAAGAAGTTCTTGTACGCCTCCATCCCGCCGGTCGTCGTCGCCGTCGGCCTCTCGGTGGTTGCACTGCTCTGGTAAGTGCATACAGCTGAGCCGAGAGGTAAATAATATGTTGAAGCGTGCTGGTTTGCATAGCTCAAAGTTAAATAATCGCAAAATAATATGTAGAAACTCATCAGTTTCACTACTCTTATTTGTTAATAACTAGTATATGCTGCGATCCTGGGGTGACAGCGTGTATAGGCCTATGTAGTCTGAATGTTTGTTTTGTTTCCCTCACGCTCTCTGTGGTTTTTCGCACTTTCTGTAACCTCTGAACTTGTTTGTTAATATATTGTTCAGGTAGGCAGCTTGCCTTCCGTAGTTTCCTCTAATAAATGTACCGCATCTATCATCTGCAATACTGCTGTCACCGTCTGTGATTGATCGGGCCGGAGTCGATCGATCGAGCCACAAGGCCCAAAACTATATTGGCTAGCTCGATCATTGCTTCCACTGTTACTTGTACGCATCTTGCTCCAAACAATTAACACCCCTGTAACTTACAGATTACGATACGCTCTATCCTGAATTTCCTTTCCTCCCCCTCGGGTAACCAAACCTGTCGTCTCCGAACCCAGGCCAGTCTGTTGATTCTGTAACCTCTGAACTGTTTGTTAATATATTGTTAAGGTAGGCAGCTTGCCTTCCGTAGTTTCTTCTAATAAAAGGGTTGAACTGATGCTATGTGCATGCACTGTCTCGATCTATGAGTTCAGGTATCCTGTTCCTATTTTGTAAGTGACCAACATCACCTCAAATGTTATAGGAAAGAGGGACTTGCATCCATCTGTACTAAATTAAGTTTAGTGCAGATATCGCTAGTTCCGATATGTCGCCCGTTCATGGGCGCTTTAACATTTTGTTTTCGGACGAAAAATAGTAATTACTGTTCAATTTTTGATTTTTAGTTGTAATTTCAAATTGTCATTTATTTTTAAAAACTTTCAACTTCTTCTAAACTCGGATTTGTGTTTCAAACCTCTTTGCTTTTCCTAAATTCAAAATTCAGATTTGAATACCTCCTTTTCAATTTTTGGGCCCAATTCTCTCTTGAGCCTAGCCCATCTTCTTGGGCCGCCCATTTTCTTCCAATCCGCTTTCTCCCGGTTTTCCTCGCCCACTTCCTCTCCTCTCCTCCTCGCCTCTCCCCTCGCCAAAGGCCAGTGCCCCTCATCGACGATCAAATCACCGAACTTACAAATATATAAAAACAGAAAAATGACACGATCTCTTGGAAAGGAATGAGACTGCTCTTTATTGCTATGAATTGACTATTTCAAGGAGTGTCTGTAATCTAGACCAAATGCTAATCCTAATAACACTGGAGCGCAATGCTTACTATGACTTTGCAATCTAATCGACTGGTTGTCTTCTGATAGTGATTCCCAATCGATCCTATCTCGCCCCTCTCCACCTTCCGCGGTCCTCTTTATGTAGTTGATGAAACGCTGGCGCTATCCCTGAGAGACGCTGCTGAGAAGTGACACGCCCGACGGAGAGAGACGCCGCTTGACAATGTATCAATCACCGTGCGGTTATATGTCGCTGAGCCATTTAACCGTATTCCAATGTCTTAAAGTTATGTAGCGTCGTGGTATGTAATAAACAACACATGTTTCATTCACTACACGGTAAAGGATATATATGGACTCGATCCGCACACCGCTCAAAGCCTTATGAGATCGACGGTCTGAGACTAGGTTAGGAACCTTGTCCGACCAGTGTTATGTATTATGTAACATCTGGAATTCTTACGACCAAGAAGGTCGTTAGCCTTAGGGTTACGCCATGAAGACGATAGTCTCTATCTATTAAATAGTAAATAGAGGTTTTAATCCTTGTCACCCCATTTCCTTTTGCCTCGGCTTGCTCCTCCCACTCGCCTTTCTCCCGCCCCCTGCTTTCTCCCCCGACGATCACCCACCGCTGCCGCGCCGCTTGGCCGACCACCTCCGGCCGCTCCCGGCCGACCTCACGCCAAGGCCAGACATCGCCGCGATCGCCACCTGCGTGTCGCCACAAGGCCACGCCGACCGCCGCCGGTCGCCGCTTCTCCCATGGCCGCCGCTCCCACCGGTTCTTCCTTCCTCCCCAACTATAAGAGCCCGAGCCCCATCCTCGCTTTTCCTCGCTTGTGTTTCTTCTCCTCTCGCCACCGAGAGCGGTGATGAACCGGCTGAGCTCCTTTGTGCCGCTGCCGATGCCGCCCCTCCTCCAGAAGCCCCGCCTAATCCTCGTAGCCGGAGACCTTCTCCACCACGGCCGAGCCTCTCGCCGTGAGGTAGCCGCCACCGTGAGCCTCCCTCGCCGCCTCGCTCTCGCTGCCGGCCCGCCCAATGCACCTCCGCTTCCACGGACCGCTCGGTGAGCATCCTCTCCTCCTCATGCTCATGCCCACCTCCCTTCCCTCTCTCCTCCCTGCCGCCGCCGTCCGCCCCTCGTGACCTGCCCATTCTAAACGCCACCGCCTCGCCGGTGCCACCCGCCATGACCCTCCTTCGCCTCCTTCCCTCCCTAGTGACCCATTTTGACCGGCCCTCGCCGCCTCCGCCACCGCCAGCCACACACAGCCCTCAGCCTCCCATGTTTCCCCTCCTCCGTCGAGCTCCTCTGTGTTGCCCTTTCTCCATCCGGATTGTGGGCCCTTGAGTAGAAGCAGTAGCAGTAGCGATTAGTTCAGGTGGCAATTGAAGATCTTGTGTTAAACTTGTAATTTTTGTGATAACCCCTCTGTAATTAATAACTATTCAATTGACAAAAATTAATTTAAAACATTCATCCACTAATGTTTAAAAAGCTATGAGATGTAAGAACTTAAATTACAAAATTTCTGGAAATTGAAGTTTAAAGCTTTTCGAGAATAATTATGTGGATCTCAATATCTTGCTCTAGAAACATGAATAATAATCTTGCAAATCCTATCAAATATTATTTGGTCCAAATATGATTTATCACATCTTTATTTCCCGATCTAAAACTTATCAAAGATATTTAAAAATAATTAGTGAAAGATTAAGCTTAGCAAAAATATCTAGTATTTACCCCAAAAATCATGAAGACCTTTAAAATAATGATTTAATATTTAAAGAAAAAGAAAATATTTGAATCTTAAATCACTAATATTTATCTCAAACATAACCTTGTTATATGAATATACACATTCTTGTGTAAGCAGCAAATAAGTTAAAAGATAAGATAATTAATCAATATGCCTTTGCCATCTAATTTAAAATACAACTTAAATTTAATGTCTTGCTAAGTATAATCTTGCCCCAAATAAAATCCGACCTATCTTTATCTCTGGATTTAAATGACCGGTGGTAATTAATAATAATTAATGTACCAACAATTCCGGGCACAACATCAAGAGAGAACTATGGTAATATATGGACTCCAAGTTTAAATCGACAAATTAAAATCATGCCCAGTGTTCTTTTAGACTCATATCTATCTTAAGTCTAACCCTATTCTTGGAACTCCTGTAAATAATATCCAATAATTAAAGAAGCTCTTGAATTTAAAATGGTCAAGCTATTCCATTCCCCGATCGGCAATATCTTGCAATCTTCTAAAATTCGAAGTGGAGTATCCCTGCAAAAGTTTCTTCGACCTTGATCCTTCCTTGTTTTCCCTCATGGTAGAGTTTCTCTGTTATTTCCTCCTTTGCTAAAATGGTCGTTTGACTTTGTCAAACACCCCTGATTCGCTAAATATTTTCTCTTAAGCTCGATCATCGCAAAACTTATTAAAGCTCATTTGAATTTAATTGTTTTTTTTTGGAGTTCTTTGAATTTATTTGGTTCTTGATCGTTATCGCGTAATTTAGAAGTTAGAGTCCCGAAGAAGTAACGACTCAAGCGGGACCAAGATTCAGACAAAGACACGGACCAAAAATTTGTAAATATGGTAATTGAAAATGTTGTTTTAACAAATAAAAGAACTTGAGCCATCCTTGTTAAGCTCTGCATGTATATTCTTGCATTGTGTGTGTTGGCTCGTGACCACGGAAGTAGTGCTCATTCTCGCTCTCCCCCAAACTCTTCAGATAATCTGGATCAAGGAGACTATGCGTATTACGAGGACCCCGAAGTCGATGAGCCAGGAAACGATGAAGGATAGTCTAGTTCTGTAGTCTAGGTCTCGCCCTAGTCCAGTGGACTCGTCAGTACTTGCGTACAGCCGATATTATCCAAACCCTTAGATAATATCAGTCGTACATAGGTCACCCCAGTTGCTTGCCTGTGGAGAGATGAGTTCTACCCCTTTTGCTTCCGCTGTAGTGTACGTTGCTTCATGTGATGTAATCAATTTGGTCTGGTGGCCTCTTATGTAAAACTCAACCCGATGTGGTCTATGTCACTCTGATGTTTTGCATTATATTTGAATGCTTTAATTCACACTATGTATGAAATGATTCAGCAATATGCATGTGAGTGCTATCTAATTATCTAGGGAATAACATAGTGTTTTCAAGAGGATTCAGGATTAGAAAATCCGGATCCGAGAGGCGCACTGCTCTCTGAATCAACATCGATGTTAACGGTGAACATGGCTATTAGGATGGAAGAACAAAAGGCAGCAGAGAGGCAAGAAGGCGGTTCTTTTTTATTTTCTTCTTTACAAAGCATAGCAAGAAGGTCCCTTTTTTTGGAGTTTCGAAACCCGAAACTCAGAGAAACTTGAAGTTTCCGAATTTGAAACTTGGAACTTCAAGTTCCATTTTGAAAAGCACCTTACTATCCCAACGGTACACCGTTGCGTAGCATCTCCATAAAGCTAAATGTACTGCATCTACGTATTTTGTCATCTGCAGTACTGCTGGCACCGTCTGTGGTTGATCGAGCCGGAGTCGATCGATCGATCGATGGAGCAAGCAACAAGGCCCAAAACTCTATTGGCTGGCTCGATCATTGCTTCCACTGTTACTTATCCTTGAAAAAATGGCGGAGCCTTCTCGAAGCAGGCATGGCCAGACCTCTTCCGAGGGATGCTTGACCAGGGTTCCCCGATCTTCGCTGAGGACGTGTACTGGACGGAGGTTTCGATCTCCTAGCGCGGGTGCTCTCCTTCTCTCCACTTCGCTATCGTTTTCGGCGGCGGCTCACGCGGTAGCGCTTGCGGCTGTGATGCGGTCGGTCTCCTTTCCCGGCTTCTCTCGCGGGCGGAGGTCCCTGGCCTCGTTTGGCTTGAGCAGTCTGGCTCTGCACGTGTATGTGTAAGCTGTCCTTGATTGCTACTATATCCTTTTGTGAGTATATATGTGATTTCTTATAAACTCTGACGGTCATATGTTGCTACTCATCATTTATGTGATTAGAATTGAATGGCAACTTCCCTAAAATCACATCATTTATTTCAACAGGTTGTACCTAAATTGAAAGGAAAGTATTGGTTAACCAAAACCCAAGAGGTAAATAATATGTTGAAGCATGCATGCTTGATCAGAGAAAAGAAGAAAATGGAATAAGGAAAAGAAAAGAAGCGAGGCCTTGCGTTGCGTAGAGCGCGACGACGCACGCCAGCCAGAAGCGTGGAGCACTATACTGCTATGCTAATATGCTACGAGGTGAAAAATAAAGATAGCTGCAAAAAAAAGGGTCCAGAAGTAACCCAAGATTAATGTTTCGATGACTAGGCCGCCACATCCTTGCCATCTTACGAGGAGCAGCATGATGTAGAGACCATACATGCGATTTGACTAACAATTGGATAGTGAACACAAGATGAAATACCCAATATATGCACACAATTTATTAATAGATACGGATGAAACGCAACACAAATCTGCAGGTAGCTGTTCAGAACTCATGGCACGTAGTGTTCAGAAGAGCAAAGGAAAACTCGACTTGAAGCAACTGTTACACACCAGTACACGATACTAGACATGCACGAGTATATAAGCGCTTATTGACTCTGCTGAGCCTGAGCTCGACACGATCAACGGCAACGGGGGCGACCTTGTGCGAGAAAAACATGGCGGAGAGCAGCGTGGAAAAAAGCATGGCTCGATCGGATCAGAAATTGAGATTCACCTCCGCGCCAAGGCCGACGGAGGCGACGAACAGTACGACGAGCGCGGCGTAGAGCATCTTCTTCCCGACGGCGCGGCGGAAGCGGGGGTCGAGGTGGGCCCAGAGGCCAGCCCATATGGTGGCCGACCCCCAGGCGAAGACCACCGAGAGGATGTCCAAATAGGCCTGCTCGTGGCCAGCGAGCATCCTCGGAGGCGCTTGGTTCGCGCAGGCAGAGGCGGCCATGGCGGTCGCGCGGCCGAGCATCACCAGCGCTTGCGGGACCTCCGAGATGTCGCCGTTACCCTGCTGTTCGAAGGCCGCGCGCATGATCTGGCCGACGTCCAGGCCGAAGTTGGTCATCGAGAGAGGAAGGTCTGAGGTGGTATGCGCTGCCGCGGTGGGGAAGACGGAATGGAGGGGTATTTATAGTCCGTAAAGGAACCCCGACACCATGAACCCCATCCGGGTGCACTGGGAATGGCAGGCTGGGTAATTACCGGGTGAGGTTTTGTTGGCTTGCTTCCAGCTGCATGCACACCAGTACTAGACAGAGTCCCCTATTCGCTGGAACGCTGTCCGTCAAGGAAACGTTTGGTTTCGGAAATGTACGTTTGGTTTCGGAAATGTATATGGCGTTTCGCTTCGTCGCTGTCCAGGAACCCTGTGCGCGTCGCTGTCCGTAAAGGAACCCCGCCAATATGAACCCTATCCGGGCGCGCTGGGAATGGCAGGCTGGGTAATTACCGGGCGAGGGGAGGCAAAGTAGAAAGCGAGGAAAAGCAGGCGCCAATAGTCCAGAAGTCGGTATCAGCTACGTGGAGTTGAGTTGTGTGACTCTTGTTCACGGAGAGGTGCGCGGGGGTCGTCCTTGCTACCAGATTTATTATAGTTTTTTATTGGTAAAATGCGGTGATTAAAGGAGGAGTGAATACGAGACGATCTTTTTTATTTTAATCAAATTTAATATGCTTTTCACTCAATAGTTATGGTAGAATATGTAAGACGTGATTCAAGATAATAAAGACTCAGATCAATCCAATCAAACCCGAATCAAAATAACAAAAACTCAATTCATAAAGAGTTGGGCTCGACCACTCACCTAATCTGGTCCGACCTCCACCGATAAATAGTAAAATCACCAACTCAAAGTCACAAATTAGTCTAACTTTTGATCTACAACTCCAAACTAATCATCTTTATCCTCCCCTCTTACATCGATGTGGGCCCGCAACAATTTCTTTTATTCTAACTTTTGATCTACAACTCCAAACTAATCATCTTTATCCTCCCTCTTACACCGTATGTGTGGGCCCAAACAATTTCTTTTATTTTCTATTTCTTCTTTCTCAAAATAGAAACTACAAAATAGCCTCGATATCCACCGACTTAAACTAATCACCACAGACGCCTCGCACTACTACGTAAAAACTCATCATAGACGGTTCTAAACCATCATCACGCATTTCGTTTTTGAACCGCTCAATTTTTGTGTCTGTGATGACACGATGTCATCACTGCATTTTTTTTAACCGCTCTGTGAAAAATGATATCACGTATAGAACCGCCTGCGTGATAAATTGTTACAGACGGTTTATTCACGCAACCGTCTGCGAAAACAGATTATCGCGCATTTGCTTCTATTCTCGAACCATCTGTGATAGTCTATTTTCGCTGCATTCGCTCGTGAATAAAACCGTCTGTGATATTTTATTTTCACGCACGCTTCTAAAAAGAACCGTCTCGTGATAGTAGAACCGCTCGTGATAGTTTTTCTATGGCAAAAAATGAAAATGATCTTCACTTCGTATGGAGCCTCACGAATGAATCGATATTGATTTTTGGATTTCGCTAGCTTTCCCACAATAGCCGAGCATCACAAAGAGCATCAACTCAATCCATTCACAGAGTACTAAAACAACACGACATGCATCACCCACATTACAAGAGCATCAACTCAAACAATTCACGAGTACTAACACATCACAAGAGTAATCTACATCACAGAGCAAAAGGGTGAGTAGAGAGTGAGGTCGTGGAGGTCAGTGACGAGGTCGTGGGAGGCCAACACGATGAGGCCGGGCAAGGTGGAGGAGGCCGCAGCGCATTTAACTCAGTGAGGACGGGCATTTAAGGCAGAGGAGGCCGGGCGACTTAAATAGAGGAGGTCAGCGACAAGGTCGTGGAGGCCGGGGCGACGAGGTCGTGGAGGCCGGCGGCGACGGCGGGCGAGGTAGAGGAGGCGAGGAGGCCATGGGAGGAGGACAGAGGAGAAATGACAGAGGAGGAGAAATGGCAAAGGAGGAGATGTAGATGGCAAAGGGGAGATGAATGACTCACATATAGAGAGATTTTCGAGCCCGTCATTATGTGCAAATTTTTGTTTTCCCGCCTAACGAAATTAGTATCACAGCATTTCGCTTTATACAAAACCGCTCAGGATAGTAATATCATCACAGACGGTTCTAACCACGAACCGTCTGTGATGAGATACTCATCACAGACGGTTCGCGGTTAGAACCGTCTGTGATTTTAGGATTTTACCATGGTTTGAATTTTTTCCTTACTCTCTAATTTTACCATGGTTTGGATTTTTACCATAATGGCGGTGTGGTCTCAGATGTGGCCTAGATGTGGTCTCAGTTGTTGGTGTACCTGTGAAGTTATTTCTGGACCTTTTTTTCTATCCATTTTTAACTTATTTTAAGAACAAGTTGACATGAATGAATAATACTATACACGAGTACATATATCATTGAGAAAAGAGAGGAAGGAATAACACGGGGGACTTTGGCGGAATATTGGATATACAGTGTCGAACCCGGGAACGAAGGATCCCGAATTCTCTGTGTTCATACACTAGTCCAGGATTTCCAGTGTACATAAATACAAAATGTTATCACAAACATATCCAAATGTGTATTAATAAGCATAGAGTTTATTACAATCGGGGCCGAGGCCAAATAAAACATTAAGCTTAAGCAAATAATAAAGGTAAGCCACACGATACGCCACAGTAATCGCCCGAGATCGCGCCTAATCGCCCCGCCTCCTCACCTTCGGATAGCGCCTTCTCCCGAATAATAATATTCAAGAAGAGTGAGCACTACAACTCGTGCTCGCAAATTACATCCAATATGTAATTTAGAATGCATGCATAAGTTATTCAAAGGAAGGTTGTAGGGTTTATTTGCATAAATCACCTTTTGGTTTAAATAGTTATACTAAGTTTCAAGGCACATTTTTATTACATAACTAAAATCGATTTAAAGATTGATCATTTTATAGTGGATAACCTCCATATGAAACATGGTGATGGATACCTCCTATCACAAGGCTACCCGCCAAATTTACCACAAGGATTAACCATCCTCAAATCATGTCCAAAGTTATTTTAAAACCAAAAACAAATCTAACTTAGAGTGGCTTTGCTCAAGATGTCCATGACCGTGGACACGGCTATTCAATAGATTTACACTGCAGAGGTTGTACAACTTTACCCACACGAGATAATTTGCTCATTATGTCGGCCAATACACACTTCCTTAGGTGTGTGACTAGGCAATTATCACAAGGCGCTTCCAATGTACTACCTCAATACCAATATGCCCGCTAAGGTTTCACTTCCATTAGGCTAACCACCACGCGGAAACCCTCTTGCGCCAAGTGGGAATAAAGTCTAACCGACACCCACACAACAAAAATGGCATAAACAATACCGAGGTAATACAAATTATTAAGCCCGGTTCCGCCCATACGTAACATGTGGTAGTACGGTGGAGCTTTTGCAAGATGCGCTCAAAGGCCTCGGTCCTTAATCTACTTGGGCAACTTTCAATAAAAACCCTGGGTCTCAGTCCTAACCAGACAGGCCCGTGCATAAACTTGCACCCACCAACGGTCCATGTTTGCCCAAGTATAAACCATTTTCTTTTAAATTTTCAAAGACATTTGCAAAAGTCCACCATGACAAAGCAATGTCATAGTGCTTTTTATCGCTTTATGAAATTTTGGCTAAATTCTCCCAAAGTCAAATATTTCATGGTCTAAGCATTTGCTAAGCATACCTTTATTTTTAAATTCATTTGACTAAGGTTACAAGGAATTAATAATACAACAATCAAATTTGGCTATACGAAGGAATTGGAATAATTAAATATTTAAAACAGGAATTTAAAATAATTAAATACAATTATGCATGCAAAGAATAATTTAAAATGTAAATTAAATAATTTTAAATATTGGGGCAAAATGGTCAATGGTGTAACTTGCCTTGTTCAAATTCCCGTAATCTACTTCTTCAATAGGGTCAAGCTCTCCGGAGTCGTCAAAATCTATACGCGAAAATATTCCAAATTCAAACAGAATTCAAATGAACACAAATAAATTCAAATGAAAATTCAAATTAACTCCAAATTAAATAATTTTGGTTTAGTTAGCTAGATCTTGATTTTATACAAATTTAGAAATTTGAATCACCTAAATCGGAGTTTGTACGAAGAAATACGAGCTCTCGAAGTTTAAATCTAATTTTAATTCCAAAATCGTAATTTCGAATTTCCAATTAATTTTCTAAAGGAAATTCCATTTATTGCGCCGGATGACGCCACGACCTCGCTCACGAGACCGACATGTGGGCTCAAACAATATGGATCGAGTCCACGGCGTTCCAAGTCCACGGTGGACTCGGCCACAAAGACAAGCAGGTGAAGG
This sequence comes from Hsuehochloa calcarea, assembly GCA_036346395.1. Lineage (NCBI taxonomy): Eukaryota > Viridiplantae > Streptophyta > Magnoliopsida > Poales > Poaceae > Hsuehochloa > Hsuehochloa calcarea. Next base: position 80,761,074 of record CM070593.1, on the reverse strand, counting down.
AGCTACCAGGTTGGCGCGCTACCGCTACCGCATCCACGTGGTCGCCACGCATGCGTAGGGGTGAGGTGGCGCCGATGTGGCGCCGATGTGGCTAACCACGCCGGCGCCGGAGAGGGAGGCGCCGGAACCGATGGCGCAGCGAACGGCGCGGGCGAGCTCGGTGAGGTGCGCAATGTGTTCAAGGAACGATGCCGAGTCGAGCGCGCTACCGTGGCGCGAGAGGACGGAAGGTCGCTTACGACGGAGAGAGGCGGCGCGGTGCGGTTGGTTGTTGGCGCGAAGGTGCTCCGGGGTCTTCAGCGGCTGGCGCGCACCAGATCGCCGAGTATGCCAAGCCGATGGTGCGTCGCGGTGGTCGGAGAATGCTTATCCGCCGAATCAAAGAAGATGGAGCTTCTCCGCTAACGGAAAACTTCAAATGCCGGCGATTGAGAGCGAGCAAAGCCGGAGTAGATGGAATGGAGTGGAGAGAATGCGCACCGGGGCACCTTTATAGGCGTAGGGAGGCCGAGATGGAGATCGTGGGCGGCAGAATGGCGGCGGCGAGAGAGGGCGGGGCGCACGGGCGAAATGATGGGGGTAAAGCCGAGGATGAACGCGCGTTAATCGGGCGATTTGAACGCTGCAAATGCGGGAGTAATGGGGGAGGGAATCACGAATTGAAGAAACCCGAGGTGCGGTAATGGCGCGCCGCTGGGAAGAAAGAGGCGAGGAAGACGACATCATGCACGGGCCCCACCGACAAATGAGACAGAGAGAGGAGAGGCGCGGCGATTGAATGCCGGCCGTCCGATTTTGATCTGACGCCCAGCGCTATTCAGCTGCTGGAAGGGAGTAGGTCGAGAAGCGCACAAGGCCGGGCTTCGCCCAAGATCAGAAAGCAAGAAATTTTAAACCTTTTCAATTGATTTAATTCCGTAAATTCAAATAAGCTTTAGAAAATAGTAAATGAAGTCCAAAATTTTGAGAAAATTCACATAAATTCTATGAGGCATTCTCGACTTAAATAAAATAATTCCAACTTTTAGTTGGTAATAGATTTTGCATATAAATTCTTTTAGCCTTAATATACTTTATTGAAAAGCTTTTAAAATTCCGTAAAATCCACAAAAATTAATAAATCTTATTTTTAAATGAAATTGAAATTTTGGGTGTTACAAACCTACCCCTTAAAGGGAATCTCGACCTAGATTCGACTTGGTCAAGAAAAGGTAGGGATACTCGGCTCAAAACTTCTTCTCGCTCCCAGGTAGCTTCTTCTTCTGAATGATTGCTCCACTGAACCTTACAAGAACGAATGACTTTGCTTCTGGTGACGCGTTCTGCCACATCGAGAATCTTGATTGGTTGTTCCACATAGGTGAGATCTTCCTGAAGATCGATGCTCTCGAGCTGTTTCTTCCATTGGTACTCGAGACATTTCTTTAATCGATACATGGAAGACATTGTGAACAGCTGACAGAGATGCTGGTAGTTCCAACTGATAAGCAACTTCACCTTTCTTTGCCAAAATCTTATAAGGTCCGACAAATCTGGGTGCGAGTTTTCCTTTAGTCTGAAATCTCTTCACTCCTCGGAGTGGAGTTACCTCGAGATAGACAAAATCTCCCATTTCAAAGGATAGTTCTCTCCGACGATTATCTTGATAACTCTTTTGTCGGGTTTGAGCTACTTTCGACGCTCTCTTATTGCTTTTACCTTACTTTCGCTTCTTTTATCAATTCCGTCCAAGAATTGGTGTTCTCCTACTTGATCCCAAAGAAGAGGGTTCTACACTTTCTACCATACAATGCTTCAATGGCGACATCCGCAGTCGGCTTGAAAGTCGTTGTTGTAGGAAAATTCTGATAGGGCAAATTCTTATCCCAAACTTCTTCCATAATCTATAGCACAAGCTCAAGCATGTCTTCTAGGACCGATTTACACGCTCACCGACCATCCGCTTGGGGATGATAAGTCAGGTCAAGTTGAGTCCGTTCCCAAAGCTTCATGTAGACTCGCCAAAATTTTGAAGTGAATCGCGAACCTCTGCATACAATTTTCTTGGGTATACCATGTAGACAGACGATCTCGCCATGTACAATTCGCTAACTTATTGCTTCGTAAGTGGTCTTGATCGGAATAAAATGAGCCACTTTGGTTAATCGTCAATTATCACCCAAATGGAATCACAACCTCGATTGGGTCCTAGGTAGTCCGGTGATAAAATCCATACCAATCTCCTCCCATTTCCACTCGTGAATTGGTAATGGTTGTAATAATCCGGCAGGTCTCGATGCTCGCTTAACACGCGACATACATCACAACGCAACAAACTCTCGCGATCTCTCGCTTCATACTAACCCACCAATACTTTTCCTTCAGATCCCGTACATCTTGGTACTCCCGGATGGATAGAGTAAGGTGATTCATGAGCTTCTTTCGTAATCACCGTCTGTTTCATGATGTTTAGGTACACGATGCGTTGCCAAACCATACTGCGCCCCCGCTTGCCTTCGTAAAAAATCCGGGCTTTGCCTCTTCTCATGTTCTTCATGATTTCTTTGATGTCTTCGCTTTCTAGCCGCTTTTCTCTCGATCCGATTTTGTATGGTTGGTTGACTTCCACCGTGTTGATACACACCTTGATCGACAATTTCCGATTCGATGCTTTAGCTCTTCATACAACTCGTTGATTTTCTTGAACTACCACCGTTGCAAGATGCTTTCCTACTCGAGCATCCGCTACCACGCTGGCTTTACCCGGGTGATAATGAATTCCAAGGTCATAATCCTTTATCAGCTCTAACCATCTTCTTTGCCTGAGATTAAGATCTGACTGGGTGAATATATACTTCAAACTCTTATGATCTGTGAAAATCTCACAGCGGTTACCAATGAGGTAATGCCGCCAGATTTTCAAAGCATGCACAATTGCTGCTAACTCTAAATCATGAGTTGGATAATTTCCTTCATGTGGCCTTAACTGACGAGATGCATAAGCCACGACCTTTCCTTCCTGCATCAGAACACATCCTAGTTCTCGCGGATGCGCCACGTAAAACTTCAAAATCCTTACGTATATCTGTAAAACTAGCACTGGTGCAGAGACTAATCTTTTCTTCAGCTCTTGGAAACTTTGCTCACATGCACTTGTCCATTCAAATTTCTTTTCCTTCTTCAGAAGTTGAGTCATGGGTTTGGCGATCTTGGAGAAATTTTCAATGAATCATGTAGTACCCAAATAATCCGAGAAAACTTCTCACTTCGTGATTGACTTGGGTTGCTTCTAATCCATTATAGCTTCAACCTTTGAGGGTCTATCAGAACTCCTCCTCACGACACAATGTGTCCAAGAAATGCCACTTGATCGAGCCAAAATTCACTTTTGCTGAGTTTGGCATAAAGTTGGTGTTCTCGAAGTTTGCCCAAAATAATTCTGAGATGTTTTTCATGCTCTTCCAAATCTCTTGAATAGATGAGAATATCATCTATGAATACCACCACAAACTTATCCAAGAATTCCATGAACACTTTGTTCATCATATTCATGAAATAAGCAGGGCATTTGTTAGTCCAAATGACATCACCGTGAACTCGCATGTCCATATCCGTGGTGAAGGTTGTCTTCGAATATCTTCCGTTCGATTTTTAATCGATGGTAGCCTCGACCTCAAATCAATCTTGAGAAAACATGCTCCTTTAAGTTGATCAAACAGATCATCTATCCTAGGTAACGGTACTTGTTTTTGATTGTTACCTCGCTGAGTGATCTATAGTCCACACACATTCTCATACTATTGTCTTTCTTTTGACAAATAGTACCGAGCTCCCAAGGCGATGAACTTGGTTGAATGTAACCTTTACTCAGTAGTTCTTCGATCCGCTTCTTCAACTCGCTAGATCATTTGCCGCATTCTCGTAGGGTCGCTCAAATTGGAGCACCCTCGACTAAGTCAATTAAGAACATTATGTCCCGGTCCGTGGCATACTGTAAGTCCTCCTAAAAACATCCGATATTCTTGTACCACGGTATATCTTCCGCCACTTCCTTTAAATCGGTCAAGATAGGACTTCTTTCCGTAGAAGTCTTGGGTTGGAACTCTATCAAATCCCTTGCTCATTGGTGAGGTTGATAGATCTACTAGCACAATCTATCCTCGCCTCGATTTTTGGCAAGCCACCCATTCCAAGGATTACATCCAATCCTTGCGTAACGCAAGACTATTAAGTTGGCCGAGAAAGTTACTCCGAGATTTCAAAGGTAAGATTTGGACAGTAATAAACTAGCCTCATTTCGAGCCCGGGAATGGATCAACATGGGCTTAACTAAGGGGAGGTAGATAACCCATACTTTTCCACAAACTTATTTGAAACAAAAGAATGCAAGCTCCTAATCAAATAAAATCGATGCGGTAATCGAGTTGACAAGGAACGTACTAAGAACAACATCCGTGCCGCATGGGCTTCCTCTGCGGTGACGTGATTCACACGCCCTTCATGAACCGACCACCGGTCTTGAGGGACCACGAGACCAAGCTCCGGAGTTGGCTTGACGGTGGCGTCACGCTTCTTGGGACACTTATTGGCATAATGACCCAACTTGCGGTGTGAAAGCAAGTGATTCTCGCTGTGGAAATAATCAAGCTTCACGAATCGCCCTCCGCATTTAACTACTACTAATCCGGAAGTATTTGGGCGCGAATCGAGCCGAACTCTTGGTGTAGTAGTCCGAATCTCCCACGCCGAGGTGGTCGAGATCGAGAGAAACGAGGTTTGGGCGTCCTCCCGAGTTAAACTTCGAGCGCCATCCTCCGCTACGATTCTCCATTTCCGATGTTTGCCTTCCTCGGCGATGGCCTTATTTACCAACCACGAAAGTCGGTAAAATCTCGAGAAATCAAACGAATGAGAGTTCGCTGCTTAATCCTTCCGTAAATCGCTTCTTGCTCGCCTTCATCTCCGCTACATCCTCGGGGCATAGCGAGCAAGTTGATTAAACTTATGCGTATACTCGCCAACCGAACGGTTTCCTTGGCGAGCGAGCGAAACTCCTTCTTTTTCAAGGTAACCATGCCAGATGGAATGTGAGATCGGCGGAAAGCTTGCATGAACTCATCCCAAGTGATTTCTTGGGCATTAGCATGGGACATGCTGAAATTATCCCACCATTCGATGCGGACCCATCAATTGATGAGAGGCAAACAAAACTCTCTCACGATCCGCATCGAGCAATATCCAGCTTTTTTCCAATGGCCCCGAGCCAATCATCTGCGCCCATGGGTTCTCAGTGCTACTAGAAAATGTTGGCGGACGATCCTCATGAACTCGCATAAAGTTACTCTTATGGAGGTGGAGGAGCATGATAGGCTGCTGATGCTTGGGTGTTCTGATTGCTGTGAAGGGACTGGGCTAGCAACTCAATCAGATGAGTCTGATTGGCCATCATTTGGCGCCAGTCAGGGGCTTCAGTTGGAGGAGGTGGTGGTCATTGAACTGATTTTCTTGATATTCGCATTCTCATTTCCTTGCCCTCTAGCACGACACTTCCATGCGGGTGGTCACCATCTAATGAACTTTTCACAGATTAGACAAGAGAGATAGGAATTATAAGAGTATAGATCTAAAATAGCCCAAATTCAACAAACACAAGACAAGAACATTTCAACAAAATAATTTATTTTATTTTATTAATTCATTATGGCTACTACAAAGGTTTGGTAGCTCATAATTCGCAACTAAGGTAAAAATTTAAGGTCAAATCTATGGTGTTAATGGGGTATAATCTGGCTCACTAGAACTAGCCTCGCCTTCCTTGTAGGAGGCCATTCTTTTCTCACACTCTTCAACTTTTCTTCTCGTGATCTTGTAACTTCACTTGCGTAAGAGACACTCATCTAGTGTATTCCCGTAGGCATAATCCATGGCTCTGGCCAGATCCACCTGATGAGTGAGATCGGGACAGTCTTCATCTCTAGTTGAGCGAAAAGCACTGCCATGCCGGGTTGGAATGTGCATTGGGTAATAGTGAAACCCAAAGGCGCTGAGGCGATGATCGAGATGTAGCGAAGTCTCGCGTTGCTTCCGGTCAGATCCTCGATGCCTTCGCGAAGGTGTCTCGTCGCATTGGGGCATCAAGACGGGAAGTCTCGGTTCGCGATAGATTGGAGTAAAGGATCACCTCTACTCTCCACCGCTCTCGATTCCCCACCTTGTACTTGTATCCTTGATACGTCGGTCTTTCTTCAAAGTCCAAATGTCTGCATCATCTTCCGAGAATGGCGCCCAATGACCAAAGAAGACTCCATGGGAAATGGCAATTAACTTCACCATCTACAATTTTTGAACAGAGATGAGTTAGTAAATAATTTTTCAAGAGAAAAGTTGAGGAATGACTCAGAGGACCAAGGTATTTTTAATTTTCAAAATAAGTCCTTAAGGGTTTGATTTCCTTCTAGGTCACGACCTACATATGATATGGCTCGATACCACTTTTGTCGAACCCGGAACGAAGGATCCCGAATTCTCTCGTGTTCATACACTAGTCCAGATTTCCAGGTACACAATACAAAAATGTTATCACAAACATATCCAAAGATGTATTAATAAGCATAGAGTTTATTACAACCGGGGCCGAGGCCAAATAAAACATTGCTTAAGCAAATAATAAAGGTAAGCCACACGACACGCCACAAGTAATCGTCTGAGATCGCGCCTAATCGCCCCGCTCCTCACCTTCGGATAGCGCTTTCCTCCGAATAATAATATCAAAGAAGAGTGAGCACTACAACCGTGCTCGCAAATTACACCCAATACGTAATTTAGAATGCATGCATAAGTTATTCAAAGGAAGGTTGTAGGGTTTATTTGCATAAATCACCTTTTGGTTTAAATAGTTATACTAAGTTTCAAGGCACATTTTATTACATAACTAAAATCGATTTAAAGATTGATCATTTTATAGTGGATAACCTCCATATGAAACATGGTGATGGATACCCTCCTATCACAAGGCTACCCGCTAAATTTACCACAAGGATTAACCATCCTCAAATCATGTCCAAAGTTATTTTAAAACCAAAAACAAATCTAACTTAGAGTGGCTTTGCTCAAGATGTCCATGACCGTGGACACGGCTATTCGAATAGATTTACACTCGCAGAGGTTGTACAACTTTACCCACACGAGATAATTTGCCCGTTATGCTCGCCAATACACACTTCCTTAGGTGTGTGACTAGGCAATTATCACAAGCTTCCAATGTACTACCTCAATACCAATATGCCCGCTAAGGTTTCACTTCCATTAGGCTAACCACCGCCGGAAACCCCTCTTGCGCCAAGTGGGAATAAAGTCTAACCGACACCCACACAACAAAAATGGCATAAACAATACCGAGGTAATACAAATTATTAAGCCCGGTTCTCGCCATACGTAACATGTGGTAGTACGGTGGAGCTTTTGCAAGATGCGCTCAAAGGCCTGGTCCTTAATCTACTTGGGCAACTTTCAATAAAAACCCAGGTCTCATCCTAACAGACAGTTCTGCATAAACTTGCACCCACCAACGGTCCATGTTTGCCCAAGTATAAACCATTTTCTTTAAATTTTCAAAGACATTTGCAAAAGTCCACCATGACAAAGCAATGTCACAGCTTTTATCAATTTATGAAATTTTGGCTAAATTCTCCCAAAGTCAAATATTTCATGGTTTAAGCATTTGCTAAGCATACCTTTATTTTTAAATTCATTTGACTAAGGTTACAAGGAATTAATAATACAACAATCAAATTTGGCTATATGAAGGAATTGAATAATTAAATATTTAAAACAGAATTTAAAATAATTAAATACAATTATGCATGCAGTAATAATTTAAAACAGAAATTAAATAATTTTAAATATTGGGGGCAAAATGGTCAATGGTGTAACTTGCCTTGTTCAAATTCCTGGTAATCTACTTCTTCAATAGGGTCAAGCTCTCCGGAGTCGTCAAAATCTATACGCGAAAATATTCCAAATTCAAACAGAATTCAAATGAACACAAATAAATTCAAATGAAAATTCAAATTAACTCCAAATTAAATAATTTTGGTTTAGTTAGCTAGATCTTGATTTTATACAAATTTAGAAATTTGAATCACCTAAATCGGAGTTTGTATGAAGAAATACGAGCTCCTGGAAGTTTAAATCTAATTTTTATTCAAAAATCAGAATTTCTGAATTTCCCGAATTAATTTTCTAAAGGAAATTCCATTTATTGCGCGGATGACGCCAATGCATCGTTTCACAGAGATCGACATGTGGGCCCAAACAATCATGGATCGAGTCCACTGCTTTCAAGTCCACGGACTCGGCCACAAAGACAAGCTGAAGGAGCTACTGCGGTCGGGCGCTGGCATTACGCTACCGGGCATCCACGTGGTCGCCACGCATGCGATAAAGTGAGGTGGCGCCGATGTGGCGCTGATGTGGCTAACCACGCCGCCCGGAGAGGGAGGCGCCGGAACCGAATGGCGCAACGGAATCGGCGGCGCTGGGCGAAGCTCCGGAGGTGCGCAATGTGTTCGTGGAACGATCGTCGAGTCGAGCGCGCACCCGTGGCGCGAGAGGACTCAAGGTCGCTTACGACGGAGAAGCGCGGTGCGGTTCGGTTGTTACGCGAAGGTGCTCGGGTCTTCAGCGAAGCCAAGGCGCGCATCAGATCGCGAGTATGTCAAGCCGATGAAAGCGCGGTGGCCGAGAATGCTATCGCCGCCGGAATCAAAGAAGATGGAGCTTACCGCTAACGGAAAACTTCAAATGCCTATGATTGAGAGCGAGCAAAGCTTGGAGTAGATGGAATGGAGTGGGAGAGAATGCGAATGGGGCACCTTTTATAGGCGAGGGGAGGCCGGAGATGGAGATCGTGGGCAGAATGGCGGCGAGAGAGTGGGGGGCGCACGGCGAAATGATGGGGGTAAAGCGAGGATGAACGCTTTAATCGGGCGATTTGAACGCTAGCAAATGCGGAGTAATGGGGAGGGAATCACGGAATTGAAGAAATCCCGAGGCGCGGTAATGGCGGCGCTGGGAAGAAAGAGGCGAGGAAGACGACATCACAGCAGCTGGGCCCCACCCGACAAATGAGACAGAGAGAGGAGAGAGGCGCGTGGCGATTGAATGTCGGCCGTCCGATTTTGATCGGACGGCCCGCGTTATTCGCTGGAAGGAGAGTAGGTCGAGAAGCGCCGCAAAGGTCGGGCTTCGCCCAAGATCAGAAAGCAGAAATTTTTAAACCTTTTCAATTGATTTAATTCCGTAAATTCAAATAAGCTTTAGAAAATAGTAAATGAAGTCCAAAATTTTGAGAAAATTCACATAAATTTTATGAGGCATTCGACTTAAATAAAATAATTCCAACTTTTAGTTGGTAATAGATTTTGCATATAAATTCTTTTAGCCTTAATATACTTTATTGAAAAGCTTTTAAAAATTCCAGAAAATCCACAAAAATTAATAAATTTTATTTTTAAATGAAATTGAAATTTTGGGCTGTTACATACAGGACTGTGTCGATCATCGGAACAAAATGGTTTTCTATCGAATGGGTGGTAGTTAGTGCTGCTAAAGACGCATCTAATCTTCATACACGCTCTTATTGAGTCTTTAACCGCCACGCCTCTGTACAACTGATGTAAATAGTTAGATATATATGTCAATAATCGCTCTCACGTTAGTCACGTGGAAAAATATCATATATCCTGAACTGGTCGGGAATTGTCCAAAACTATATGACTGGTCTTATGGTGTCTTAGCTAGTCGTCTAGTAACTCAAATTGATCGTGACCAATTTAGCTATACGTGCATGTACGTGCGGATGACATGACCAAAACCTTTAGCCTTTTATTATTTTATGTGACTCTTATTTTATTATTGCCCATATTGGCTATATTGGCTCTGGCTTGGCTACCTGCACTGCATTGGATTGTATTGGACTGATTCCCGTGTGTGCGCGCGCATATGGCCATAACATATTGATCTGAAAAGAAGTGCACTGAAAAGGAGGCTTAATTCGCATTAAGCTGAGATGCAGAAGCACAGGAATGAGATGAAATGCAAAATTAAGGGCAGAGCAGAAACAGGGAACGCTTCACATTTGTTGTGAAAACGATAGGTCGTCACTAGCTTTGCAGTTGTTGTGCTAAGCTTTACACTGATTAGAAGTCTACAGTTTGCGATAACTTAACTATATACATACTCCATCAATGGCCTAGATGTGGTCTCAATTGCTGGTGTACGTGTGAAATTATTTCTGGACCTGTGGTCCCACTCGTGTGTAGGATCTAATTAATGCTAATAACAGTAGTTAGGGGTATTAAGTCACTAACAAGTGGGACGGGTTGAAAAGATAATAAAAATCTAATTTAAAACATGTTTATTAGTAAATGAATCACTAACATGCGGGACCTACCTACTGTTTACGGTATTAAAGCCCGCTTTAAAACCGAGGATCGACAAGTAGACCCCACATGTCGAGGGTTAACTCAAGATTAAAGATCAAAATAGTTTTAAACATTTAGCTAACAATTAATGAGTCTGTAACATGTGATACCATTATTGTTTTCGTAAATAAAATCAATAAATTAAAATATGATAGACTGATATGTAGGACCCACATGTAAGAAAATAATTTCCTGAAAATGAAAAAATAGAAAATTCGATTTTAGTATAAAGGAAATACGCTCTATGTTGGAAAGCATAAAATTTGAAAAAATATGCTTTTAATGTCACCCTTTTATTATTTTTAGGATTTTTCAAATCGAGCAAAATTGAAATGCTACTAACTTTTGCATATGAACTCCAAATTGAATGAACTTTTTTTTTAATTCATCTAAAATCATGTTCTATCTAAATATGCAAAAATATTTAGTTTTTGTTGCCGTTGAATTTATTTTACAATTTATGACTTATTATTGGCTTGTTTTAATAGACGTTGGAAACGCGAACGAATCTCTCGACAACCCATCACCTTCATCCCATTATTTCAATTATTGTATGTCATTTTGCAAAGTCTATTATGCATGCGTATGTTTGGCTAAAATTGCTATATTTATGGATGCCGTAGTTAAATTCCTATCATGTCCATAATTCTCATAGAGATGTTGATATCCTTCCTGTTGTAACCTCTATGATATGGTTTAGGCAGTAGCTAATGTCAATTTGGGTATTTCGAATATGAGTATTGAATAAATGCTTAGTCGGGCACTAATTTTCACTAAATTTGAACACTTTATAAAAGTTGTGTATGAATTTGGGAGATTTTGAAATGTTAGACCAGAGGGGTTATCTCAGTTAATTTGTATAAAAATAAAAATGAAAAACTTAGTCGAGCGACTTATATTATGAACTGAGAAATGTGTACAACCACTGTTTTGAACATTGATTCCCTGTAACTACAGCATTGTTCTTGTCTGGCGCGTATGGAAAGCATGGAAGGTGATCTGTCACGATGTTTTCACGCCATAGGGATGCAATCTTTGCCGTTTCGTCCATGAGAAAACTAGATTTGTTAGTGCGTCGAAAACAAAAGGAGACCATGTGAGTCCAAGACTCCGAATTTGATCGGTTACCACGGGCGTGTGCCACCCAAAATAAAGAAGTAATAATTCAGCGCAGGAGGACGGGCTCAGTCAAACCATGAAATGGCCGTGCTGACACTGGCAGTCGCCATACAAACTCCCTGCCCTCTCTCTTGCAAATTGCCTCGGAGATCCACATCCGTTCTCCCTTGTGCACGCCAATGCTTCCTTGATTTTACCGCCAGCCCATCTGACTATAAGCAGCCGCAAATTGAAAGATGGCTAAGAGTGCTCGACCGGAAGCGGAGGCCGACGACGGCGCCGCGTGCAAGGTCGCGGCGGTGCTGGGGGCAGAAAGCCTTGCCACCGCCTCCACTGCTATCGCCATGGCCGTCTCCAAGCCGCCCCGGGGGCTCGACCGGAACCTGTACCAGCTCACCGTCTCAGGGGCCTTCTTTGCCGGGGTTGCAGAGCTCAGCGCCGCCGTCTGGGTGTCCAACGACTCGCGGCGGCCGCCGTGCTGCCGGGGTTTCATGCACCCTCCGTCGCCCGCCGCCGTCGCCGCCGATCGGCATCTCGCTGGCGACGCTGAGCTGCCGTAAACCTACATATATATGGCCCTCGTGCTCGCGCGCCGGAGGGATGTTCTATGATCGACATTAAATAAATGTGCATGCAATAAATATCGCGTTCCCTCAGCAAACATACGCCATGCACGCAGCACTTCATCGCAGCATGAAACCAACAAATGCCGAATCATTACGAGAGGCCATTAATTAAGCATTTTGAATACAAGAATTGAATCTCACATTAAAAGTTTAAAAATGACGATTAAGAATAGTGAAGAGCGAAATTCCATTTCATTCATTTCACTCGGTGTGGTTACAGGAGATACGGGAATTTTTAAATTTTTAATGTGAGATTCAATTCTTGTATTCAATCTCCTAACCACCAAGTGAAATGAATGAAATGGAATTTCGCTTTCACTATTCTTCGTCTGTGCTAAATTTTTAAACTTTTTAATGAGATTCAATTTTGTATTCAAAATAGGGCTTAATTAATGGCCTCCTATCAGCACCCAAAAAGATTCAGCATTTGTTGGTTTTAGCAACGTCAGACGATGAAAGAGCTTTGCACGCATGCGTATCCGGGTCGAGAGCACGATCACCGGTGTTCCGAGGTGCACCCAATTTATTTCCTACTTTCGTACGTACGTGTTGCCATTCGCGGATGTGTGAAGCGGTCTGTGTGATCGTATTCGCGTCGTCGAGCTACATAACTACTACACGCCCTCGTCACTGCCACGCCGCTGGCCAAGCTTCGCTGCCACTCGTTGATCCCCGCTCGTGTAGCTACGTACAGCGAGAAGCCAGGACAGGTACAAACGACAAAGGATGAAACGACAGCTACATTTTTTTAAAAAAAAAAATCACTTCAATTTTGGACCACATGATAAAAATCTAGCGCTCAAATCTCCTCCTCCTCCCGCCTCTCGTCACCCCACCGATTCCTTAAACCTAATCGCGTTGCCGCCTTGCTTCCTCACCCATGCACCAGCGAGGTCCACTGCACCTCCACCGTTTCAACCGAGCCTTCAATTTGCCCCTTTGTCTCACTGGATCATGTAGCGAGAATGGCTAGTATTTGCAAGGAAACGATAAAACTAAACAAGATAACCACCACCATTACTTTCAACGACAGTTAACAGCAGTTATTAACAAACTTGACAAGTTTTTGACAACAAAAGACCCAGCGCACACATATCTCTTATTATTTGCTGAGATCAAATATCAGGACTCAAAACAGTTGAAAGCACTTATGGAACCAAGAAGGTCCCCAATCCAACACAGATAAACCTGGGTGAAACGACTCACTACGTACGGTAAACGAGACAGGGCTCGATCGGATCAGATATTGAGATTCACCTCGGCGCCGAGGCCGACGGAGGCGATGAACAGTACAACGAGCGCGGCGTAGGGCATCTTCTTCCCGACGGCGCGGCGGAAGCGGGGATCGCGGAGGCCCAGAGCCCAGCCCACATGGTGGCCAACCCCAGGCGAAGACCACCGAGAGGATGACCAAATAGGCCTGCTCGTGGCCAGCGAGTATCCTTGAGGCGCTTGGTTCGCACGGGCAGAGGCGGCCATGGCGGTCGCACCGCCGAGCATCACCAGCGCTTGCGGGACCTTCGAGATGTCGCCGTTACCCTGTTGCTCGAAGGCCGTCCTCATGATCTTGCCGACGTCCAGGCTGAAGTTGGTCACCGGAAGAGAGGAAGGTTTGAGGTGGGTTTTGAGTAGTCGACTGTACACATATGACATGTATATAGAGAGATAGAGATAGAGAGAGAGAGAGAGAGAGAGGGGTTGAGTCGTAACCTAACAACCACTGCGAGGCAAAGGCAAAGGCAAGGCAAGGGCAAGGGAATGGGAGTGTTCTCCCCAACAAGTAACAACCACTGCTCGGGAATAGAGACTGCGTGTCTCTGTCCGTCTCTCCAACCACCGCCGCGAGGGAATAGAGACTACGTCTCCCCGGGTGGTCCCTTGCTCCCCTGTCCCCCGCCTTGACAAGCGACCCACCACTCTGCCCTCGTTTCTTTCCATGGCCAGTTAGATCTGTTTTAGCTATGAAATAGCATTACGAATCATGGAGAGATTCCCTCTACTACTCCACTGACGAGAGTTAGTTACGGCTAATTGGTACTTGAGTTTCCTGAACTTTATATACTAAATATGCACCTTCACATGACACGCGGTACTATGTATATAAACTTTCCCATCTCCCAGCCGACCCAACACAAGCCTTCATTTCTCAAGCATACCCAAGGCTAGCTTCACATATTTATATATGTCTCATCGTTCTCTACTTTGTCTTCGGTTTTATTCTGAGTCGGGAACAGTCAGCTCAAGTAATTAAGCTGTGCGCATGCGGTATTTCATCTTGTGTTCACTGTTCAATTGTTGGTCAATTTGATTGTGTGCTGTCTGCACTTATGTTGGATGGCCTAATCTGGAAGATGGCAAGTATGTGGCGGCCTAGTCAACCGAAAATTAATCTTGGGTTACTTTCTGCACGTTTTTCCCCCAGTTATCTTCATTTTTTTTGTCTCGTCGCATATTAGCTCAGCAGTATAGAGTTTCTCATGAGCGGGAAAGGCGTGATTGTATTACGTGGATATCATAGAGATATGCTTATGATTTTATGATGATGTTACAATTGGCAATAGTATTTGTTATGTATATGTGTATATGGTCCATATGTATTTATAGGCCATGAGGCCCATTAGCCTTTGTTAGGTTTGTTATGTAGTATATATATATATACTACAATTTTGATCTAATACAATTGAGAAGTTGTATTCTAACTGGTAAGGGCAATACTGGCTTTTGTTTATCGTCATCTTATGGCTTTTGCTTCCGCTACAACTTTAGTTATTTATCTTTTCATTTGGCCGGTCGGCCCTATTTGTGTAATATGAACTTTGAATGTCTTATATGTTGTAAGTTATGAAGACATCGGTATTGTAATGACTTGTGTATGGAATTGATGTTTTAAATTTTGTAAAGTTGTATGCATACCGCTCCTGGGAGGTATACAATGCATCGAGAGCGGATATTTTGTTTTGTATCGATATGATCAATCGGATGGTTAAATATTACAAGTTAAATACCCGAGTTCTCACAAAACCTAGCGCCCACCATGGCGCGTGAAGGATGAGGTCAACAGAGATATAGTGCCACTCTTCTCACTGCTCAGGACACACCGAACAACAAAGCCGAGGTATAGGGAGATATGACGACAAGACCACCACAAGATGCTTTGTCCGAACCACCCACATAGCCCCCAAAATCAGAACCTGAGTTTCTCCTTTCTCTAGATCAAGTCAAAGACGACCACAGGAGCTCCAACCGCACACCACAGTTCTCTTCAAGCACCAACACACAGGATGTTGCGCCGAAGAAAGCCGACAGGATGCACACAAAAGAGGTCATGAGTTCTTCACCGATGGCGAAAGACAACCACGGCGATATCGAACTACAAAAAATCCTCTATCTGAAGCCAATATAGGAGGAGAAGAACAGCCAAAATCAGGAGTCTCACTTTTGAAGAAAAAAATTGATTTCGAAAAAGAGCAACCACTCGGTCATTTGAAAAGGGAGAAAGACCAGAGGGATCCGACTGGCTACTTCGAACGGCCGCCACAAAGGCTCGCAGGCCGCTGTTCCTCCTCGCCATAGTCGCCCGGGTCTGATCACGCTCCGATTTGGTCGGAAGCAAAACTGCCAAGCGCCCAAAAAAAAACAGCCAAAGCTGTTCTCTGGTTGGAGATAGAATCTCCGCACCTTATCCTACCACAATGATAGAAGGGCCCCACAAAATTTTCTTTTTTCTATTTCTTTTCTTTAATTGGGAAAATCCCAAAAGGCCCTTTAAATATCAACAAGATTAAGATGCCCTGATTAATGATTCAGAAGAAAGAAATGGTAAAGATGCAAGGAATGAATGCGCGACTTACCGTTGTCTATATATTATCTATCTATCAAACACGATATGTTATTATCCACACTGCTGGTGGAGTTGAGGGCAACACGTGTACACACACGCATCGTCAACTTGTTAATTACTGGACTGTCCATCCATCTTAACTGGTAATTAGGATCCTTTCTTCTTCTTCAAGACTCGAAAAGATACAAGCTAACACTGACAGATGTATGCGTTATGGAGGCTTGAAAGTTGAAACTGATGAATCCAGTATGTACTGCCAATAGATTGGCAATCTACTGGAGGTGGGGTGGGTACATGTGTGTGTCTACCGTGGGCAACTGGGCGCTGGGAGAGACACAGAGAGTAACCATATCAGGCAAGGGAGACGCACGGTGTATAAATCAACTGTGTATATACAGCCCACCAGTTCAGTTCGTTCCTCCATTGCATTGGCACTTAGTATGGTATCGGGCCGGGCCATGCCGGCATGACATGGCCCCATCGTGTCGTGTTGTGCCGGCTCGCCTCTGCCTCCTGGTCCAGATCCGTGTATAGCCTAAAGTCCGCCGTGCCATGCCAACCCAAGCCCAAACCTAAGTAACTATAGACGTCAGGAAGACGGCGGTACAGCCGCCGCTTAGGAAGACAAAGACACCTGTGTCCCATCCACATCCGCCTCGCCATAGCCTCCTTTTCCCGAACGCCGATGAAGAACTCGCTTACCTCGCGACGGCCTTGCGTGCGAAGTGAGAAGGACGACAATGAGTAGGAGGGTGGAGGGGCGCGCGTAATGAGGAGAGGAGGGCGGCGACACATGGGGAGGGAGAGGAAGAGGGAGGGAGGCGACGATCGACGACGCGTGGGAGGCGTACGATTGGAGTTGGAGGGGGGAATCGGGAATGTGATTAGGGATTATGAATTTGGGAGCTGGGTTTGGGAGAAGGTGTTGAGGATGGAGGTTGGGAGGCCGAGAGATGTTGGACTAAAAGTGGCGTAGGGGTGATTAGTTGGTCGTGGTGTGTGTGGTGTGGAGGTGATTGGGCCAAGCGAGGGGATTGGGTTAGACCGGAAGGTTGAACTTATTTCGTCTTGGAGCTGCCCAAGCATGGTCTAACCGCCACCGCTTAACGGACCACATTCTTAGGCTCAATCCGCCGGCGTTGCTCGCGTTGCCAACCCAAACCTTCACAACGTGTCATGTTCTCGTGCTCAACCCGATCCGTCGCTCGTGCCATGCCAACCCAACTCACCACGTGTCGTGCTTAGACCGTACAGTATCGATCGAGCTTTGGACCAGCCAAGAAAGCACAACCTAACTTCCAACTCTATTGGCACTGTAGCACCTCAATCCTACTAGCTTGCTTGCACAGTTGCATCCAGAACCCATGTATACATACAGGCGCGCGTAATGTCCACCATGCTGCAGCAGGAGATCGGCAGCAACAATGTCGTCGATGCCATTGCCATCATGATCGACATCGGCGGCGGCGAGTCGTCCAAGCAGCAGCTGGCGCAGACGCTTTGGGGAGTGGGCTTCCTCACTCCGGTCGTGGATGTCCGCACGGCTCTCTCAGGGGGTGCTCTACCTGCACCACGTAGCGGCCTACTACCTCACCCTTATGGGGATCTTCCTCGCCGGACTGGCCGAGGTATGGACCGCCTTCTGGTCGTCGTCATCGGCTTCGGCGGGTACGCCATCCTGTTCAACATGGGCTGAGCGAGATCAGCTCTCGATCGCCTGCCTCGTGAATCGTGGCTGTACGTACGTTCCCGGTGGCCACAAGTTTGGGCCGGGCCGGGCCCGTACGCACCGACTCCCATTCCCATACCCACTCAAAGCCCAGAGACCGGCCCATCCTCGCCCTCCGTCTTCCCGTCCGGCTCGCTTCCCCTCCCCATCTCCGAATCGATCTCTCCTTCCTTCCCCGACTCGTCTTCTCCCCTCTCCTCCCACCTCTCTCTTACTTAGGGTCTGGATTCGCATCTCGCCGCCGCCAACGCCATGGACGACCGGTAAGCACTTCTCCTACTCCGCCTCCCCGGAACTTCCCCCTCTTCTGCCCTAGGGTTTCGTCGCCTAACCCCGATCCCCCCTGCGATCCACGCCTGCAGCTACATCGACGAGGACGGCGAGCCGCTCATGGACTTCGACGCCCGCGACCTCGCCCGAGCCGCAGCCCTACGACGACCTCGAGGACGACCTCGGCGACGACGGCGGCGGCGCCGACTGGAACCGCGACCGCTCCCCAACCCCCGTGCACGGCGAAGACGGCGCCGGGTCCTCGTCCAAGCCCCGGAAGCGCCTACTCAAGAAGGCCGGGGGCGGGGGAGGCGGCGACGGCATGCCCGGTGACGGGCTGGACGACTGGGGGTTGGAGGCGGCGGCGTTGGCGGATGCGGATGTGGACCCGGAGGCCGACGCGGCGAAGAAGAGGAAGGGCTCGTCGGTGCTCAGGGACCTCGCGAAGGGCGGGGCAAGGAGAAGAAGGAGAAGAAGAGGAGGGAGGACGGGAGGGAGAGGGACAGGGGAATGGGGATGGCTCGGGAGAAGAGGGGCTCGGGAGGGAAGGGCGGCAGCGGCCACGAGGAGCAGGATGAAGGGGAGAGGGAGATCCAAGAGCTCTGGGATACCATCGCCGGAGGCGGCTCTGAGGTAACAACAACTGCTTCCGATGTTTCACTGTATTTGAGATGTTCTTCATCCGGAATTTACTGTATGTGCCTTGTATGTTGTATTAAAGGTCACTATAGCACTTCCAATTAGGATGTATTGTAGACACTATAGCATACAGTGAAATTATGTAAGTTGTAGTTTGGTGGCCTTTGCTGCATAGTTTCAATTTATTGAGATGTGAACGTGATGCTTGGTTATTATTGAATCAATCATGGTTAGGCTTCTTGAAATGCATTTGGTCTTGGTCCACCCAGATGGTATTGGCTTAATTTTGCAAGGAAAGCTTTGGCTTTTATGAGATAACTGCGATAGCTTTTAACTTTTTCTCCCATAGGATATCAAATTGTTTCTTTGATCTGTTCTGGTTCTTCTGGATTTACGCAGTGTTTAGATCTGTTGCTGTCATATCTTATTTCTGAGGATGATACTTAGATATAATTAGAACACTGCTCTATTGACATCTATCTGGAGAATATCTTACTTTTAGACGATATGGCAGTGTCAGGCTTGTTTGCTGATACCTTACTCATCTTCATGATTTTTGAGTTTGCTTGTGCTCTCAGCCTCTCATTTCTTGCAATTTTTAACTTTATGGAAAATTGCTTACTTAGGATGGTATGTGTAATTGATATTTAGTGTGGAATTTTGGCATATTGAGTCAGTTTTTTAGTATTGGTTAGGGGTGTTGGTGTTGCATTGTTTTATTTAGCTTCACATTCCTCTTTGACCTACTTTTTTCATAATCTGGGACAAATTGACACACTCTGTTAACATTTTATTCTTGTGGAACAGGATGATCAAGAAGGTGTTAGAACTGTAGATGATGATAACTTCATCGATGATAGTGGGGTTGACCCAGCTGACCGCTATGGCAGTGATAATGGTGGCCACTCTCTCGACATTATCCACAGGTATTCAGCCTTAATTGCTCAGATGCTGTAGGTCATTCTTTTAGTTTCAGTTTTTAGACAAATTATTGTGAAGGCCGAGTCAAAGGTATGTTTGTTGAAGGTGATTGATTGTGGGGATCATTGACTTTTACCCCTTTGGTTAACCAAAAAAAATAAAAATAAAAATTGAACCGAGTAGTTGAATTGGGACCATTTATTTGTAAAGGAAGGAAAGAGAAAAGTAATTGTGCCGTATAATATGTGCTGTTACTAAGTTATCCTCTATGGGCTGTGGTTGCTTATGGTTGTGTTTCATATCAATGATTGATTATAGTGAGTAGTGACTGATAGCAATATCCAAGTTGTTAAGGTTATGGCCTTTCTCAGTTAATGCACATATGTCATGTGCCAGGATTCACCTTAGGAATGCTGGTATTCAGTAATAGAGGAATGATGTTGGTATCACATAATGCCGTACCCCTGCAGAAGTAGATTGTAGTTTTAGAGGTTATGGTGCTTTACACAAGAATTACATAATATTTTGTTGATCCTGATTTATTTCTTGTGTTTGTTAGTACTATGTGAACTAATTCTCTTATAAGAAATGGACCACGACCAACAAGAAATGTATGGTGTGATAAAGAATCGATTGAGCCCACAATTGTGGGCTCAATCGCAGATCGTACACTTCACAGAATACCTTGATAAAATAAAGAGTCGGTCTCATCGGCTCTTCAAAGACATATGCAACACAGTGATTAACGACTTGTGAGAGAGTATTCGGTGGTGGGATAAGAGAACACATATTGAGGATGAGCAACTTAGCATCCAAGCTTAAACCAATGGATTTGGCACTCAAGGATGAGTTCCTTATTCACTTGATTTTTGCTTCATTGCGAACAGTTTGACACTTTTGTTGTCAATTACAATATGCACGATAAATGGGACTTAGAAAATGCATAGCTATGTGTGTTCAAGAGGAGGAAAGATTTAAATCCTCACATGGTGGATCTATCAACTATGTGAAGGATAACAAGAAAAGAACTTTCACAGACTCTCCTTCTCAAGAAACAAGGAAAAGCATCTCCATCAACCTCAATGTAATAAATTTTGTAGACAAAGATCAGTGTCTTCATGCAAGAAGACGACACTACAAGAAGAACTATCCGATTACTTAAAGATGATCATGGCAAAGAAAGGTGAGAATATTATTACATTTATAAATGAATACTTATATGTACAATATTCAAATCCACTTGGTGGATTGACTCAGAAAACTGCTCATGTTGCTAATTCCTTACTGGGATTCCGTTCGACGAGGACTACTGAAAGACGAAAGATGCATTAAAGTCGCAAATGGAGTCCAAGAAGTTGAAGCCGTTGGCGATCTTTCATTAGAGTTAGCTAATGGCTCCAATCTTTACTTAGAGATGTTCTTTTGTTCCTCTTACGAGGAATTTGATTAGTGTTTCCAATTTGGATAAAGATGGTTATGATTGTAATTTTGGAAATGGCAAGTCGAAATAATATTTAATAAAGAATGTGTTGGTCTTGCCATATTACAAAATGAGCTTTATTTGTTATCATTGTGTGATGATGTGAATGTCGTATGCGATAATGAGAACGTCGCAGTGCGAAAGTGAGTGAATCCTCGCTCATGACGTAAATGTGAAACGAAAGAGAACTCATAATGAATCGTCGAAATTATGGCTAATCGTTTGGGCCATATTTGAGGGAGAATAGAAAGACTAGTTAAGAATGAAATTCTTCCTCTATTAGAGTTCTCAGACTTAGTTCAATGCAGAGAATGCATTAAAGGAAAATATGTAAAGAAAATTAAGAAAGGCCAAAAAGAAGCAGAGTTCTATAAATTGTTCACACGACATTTGTGGTCCTTTTCCGTGAAAAGTGTGGATGGTTATGACTCGTCATAACATTCAGATGACTACTCCGTTATGGATATATTTATCCAATCAAAGAAAGAAATGAAGCCTTGGATAAATTCAAGATATTTAAGGTGAAGTTGAAAACCAACACGATTTAAAGATTAAGATAGTTCGATCGATCGTGGGAGTACTACGTCGACATACCCCATATGGACAAGTTCTGGACCTTTGCAGGTTCTTACAGAAAATGGCATAGTAGCCCAATATTCTACACGGCGAACCTCACAAAATGGAGTAGTGAAAGACAATGCAGTACTCGATGGATATGGTGCGAAGCATGATGAGCTACTCCACACTCCCATTGAGTTTATGGATGGGGCGTTAAAACCGCCATTCATATTCTCAATAGAGTGCCTATAAGTCGGTGCCCAAAACACCGATCGAGTTGTGGACGGAAGAGTTCCTCACTAAACCACTTACGGTGTGGGAGTCCTCTGAGGCTAAAGTATTTAACCCAAACCTTGGGAAGCTAGATCCCAAAAGCATAAGTTGCCATTTCATTGGCTACCTCGAAAAGTCAAAAGGTTTTCGTTTCTCTTGTCCGAGGATATACAAAGTTTGTAGAAACGAGACACTTGTCTTCTTAGAGGATGAAATGATGAGGGGAGCATGGTAGCTCGAGAGTTTGATCTTGAAGAGAAGCGGTATATGTGCCCACTCCGATGATTCAAGAGCCACTCTTCTCACTACTCTGTCATTGCCAGCGGTACAAGATCTTGTGGTGCAGCACTGTATTGTTCCTCCGTGGCAACATTGAATGAGAATGAGGAACCGTTCTTGAGGATCCTATAGAACCCATTGCCACAAATGAGGGAGCAACAATGACCTCAAGCAGAAGATGTACCAAATATGGAGGCCCAGGAGGTCTCAAAGAGTAAGAAGATCACTATTTCGATGATTACAGATTATCATACAAAGGAATTTCAAATGGAGGATGATCCCACCTCATTTGAAGAAGCCATGAAGCGAAATTCCTCAAAATGGCTTGAAGCCATGGAAGAGGAAATGAGGTCCATGAAGGCTAATAAAGTCGGGACTTGAAATTATTCCTAAAGGAGCCAAAAGCAGTAGGTCGTAAATGGGTCTACAAAACAAAACTCGACTCCCAAGGAATGTAGAAAGATACAAAGCGCGACTTGTGGCAAAAGGTTTTACTCAAAGAGAAGGGATTGATTACAATGAGACTTTTTCTCCAGTCTCATGTAAAGATTCCTTCAGAATCATAATGGCATTAGTAGCACATTATGATTTAGAGTTACATCGATGGATGTAAAGACGGCATTTCTTAATGGGGATTTGGAGGAAAATGTTTACATGGCACAACCAAAAGGTTTTGTCATGGAAGAAAATGAAAGAATGGGATGCCTAAAGAAATCGATTTATGGGTTAAAGCAAGCTTCAAGACAAGTGGTACTTGAAGTTTGACAAGATCAATAAGAAAATTTGGTTTTAAAGAGAATGTAGAAGACAACAGTGTCTATACAAAGTTTAAAGACGGAAATTTATCTTCCTAATCAGTATGTGGATGATATCCTACTAGCTAGTAGTGATGTCGATCACATCGAGACGAAGAGATTTACGTCCTCAAACTTTGATATGAAAGATCTTGGTGATGCTTCGTTCGTCTAGGGATCAAATTCACCGAGATAGAAACAAAGGGATATTGGGACTATCACAAAAGACATATATAGAAAGTCTTAAAAATTTGGGATGCATAAATGTAGTCCTTCACCGCACCTATAGTCAAGGGCGAGATATGGGGATTTTCAATGCCCAGGAACCAGATGAGATCGATCAAATGAAAGCGGTTCCATATGCTTCAATTGAAGCTTACAAGATGCTCAAGTGTGCACGCTACGACTTAGCTTTTGTTACTGGGTTACTTGGCGATTCCGAGCAATCTGAATAGAACATTGGAAATTGATAAAGAAAGTCTTGCGTTATTTGCAAGGAACAAAAGGCCTCATGATGACATACGAAGATCGATCTACTCCACATAGGGGTATATGATTCGATTTTATGGAGATGATAGAAAGTCGACATCCTGATATGTCTTCACTCTCACCGAGGAGCTATATCGTGGAAAAGCTCAAAGCAAACCGTCACTACATCGCCCACAATGTATGCCTGAGTTTGTATCATGTTATGAGGCTACAAGCAAAGCGAACTCGCTTAGAAGTTCATACCCGCTTAAAAGTGGTTGATTACATCAATAGACCACTTTGTTGTATCGCGATAATGAACCCGCAGAATGTATGCCCACAACAATAAGTCAAGTGGTGCCGCCAAACACATTGACATAAAGTACTATGTTGTGAAAGATAAAGTTCGGGATCAAATTATAAGTCTTGAGCATATAGTACTGCAAAGATGTTAGCGAATCCACTTACTAAAGGCTTACCACCCAACGTGTTCGAGAGAACATATAGCCTAAGATGTGGGTTTAAGGGAAAGCCTATGATTCCTCGGACTAAAAGATGGCCCAAAAAGATTAAAGCAACTATTTCGTAACAATGAGGTGTATTGAACTCATTGAATCTATCGCAGAATGGACCGTGACGATGAGACATGTTCTATGCACTAACTGTGATGGAATGAGTAAAGTAAAAAGCAATTAAAGATAAAGTATAGAGCGAGATCAGGGAGAATGTTAGAATGATCTGGGCATTTTACCCAACTACCAAATGCCCACTCCTCCGATCGCGCTTCGACGGGGCGCCGCGAAACCAAGATTGGTCAGTTGGGCTCGTCTGCCGAAGCGCTTATAAAGAGGGAGGGCGAGGGTGGCACGGACACGAGGTTGATCACCGCCGCCACAAACCCTAACCGACACCAAACCATAATCCGATCCAGCTGGCCGCTCCGCCGACGGAACACCCACCGGCGGGCTTGTCACCGGATCTCGCTTCCACCGGACGCGCCCAGGATTTAAGATCGACCACCGTCGCTTTCACCGACGGATCGACTACGTACCGACTCTACCACCCGCAAGTCGCGAATGGCCAACCCTACTTCATCTACGTCCGACGGCGAATTCCTCTCGCCTTTGGCCACTCTCGGACCCGATCCAAAACCATGAACCCAAAGAGCAAAAGAACCCCAGATCCAGAGAGATCAAAAGATCTAAACTAACATGGACCGCCTTCTGGTCGTCGTCATCGGCTTCGGCGGGTACGCCATCCTGTTCAACATGGCCTGAGCGAGATCAGCTCTCGATCGCCTGCCTCGTGAATCGTGGCTGTACGTACGTTCCCGGTGGCCACAAGTTTGGGCCGGGCCGGGCCTGTACGCACCGACTCCCATTCCCATACCCACTCAAAGCCCAGAGACCGGCCCATCCTCGCCCTCCGTCTTCCCGTCCGGCTCGCTTCCCTCCCCATCTCCGAATCGATCTCTCCTTCCTTCCCCGACTCGTCTTCTCCCTCCTCCCACCTCTCTCTTACTTAGGGTTTGGATTCGCATCTCGCCGCCGCCAACGCCATGGAAGACCGGTAAGCACTTCTCCTACTCTGCCTCCCGGAACTTCCCCTCTTCTGCCCTAGGGTTTCGTCGCCTAACCCCAATCCCCCCTGCGATCCACGCTTGCAGCTACATCGACGAGGACGGCGAGCCGCTCATGGACTTCGACGCCCGCGACCCTCGCCCGAGCCGCAGCCCTACGACGACCTCGAGGACGACCTCGGCGACGACGGCGGCGGCGCCGACTGGAACCGCGACCGCCCCAACCCCGTGCACGGCGAAGACGGCGCCGGGTCCTCGTCCAAGCCCCGGAAGCGCCTACTCAAGAAGGCCGGGGGCGGGGGAGGCGGCGACGGCATGCCCGGTGACGGGCTGGACGACTGGGGGTTGGAGGCGGCGGCGTTGGCGGATGCGGATGTGGACCCGGAGGCCGACGCGGCGAAGAAGAGGAAGGGCCTGTCGGTGCTCAGGGACCTCGCGAAGGGCGGGGGCAAGGAGAAGAAGGAGAAGAAGAGGAGGGAGGACGGGAGGAGAGGGACAGGGAATGGGGATGGCTCGGGAGAAGAGGGGCTCTGAGGGAAGGGCGGCAGCGGCCACGAGGAGCAGGATGAAGGGAGAGGGAGATCCAAGAGCTCTGGGATACCATCGCCGGAGGCGGCTCTGAGGTAACAACAACTGCTTCCGATGTTTCACTGTATTTTAGATGTTCTTCATCCGGAATTTACTGTATGTGCCTTGTATGTTGTATTAAAGGTCACTATAGCACTTCCAATTAGGATGTATTGTAGACACTATAGCATACAGTGAAATTATGTAAGTTGTAGTTTGGTGGCCTTTGCTGCATAGTTTCAATTTATTGAGATGTGAACGTGATGCTTGGTTATTATTGAATCAATCATGGTTAGGCTTCTTGAAATGCATTTGGTCTTGGTCCACCCAGATGGTATTGGCTTAATTTTGCAAGGAAAGCTTTGGCTTTTATGAGATAACTGCGATAGCTTTTAACTTTTTCTCCCATAGGATATCAAATTGTTTCTTTGATCTGTTCTGGTTCTTCTGGATTTACGCAGTGTTTAGATCTGTTGCTGTCATATCTTATTTCTGAGGATGATACTTAGATATAATTAGAACACTGCTCTATTGACATCTATCTGGAGAATATCTTACTTTTAGACGATATGGCAGTGTCAGGCTTGTTTGCTGATACCTTACTCATCTTCATGATTTTTGAGTTTGCTTGTGCTCTCAGCCTCTCATTTCTTGCAATTTTTAACTTTATGGAAAATTGCTTACTTAGGATGGTATGTGTAATTGATATTTAGTGTGGAATTTTGGCATATTGAGTCAGTTTTTAGTATTGGTTAGGTGTTGGTGTTGCATTGTTTTATTTAGCTTCACATTCCTCTTTGACCTACTTTTTCATAATCTGGGACAAATTGACACACTCTGTTAACATTTTATTCTTGTGGAACAGGATGATCAAGAAGGTGTTAGAACTGTAGATGATGATAACTTCATCGATGATAGTGGGGTTGACCCAGCTGACCGCTATGGCAGTGATAATGGTGGCCACTCTCCTCGACATTATCCACAGGTATTCAGCCTTAATTGCTCCGATGCTGTAGGTCATTCTTTTAGTTTCAGTTTTTAGACAAATTATTGTGAAGGCCGAGTCAAAGGTATGTTTGTTGAAGGTGATTGATTGTGGGATCATTGACTTTTACCCCTTTGGTTAACCAAAAAATAAAAATAAAAATTGAACCGAGTAGTTGAATTGGGACCATTTATTTGTAAAGGAAGGAAAAGAAAAAGTAATTTGCCGTATAATATGTGCTGTTACTAAGTTATCCTCTATGGGCTGTGGTTGCTTATGGTTGTGTTTCATATCAATGATTGATTATAGTGAGTAGTGACTGATAGCAATATCCAAGTTGTTAAGGTTATGGCCTTTCTCAGTTAATGCACATATGTCATGTGCCAGGATTCACCTTAGGAATGCTGGTATTCAGTAATAGAGGAATGATGTTGGTATCACATAATGCCGTACCCCTGCAGAAGTAGATTGTAGTTTTAGAGGTTATGGTGCTTTACACAAGAATTACATAATATTTTGTTGATCCTGATTTATTTCTTGTGTTTGTTAGTACTATGTGAACTAATTCTCTTTATTATAGGCAGAGGAAGGTGAAGATGACGAAATTGAGCGACTCTTTAAGGGTGGTAAGAAGAAGAAGAAGAATGATAGACCACGTGCAGATATTGGTCTTATAGTGGAACAATTCATTGCTGAGTTTGAAGTAGCGTCTGAAGAAGATGCAAACCTAAATAGGCAGTCAAAGCCAGCCATTAATAAACTTATGAAGCTTCCACTGCTCATAGATGTTCTCTCAAAGTAAGGTGTTCGGATGTAGCCATTGATAGCGACATGACTTTGCATGTGGTGCCAATCCGTTTTGCTATCTCTTGTAGCTAGTTATAATTATTTTGTTTGTATTTCACTATTTTGTAGGAAGAATCTCCAGCAGGAATTCCTTGATCACGGAGTACTCACTCTTCTAAAAAACTGGCTTGAACCTCTACCTGATGGAAGCTTGCCAAATATGAATATTCGAAGTGCTGTTCTGAAGTTACTAACTGATGTAGGCAAACTTCCTTTCCCTTTTTTCCTTTTGTACTAGGGAACTTAGTTTTAGCATAAGAACACAGTTTTACTTCACTGTGATTATGACTTTGATTGTCATTCCCTGGGATCTACTTTCTTATGAAAGATTTGTGTCTATTTTTACACAGTTTCCCATTGATTTGGAGCAATATGACAGAAGAGAGCAGCTTAAGAAAAGCGGTCTGGGAAAGGTATATTTGTTATTTGTTGCATTCTGGAAGTTTCACTTCCAGACCATCTGCTGTGTACTAACTACTAACTCTCCCATGATGCATATACAGGTCATTATGTTTTTGTCAAAATCTGATGAGGAGACTACCGCTAATAGAAAACTGGCCAAGGAACTGGTTGATAAATGGGTAATTTCTTGTTCTTTCTAATCATTAGTATTGGTATGATTGTTTGATGCTGAAGGCTCCTGGTCTATGATGACTAACTGTCAACAAAAATAACAGAGTCGACCAATATTCAACAAGAGCACAAGATTTGAGGATATGAGGAGATATGATGATGAAAGAGCTCCTTACAGGCGACCTCAAATGAAGAAGTAAGTGCTGCACTTCACATTTACTTATCTCCCATGAGAAGGCCTAATATCTAAATGACAATCTTCTAATCTTGAGTTTTCTTTCTCTATTTTGTATTCTTCTCGGTTATTCTCTCCTTTGATGAAGGCCTTCGTCAAGTAGTTCTGGAATGGAATCCAGAGACGATGATCTTGATGCCGACTTCTCTCAGTAAGTCCAATCACTTAGTCTATTTGTTTTACCTTTGCAGGTTGTGTAGCCATTCCCATACTTGTTTGTTTAATTTATTTTGTGCTGTGAATACAGGCGTAAGTCTGGGCAAGGTGGTGCAAGGCAGCATGCTTCTAGGCCAGAAGCGCTTTGGACTTTGTCATTCGTCCACAGTCCAAAGTTGATCCTGAACAGATAAGGGCTCGTGCCAAGCAGGTTGTCCAAGACCAGCGCCGGCTGAAGGTTTGTCCCCACCTTCTAGACTAATCTTTTTTGTTGGCATATTATAAGCTGTCAGGTTATGTCATGCTATGTTAACTGTGGAAATTAGACCATTAATCGTTCTTGTTGGGCATGCAGATGAACAAGAAATTGCAGCAGCTGAAAGCACCAAAGAAGAAAAACCTTCAGGCGTCAAAACTCAGTGTGGAAGGCCGGATGATCAAGTACTTGTAAACTGCCCACCCTGATGTCCTTGTTCTGCGACGCCCCTGCATCACATGACTGTCTGCAGTGGGTTGGTGAAGCAGTATCAAGCACCCTACCACCATCCGAGCGCAATTAGTTTGGCTTTCAATAATTACTTGGATAATCAAGGATTGTTGATCCAAGATTTTTCCAGCCTAGTAGGGTGCAATGAGTGAACTTCAGAGACTGGATGATTTGAGCACAATTTATCAGAAGGCTTATACTATTGTTATGCATGATTATAGTGTGTGTCAAGCAGAGTGGTGCCTTTACTGTATAATGTTTGTCATGCTTCACAATGGAATCTGATAAGGCTGTAAGTTGAGTTGGATTGAAGTTTCACATACTTGTACTTGAAGGACATGAATACCTGATGCCTTATTATGGAATCAAAACATAGTGCGACAACAGATTAATTGTGCTTACTGCATCAGAGACACTTACCTGAATATGTGAAATGTCAATAAGATTTTTTTATTCAACTTGCTATCTGATTGGAAGCTAGAGTCTAGAGCTGCTAAGCAGTTTGCATCATAGCGGCTAGTTAAGCATCTCCGTGTGATGATGTGTATATGCTTGAACAGCCTTCTTCTTGTAGCTAGGGAATTTGGTCAATGTGATGCTAAGTGCGTGCCGACAGGTACAGTAGGATGCGGATAGGCAAGTACGACAGACATGATAATCAAGTCATTAACTCTCAAGCTATATCTGGAGAACATTTGGAGGTCCTAAGCGCGTGCTGACAAGATACAGTAGGATGCGGCTAGGCAAGTACGACGCTTACAGCTTGTCTTCGTTTGGTCGAAGAGATGTTGAGGTGTAGCGATAACCGCTTCAGTCCGGAGCGTAAAATGATTGCTAAGCAAAGGCAGTTCACCAACCAAAACGTAAATTGCTCGGGACAAGGTAGCGGTCTTTATTTGTAGCCTTCGTAGCAGTTAATACAAGAGTTAATATAGGTGTGTCTTGCTGTTTTGCCAACGCTCAAGGCATGTTCGGAAGGTGGCAATTGTATCAGTACAAAATTTGACAGTTTATATCTATCTGTTAGAAACATCATTGGTACTCGTTTGGAACGCGGAAAGTTTTCCAGATTCCAACGCGAACTGAACCGTTCGCTCGAAATAGGTTTCGTCTGTTCAACGACATCCATTAGCAAAACAAGATTACTGTATGGCGTTGAGAGAGAGAGAGAGAGAGAGAGATGATTATACAAGAGGGGAAATAGTAGAACTTGCGGGAAGTAAACAAAGACAAGGGATAACAAAAAAAAAAACATGAAAAGGCACGTTTTGAAAAGAGAAATTTTATAGTATATTCTACCGGTAGGTATAAATTAAATATGATAATTAATTTGTTAATTGTACATTTTTGTATTTATAATTTGTTTTGTGATGATATTATGAATTTTCCTAACTATGATTGAAAATATTATTCTCAGTATTGATTCACATGGACAATTAGAAATCTACCTTACGAAATTGTACTACTTATAATTTCAGGTGCAGTATAACTAAATGATATCTTATGTAGATTAAAAGCTCGGGGAAAAACGTAAACCATTCCACAGTTTCCCTTCTCAGAAAAATACTAAGTATAGAGGTCTCTCTTCTCCCTAATTTCCCCCTCCATTTCCACCTCCTCCCTTCCATCTCAATTCTCACGAGACAACAACCCGCGCTCGCATTCCTCGCGCTGCTCCCCCCAGGTTCCAACCGGCCTCGCACCCGCGCCCCTCGCCGCCGGCTCCATGCCGCGGCGGGGTGACACGGCGGTGGTCCCCATTGACGTGGCCGGCGGCGGCGAAGGAGGAGGAGGAGGCCAGGAGCGGCCCAAGAGCCCGCGCCGCCGCAGCCACGGCCCCGGGCACCACGGCCATCACGGGCCGCACCACCAGCACCGGAGCCGCCCGCCGCCGCCCCCACCGCCGGAGTTCCGGCCGTTCAGGCGGTGGTTCCCGTTCCTTGTGCCGCTCTTCATCGTTGCCAACGTCGTCCTTTTCGTCCTTACCATGTACATCAACGACTGCCCCGCGCACGCCGAGGCCGCCGGCGCCGCGATAGGCGGCTCCGCCGGCGAGGGCGCCGCCGCGCAGGGGTGCTGGCTCGCGCCGGAGCTCGGGAGGTTCGCATTCCAGTCGTACAAGGAGAACCCCCTGGTCGGGCCCTCCTCCGCAACGTAAGGCGCCCTTAAAATCCACAGAAAGTTTGGATCTTTGGCACCTCTTGATGTAGATGCCTGCATTGTGTGGAATGGTTTAGATTTGATCAAATGCGCCCTTGTGGCCAAAATTCGATCGTATTAGGCGTCATTGTAGAGCAATTCGGTTTTTAGTGTGAGGTTTGCAAAAAAAAAAAAAAAAAGGAGCTCCTTGATTTGGTAGGACGTTATCTTTTCTTATTAAAATTTTAAAAGAAAACTGATATGATAATCTTAGGTATAATTAAAATGCTATTTCTTTGTTTAAGAGTGGTTCAAACTCCAGTCTTTATATTTGATCAAGCTTGCTTGCTGATTTTGCATAAAAATGGTGGCTTTTGGTGACACTTGTTTGAATTTGATCGAAATTGCACTGTTGTACGTCTAGGGTTGTTGTGGACAGAGAAGTTGTATATTTTAAAAGTAGGCAATTTTAAGTTTTCATCATAAGTTGGTCCAAATTTTATTTTGGGTAAAATTTGTGGACAAGTTTTTTGAACTCCAGAGATAGGCTTTTCTTATATTGGGCCCCCTTTTTATAGGTGAATTTATGTTCATGTTCTTGTTTTTTGGGCGAGGATCCTCC
The DNA here is from genome assembly GCA_036346395.1 of Hsuehochloa calcarea. Classification (NCBI taxonomy): domain Eukaryota; kingdom Viridiplantae; phylum Streptophyta; class Magnoliopsida; order Poales; family Poaceae; genus Hsuehochloa; species Hsuehochloa calcarea. Next base: position 80,729,425 of record CM070593.1, on the reverse strand, counting down.
ACTATTTATTTGTAAGCCTTATGAATGTTTTAAAGATTGAACTTTGAACGAAATGATTGCAGGGGTGGAACACAATATCCCCAACACGTAGAAAAAATTATCATGTAGTAATGAAATTTGTTAAATTGGTTCTCTGCGGAAGCTCTGAAATAATCAGCTACTTGTTCTTATCATTATCCAAATATTCATTTTTGGATAGCTGCTGTATTGTCCTGCTCTTATGGAAACGAATATTTGTGTTGCATTTACTTTTGTCTTGTTATGTTTGAATAACCAGCTGTCCTAGTCGGAAGTGAGTTATATATGAGAGACTCGGTCTAACCTCATTTTTTTAGCTGTAGCAATCCCTTAGATGCAGCAAGTGTTGAATAGTCTTCTCTTAAAATCAATGACTGTTTATTTCCAAATCAGAGACCAATGGGGAAGGGAGTGCAACGTAATGTAAAGATGTTACAGTTTTGTCTTGTTCTGTACTTAACTACTTATATAATATTTCCTGATTAAGGTTCAACTGACATATGTACCAATTCCTCAGGCTGTTGAAAATGGGGGCACTAGAAACTAGTAAAGTTACCAAAGATCACGAAGGCTGGCGCCTCATCACTTGCATTTGGTTGCATGCTGGTGTTGTCCACATACTTGCTAATATGTTGAGTCTCCTATTGATTGGAATCAGGCTCGAGAAGGAATTTGGTTTCAGTAAGTGTTGAAATAATTTTACATCAAACTTCTTGAGATTTTTCATTTCATTGCACACTGGAGTCTGGACAGTTCCTTCAAGACCTAATAGCCATATAACTTAACCATGGATTAATGATTGTTTGTCGCAGTGAGGATTGGCACATTATATGTGATCTCTGGGGTTGGTGGTAGCTTGCTGTCTGCTCTATTTATGGTGTCGAATATCTCTGTTGGTGCTTCAGGTGCTTTGTTTGGATTACTGGGCTCCATGCTGTCAGAGCTGATAACAAATTGGACAATATATGAGAATAAGGTTTCTTCTAAAATCTATGCAATCTTTTCATAAATTGTACCATATTTATTGTGTCTAATTTCATCCTTGTTTAAAAAAAAACAGATTGCAGCTTTATTGACTCTAGTTATGATCGTTGCTGTCAACTTAGCTGTTGGGATCCTTCCGCATGTGGACAACTTTGCTCATATTGGAGGATTTGTATCGGGGTTCTTTCTTGGTTTTGTGCTTCTAATCCGCCCTCAGTTCGGATACATTAACCAAAAGAATTCTCCTCTTGATTTCCATGGGCACAGCTAAACGCAAGTACAAGACGTATCAAATCATACTTTGGGTGATTGCTACTGCGATATTAATTTCTGGGTAAATATCTTCTCCATCAACAGAAGACCAATAATGGTCTATTCAGCCTATGTTTCAACTGCATTTGCTAAACTTTATTTGTTGGCAGGTTCACCATTGGCCTGGTATTGCTACTGAAAGGGTTCAATGCTAGCGAGCACTGTTCATGGTGCCATTATCTGAGCTGCGTACCTACTTCAAAGTGGAACTGCAATGCACCAAACAATTATTGCCTGGTAAGTTCTTTATACAGATACAGTTCTAATTAAATGCCGTCATTACCTATATAATCTGATGGGGCAATCACTAGTTGGCATATAGCTTTTTTGTATGGCATTCTGGATAAATTGTGTTCTAACATAAAACCTAAATGAGTATATCAGCACAGAATATGTATGAATCTCGACTTCTGAGCACTTTTCACTACATAAAAATCTCTTAGATGAAAACCATTGGTACTTCAACCAGCGCAGGCTGCGATCACATATTATGACATTCAAAAGGCTGCCTTGGTTGGTTCTCAACTGTTATGCCATTAGCAGTTTTGCAGTTCCATTATTTTGTTTCTACTTATGGAGTTAGGACCAGGATCGAAAACCGGATCCGACCGAATCTTACGTGGTCGGTGATCAGAATCGGTGAATCGTCCGGCATCGAAAAACCGGAAAATACCGTTAAATTTTAAAATTCAAATTTTGAATTGAAGTTTTCCGAACCGTAACCGGTCTGGTTATCGTCGAACCGGAAAACCGTTGAAATATCGGAAAATAGAGAAAATTTGTAATTAGCAATTTGAAATTTGGAATAATGCAATTTTAAATGTCCTAAATATACTAAAAACTAATGTTTCAATACATAATCTAGCATAACAATGCCTAAACCAACTGAGGAAGGACATTATAGAGGCAAAATTCAAATTTGAATTTAAATATCCTACTGCTTTTTTTTATCACGCAGAACCGTTACTGTACCAAGATTTTTACTATGGTTAGGACCGGGTTAAAAACCGTATCGCGCAAGAATTACCGTCAAGGTCGGTCGATTACCGGTTTTTCCCGGATGAATTTCGTTAAATTTTTCTTAAAAATCATTCGAAATTCGAAATTCGAAATTTGAATTTGCAAACTCCGAAAACCGGCGGGATTTCAAATCCGCCCCACCGTAACCGGTTACCGCTACCGCCGATTTCAATCCATGGTTAGGACTACGCCTTGAGGTTGTTTACTCTAGAGTGGTCTAGTCTTTTTTTTATTTTTGCTAAACAAATACATGCCACTATTTTTGTTGCTACATTTTTGGGACCTTGCTTAACCTGTAAGCATAACTAGAGCTTTTGGTTACCAGAGTTTATTTATCTTTCAGTATGGTTGATATGTCATCGTTGCAGTGCTTACATTAATTTCTCATTTTCGTTTTACACCCTCACTGGAAGTTTACTAATACTAAGCTTCTCCTGCAGTCTTCGCAGCTTGGAAATCAATTAAATCTGACATGCCAAAGCACTGGAAATTTCAAAACATATTTTCTCAACAATCCAAATAACACGGAAGCAATTAAAACCTTTGTGTTGGCCTTTGCAGTTAATGGTGAATGTATGTACTTTTCTGACAAGGAATTGATATATGCTTATCTATGGAACAGGAGTAGAAGCCTATATTTGAGATTCTCTGGTAATGCCTTTTGGCTTCTACGGTTCCGTTCTGTTGTGTATACTGTGTATTATAAATGTCAGCCGGTGTTATAAAAGATGGATAATTTGAGGCAGTAGTTTCTGAAATCTCAGTTGAGCACTTGCATTCTTATCTTGTCTTGCGAAGATGTCAAGCATAAACTGTTGTATCAAGAGAAGGAAGGCTTGGTGAATCTTTCCAGTTCTCTCCCAAAATAGAACAGTAGATGGATTATGTACCATTTCTAATATTATTGTCCAGAATATTAGTTAAAGGAGGTATGGATGGTAACATGGCAGACGTATTAGGACTAATTAGGAGTATCTCCTGGTCAAATAAAGTTAAATCGATCAATTACATCAAAGATGGTTATACCTAGACCCTAGTAAGTGTCGATCATGTATGCAATCTAAGTCCTATGTTGAACTATTTCTTCCATTGTTGAGCTGCTCCTGTGTATTATTATACACTTACCTGAATGTTCGAGTATAAGAGGGAAGCAACATAATGCTGCAGTAGCATGACTGCATGACGTAAAGAATTACAAATGCATTGCAGACTGGCCCCTAATTCATATTATGCACTTGCAATGTATGAGTTCTTCAGAGCAGAGACCCTACATGACATGCATGATGCATGTCAGGACTCAAGACCTCTAGAGGCGAGACATGCCACGGCGGCGCTGCTAACTGCTCGTCTTCAGCTGCTCCAAAACGTACTTCACCACCTCCGTCGTCGTCGCCTTGCGCCCTTCCCCGAAGTTACAGAGCTCATTCACGGCATGCCGTCCGTGAGGATTGTACTCGTTGAGCTCTCCCAGGGCGGTCTTCACTGCATTGCATACGTTGTCGCCGTACTCAGTCCGCAACTCCCTCAGTTTTGGATCATCTTCATCTACTACTTCCTGCGATCGCCCAGAAATTCAAGAGGTTGGGTCCAATGATTCCTCACATAAAATTCAGAAGATGCAAGTGCAGGAATGAATGTAGAGAAATTGGATAGACACCATCTTCTCCATCAACCCGAATAATCGTGAATGGATGCCAGGATGGCTTCTTTAGTTCGTCCTTCCAGCTTGAGACCAACTTTGCAGCTTTGCCCTCTGGATCATCATCCACGTACTTCCTCTTGCATGCAAGGTGAAAAGGCCTTTCATCAAGTTCGCCCATCCTTTTGATCCCAATAACCGTGCGCCCGCAGATCATCACTCCAAACCCTAAGCATTGTGATCATTTCACGGAGGGAATTTTAGCAACGATGTAACTCCTAAAGAGAGCAATGAGCAATTGCTGAAAACAAAGTGTTGTTTACCTTAATCAGCTCTTGGCGATTCTCTTGGAGCTCTTCGGTGTTCATTTGCTCTCTGTTCATGAGGTCAACACATTAATTTTCCAGCCTTTGTTGTTCTTGATCTAGATTCTTTCTCATGCTCGTCATTACATTGTAAAATGTTGATGGTCATCCTTTCCAAGGTTCTCCCTGCTTGTAGTTTCATGTTCAGTTGCCGTATCGTGGACTCCAGTGCTTGCCGTTTTTCGAGCTGCTTCTCAGGTTGAATTAGTTTCACATATATGGCTTCCATCTCTTTCTAAAAGTCATATGCATATATGTATGAGTATGATTTGGTTGATAGTGCTGTTAAGCATTGATGAAGTTGTTCACTGTCATATCAAAAAGAAAAAAAGAAACCTTCTAGTTTTCATGCAGCATTAGGGCATGGTCACCCGCCTTGGAATCTCTATCTTCCATCTCCAATAATCTGATCTCCAAAGCACCCTGAGTAAGTATTTGCATTAGAAAATAGACATCATAAGCTAAAACAGTGTGGTTGAAAAGGTTTGATCAAGATGGCAAATGTATTTGATCGGGTTGTAAAATGTATTTCAAGCTTTTCAGTTGAGGATGTGCATATTGCGCATTGAATATAACTATCTGTGGCATACAAGTTCAAAACTCAAAAGTAAACTGCTGATCCCTACAGAACTCTAAAGTTCAGGTAAAATTTCAGAACTCAAAAGTAAATTGTTGATCCATCCATACAGAACCGTAAAGTTCAGGTAAAACGAGTCTACCTTCTGCACAGTGCTGCACTCCAGTTCGCCTCTTCCATCGTTCAGCTCCTCGATTCTCTCCATTCTTGTGTCTATGTCCTTCCTCATTGCATCCAACTCTGCCTTGAGCTTCTCATTCTCCTCATGGACATCACGATTCATCTCTGGTGTGATATTGTCAGCTATGTTTCGGTACGAATAAAACAAACACTGCATGAATCAGATTCTGATACAGCCATGGATCAACTCGCTGTACAATTTGCACTGACCTTTGAGTTCGAAATGGAGCCAGCTGCTCTCCTCCTCCACCTTCTGCACCACCCCGACCTTCTCCTCGCACATTGCCTCCAAGAACTTGGCCCTCCTCTCGTACTCGTCGGCAAGCCGCTGAACTTCGCGGCGACGCTCGCCTCGTCCTTCTCGACGTCCTCCGTTCTCCTCGCCGCCGCGCCAGTCTCCCTCAGGAACATCCTGACGGCGTCGTCCCCGTTTAAGTCCTCTTCCCAGCCGTACACGACACCGGTGGCGCTCGCCGCGGTGCTGCCACTGCCTCCTGCCGGCACCGGCGAAGCGGCCGGCAAGCGACATGGCGTCCCGGAGGCCGGCCCATCTCTTGCCGAAGTGCAACACCAAGAAGTGGTGGTTGGCTGCGGCTCAGACCTGGGAAATCAGGACAAATCTGCCCTCGTAGATCATTAAAATTTCAAATATAGCTTTTTATCACGAAAATTCTCAATCTAGTCCTCCGGGTGACCTGCTGTGCTCGGTGACCGCAGCAGGTTACCAGCAGCAGCAGGTGCAGCAGGTGGTCTGCTGCGTCCCACGAAGCAGCAGTTTTTTTAAAAAAATATTAAATAATATTTTTTGAAATAATTTTAAATATAGCAAATAAGCTCAAAAATTATGAAAATTTTTGTGAGCCTTCTGGCACAGTTTTCTTATTTTTGTAATTTTTCCAAAATTTTATCCCTTCTGATTTTTTTCACAAAAATTCATTTAAGTATACTGTTTGTATAAATTTTTTAATATAGAAAATGAGGTCCAAACATTATAGAAAAAAATTTCCTGGGCTCCTTACACAGTGGACTTGATTGTGTAATTTTTACAAAATTTTATAAGTTCTAAAATTATCTCGACAAATTAAAGGTTTAGGTCTCGAAAATTAGGACGTAAGGTTTCCGAAATTAGGGTTTCATGATTTTATGTGATGAAATGTGGGAAGTTTAGTACCACATGACTACTCTAGATAAGGGACACTCCCTCCTCCGCACTCTGTCGTCCCGTCGCTGTTGTCCCCCTTTACCCGCAGTATAATCCATATTGCCCGTAGTATGCAGGTATTATTGACATGTGGGGTCTGCACCTATTTGTCAGTGACATAGAGGGCTTTTTCCAGACCAAGGCCCGTGGTTTAGGGGCGATTTTGGTTCCTTTAAAATGTTGTGGTCTTTAAAAGGCGTTTCGGCCTAAAGTTGCAGTACTAAAATATGATGTCTTTTCCATGGAAAAAAAGATTCTATACTGGATTAACATTTCCTCTCTTACCTAATTGTTACTCATTCTTGTTGGGCAGTGTTATTTGGCATTCCTAGAGCTTAAGAGTGAAATTTATGTTTATATAATGTTCCACAGAGCAGAACAATAATTATTCTGAGTGGTTTTTTTAATATATCGCAATCTATAATCGTGACATGATGTTAGTCTATGAAGTGTACCAATCGATCAGATATGATCATAAATATTGATGTTCTATAAATGACAATGCATGCTTATAGCTTTGATTCAAGAGTACTTGATTCAACTTTTATGAGTAATCTTTATGCAAGTCTAATTTGATCTTTCATCTTTGACTTGATTTTGTATTGCATATTTGTGAATATAACCTGTTTTCTTAAATATGTGTTTTAGGATTTACTCCAGAGAAGTTTGATAAGAATAACAAGTTCTGGTGAGACCAGGTTCGCATGTATTGGTTATTTCTTGTTGTTGAAAAGATTAGCATCCGAAATGTCATGGACATGAATGCTAATTATGGCGGTTTTGTTGTGGCACTAAGCAATGATCATGTATGGACTATGAATATAGTACCCCATACAATTAGCAACACATTGCCTGTTATCTACGATCGTGGGTTAATCGGTTCTTACCATGATCGGTTAGTATTTCTTCCGAAAAATAAACTTTCATTTCCTTGCTTATGATGAAGCTAAAGCCATTCATGTTGCAGTGTGAGCCATTCTCAACATATCCTAGGTCATATGACTTCTCGCATGCTTTCCACCTCTTTTCTCATTATCAAGGTGGCAAGGAAGATCGCTCATTGGAAGATATCATGCTAAAATGGATCGATCCGAAACACCGGCTATTCAAAGTCAAAATACTACCTAAAGAACCAACATACAACCGAATATGCTAAGAATTTAAACCGAATTCCTCTAAGTACATATAGAGACCAACTTTGATATAAGCATGGCAGAATAACGATCAATTCATCGTAACATAATCAAGGAATAAACAAAATGAACCTCTAGTATCATATAACCAGAAACATATCATGGAGAGAAAAATATCACAAGAGTAAATCTATTTATTACAGCCTCTGTTAACAAATGAAGATCATACTCGACATTAGTAATGAAAGTAAATTATAGTGAATCGTGAAACGTGGCCGGTACTCCTCCCAACAGATTAACCATCGACGATCACCTAAAATAAATAAAGAAAACAAGGATGAGTCAAACTCGTAAAGTATCAGTAAACAATTGAACATACAAGATTATGAACAATTCAGAGTCCATACGAACTATGAACTTATCTCTGAACACAGATATGTATGAATGGAATGAATGGATGCATTGAAAGGAATGGAGTACTCAGCTGCTTATACCGGTATAGCGAGTGATACACCCAACGGTGTTTACCAAAGTCCGACTTAACCAAACCGGGACCCAAATACCGTATGAAAACGTTTATACGGTGTCCGGTTGCCCACATTGGAATGGTGGCTCTTACGTGCCCATGCTGGAGTTGATGGGTCTTTGAAATTCCACTCCCGTGGTTAAAACAAAAGCAATGCATGAATGGAATGAATCATTTGAAATGAATTCCACTAACTTCTTCCACATGGATTATCACACAAGAATGAATGTATACGACATTGAAAATGAACAGGAATAGCAATATTAACAATTCATCAACGTCCAATCATCAACAGTTAATATGATAACACTTGGTACTTGCCTTCCGCGATCAGTGACGTGTTAGGAGGCAACGAACGACGCCCACTCACCACCTACACAAACATATTTTCGGAATAAGGATAACAGGATACGACATAGCTACAGGAGGCCTACAATAACCCTTCGGCTATTCAACGCAATCAACGGAGTTAAGACTAGCATTACACTATCGGTCCTCGCCCATCCTACCGGACAATGCATCGAAAAATCATAATTAATTATATGAAACTCAAACGACATGAAACCAATGCCCATTGAAACTTAACACATAAAACTACGAAACTCTAGTTGACGGGTTTATCGATTTGGCCAAGACAAATAGTTAATCAAGAGTTGAAAATGTAGGACATGAATCATCCGCACCACAAGACAAAGAAAGAAAAAGGCATAACTTCTTACATTCTGTAAAGTTTCGCCTCAAATGACACCAAGAAAAATCGCGTAAAAATTCCATAACTTTTGATTTCCAACTCGTAAAAATTGTGTTCTTTATCAACTTGGAAAGCTTATCAATTCTTTACAACATTCATTTTGGGTGAACTTTCCGATTCGACCTCTCAATAATTCAAAATGGTCTCTCAACAATCTTTCAATTCTCGTCATCTCATCGGATACAGCGTAAAACTACCATAACTCCTAAACCGTAAGTCCAAATCAGGTGATCTCGGTGCCAAAAAAAGATAAGGATGAGGGCTACAACTTTATAAGAGGTGGTAAGATCAGAAAACATATGCAGGCTACCCAAAACCGACGAACAACAGAACTGAACCAATCTAATCTACCTCTGACAGCACCAACGCGAATTGAAAATACTACCGATCTATCGGGGATCGAAGTTACCCTTGATGATCCGCTAAAAATGACGCCTCGTTGCGCGTGAGCTCCTCCTCCTCTCCTTCCCTTCCTTCCTTCTTCCCTCTTCCCTTCTCTTCCTTCTTCTCGCTCCTCCTTTGGCCGCCTTCCAACAAGCGCCGCCGCTTTCCTCCAATGGATCGCAGCAAGGAGCTTCGTCGGGGAGGGAGGTGGTGCTGTGGTGGAGATGGTGGCGTAGGGGAGAGGTGGGGGTGGTGCACAGCAAGGAGGAGAAGCAGAGGGTGGCGGCTACAAGTGGGAGAAGGGGAAAGGAGAGGGGTGGCTAGAGTTTAGGGGAGGACACTTTGGTCGGCCCCTCATGGGCCACTGGCCGAGGCCCAGAGCCCAAAGGTCAAAAAATATAGAAAACCTCCCGATGAAAAGACAAATTCTAATTTTTCCGATTAGCCTCTTCCAAACTTCTTCTAATAAGCCGATTTACTTTTGGGGTATTACAACATCACTGCCTGTGTAACCATGCTTTATATTATCGTTAATTGTTGACAGTTATAAATATTTTTACTTTAGTGCGTCTCTTTTCTACTAATGTCAATGATCGTAAGAACAAAGTTTTGCTTTATATTGACAAGAACAAAGGGTTTTTATTAGTGCAAGAGCAAAGGCATTATCATGCTCATGATCACGATAGATTCCTAGCAAAGTCTAGGTTTATTTGTTTAATATTTTTGGTATGATTATTTATTGTGTCCTTCTAGAAAAATAGAGTTGAAATGCCTTACCATTATATCTATATTTGTGAAGAAACATTTGTCTTTTTCTGTGCAAACTTAAATGATTGAACACGCTAACCATAAGGTATTTTATGATCTTGTTTAGATTAGTTGAAAACTATTTTTCCATTTTATTTTATATTACCCTCCAAATGGTTGAACACGTCTTTCCTGATTTTGCACAAGCAGCAGCCCCACATGTTAATAATACTCAGACATCAAGGCAATATGGATCATATCATGTAAAGGGGGACAGCAAGAATGACGGACGATGTGTGGAGGAAGGAGTGTCTCTTATCTAGAGTAGTCATGTGGTACTAAACTTCCCACATTTCATCGCATAAAATCATGAAACCCTAATTTTAAACCTTACGCCCTAATTTTCGAGACATAAACCCTTAATTTGTGGAGATAATTTCAGAACTTATAAAATTTTGTAAAATTTAAAAATCAAGTCCACCGTGTAAGGAGCCCAAAAAAATTTATAATGTTTGGACCTCATTTTCTATATTAAAAATTCATACAAATAGTATACTTAAACGAATTTGTGTGAAAAATCAGAAGGGATAAAAATTTTAAAAATTACACAAATAAGAAAACTGTGCTGGGAGGCTCCACAAAAAATTTTATAATTTTTTGAGCTCATTTGCTATATTTAAAAATTCTTCCAAAAATATTATTTAATAAAAATTTTTAAATTGGTTGTCAGGGGGACCGCAGCAGTCTAGCTGGTCCCCGACGGCAGATTGCGGTCCCCGAGCGCAGCAGGTCACTCCGGGGGGCTAGATTGGGAATTTTCGTGGTAGAGAGGCTATATTTGGAATTTTGATGATCTACGGCCGATTGGCCGGTTTCGGATTTAGAGCAGATGACCTCGGCCATGTCCCCGAGGCAAAGCAGTCACCCCGAGGGCTAGATTGGGAATTTTCGTGGTAGATAGGATATATTTGAAATTTTGATGATCTACGGAGTCAGATTTGTTCAGATTTCTAAGTCCATGTACTAGCATGACACATTCTTGACGCAAAAGGATGCGTGGGCAGGGGGGACAAAGATGGGCCCGCCTCACTGAGTGTCAGTTGGAATCATCTCCTTCCTGCTCTTCATCGGAACCAGAACCGGAACCGACTCGTGGGGCAATTGCGGTAGTCGTGGAGAAACATACTTGTTACATACATGATCTGCATAACCTTCGGACTCTTGGTGGCTTTGCCTGGAACACAAGTGGCTCTAGGCCCTAAATAGATTCAACTGCTTTGCTTGGGAGCTGAAAGATATTTGAATGGCCATATGACATGTAAATGGAGGATTACTGGTTACAGAAGACATATACCGCCAGAACAAATGTTGCAGATTCTAAAAATTGTTCTGTTATAAGGATATGGTAATTATACTGAAGTTGTGGGACATGTCAATGAGAAGAATCAATAGGCAGGTTGCTTGCTTTTACATTATAGCATTCGTTTGAAGCTGAATGTGATGTCTGTAAGAGTTAGACCGGACTGTACAGCAAGTCGTCGGTATCATACTCAGGCTGTATCATAACTAAATTATAATGTAAAAAGGGCATCTCATAGGCTATTAATAGCACAGAAATTATTACCATCTCTAATAGTGTTTTGGTGCGATTTTTTTAATTAATCCTGTTTTTATTTCGAAATACATTAATATACCTTCATTTTTTTAACAGAAATAATCATCTATGGCTCCACCGGTTGGGCAATTTAAAATAATAATATTATTATTTTATTAATCCGATGCAAATAATTGTGGAGAATAAATAGCAATTTTGGTAGGTAATACATTTAGCAAATATTGTTTGTAGGTTGTTAATTTTTTTTAGAAATAAAAGGGTGGCGACAAGACTGATTGGTCCGTTTGTGATTTTCGTAGATTCTCAAGGGTACGAAATATGTAAGACTCGCAATAACATTTTGTGATCGTATGTTGTTGTAGTGCAGTAAATTTCTGAAGAATTTTGTGAGAATGATTAAGGTAGCAATGATTCATAAGTAGGATGGTAAGTGATATTGCGATACGCCAGGAAATTCATACACGGTGAACTTTGAAGAAATAACGCAACGATAACAACACGACAGTTGATCCAACAATCGGGCTACATGGCACATAGGCTAACGAGTCAAGTCATCCAACGGTTGAGCGACGGAGGTAGGAACGATTGGTAAGTAGTAAGGTAAGTTATATTACCACGCACGAGGGAATTCGTACACAACCATCTTCGTGTTCTTCCACCCCTCCAATTGCAGCAAGTGACTGTTCTTAGCTTCAATCCGATTTCCAGCATCTCCGTAATCTTGATTAACAGAGAGAGAACTAATGTGAATAATCAATTAGACCTTTATATTTTCCTTCATAACCTAGTTAAGATTCTTTAACTTCCAACTTTATCAACAGAAAAGAACAAATGAATCATAATTCGTGAATAGTGAATTCTTTCTTTACCAGATAAAATCTCCTTCGAACTTACATTCAAAATTATTCCTTTCTTTTTCTTTCATCAATTCAGATTAGATGTTTAAAATATACAGGATGGACAAACTTTTCTATCCACCTTCGCAATTTCACCCAAAAAATAAATATTGATGACCAAGAGAGTATTACACAAAGTTAAAGAGTAAGATCACCATAAAACAGAAGCACAATATGTTTTTTTAAGGTTACCAATGTACAGCGGATTCATGCAGTCTCAAAACACACACACAACAGATTTGTAACACATCCTTATAACAAAACGGTTTGCTATAACATTAAGGTCCCCATCACAAGGTTCCATATGAATGAATAACCATTTGTTCCTGTATAAGAACTAGCAATGTCCCTACTACTCCTGTGATGCCAGCAAGTATAAGTAGAAAGCTAACATTCTTTTGAAGCCCTCGTTCTTGGCTTCCAGGCCAGCTCCTCGTTCTGCTTCCTTAGACACTCCCAACTCTTTCGTCTTCAGACACAGCTCAGCTCTCAGCTTGTTATTCTCCTTGCAGTAATCAAGCTCTTTCACCTTCCGGCCCAGCTGAGACCTCAGGTCGTCGATCTAATCCTCACACTTCACCTCCAAATCTTCTGCGTACATACAGAGAAAGTATAGCCAAAGAGAAGTGTCATATTATGCAAGACAGAAGGAAAGATCATAGTAGTATATTATGCAAGACAGAAGGAAAGATCATAGTAGTTTTTTTTTACGGTGATACCTTCATTCCCGGCCAAATGGTTATAATCGCTAGGCGTCACTGCTGCTTTCCTTTTTCTACTTCCTGATTCCACCCCAAGTTGCTGTTCATTTTGACATGCAGCTGCAAAAAACGTTAGTGCACTCAGTGAGCATTGTTGAAAACAAAGAAAGAAGGTAAAAGGAAGGAGAGAAGAACCTACCCCTAGCTCCGAGGTGATTGGAGCCATCTGTCGCCACCGCCGGCAGCCATGGCCGCGGCAGGGTTCTTGCAGGAGGAAGAAGAGAGCATTGAGGTGCTTAGTGAGTACTCCACTAAGATGTGGAACTAGTACGCCAGTTCATCTCTGACCTCTGGCCTCCTCGCCGCCGCTTCAACCTCCTGCTTAATTATTTGGGTGTCGACACATTGAACATCCATTTATTACTGCCTCTCGACGAGAAAAGTTGTAAACTGTGAGTAGAGAAAGTCCATTTGTGTGGTCGCAGCAAGGGAAAAAAAGGTTACTGGTATGGTCTCATAAACCCCGTATAGGTGCAACACGACCATGCATGGTCTGAATATTGAATAATCATGGTGATTGCCAAAATGGCACCAAGTTCGGTCACATGGTTACACAGAAAAGAAGGCCAAGTACTGCTACATATAAACACCTGCACAATCTACAACATGTATACCTGACAACATACCCAACTGATGGGTCATTATAAGTTCATTGATCACATCAGTTTTAGGATGGAAGCAGCATACGGCTGCAAGCAACATCACATGCATATTAGACTGATGGAGATCCAAGCCTCTGAAGCATGGCCAATTATGTCACACGATAGAATATTAAGATACAACTCCCATGTCAGGAGGAGAGTAGCATGCATAAGGCTCCTGCAATGCCACCAGTGGCATATACCCTACAGTGCAAGACTAAATCCTGGCTTAGAGTTTACTAGGGCCAGGGCGCCTCAGCCCCTCCTGCGCTTGTTAGTCGTCTCCATCTGCCCGAAGATGTACTTCAGTACCTCCTTCATCGTCGCCTTCCGGCCTTTCCTGAAGTTCCAGAGCTCGGGCACCACATACCGTCCACTGGGATTGTACTCATTTACCTCGCTCAGGGCGGTCTTCACTGCATTGCACACATCGTCGCCATATTCAATCCACAAGTGCCGCAGTTTTGTATCATCGTCATCTACAACTTCCTGCAACATCAAAGAATGATTATGATTTTCAAACAAACACTAGCCTCTATAAAAGGCAAAGATCACACGAGAGTTCGATGTAGAACTCAGTAAATACCTTATCCTCTCCATCAACCTGAACAAACTTAAAAGGATGCCAGGATGGCTTCTTTATTTCCTCCTGCCAACTTGAGACCAGCTCCGCAGCTTTGATCTCGTAATCGCATTTCCATACTTCTTCCTGCCTGCATTTTGAAATGGCTTTTCAAAGTTCTCCCATCCTTTTGATCCCAATAACTGTCCGCCCACTTAGCATGTCCTCCAAACCCTGAGCATTGTGATAATCATTTCATGAATGAAAACCTTTTTTATGAACATCAACTATTCAAGAACAAATTAGGTGGAAGGCAATTGATAAACATCCTAGAGAAAAGGAGCTGTACCGCTATCAATTCTTTTCGAGCCTCTTGTAACCCGTCATTACTTTCACGCTCTTTCCTCACCAGTTCTCCGCTCAACTCTTCCAACCGTTTCTTCTCATGCTCTAATCTTTCACTAAGCTTCTCCATCTTGTCATGAATATCTCCGTCGCCATCTCCTCCAAATGTTTCATCACTTGAAGTGTGCCATTCAATCGTGTTACTTGAGCTCAAGTTGTTGTTTCTCATGCAGCTCCTTTTCCAGCTGAAGCATTCTCACGAGGACATCTTCCTTTTCCCTCTGGTGTTTTCAAGGTGTATTAATTCTCGTCTCCAGAGTCCACAGTACCCATCTAGAAAACAACATAAGTAAAGAAGGTAGCAAACCTTCTGGTCCTCGACTAGCTTCAAAACATCTTCATCGGCCCTCTGCTGTTCAATACTTGCCAGTTCAAGTTCACTATTATCGCTCTTTGCCTGTACATTTCAGAAAAGAAACTTAAGATATAAATATATCATAAAATATATTGCAGTATGCATTTATGCTATCACACCAAGTTACGAAGTTTTCAATACCTAGAAAGTGCCAACTGTTACTTTATGAGACTAGCAAACTATTGGGCATAGCTAGAGGTGGCCAAATGGGTCGGGCCTACCGGGCTGGCCTGAGGCACGGTATTGTTGGGCCTAGACACGGCATGGCCCGACGTTCCGTGCGTGGATCCTGATCTCGACCCAGCGGGCCGACCCGAACCAACATGCATAGTACCGTGCCCGGCATGGCCCGTTTAGCTCATTAGGCACGGCACGACTAGGCCTGTTAAACACTTCAACGGTCGGATTTTTGAATTTTTTAGCCGTTGGGGAGCTTAATAAATACGTAAAAAATTACAAAAATCAAATTTTCTCTATAAATAGGCAGCATACCCCCCCCCCCTCATCCTGTCACCATCCAATCTTCACTCTATTCTCTGAATTTTGTTGTGAAAATTTATATCCCTTTTGTGATAATTTGGCAAAATTTGGAATATCTTTGCCAAATATTCAAATTTCAAATCCAAATGTAGTAAAAAAAGAGAGGTATAATGCTAATTTTTGTAGATTTTTATTGTTCTTATTTGTTATACTAAGGTAAAATAAATAATATTGTAATTTACGATTTGCGCTTTCTTGATGGAAAATTGCGATAATTTTGCTATTGGTGATTTTGAATTTCACCAGGATCTTGCATCCTTCGAGAATGTTGCGCCTCAAACGGAACGAGCAAGCAAAACCATCATCGCCTGGGTGGCAAAAAGCTCATGCTCGCGAGCCGAGCTTGTTATAGCCGAGCTCTCGCCGAGCTCGAGCTTTTTCGAGCCAAGCCGAGCCGCTTCGAGCTTGCGAAGTTTCAGCCGAGCTCGAGCCGCCATGAGCCAAACGAGCCGAGCGCAACCCCATATAATCAAGATGATTGGATTTTGAATTGATGATAAATGACTCATATAATCATTTTATTCTACCGAGTTCGAGCGAGCTTTTTCGAGCTAACGAACGAAGCCGGCTCGAGCTTTTTCGAGCCGAGCCGAGTTCATTCGAGCTCGCTTTCCAAACGAGCCGAGCCGAGCCGAGCAGAGTTTAAACCGAGCCATAACGAGAGCTCGCCTGCTTCAAATCTAATCAAGCCCTACGAGTACCTCGCTGCTCGCAAGCATCGGAGCAAAGAGATCCGTGTCGAGACATCGAGAGTCCGGGAAGATTTCGATAAGAAATCTAAGCCGATTAAAAAGGAGTTTAGGTAAGATATGTTGCATGTAAAATTTGTCATCATGAATTGTCTGCAAAGTCTTCAGGTGGAACAGGGCACTTGATTAGACATGTTAGATGTAAAGCAAAACAATGATTGATCATGAGGCAAAGGTGGTTGCGCAGACAACCCCGACTTGCGATGCAGATGTAACTAGGATTATAGTCCCGAGGTAGCTCGTCAATCCCTTTGTCGCTTAATTGCTTCACATGATCTACCTTTAAACTTTGGTGAGTCTAAATCGCTTGAAAATTACATTAGAACTACGATAATCCTATATTTTCTACCGCTTTCATGACCCGTAGATCTAGTTAAATACTATAATGAATGTCGTGCAATAAAAAGAACTCTTTAGTACTTGTACATTTTCGATGGCTTTGACCTCGAACATATGGAGTTGTCAGTCGGAGGATTATCTTCGTGTAGTTGCTCATTATGTTAACGACAACCTAGGAAATGAAAAAAGAATTATAGAGTTTAAACCAATTGATGCAGCAATTGTGGCACACACGTGAGAATATTGCGATCAGTATTATCAAAGTCATGGAAGATTTTGGTCTTACAAATAAAAAAATCAATAACTTTAGACAATAACTTTATCAAAGTCGTGAAGATATTCTCACTCCGCTATTTAGTACATACGTTGAATCCTTCGTGTGTAGCAATGCGTCATCACATTATTAATCTTATAGTTAAATGTGGTTTAAAGACGTTGGAATCGTATATTAAAGATTTTCACGATGCAATATATTTCCTAAATCATTCTAACCAACGAATAGCAAAGACATAATAACTTTTGCTTTGCAATGTTTGTACGCCCAAGAAAATTTAGTTGATGAAACTCTACTTACATGATGATTATGAGTCTTTTACCATATAAGAGCACATTTTCTGTTTTTATTCACACGCACTATCACAACCACGACGGTAATACACTATTGACTGAGCAACATTGGTTTATTGTTGAGAAGTTACTATCGTTTTTAGAACTTCTATAATTCTATTGTTGCTTTATCCGCTGTGTATTATCCATCATCTTTAATTGTGCATAATATTCTTCAAATTGCTAGTCACTTGAAGGCTCATGAAAATGAAAGTGTTACGGAGGCTATCATCGCTATGAAAACTAAATATTAGAAATATTAGAAAGAAATCTCATTCCTATATGCATTTGTAATTATTTTTGATCCCGAGACAGAATATCGTGGATTATCGTGAAGAACGCTTCAAATTTTGCAATGGTGGCGTGATCATAAGGTAACATATCCATTCTATCCATATTAGCACGTGATGTGTTAACTGCCCTTGTCTCAACGGCTTCTCTCGAATCGCTTTCAGCTTTTTCTAGAAGAATACTGGAGAAGAACAAGTTTCACGAGTGAAATGGTGAAGATACTTCTAACTATAAATAACTATAAAAGACTAGGAACAAGTCGATACACGAGATCAACAATCAGAGAAAATCTAGAGTTGGTGGATGCGTTCAAAATCTTTACCTAGACAACACTTAAAACATGGATGTATAAAAAACTATAGGTTGTACTCTTTTTTCTTTGTCAAAGTTTTCTCATGTTGAGTTTTTACTTGGCAAAATTTTTAACAAGATAGCCATCTAAATATTATTAAAGTTCATTAGTACATTTTCAATATATTTGTCTCTTTTTATGGGTATAGAACTCTTTTTTTTCAATGTTTAATTTGTGTTATTGAATTATATACATTTTCTGGGATTTTTCAAATTTTTCGAGCCGAGATGGGCTACATAGGTCAACCCCAGCCCGTCGGGCTAATCATGCCCGGGTCGGCACGGCATGACCCGTGAGCTCAGCGTGCCATGCCTAAGTCGGTGGTTGAGCCCACAGGCCGGCACAGCACCACCCGTTTAGCTAGTCAAGCCAGTCGGGCCATGCCTAAATGGGCCCATGCTAGGCCGTGTCGTGCCGCCCATTTGGCCACCTCTAGGCATAGCACTAAGCACTTACGATATAGAAAGAAGCAGGTTATTATTTAATCTGCTTAGAAACTAAATGTTGAACAGTAGAATATAATTTAGAAACACAATACTTACTAATAATATGTACCATGTCAAAGAGAAATCATTGTTATGTTATGTCATTTCAAACGACTTAAACAAGTCTCAAATGAAATGTATAAAAGATGTAGGTAACAATCTTGATTTCGTTTTGAAGTTAGCCACTCAAAATAAGCAGGCATTTGATATCCTGTAAGTTAAGAATAATGTATCCTAGGCATAATATTTTAGCAGACAGTACATGTGGTCATGAGCGTAGCTTAGTGCCTAGCATAGATAGTTCATTAACTTACCTTTTGCTTCTCATCATCAAGTTTCTTCTTGTCACTGGCATTCTCAGCTGTCAACTTTTCTAGCTGCTTAGCACGTGAATTCAGCTCTCTCCTCTTATTTTCTAATTCAAGCTTCAAGTTTTCATTATCCTGGAAAATCCTCACAGCATTGTCTCGAGCCTTGCGATGCAGATTGCGCATTTCTGAAGGAGACAATGTAAAACTTATTATGATGCTGCAGAGTGCAGATTGGTGTCTAATAGAGCAACCCTGCTTTATTGATTTTGTAACGGCAAGAAACTAAAGCTAACCAATGAAAGTTAATGATTGGGAAAAGTGTGTTTGGAGCAGTAACCAATGTTTATCTCACCAGTTAAGTCTTACTGGCCAATACGATGTTAAAGCACACGAGAGAGAAACGTTAAAGTACACGAGAGAAACGAAGGAACTGCATGCATAATGACAGACCAACAGAATCCTGCACTCCTGCTACTTGTCTAACCGACCAAGAAGCAATATTTCTCTAAACACTTCATGTGCAATATAAAGGTAGAATCCCAGAAAAGTTTATCATTCAGGACTCTTAACACCAGTTGCAAATTTTTAATTATGCAATAGTACAAGACAGAAATATAATCTGGTGATTTGCTCCATTTGACAAAAATTTCACTTACATCACTATTCACTAGACATGTGACAAATGGGTAACTCTACACAATCAGGTCCATCTAAAGGAAATAAGGAAATGAAGCACAATTGAAAAGCGTACCTTCATTATATGCCTCATGTAGCCTCCTATTGTCCTCCTCAAGCCGTGCAATGGAGAGCTCTGTTGCGTTCTTCTTTGTCTCCAAATCCTGCAAGTATCGGTTCTTTGCCTCGATCTGAGTTGCCAATATCGCCACCATCTTCCCCGACTTCTCCAATTCACTCTTGGAGACCTCATCAACGGTTGTCAGGTTGGTATGCTTCCTCAAGTACCTGCCCACCACACTCCCCGCATTATAGTCCCCCTCTCGGGCAACCCACCCATAAACCTTAACCTCGCCTTCAGTGTTCTCCTCCCCATTCACAGCACCTCCACCACTATTCGTTGCCTCCCATTCCTTCTTCCCAAGCTTATTCACGTTGAAATGGTTCTCAAGTGTGAGAGCGTCACTAAATCCACCCCAACCATTTGTAAACCTCACAATTGCAAAGCTGTCCATGCCTTCCACCTCATCAACAACCAAAGGCACGACATCAACCAAACTAAACATGCCCACTCTACCAGCAAAGTCCTCAGCACTGAAACCTGCATTGGCTGCAAGAACCGCAGTCCATGGCAAGCAAATTTCTCATCCTCCTTTGGCAGCCCCATGGCCGCTTCCGCAGAACTGGACCCAGCGGTATCACCATTGGCATTGGCTTTTCCTTGGCACTGGCATTAGCATTAGCAGTGGCAGTTACATTGGCACCTGCATTGCCATTGATACTGGCAAGGTCATTCGCGAAGGATGGGTCGGTGCGGACAAAACGGGCAAAGGCGCGTGGAAGGCACGCTCTCGGCCGTGGCGACGATGCTTGCTGGAGATGCCGATGCCGTCGGCGTGCTGGAGGAGGTCCTTGAGCTTGTAGTCCTGCTTCTTCTTGCCGGAGCAGAAGGGGCAGCGGAAGGTGCCGTCCGGGTTGCGCACCCGGTGGTTGCCGGACATGAGGAGGCCGTATGACTTCTCCTCATAGTCGCTCTCTGCCTCCGAGTCGTCCTCGTCGGGATCGTCGGAGGACGACTCCTCGTGGCGGCGGTGGGGCGATCGCCGGCGGCTTCCGCGGCGGCCTCGGCCTCGGCTTCCTCGTAGGGGTCCATGTAGTCGTCCATGTCAAGATCCATTCTTGAGCAGAATTTAAACTGCAGAAGAGCAGGATTTGAGATGATTCCTGACGACAAATACAGAATATTTCCCCCCTAGTTATGGCGTTCGATTGAATCTTTGAAGCGAAAAACCCCAGATTTCCTCAGGCGATTCTTCGAGCAAAATCATTGAAAGAGGAATGAAAAGACTAACCTTTTCTCAGAAGCCGGACCAGAATCTGTCCAAAATGGCACGAAACTGGATGGAATCGGATGGTGAAAGCCTCAGACTGGATCAAAACCGCATCGAATTCGCGTTCGCGAACGCGAGGATTGCACGAAAATAAGGTCGTCCTCGCTGGATTTGTGGTGGCAACGGCGGAATCGGCGATAAAGGCAAAGAGCTTTTACCGGAAGGGATTTAAGAGCAGAACAGTGCAGCATTTGCAGGGGGTTTTCGGAGGTGCCGGGAGAATTGATGGCACGCCCCATCTTTCGTGTGGCTTTCACCGTTTCCGGTTGATTATTTCTCCCGTCTTGCATATTTAGATTTTTTTTTTTGTTATTTTTCATTTATCTCTTCTAATTTTTAGTTTTTTCGCATTTTTGCTCATGTGATATGGTCCAATTAGCCCCGGTGAATGCACCAACCTTGCCACACTCCCCCCCCCCCCCCCTCTTCACATGTGATGTCTCACAATAGTTCCTCCCGCGCGTTTACAGATGCAAGGTTCTTGTCGTGCACGAGAAGAGCAGTTTCCTCATTGATTGATCTTTGTGCGACAAGAGAATGCGTTGGAGCTCACTTTGAAAATGTAGACTAACCCGATGAAGAGCTTTGTGAAATGCCCCCAAAATCAGTCGAATGTAAGTTTTGCAATGCTTTGTGACCTCTCCTCGATTGGATATGTGGTATTGATACTTATCATGGTAGGATAGCCGATGGAGTAGGGTTCGATTTGGGTTTTAAGGTTCATACGAATGAACCAGAAATTGGGGGAAACTTTAGTCTTAGTTAAAAAAAATTCCTTTTTTTTTGTTGCTTAGGTGCCGAATAGTTGTAATTTTTTTCATGTGTTGGATCAGTACCAAAATCACTTGGTGGACATTGAGCTAGTTCATATGGACAACACTTGTATCGAGGATGCTATTCCTGAACTTCTTGAAGTGACCCATGAGCTGAAAGGTGAACTTGAAATTATGAAATCTGGAATTGTTGGTATGAAGGTAGATGTTGGTTCCATGCATGCTGAAATGGCTATGATCAAGTCCTTCGGCCCTGAGTTGGATGGCAAGATGAGAAAGATCGTGAAATTTGGAGAGTTACATATGCTTGCCAATGGAGTCATCATGTGCTTTCTCTTACTTGTCATAATTAGTAAAGTAGTTATGACATGTAATTGTTCTGCATTGAATATATATTTTGGTAATGTGGTTATGATCCCGAAATGCATGTAATGAAACCTTTATGCAAAGGACTCGAGCTAGATGTAGTTGTGACCTTGGAATATATGTATTGAAACCTTTATGTATGGTTTGCATTAGATGGTATGGTTTGTAATGAAATGAGGACACATTAGTCAGGCTTCGCAAGACATTTTCACATAGAATTGAACATGCATGATTTGGCCTTGACATTTTCTAGAAAAGCATGTAGCATTAAATAAAACTTAGCATTCAACAAATCAGGATAATGCAATGAGTTCACAGCTCAAATTAACTCGAGTTCACATCTTCACATCTCAAAAATAAACTACAAATTAATTGAGTTCACTGAGTTCAAAGCTCACACATAATGCAAATTAATCATGGGTCACATCTCACACCTTGATATTAAAAAATAAGTTGGACTGGGCCATCAAACTAACAAAAGTAGTTTTAGGTATTTTGTTTCTTTCTAGGAATCATCTTCTCTATAGGCCTTGAATTTCCTACTGATTTCGTGGTCATTGCTGGCTGTGATGTTATATCTCCCATGGACAAGCCGCTTGTATGCCAAAAAATATGAATTAGTATCAAATTGCACATGCACATGAATGGAAAAAACATGGTTTTTATTGGTTGACCTTCTTGTGACAGTCCATATCTGTCATGCAGTTGGAGAGGTGTAACATCCTGTTTTTCATTTGGTGAATAGTAATTATTTTGATTTTTTGATTTTCACTCGAATTTTCAAATTTTGGTTTAAATTCAAAAATCTCCTAGCTTCAATTAAGCTTGGGTTTGTGTTTCAAATATTCTTTCAAATTTCGATTCAAATTCTCTTTGAAATTCTCCTTTTCAAATTTATCAAAACTCTTTTCTTTTCTTTTGGGCCTGCTTTCTCCTACCATTTTTTTCCCGAGCTACCCACTGCTTTTTTTTCCCTCCCGGCCACCTAACCTGGCCACCTGGCCGGCCTTTTTCTCCCTGCTTTCTTTCTCCCCCTACCGAGCGCTCCCTTTTCTTCTCTCTCTCAGCCGCACCATCATCTTCTCTCTCTCTCGCCTCTCCGCCTCCTCCTCCACTACCACCGCTCCTCGCCTCCACCCGACCCCTCTCTCTCTTCCTTCATCACCGCCGGCGCCCACGACTTACTTCTCCATGGCCATTCACTGACGCTGGCTCACACCAGACGGCTTTCTCTCCTGGATCCGCCTCCTCCTCCGGCTTTCCTCTCTCTCTCCCGCCATAAAGGCCGAGCCCCTTCTTCTTCCCTTCGCTTCGTCTCTGTCGCCGCTTCTTCTTCCCTTCGTCTCCTCCGGGCTCGCCTGCCCACTGGCCGCCTCGAGAGCTCGGCCAGCCTCCTCGCCTTCATTCGGCCCGCCTCGATCGCGCTTATCGCCGCTTCGAAGCTCTTCACAGGCCTGTCACGCCGCCTCCAGTTGTTCCCCGCCGCCTCTCTGAGCCTCCCCAGGCGCCTCTTCTCTCTTCCTCCCCGATTCTTCTCCGCGCGCCAGGCGCCTCACCCATCGCCGCCGCCGCTCTACCGTGGTCACCGGCGCCCCACCGCCTCCTCCTCCTCGTCGCCTCACCACGGCGCCGCCTCCTCACCTCCTTGGCCTGACGCCAACCGAACCGCCGCTTCCCTCTCTGCTCTCTCCTCTCGCTCTCTTCTCTCGCTCTCCGCTCTCTTCCTCTCTCTCTCTCCTCTCTCTCTCTCTGTCTCTCTCTCTCTAGGCAGTAGCAGAGTAGCAGCAGCAGTTGGTGTTTTGTGTATTGAGATTTGATTGTATGTATATTGTGTATGATTATTTTGTGTATGCTTTTGAATCGACGCGGAGTCGGCATTTGGAATTGTGTATGGAGATTTGTATGTCGTCTTTTCGTTTATTGTGGTGAATGTGTGCAGGGTAGTCGTGGAGCGATAGTTTAGTTTTTGGGTAAATCATGTTTTGTGTATTAAAATTGTGTATTGGAATTGGTATGTCGATATTGCGAATAGGTTGTGTGTGTTGTGCAGGGTAGTTATGGAGCAGTAGTTGAGTTTATGTTGAGAAAGATTGTATCGATTTGTGTATCGAAGTTGTTGTTTATCGATTGTGTTTTGTATGGCATTTGTGTATGTATTGTCTTGTTTGACTCGAGCGACTAGTAGTTTTCCTTTTTGGCGAAAATGTTTCCAAAGTATTTGCTCTCGATCATTGTACTACGACTTGTGTTGAAATCGATTAACCGTTATTAGTGGTTAACTCGTCGATCGACAAGTACTAGTAGAATTATCCATTTCGATTTTAGTTGAGAGCTATCGATTAAGAGCGCAATTTGCAAAATCTCGAAATCGAGGTTATGCAAATGACCTTGTAATCGCCTCGCAATCGTGTCTATTTTAATTAAAGTATATTTATTCAAATTTCTTGCTATGCGAAATGCTTTAAAATAAACCGCATTTTCTCAAAATATTTTGAAGGCTATTCGAGATTAACTCGTTAATCTCGACACTTACTTTGAAAACCTAATTATTAATCTTGTAGTCCTTTCCAAAGATTCGCTTGGCCTAAATATTGTTTATCTCTTTTATTCCCGCTCAAAAGTCGCCTTCATTAAAAATGTGTTACCGCTGCTTTGAAGTTCGCCCAATTTATCGTGGTACCCTAATCTTGCCCGATCAATGGTCTCCAAAGTGAAGTATCCTCGCGATAGTTCATTCGACTTTGTCCCCTTTGTTTTCCTTCTACAGAGTATCTCCGCCTTGCCTCGTATACTCTACCGATCGCTTGACTTTGTCAATCATCCCCGCCGTCGAATCTTGTCTCTCCAAATCTTCATCGCAAAACTTATTCAAAAGTGCTTTGTTTATATTTGGTATTTTGGAAGTTCTTCGAATTTATTTGTTGTCTTGCTTGTATCGTATAATTAGGAGTCAGAGTCCAGAAGAAGCTTCGACTCAAGCAGGATCAAGATTTGGATAAAGACGAAGATCCCTAACTCAAAACCTCGCGTAGAAGGCCCCGAGTAAGATCAAGGTCGCGATAATCACCCAAAGGAGTCAATACTTTGATCATTCCGAACCTACATTTTATGCAAACTATGTTTATTTAAAATAGCAAAGTTGCATGCTTTAATTTTGTAACCAATGATATGTTAAAGCTTAAGGTAGTTAATTGCCCATTTGTTGATTAATTACTTATTAAGCCATCCTTTGATAATTGAATCCCGTATCCTTTGTCACCCTAGTAAATATATGGTAATACTAGTATAGGTTGTACTTAAGCGACATGCTAGTCTTGTTAAGCACCGGACAATAATCATTCCGATCATCATCCTTTAAACATGAAAATGGTTTTGGGCAACATGGGATGTAGATGACTGATGTGTTGCGTTAATTGGTTTTCCTTCCCAAAACCCTAAACAACTTGCTAGTACCCCATCCGACGGATGGAAAGAATGGTGGTGCGAACGTAGCACGAGAATGGTTGGTATGTGGTATGAACCGTCCAGTGAATTAAGGACTTAATCTTGTCATGACCTCCTCGTAAAACCAAGACAACCGCAAGTCTACAAATTGCAACTTGGCTTAGTAAAACTTTCAAACCTTGAATGTCGCCTCGCATGGTGGGAAAGAGGAATGTGCAAGCGCAGACGACGACGACTTGAATGGGACACCGAACACTTGAAGTTTGCCAACCGAGGGGTAGGTTGACTCAGACTCAACTACTCCAATACCGAGGTGAACATCCCGCACAACGATGGGCGTAACCCCATATAGGTGAGATGACTAAGGGGCAAGATAGTTCAAACGCATATCGTGGACGATCGCTCAACTACATGACTAAGGAATCATGTGAGAAACGAGTATGATTATCTCTTGTGGGTACAGCAGTACAACCTCTGCAGAGTCTAAACTGCTTAAACAGACGCGCTTTCTGGCCAAAGGCGCATATGGGAACTTAACTTGAGTTAGTTCTATTTCAAAAATCTTTGTTGGGTGGAAATGAAAACCGTGCCTACCACCTAGCCCGAGGTTTTAAGTTTTTCCCGGATCATCGTGATCCAAAGATTGTTAAAATATGGGGTAGCCCCAACCAAAGATAAGCATAAGGTGGAGGTAGCCTCCACGTTAGTATTATTGCACAAGTATTCTATCTACAAAATCATGTTTGTGTTAAAATGCTAAGTGATAGGATCTTCTAATATCCTCAGATTATAATTGCCGCTTTACGCAAATAAAAGAACCCGAGCCATCCTCGTTAAGCCTTGCATGTATATTATTGCATTCTCAGTGTTGGCTCATGAGCACGGTAGTTGTGCTCATTCTCGCTCTTTCCCCAAACCCTCGTAAGGTGAAATTTTGGAGAGTTCGACTACTACAAGGAACCCGATGTCCGAAGACCCAGGAGCTCTTGAAGCGTAGTTTAGTTCTTAGTTGTTCTAGTCTCGCCCCAGTCTAGCTGACTCCGCTGGTACCTACGTGCATCCTATATTATCTGAGTTTTGCACATCGGATGTATACGTGTTTCCCTACCACTTGCTCGTGGAGAGATGTGCTCGCCTTTTTGCTTCCGCTGTCGCCCGCTACTTTTTGATGTAATCATTTGGCCTGCTCGCCTTTATTGTAAAACTTGACCCGATGCGGTCTATGTAAACTCTGATGTGTTAAATTAATGAATGGTATGGTTTTACGCCATTGTGTGAATGATTCAGTGATGTATCTGTGAGTGCTATCTACTGATCCAGGGAACAGCACAGTTATTCGCAGAGGATTCGGATTTATAAAATCCGGGTCTGACAAGAGGGGTGTTGAGCCTTAGCCTTGGGGATGTATCAATAAGTGAAGTGCTTGGGGAAAGGGAGAGCGCCGCGGTCTTGGTCTCCTTGGTAGTTGGGATAGGGGGAGAGGAGGAGGGGAGTGGCGGGTTCATGGCAGCATCGGTGCCGACCGGACCATATGCCCTAGGCTAAGGGGAATAATGGTCATTTCACGTGGGCTAAAATGCAAATATAAATTATAATTTAGGAAAAGGGAAAAAAATGGCAAAAAAATCAATCTAAATATTCAAGACGGAGTAAATAATCAACATCATTAAAAATAAATGTAAATCGTGGAAGCCATATAAAAGATGGGGCATATGATCGGTTTTCCCTTTTCGGGGGTGCACGGGAGAAGGCCAGGGAAGTGTTAGTAGTACGGTGGGAGGTGACAGTAGCCCCAATAGTCAGTGGTAGCCAGGGCCCTCATGGCAAGGGGCTTTGACTGTCTGACCCTCAAGAGCACTCCCAACAAGCAAGCATTGCTTGCTTGCTACTATAGCTATACCATGTGAGTTTTTTTGGTGAGGTTCTTTTTTCATGGTCGTTGGATCGAGCTTGGCTCATGGGCGCCGTTCAATCGGATCCTGGGTGTTGCGCTGTCTCGCCACGGCAGTGCACACCCTCGTTTCCCATGCGATTTTACTTTCTTTATTCATTGGTGTGGACTTCCCAGTTCCTTCTCCTCGCTTTTGTCGCCGCTCTCATTCCCTCTTTGTTTCTCTTGTCCGTTCGTTGTATTGGTCCTCGTCGAGGACGCAATTCCGTCGCTTCTTTTCCTCCTTTTTTTTTTCTTTGCAGCTATGTTATTGTTGCCTAGTGTTAGTGATTTATGGTCGCTTTACGGTTTCTTCGTGTTTGCTTGTTGGGGAGGTCGGGTCGTTTTCCATAGATCTACGCGGATTTGCTTTTCCTAGGGTTTCCATCCCCGTGTTTCGCTGTTCGTTTCGTGCTATGGTGTTCTTGCCTTCTTCCGTGCCTTTTTTCCCCGATTAGATTAGACTGGATTTAGTTCATTGTCGCTCACTTTGCCAAAGTTATGCTTCTACGTGGTTGCTATGCTCTCGATTTGTGGTTTTTTTGTTACATGGTTGCTTGCCTTCTTCAAGAGGTCGTCAGCTCTCTCTCTCTCTCTATGGATCTAGGTGGGTTGTTTTTGCTAGATTTTACACCGGATTTTCTTCATGCCTGCTCTCGCTCCCTCTTTGTTTCTCTCGTCCGCTTGTCCTTTGGTCTCTCTGCCGCTAACGCAATTGCTCGCTCCTTCTTTTGTCTCACTTTATTCTTTGTTAGACTACCGCTTGCCTTCTTTGGGAGGTCATCGGCCACTCTTTGGATCTAGGTGGGGTTGGTTTTGCTAGATTGTGTTTGTATTGATGTCGAGCATCGCGATTGCGCTTTTTTCCCTAATGGTGGTTTGCCTTCACGCCTCCACACTCTCTCTCCATGGATCTACTTGGGTTCTATTTTGGTCGGTCATTGTGGTCGCTTTCACTCCGCTTGGTCTATGTGTTGTTCGACTAAGTTCTTCCTTTCAATTATGTCGGTTATGGATTTCCTATACTTATTTGCTTTTGGTGTCTTGTAGGTCATTTTGTACGTGTTTTTGTGTTCTCGTGTCATTGCTTTTGTCCGCTCACCTTTCAATATCCTATTTTTCTTTGCTTGTAATGGATGGGTTTTCCGATGTGCGCTTTCTTTTTAGCCTCTCTTGTGTTTTCTTTATTTCCTTTTGTTATGTGCTTCCCGTCTCACGGCTTGTCTTTCTTCACGAGGTTGTTTCTTGGCTTTTGTTGCTTTGGATTGTTATAGTCCTTTCACGATGATAGTCCGCTGGTATGTTCGTATGTTCTTCTATATGTTGCTTTCTTGTGCGCTCAGGTCCGCCTCCTTCAGATGTTCTTTTCTTCTTCTTTCTACTGTGTTTTGTTTTTGGCCCTGGCCTCTTCGTGTTATGGTGCATTCTTCGTGTTGCTACCTCCGCCTCCCACAACATAAGGTTCATCTTGCTCACTGCTCCTACTTTCGCTTTATATGTTGCTTTTGTTTCGTTAGGTTTATTGCCTCAAACACTAGATGCCTTGTTGTTGCATGTCCTTGTATGTTCGGCCTTCTCTTCTTATGTGTTTGGTGCGATGTGGTCTCTTCCTCCGTGGCTTCTTCTAAGGAATCGATCTAAGATCCGCTAGAATGATTGTGTTGTCTGTTGCTTCTTCCGTGTCGCTTCCGCTATTGCTCGGAGGCAGACCACCCATTCTCACTTTGAATTCTCACTTGATATCGATGAGGCCAAAGTTTGTGATATTAAAAGAGGCACTATGCTTGCCGAATTAATTAAGGTTGCTTCCCTTGTTATTTAGGATGAGGCGCTCATGGCTCATAGGATATGTTTTGAGACATTGGATAGAACTTTTCGTGATATTCTATCTAGAGATGATGCCGGTGCCTCTAATCTACCGTTTGGTGGTAAGTGCAACACCCCAAAGTTATGTTACTAAAAATAAAATTATTATTTTATTGGATTTTCAGAGTTTTAAAAGAGTTTCTTGGTTTTTTTGAATTTCCTAGATTTTAAAGTCAAAAATAAAATTTATTAAGTTTTTTTTGGGATTTTCTTATATTTAAAGTTAAAAATAAATTTTTAATTAATTTATTATTTTTTTGGAAATTAAAAAGGTTTTCCTTTTTTCCAAAAATTAAAAATAATTTATGTACAAAATAAAATCCAACTTTAAGTTGGAATTAATATTTTTAAGTTCAAAATAATTAAGGGAATTTCTGTGAATTTGTTCAGAATTTTTGAACTCTATTTGCTATTTTTTAAAAGTCTATTTGATTTATTGCTTTTTATAAAATTCAAAAGGCTTTAAAATTGGATTTTCTTAGGACGAATCTCCTTTCCTTGGTCTATTTTTCTATTTTTCCCACGCGGCCCATTCCCCTCCTCTTGGCCCATCCCATGCCTACCAAATACCATGCTGTACCACCCGCCCCCTCCTCGCCTCTTTTCCTCTCTTTGCGAAAGGGACCACCTGTCGAGCCATCCCTACCTCCAACCCTTGCCGCCATTGTTGAGTGCCGCCAAACCCTTAAATCCGGCTGTTTCACATCGCTTTAATGTGCATTCAAGGAAAATGAAACCCCACTTGCTACCGCCTTCATCCGATAGCTTCTCGCCATTACCCGCCTTAAATCACATTTACACTACGCACAATCGCCTCCTTCGCTCCTCCCCATGACTTATAAAAGGTAGCATCGGATGCGCAAATCTTCACTCATCCTCTCCCCAAATCTCAGCTCCTTCTCCTCTCTGTAGCTACAATCGCTTCTTCATCGGCCATCGAGCACCTCCGCCGCCGTCCGACGATCTCTCGATGACGTTGTTCACACCGAGAACTTCACCACGCTGCTATACACCTATATTTTTTTGTATCGGTTTGGTTAATTTTAGAGTTTATTTATTGTGAATTTTGTATTTATTTATTTTATTTGCTTGTCTTTTCGTTTCCGGTGCGATCAACCGAGTAGAGTTTGAAGAAGTCGGAGGTTCCCACTTCGACCAAGCTCAAGATTTCCAAGACCCCCTAGCCTTTGACCCAGGTGAGTCAACACTTTGATCATGTGAGTCTTACCTAGTGCTAATAATAGGTGGATGTAACCGCTATCAAAATTAAGCATGAGGTGGAGGTAACATCCGCTGCTATTGATATTGCACAAGTAATCTCTTTAATAAAAATGTGGTTCAGTTAAACTGCTAGGTGCTAAGACTTTTTAATATGTGTATTTATAAATGTTGATTTGCGCAAATAAAAAAACCCGAGTCATCCTTGTTTAGTCTTGCATATTTCTTATTGCATCTGTTGTATTGGCTCATGAGCACGGTTGTGCTCACCTCACTCTTTCCCAAACCTCGTAATCCGCTGATCGGACGACTATGCCTACTACGAGGATCAAGGAGTCGATAGACAAGATCAAGGCGAAGAGTAGTCGGCCAGAGGCTAGGCTCGCCACGCTTAGCCGTTCACTGGTACTTGCGCATGTACCAATATTCTATAAATCTTTGGTTAATATCTATTGTACACAAGATGCCACGCCGCTGCCGTGGGGAGTCGTGGCGCCCTTTTGTTTCCGCGCTTATTTCAGATTTCGTAATGAACTCATTTGGTCCGCTCGCCCTCTTTGTAAACTCGACCTGACGCGGTCTATTTAACTCTAATGGTTGTAATATTATGTTTGATTCATCTACGATGTGTATGAAATGATTCAACGATGTACACCGTGAGAGCTACCCATCGATCCAGGAGTAGCGCAGGATTTTCACAGAGAATTCGATGAAAGAAACCGGTCCGACAATTGCCTAACTACCTATATCGCTTTCGATACCTTTTCTTATCTACATTTTTTCTTCTTTTTAGATACAAACTTTGTGTGATTGGTACCGATGGAATAGCAGACGTGGAATTTATATTATTTGGGAATGTTTGCCAATATGTGGTTGGTAAATGATCAAGGCGATTCTCGATCAATTACAGAGGCAACAATATCCCCGCCGGATATTGCTAAGGTTGTGTGTAAGAAATACACTTGGCATATTACCATTACAAAAAGTGCTTTCAAAGCCCTAAGAAGACTTATCAACTGAACCGTGTCATTGTCGATTGGGAAGACAAAACCTAGTATTCCATGCATATTGTTCTTCGATACGATTATGACATCTTCGCCTGAATTTACCACTTCGCTGTAATAACTTGAGGAACCAACGACCAAAGACCTCTCTCGATGCACTTATCGTATACGTACACCTATGCCTATGCCTACAGAGGTATTTATACACTCTTCGTGCTTCTAACCCTCTGATTCTAGCGCTTGCTTGCTCTATAAAAGTATCTAGAGTTAGTCCGTTCCTCCCGCTTATAAGTGTTGACTGAGAATCCGGCCATCTCCGCTATCGAGTCCGGTGTCGTTAATCACGTGTTAGCACTAATCTCTACGATATTACTCGCCTTGATCCTATTTCTATAAATCATGCGAGGTGGTTATCTCACTTTGGGATATAAATCAGAACGTGTTTTCCTATTGCAATTAATCTATTTTTATCTCGCGTAATATTCTCTCTCACATGGTATCGATATGTTCGCATCTCGCGACCTCGCTCCGCTAAACAATGTACCACCTCTCCGATGGGATCATGGACGCCATCGCCACGCCGCCAACAGGATGAGATCGCCACAAGACGTGAGCACACCAAGACCGCCACCCGCGGCGCTGAGACCGAGGCCACTCGCACGCTAAGAGGCAGACGCGCGACGCTGTCGAGGCCTCCCACCGCGCCACCGCCACCGCCAACGCCAACGCCAATGCACATTCTTCTCACAATAAGCATACAAATGCTCGGCCCTATGAATAATCTATCCATCCGACCGTCTCCAGAATGTATTATTGTCTAGATTACCGCTTCAAAGTTTGTTCCATCCGCTTTGATACTAAAGATTCCCGCTTTGTACATGTTCGCACTACAAAGATGCATAATCGCTTGTCCACGTCATTTATTAAGTGCCGAGCCAGAGAAACAACGCCTTGTATCTTCCTTTTATCTTACTTTTTGTTAAGAAACCGGGCCCACGACTCTGGAGAGTCCTGGCCCAGTACGGGTCCAGGACCCCGGAGAGTCCTGGCCCAGTTGAACTCCTCATCCCGTAGTCTATAAATAGAGGGTCACCCCCTCTCATTGTAACCCCAATTGTTCAAGGAATAAAGCGCACTCAAGTCCCGTGATATCTATGTGTTCATTCTATTGTTCTGTTCTTGTGTTCTTCATCGTTCTTACGATTCTGGTCATTGTATACGAGGTACCCGTTCGGACTGGACTCGCCAGCGACGGTTACTCAACACGTTATCACTTGCATTTTGTGATTATGATGAAACTTTGAATAATGGTTGTAGGCTCTAGAAGAGCAAAGCATTAAATTCTTATGATGAGTCCTGCAAGACTTATATTTCCGTATTTATGATAGCAAGTTATGTTCTAATATCTCAAGTATTTTTATTTTATGTGTTGCCGATTGCCACATATTAATAAAGTACATTATATTAGAATGCATGTAGCGCCTTATGGAGGAAGTGTGCTTAGCAGCAAGCGACAATGAATACCCACCTGAGAGAGATGAAATTTTTCAATGATCAAGAAGAATGCTCAGAGTTTTACGACAATCGCAGTGAAATGATACATGTATAATAGGCTGTGAAGGGCCACAATTATACTCCGACGGACACAACTTTGGTCATTAAAGAAGCCTTGTTGTGCCCATAATCGACTAGAACTCTCAAGGATATTCACGCTAACGGTTTCCACGAGAGACCAAGAAGAGCATGGTAAGGAATAACCGCCATTACAAAGCGTGATTTAAAATAGTAGAATAATGGTATTAGAACGACTTTCTTCATTTGAAAATGGGCTATACTACACTAATATTAAGGCATCTCGCAATTTATATCGCTCAAAACTATATTTAGAAGCTCTAAACCTCTTCTATCTCTAGCATGATAGATTATGCCACTTAAGTCTTAGGATGATGAGAAATATAATTAACAATTCACAGGACATAGTGTCAATGTAAAGAACTTCCAATCCTAAGATTTTGTGTGCCCCGATGTACCATCTGAAACTGATTATTAGACCTCTACTCAAAGTAAAGGACGAATCTCGCATTCCCGGACCGTATCCAGGAGACATTTATGTCCTAAACACCTCGTAAGGGTCATTTAGGTATTTTATGGTGCTTATCGATGCTTCCTCAAACGGTCGACGCTTATTTAATGTCTACGAAACCCCGCTCTACAAAGCTAATCTCGAGATAATTAACATTAAGAATAATTTCCTTATCATCATGTGAAGTCCACTGTAATGGACAACGCCGAGAATTTACTTCAAGGGCATATGATGATTATTGTGTGAAAATGAGAATTAAAATTGAGCATCCTGCACTGCATGTCCACACCTGTAATGGACTAGCAAAATTGTTATTTACCAACTACATGTTGGGGACACGCATTCTCGCATGCAAAGAACTCTCATCAATTTTAGACCACCAAGATATAACATCCATTCACCTATGCAACTAGCGCAAGGGTCAACATCAAAATTTCTCATCTTTGAATGTTTGGTTGTAAGGTTTATGTACCTATACCACCACCACAAAGAAATCGAAATGGGCACTCTCCAAAAGTCCGATATACGCTGGTTATGAGACAAGATCCATAATCGTATTTGGACCCCACGATCGAGATTTGCATGCACCGTCGCTCATTGTTAGCATATTAGATGAGAATTATTTCTCGTCATTAGGGGGAGGAAATCAACCCTTGATGTAAAATATCGAGAAATAGAGAAGTCCAGAAGATAATTGAAGTCTAGAAGATAATTGAAATCCATGCATATGACCCAAGCACTAGTGAAGCAAATAGAGAAGTCCGAAGATAATCAAGTCTAGAAGACAATTGAAGTCTAGAAAATAATTGCAATGAGAAGATAATTGATTTGCAAGCATTAGCGAATCAACTGCCTAACCACTTTAGAGATTTGAAGAGCGTGACCAAGTCGCATATGCCTGTACGTAATGCACCGGAGAGGGTTGAAATACCGATGAAGGTATCTCTAATCCCGCCCTAAGGCCTCCGAAGGACGAGAACTCCGCCTCGAATCCAAGTAACCGGGACGCCCGTGAAAAAGGATGAGAAGGACTTGACACAACCGATCACCAAAGTACCCCATAATCTAAGGGGAGCCATTGAGACTGCACCAGATGGAACCTTCGTAAAAGGCATACTAGAATTGAACATCCCCATGAAGGGAGACATCAAGATGGATGTGTGCGCACACATCGGAGTCAAAACTAAAGGACTTGCCCCGCAATTGAAAGTAGCGGTAAGCAAATAGAAGCATAAGAAATATCGCCCTTGAAGACATAGCTATAAACTTTATGATCTTGGGAGAATCTATGAATAAGCCAATGTACCAATGTCGACATTTACTTTGCAAAGAAAATTGTCACAATCATCAAACTTGATCCAGAGCCCGCATCGCCGCTGAATATAAGAAAAGATCAAATTGAGAAGATTGGAAGAAGGCAATAGAAATCAATTGTTCTTCTCCGAATAAAAGAGAGGTGTTTGGGTCTCGTAAGTCGACACCTCCCCATGTGCACCATGTAGGGCATAAGGGCATTTGTTCGAAAGAGAAATGAAAGAAGCAAGGCTCACAGCACAAGGTTTCACTCAACGTCCGTGAGATTGTTATGAAGAAACCTATTCCCTATTATGAGCGGAATTACCTTTAGATATTTATCTCAAAGGCAAGTGAACTTGAAGTTAGAAGTGAAATTGATGGATGTGGTAATCAGATACCTTTATGGAAATTTGGCTTTGACATTTATATGAAGATACCGAATGTATCCCCGTCCCAACCAAGATAGAGCAAATAGAAATCTATGAGTGTGCAACCTGTAAAGTCACCAGATGGATCAAGAAATCAGCAGTATGTGGTATAATCGTCAAGTTTACTTTCTATGCAAGAAAGGCTACACGAACAATGAGAATTATCCTCGTGTATTTATACGACGATCCTGTGATGGATTTTGTGTAAATCTCAGTGTATAAAGATGATCCAATATCATTGGAACCTTAGAAGGTATTAAGAAAGCAAGCTCTACCTAGAGTCGAGTTCAAATAAAAGATTTGTGTGGATTTCATGGGATATGCTCCAGATCTTAGGATGATGTGACAATTGGCAATGGCGCTTACGGCTTGTCGCTTCACGCTGCTGACAAAGTGGCAAAGCTTATCGTCAGGCGGTCCGACCGTCCTTGCACGGCGGTCCGATCGGTCCTATATCTACGGACCGGCCATGGGGCGGTCGGACCGGCGATGACCAAAAGTGTTCAAATCGAGCCGGGCCAAAATAGGTGTTGTAGACAAGTAAGGGGATCCCAATGCACTTGGTCTCATGATTTTGGAGTCTCCAAAGAAAAGTTCTATTGGTTTAAAGTTTCGTAAGGTTTCGGTTTTGGGAGCTTGAATTTCGCTAAGTCCTAGGCGGTCCGACCGCTCATTGTGGAGCGGTCCGACCGCCATGGCGGTCCGACCGGCCACCGAGCTACCGACCAGAATTACTTGAACGCCGCCAACTTCGTGGCGATGTTGTTTTGTTAGGTCAAAGTCATTGGTTTCATGGCATATGATTTGCATGATGCATGTTTTGACTAACATGGGTCAAGTTGTGAAGAACTTGTTCCCAATTCGTGTTTTCTTGTCCGTGGTTGTGCAGTAGCTTGGTGGTCAACGACGGTCAACGGCAAGGAGAATCGGACTAGACTTGAAGAGTTGAGGTCCGTAACGATCGACGATGCCAAAGGGGTCAACGACTCAAGCGTGACACAAGATGGACAATGGTGACCTATTGGCAAATCCATGACGCATGGTGAAGCGGTTTAGGTCAAAGGTTAAAGACGGCGCTCGCAAGCGCATGATGTGACCCGCTTGTTAGTGGGCCTTAACGGAGCCCAATTAAGTCAAACCCTAAGAGTTTTAGGCCTCCACTATAAATAGGAGGAGATGGTGGCTACACTCTCTCTCTCGCTTTTTATGTTTCAAAACCCTAATTGTCTTTAGGGAGTTGAGGTGGAGGCAAGGGCTCTTGATGGTTTGTGGTGAATTTCGTGATCTTTGATTGTTCATCGATCCATGATGGTGTGGATGTAATCCAAAGATCAATCACTTAAATCAATCTATGCAAGGTTTGCTTGAGATAAGTCTCTTTTCGCTCTTGCTTCCAATTTCGTGTTTTTAGGGCTTTCTTTGATCCGCGAGTTTGTGATTGATTTTTTCACGGAATTAGCTTGCTGTGATATGTGTGAATCTATCTAGCATCATCTTGATCATCAATCTCTCACGAACAAGCTTTAGGATCAAGTTTTCGCTTGCCCTTGCTTTAGACCTTCGTTAATCAATTGACAATTGCTCAAGATCGCTCCAAGAATTATCATAATATTCGATTGAATAGGTCCTCAATAGCATAGAGAAGGTGTGTGCAAAGTTTCGTGAAGTTTGGAGTTGAGAATCAAAAGTTAGACCTAATTGCAACTTCGCATCGGCCGATTCTATCGCTTCAGACGGTTCAGATCGCCGGTCCGATCGCTTGCATTACCACCGGTCCGATCGATTTTGAGCGGTCCGACCGCCAAGATAATAATGGTCCGATCGCCTCGCAATCGGTCCGACCGGTTCACTACAATGGTCGACCGCCAAGATTTGTGTTGCTTTGATTCTGCCGATTATTGTCGCATTGCTTAGGGTCTTTATTGATTCAATACTAGTCTTCCGTCAGATCGATATATTGATCTTCATAGCTTTCTAATAGCTACCGGAGTGAAATTGTATTGAGTTCATAATTTGTGAAAAGTGAGCGTGTTCTATTCACCCCCTCTAGTCGCTTTTTACGGTCCAACAAGTGGTATCGAGCTTGTTAGTTCAATCTTGATCTTAACCGTCACCGAACTTTGGCGATGGATAAGTTTTCTACTAAACCGCATATCTTCGATGGGCACGACTATGCCTATTGGAAGAATCGATGCCTGCCTTTTCTTGAGAGCGAGGACAAGCTATTTGGGATGTTGTTAGAGCCCACGTTATTCCCGAAATTGCTACACCGCTTCAAATTCTTTTGGCTAACAACAATAAGGCTAAAAATCTTTATATGGTGCACTTGGTAGACAAGAATATGATAGAATTTGTAATCTTTCAATCACAAGATGAAATTTGGAACACTCTCAAACATATCATGAGGGTTCGTCCCAAATCAAAAAGGTGCGCCAAACTGCTTACAAGCGTGAATACAATAAATTCGAGATGCGCCTCGAGAGAGCATCGATGACATTTTCACGCTTTAATAAAGTAATTAATCAAATGAAAGTCGTTGATATTGAATATTCTCAATCAAAATGCCACCCATCTCTTGGCCGCAATCAACACCAAGGAGTGGGAGATGAAGGCTACCGCTATAGAGAAAATGTTGATCTTTCAAGTCTTACTTTAGAATTGCTTTATAGTAAACTCAAGACTCATGAAATTAAAAGAGTTGATCATCCCAAGAAAGATAATTTAGCTTTGGTAGCGATCCTCTCAAAAGTCTTTTGATGACTCTTTTGAATCTTCTTCGATTTTCATTTGCTTGTTTATCTGCTATTCATGAAGAGGAGCTTGAAAGTATTCCTCAAACAGAGTTAGCTCTTCTAGCTAAAAATTCACACGGGCCTACAATAATGTGAGAAACAAAAAGAGAGGTGGTCCGTGACATGCTATGAATGTGGTGAGCTCAATCATATCCGCAAATTGCCCTAAGTCGAAAGGTAAGGGCAATCATAAGGAAGGAAAACTACTTGGAAGAAGCCTCCTTTCAACAAATCAAGGTATGAGGCTAATAAGCTTGTGAAGGTCGCCACCGGTCCTTGCCGCTTTGAGGATCAATCCTTGAGCGATGTGGATACCGGGAGTGAGGAGGACAAGGAGGAGGAGATCCTCAAAGCAAAAAGAAAGGAAGGCCAAAGACTTCACCGCATGTGCTTCATGGTCGACACCGACGACATTGATGATGATGAGGTATCTTTTCTTATGATGAGCTTTCACTAAATATGATTCTATAGTTGAGCAATTGCTTAGTCAAGATGAAGCGCTAGAATTTGTTATGACAAAAATAAGAAATTAGAGTCAAAGATTAACAAACCAAAGTAGAGCTTAAAAATGCTAAGACTCTTGAACTCGATGAATGTTTATCTTGTCATGCTATGCACTCTAAATTACTAAGTTACAAACCGCTCATAATATTTCAGACAACAACTTGAGAATGCTAGATCTGAACTAAATGAAATTAAAAGTGCTCCTTGTGAAAAATGTTTAGAATCTAGTAAATTGATTGCTTTTGATGTGTTTGATTCTAGCCCTTGCACTTCATGTTTAGAAAAGGAACGTGAAATCAAAGATATCTTAGAAGTCGCTAGAGTCAAATATGCTAAGCTTAAGGACAATATTGAAAATACTACTTGTGTT
Organism: Hsuehochloa calcarea; assembly: GCA_036346395.1. Lineage (NCBI taxonomy): Eukaryota > Viridiplantae > Streptophyta > Magnoliopsida > Poales > Poaceae > Hsuehochloa > Hsuehochloa calcarea. Next base: position 80,690,540 of record CM070593.1, on the reverse strand, counting down.
TCTTGTTCCGCTCTTAAGCTTGAAATTTCTTTGTATAAGGAGAAATCTATGGATAAAACTTGTGATGCTTGTGTTAACTTGAGAAAAGAAAATGCTTACCTTCATGATACATTAGAGAAATTTTCTAAAGGTAAGAAACAATTAAACATGATTCTTGACAAGTCTAAAACTCCTTATAAGAAGCAAGGTTTAGGATTCAATTTTTTCAAGACAATTCAAACCCAAAAGTCATTCAAGTCTTGGAAAAGGTTTAATTGAATTCAAAACCCAACCTCGCAAAAACATCTTTTAAATCACAGTTTTGCCCAACCTTGTATTAATTCAAATGGTGCTTCTTCTAGTGGTACCAAGTACCATTGCACTTATTGCAAAAAGGTGGACATTTGATTGAATTCTCATGGCGAGGTTGAAAATGATAGGAAAATTTTGATAGAATTTCATTCATGCAACCTAGAACTTCTATGAGACATGGTAACATTGAAAAGAATAAACCTGGATTAGGATTTTTCTCTCATGCAAATCATTATGTTTCTAAATATCCTAAGTCTAATGTTTATCGATCAAGGCCCGATCATTGAGGTCACCGGCTCGACTGCTTTGGTCACGGCTCGATCACACCAACGCCCGACCGCCATGGATGCTCAAATCTTATTTTAATTTAAACATTGCTCATAACCGAATGTTAGATAAAATCAAGGATAGTACTTCTGGTTTGTATACTCCTTGCAGACGTGTGTCTCAGTACTGGATTCCTAAATCATGTTTATCTAACCCCAGTATTGAGACACATCGTTCTTTTGTTCCTTGATTTTCGTGATTATCGCGAAAGGGAAGAACACGTGGTTCGTTGACTCGGATGTTCACGCCACATGACCGAACTCAAAATGGTTCACCTCTTTCACGCGAGCAACAGTGATGACTTCATCACCTTTGGAGATGATACACAAGGGCGAATTGAAGGAACAGGATCAATTAGGTGAACAACAAATTCATTCTAAAGGATGTCGCCTTGTGGACAAGCTTAGGTATAATCTCCTTTCTGCTTCTCACTTTCTTGATGATGGCTATGAGACTGCTTTTAAGAAAAATGCTTGTCGGTGCTTGATTCTACCGTGAGCTTGTGTTTGGAATCTCTAGAGTTGGTAGAATTTTTGAGCCGATTTTTCGTAATCTCTTGTCGGATCTCTTAAATGTTTGCTTACATCTTCTTCTCGATTTCTAGCTTTGGCATCGACGCTTGGGGCACATTGGTTTTGATCATCCGACACGAGTTAGCAACCTTGATCTCATGAGAGGATTGCCCAAACTCAAAGTCCGCAAGGATGTCAGATAAGCGCCTCGTAGGCATGGCAAACAAGTTGCCGCCACACCCTTCTCAGGATTATGGTTATGACCGACTGACTGTGATGCTGCTTCATATGGATATTGTTGGTCCCGCTAGAGTCCTGGCCACCTATGGAAAATGGTATATTCTTATCATAGTCGATGATCTTTCTAGATATACTTGGGTGTTCTTTCTTATTTCAAAAGATGAAGCTTTTGGTTATTTTCATGACCTTGTTCTTCGCTTGGCTTCGAGCTTCCCGGTGCTTTGAGAGCGATTCGCAGTGATAATGGCACGGAGTTCAAAAATGCTTCTTTTGCTTCTTTTGTGCCGAGCGTGGTATTGAGCATCGCTTCTCCTCTCCACACGCCCTCAACAAAATGGCGTGGTGGAAAGGAAGAATAGGACCTTGGTCGAAATGGCTAGGACGATGCTAGACGAGTATAACACACCGAGGAGATTTTGGGTCAAGCTATTGCTATCGCTGCCATATTGCCAATCGTGTCTTTTTGAGACCTTCTTAGGCAAGACTCCTTATGAGCTTCGCTTTGGTAGAAAACTATCTGCTTCAGATTTTCGAGTTTTTGGATCAAAATGTTTTATTCTTAAGACAGCAACTTAGATAAATTTGAATCAAGAACTTTTGATGGGATATTTCGGGTTATCCCGCTCATTCGAGGGGTTTTCGAGTTTTAATATCGAGACTAACATTATTCAGAGACTTGTAATGTCACTTTTGATGAGACTAGCCCTCGAGCTAGATCAATTGTTACGATGATTTACAGTGACAGAGAGCATTTTTGTGGAGGAAGATGAGGACGGTTAATATCATTCCTTCATCTCGCCGCCGAGGCGCCTATATTGATACAAGAACCTCGCTACGCCTACTTCACCTTCAGCTGAGGCTCTCACAGATCATCATCATCAAGCAGACTCATGAGGTCAAGAAACGACATCTCACCCGGCGCCCACTTCAGATTCAGAGACAAAGATCCTCCTAATGTATAATAGGTATCTACATGAGCGAGTCACTCGCCCAGTATAATGATCCAAATCTCTACTCATTCGGCTTTTGTTGCTTCTTTTGAACCCCGCGATATATCACATGCTTTATCCGATTCTAGCCGGGTAAATGCCATGCATGAGGAGTTAGAGAATTTTGAAAGAAACAAAGTTTGGAACCTAGTAGAACCTCCTAGTGGTCATAATGTTATAGGAACCCGCTGGGTGTTTAAGAATAAACAAGGTGAGGATGGTTCTGTGGTTAGAAATAAGGCCGATTGGTAGCCTGTGGTTTCAAATGCAAGTTGAGGGGTTAGATTTTGATGAGACATTTGCTCTGCTATAGACTAGAAGCCATTCGTGATTCTCGCTTGCATTTGCTGATCAAAAGGTTTTAAATTATATCGATGGATGTTAAAAGTGCCTTTTAAATGGTTTCATAGATGAGGAAGTGTATGTTAAGCAACCCCCTGGTTTTGAGGATCCTAAATATCCAAATCGTGTTTTCAAGCTATCTAAAGCATTATATGGTCTTAAACAAGCCCCTAGAGCCTGGTATGATAGACTTAAGACCTTCTTGCTTAAAAATAATTTTGAGATGGGTAAAGTGGATAAAACTCTATTTATTATTAGACGTGACAATGACTTCCTACTTGCCCAAATTTACGTGGATGATATTATTTTTGGTGGTTCCTCTAATGCTCTTGTTTCCAAATTTTTCCGACACTATGTCCAGGAATTTGAGATGAGTATGATGGGAGAGCTTAATTACTTTTGGGACTTCAAATCAAGCAATGCAAGGAAGGAACTTTCATCCATCGACGAAGTACACTAAAGATCTACTCAAACGCTTCAACATGGGTGATCGCAAGCCAATTTCCACTCCCATGGCAACTTCGATCGCTTTGGATCCAGATGAGGAAGGAGAAGTCGTGGATCAACGCGAGTACCGCAAAGATGATCGGCTCCTTCAGATTTGACGGCCTCGAGACCGACATTCACTTCACTAGATGCCTTTGTGCAAGATTTCAGCGCCTCCGAGAACTTCCCATCGCCAAGCCGTTGTTTATATTCGTGTATTTACACTCTACCCTTTTATATGGCATTTGGTATTCCCGCTTCTTCACTTTGTCCATTAGAGGTTTTTCGATTCGATTTTATGGGTCAGTTTGCTAGATAGGAAGAGTACCTCGTGCACTGCTACTTCCTAGGCACTTCTCTTGTATCTTGGTCTTCTAGGAAGCGCTTCTGTTGCACAATCCATCTCAAGTTGAGTATGTAGTCACGCTAGTTGTCAGAGCTGATTTTGTGGATGACGCCCACTTTGAAAGATTATGGGTTAAACTTTGCTAGTGTTCCTCTTTCTCGTGATAACACTTCGCTATTAATATTGCTAAAAACCCAAAGGCAACATTCTAGGACTAAACACATAGACATTCACTTTCACTTCCTTAAAGATCATGTTGAAAAAGGTGATATTGTGATGCACTTCAGAGAGTCCAAGCTCAATTGGCGATATTCTTACCAAGCCTTTAGATCAAACCGCATTTTCCTCCTTAAGAAGCAGTTAGGGTAATTTATCCTTATGGGTTGGTTTGAGGGGAGTTTGATCTTTTCTTATCTTTCCTTGTTCTTTTGATCTTTTATTGTTCTTTTCCAACTTAGTGATCTTTTCAACTTTTTAGGTTTTTAGGCTTTTTAATTGCATCTCATTGTGTCATATTGCATTCATATGAAAAATACAACAAGTGGTTACAACAAGTGGTATGAAAATCCAAAAAGATGCATTGTAATATAAGATTTTCTCGCTTATCTTTTAAAATTGATGAAGCTTTGCCTATTACCCTTTGGAGTTTTGTATTTCAATTCTTGCTCAATGTCATGTCTAGTTCTTTGACTTGCTAGAATTATCATGCTTTTTCATGTGTAGCTAAGTCTTTGCTATATGAGCTAGAATCTTTAAACAACTCAAACTAAGAAATTGCAATTTGTGGATGTTTTAGCGAAGTTATGCAATTAGTGCTCCTCTTGTGACATTGGCCCCGCTGTAATTGCTTTGTTAGCTCTTTGATCTAAAATTGACCATTACTTGAGCTTTTGTGTTCTTGAGATTCTAAACCGCTTTTGTGAAAATGAAAATCAAGATTGTCTTATGCTTAAATTGTGCCAAACTATTCTTACAAGACCGCTTGTCAAATGATATGAACTTGGAGATAGTTTGATGAACCGACGATCTCATGGGGATCGCTTGTCGAAATGACATGAACCTCAAGATTTGTCGCCTTGTGAGAAGCTTAGAAAGAGTTTGTGGATGGCTCCTAGTCCAGATCTTCTTTACTAAGATATACCTTTAGTCAACTTTTGGTCAAGCTTAGGATGAGTTTGTGGATGGCTCCTAGTCCAGATCTTGTCACTAAGTTAGATCATTAGTCAACTTCAATATTCAATGCAAATGAGAAAATGTTGACAAATGGGCGCATAAAATATTGAGCAAAATGATTCAATACGGACTTGATTGACTCTTAATGTGGTCTTTGTTAGATTTTTGATCTCACTTTGACATTTTGACATGGCCAATTTCACTTTAGGATCCTCGTTGATGAACTTGTTGAATTTGAAGCGTTGCTTAAATTGATAAAATCTATCGCTTTACTTTTGAGCCTTTGTGCTTAGCTTTGATATATATGTCTTACTATGATCTTGCTAGCGCTGTCAGCTTGATATGTCGTTTGTGCAATATTAGAGATACTACATTGTTCTTTTGGGTAATCTCCAAAGCTTCTTATCAAAATTGAAAATACAAAAAAATGAAGCTACCCATTGCACTTCATGCATACTCTCTTTATACTTCTTTTGTTTCGCTTCTTCCTTTATTCTCTATTTGTTATCCCCGATGAGAGGAAGGCGTGATTCCTTGATGAATCCATTGTCAAAGGGGAGAAGATGTGTTAATTAAATGAAAAGATATTTCTTTGGGAGAAGATGTAATATTTCTTGCTACTCTTATTTGGAGAAGATGTGTTAATGAGAAGATTGGGGAGAAGTTTATACAAAGGGAGAAACCGAAAATTTGAAATTTGATGATCATAGTGAGGGGAGTTCTTGAGTTGCATTCTTATTGTCTTATTGTATATTCTCGAACTTGAATTGCATTCTTTTATCCTCACAATGATCATAGCTCAATTGAATAATTGTTCTTTCATATGGACCTTATGTGAGAATTTTGACCCTTTCTCGAAATCAAAGTTTTATGCTTACTTTTGCCTTGTCTCACATGCCTATACTATTCTCGATGCCGCCTTGGTCATTTTCATTGCTTTTTCTTGCTTATGGACCAAGTTGTGCCTTTGTGCGAAAACCGCGAGTAAACTCGCTTTCAAACCTCTTACTTACATTTTTCGGATAATTGCCAATGTGTTCATCAAGGGGAGATTGTGGATTTCATGGGGATATGCTCCAGATCTTAGGATGATGTGACAATTGGCAATGGCGCTACGGCTTGTCGCTTCACGCTGCTGACAAAGTGGCGTGCTTATCGTCAGGGCGGTCCGACCGTCCTTGCATCGGCGGTCCGATCGGTCCCATATCTACGGACCGGCCAAAGGGGCGGCTTGACCGGCGATGACCAAAAGTGTTCAAATCGAGTGGGCCAAAAATAGGTGTTGTAGACAAGTAAGGGATCCCAATACACTTGGTCTCATGATTTTGGAGTCTCCAAAGAAAAGTTCTATTGGTTTAAAGTTTCCGTAAGGTTTCGCTTTTGGGAGCTTGAATTTCGCTAAGTCCTATATGGTTCGACGGCTCATTGTGGAGCGGTCCGACCGCCATGGGAGGTCCGACCGGCCACCCGAGCGGCCGACCAGAATTACTTGAACGACGCCAACTTCGTGGCGATGTTGTTTTGTTAGGTCAAAGTCATTGGTTTCATGGCATATGATTTGCATGATGCATGTTTTGACTAACATGGGTCAAGTTGTGAAGAACTTGTTCCTAATTCGTGTTTTCTTGTCCGTGGTTGTGCAGTAGCTTGGTGGTCAACGACGGTCAACGGCAAGGAGAATCGGACTAGACTTGAAGAGTTGAGGTCCGTAACGATCGACGATGTCGCAAAGGGGTCAACGACTCAAGCGTGACACAAGATGGACAATGGTGACCTATTGGCAAATCCATGACGCATGGTGAAGCGGCTTAGGTCAAAGGTTAAAGACGGCGCTTGCGGCGCGCGCATGATGTGACCCGCTTGTTAGTGGGCCTTAACGGAGCCCAATTAAGTCAAACCCTAAGAGTTTTAGGCCTCCACTATAAATAGGAGGAGATGGTGGTCGCACCTCTCTCTCTCGCTTTTTATGTTTCAAAACCCTAATTGTCTTTAGGGAGTTGAGGTGGAGGCAAGGGCTCTTGATGGTTTGTGGTGAATTTCGTGATCTTTGATTGTCTATCGATCCATGATGGTGTGGATGTAATCCAAAGATCAACCACTTAAATCAATCTATGCAAGGTTTGCTTGAGATAAGTCTCTTTCGCTCTTGCTTCCAATTTCGTATTTTTAGGGCTTTCTTTGATCCGCGAGTTTGTGATTGATTCTTTCACGTGAATTAGCTTGCTGTGATATGTGTGAATCTATCTAGCATCATCTTGATCATCAATCTCTCACGAACAAGCTTTAGGATCAAGTTTCGCTTCTGCCCTGCTTTTAGACCTTCGTTAATCAATTGACAATTGCTCAAGATCGCTCCAAGAATTATCATAATATTCGATTGAATAGGTCCTCAATAGCATAGAGAAGGTGTGTGCAAAGTTTCGTGAAGTTTGGAGTTGAGAATCAAAAGTTAGACCTAATTGCAACTTCGCCATCTGCCGATTCTATCGCTTCAGACGGTTAGATCGCCGGTCCGATCATTGTCACCACCGGTCCGACCGATTGGAGTGGTCCGACCGCCAAGATAATAGCGGTCCGACCGCCCGCAATCGGTCCGACCGTTCACTACAGCCGGTCGACCGCCAAGATTTGTGTTGCTTTGATTCTGCCGATTATTGTCGCATTGCTTAGGGTCTTTATTGATTCAATACTAGTCTTCCAACAGATCGATATATTGATCTTCATAGCGCTCTAATAGCTACCGGAGGAAATTGTATTGAGTTCATAATTTGTGAAAAGTGAGCGTGTTCTATTCACCCCCTCTAGTCGCTTTTACGGTCCAACAATTTGGATCAAACCAACATCGCTTAGGCTTGCAGCCTTTGAGCATATCCCTAAGAGATTCTAGTACATCACCAACCTACACTCGTAAAGTGTTGAAAAGGTTCGGCTTTGAAAAGGCATATCCTTCGAAGTGCCGATGGTCGGAGATCCTTGCAGCAAGACAAGGACCCGCATGCATCTAAAGAAGAGGGGAGGAAGTCCCGGGACCAAAATTCCCATACCGAAAAGAGGAGCACTTATATTTTAGCAAACTGTATTAGATCAAGATTGCATTTGCCGTGAAACCTATTAGTAAGGTATAGTACGTAACCTACCAAAGGCATTGGTGAAATAATGGACATCTTCCGTTACTTCCAAGAAAGCAAAGAACTTAGTCTATTCTACGTAAAGAACCAAGACTTGTGTATGAATGACTATGAAGATGTTGGTCCCGCTTGACCCACATACAACCAAGTCGCAAATGTGCTATGTATTCCTATGTGGTGGAACTGTAATTCGTGAAAATCGCCTAAGCAAAGTCTTGTATCGACTTCGACGAACCACTCACAAATCATAGCACTGCATTTAGGCCTCACAAGAATGTGCTTGGCTTCTATGGATGATTCACCACATCCAAAGCAATCATGTGGATTGAATACTGCGGCAAACCCCCACTATTATCTATGAAGATAATACAAATTATGCCGCACAAGAGTAAATGGGTTATGTGAAGAGTCCCTTACAAAGCATATCAATCCCAAGTTCTTCTATGCTCACGAAATGCAAAAGATGGACTAAATTAAAGCATCAGATACTAAGTCATGTGAAAATCTTGCGATTTATTCACTAAGTCACTTCAAATGCCTAGTTTTGAAAGATGCATACGTGGAATTGGAATGATAAGACTTAGACAAGTGCAGAATCTGTGGGAGAATCTTCACTAACTCATTATTGAATCTTGATCACTAAGATCAAATACCCAAAGAATAAACTCGAGATTGAATAAAGCAGGTGGATTGTACTCTTTTTCCTTGACGAGTTTTCCCAAGTTTCTGCTAAGGTTTTTAATGAGGTAATTCGTGTAACACAAATAGTAACGCATGACATGTACTCTTTCTCCAAATTTTTCCCATCGGATTTTTATGGAGTTTTAACGAGACATGAACATGTTGGATGAGTGTTCAAGGGGAGTGTTAAGAAATGCCCAGACTGGAGAGTCTCGCTCAAGACGTCCAGACCCCGAGAGTCCTCGCCCGCTTGAACTCCTCATCCCGTAGTCTATAAATAGAGGGTCACCCCTCTCATTGTAACCCGATTGTTCAAGGAATAAAGGCACTCAAGTCCCGCATATCTCTCGTGTTCATTCTATTGTTCTCGTTTCTTGTGTTCTTCATCGTTCTTACGATTCTGGTCATTGTATACGAGGTACCCGTTCGGACTGGACTCGCCAGCGACGGTTACTCAACACTTTTATACCATTTTTATCATTTCAAATTTGTCAGGTCCGAATAAACCCTTGCCCCACTATCATCTACTCGAAAGAGACTCTTTCAGTCACTTGCTCCTTCAAAACAGGTTATCAATCTCATTCTCTTTTTCATTCATATTTACCCGCTAATAGCACCGTATTTCCATACACGCATGTTGTTTTCTTACACGTACTGACCGCAAAGACCAAAATATTCTATACTATCCTACTATCTGCACACATTAGATGGGCTATATTTACCAGCTTACATCTGGTCCTCTTGCAGGATATGGAAAGCCAAGATTGTCCAAACAAAGATAGTTTATCCGCTGATACGCATGCTTCTGTCGATTCCCCTAACAAAAAGACCCTGTCAATGTAAGATGTTGTTTCTATTACACTGTCATCTGCCATACTATATTACTACTCTTTTGCTTACGTTTTTCACACACTTTATGTAACATTCCAAATTTTGCATTGAACTTTGGATTTGACTTCAAATTGCAAAATCTTTTTTCAAATTTGAATTTAAAATTTACTTGGATCGGGCCGTCCCACCATTTTTCCTCCCAAATGCCTGCTTTTTTCCTCCTCTCCTCTCTTTATTCTTTTCCCAGATTATCGCTGCCGCCGCCTTGGCTGCTCCGCCAAGGCCACCTTTTCCCCTTCTTTCCTCCTCTCCCGACCGACCGCCCCATCACGGCTTTCTCTCTCAGGCGCTGACGCGACGCTTAGCGCTGCCCTCCCTCTCGCCACCACCACCTCCCGCCTCAGCCCCATCACTCCGCGACTTCGGCGCCTCCCCGCCTAGTCCCTCACTACTGCCCCGCAAGCTACCAGCCCGCCTCGGCCCGAAGCGATGCCCGCACGCAGGTTTACTTCCCTGTCGTTGCCGGGCACAAGAAGCCCCCGAGTCGTTGTCGCCTCGCCGCCTCAATCGCCTCGTCCGGTCCCTCTCGCAGCAGCACCCATGCTATCGCCACATCGACCTCGCACCGCCTGAGCCCCTTCAACGGCCTCTCTCCTCGCCGCCTATAAGAGTCCTCGTGCCCCCGCCTCTCCAAGCTCCTCTACCTTCCCCTCCCCACACCGCTTCTCCCCTCTCAGGCTACCAAGAGCCAAGCTCCTGTGCTTCTTCCCGCCCAGAACTATCGCTTGCAGATTACCGCCTTTCCGCCTCCCAGACTACCGCCTCTAACCTCCTCGTACTACCGCCCTCCCTGAACTCACTGTTAGTTCCACTCCCATTACCGCCCGCCCCGCCCCGCCTCTGGTACTACCAGACACCCTCCGGGACCAAGCATTGTGCTAAGGGCCACGTGTCAGCACAAGGCTCTTTTCCTCTTTTCTGTTTTTCTTTTCAATTAAAAACTAAATCTAAAAGTTTTAAAAATTCATATCTTTTTCATTATAACTCCAAAAATTATGAAACTTGTTCCTAAAATTTTCTAAATTCAATATCTTGCTAATGGCACTAGTGTTGTTCAATTTGGAGTTCATTTATTATGAGTTTGGTATTTATTTGCTCTCTCTGCTGTTGTGTCTTTTTCCGGTACTTTCGTCCTATTAGGGTTCGAAGACGCAGGAGACCTCCCCTTCGACCAAGCTCAAGAGTACCAAGACCCCACTGCCTTTAACCAAGGTGAGTCAATACTTTGATCATTTTAAGCCTACATTTTATGTAAATTATATTTATTTAAAATATCAAAGTTGCATGCTTTAATTTTGTAATCAAATGTATGTTAGAGTTTAAGGTAGTTAAACACTCATTTGATGATTTTAAGTATTATATATCCTTTGATAAATTGAATCCCTCATTCCATGTCACCCTAGTAATTATGTGGTAAATACTAGCATAGGTTGTACTTGAGCGACATGCTAGACTTGCTTAAGTACCAGGATAATAAATGTCATGTTTATCATCTTTTAATCATGAAAGTGATTTTGGGCAGTCATTGGATGTAAATGACTGACATGTTGTGCTAATTTGTTTTCCTCCCCAAAACCATAAATAACTTGCTAGTATCACATCTGGGCGGATGGAAAGAGTGGTGGGTGCCGTTGTGCACGAGAGTGTTGGCATGTGGTATGAACTGCCTAGATGGATTAAGAACTTAATTTGTCATGACCTCCTGTGTAAAACAAGTACAACCGTAAGTCTGCAAAGTGCAACTTGGCTTAGTAAAATTATTAAACCCTGAATGTCATCCCACAAATTGGAGTTTGGAAGCGTGCAAGAAGCAGGATGTGTTCCGGCTTGAATGAGACACCGAGGAAGGGTGAAGTTGTCAGCTGCGCTAGTCGTTGTGGTGAACATCCCGCACAACTTATGGGGGTGACCCATAGAGGTGAGATGACGGAAGGGGCGAGGTAGTTTGAAAAGTTATTGTGACGATCGCTCAACTACATGACTAAGGAATCATGGGGTAACGAGTGTGATTATCTCTTGTGGGTACAAAGGTACAACCTCTCGCAGAGTCTAAACTGTTTAAACAGTCGTGCCTACGGTCAAAGGCGGACATGAGATCTTAACTTGAGTTAGTTCTAATTCAATAACCTTTGTGGGTGGAATACAACCAGACGGCTGCCTAGCCCGAGGTTGGATTTTTCCTCACCGCCGAGCTCAAGGTGTGGAGGAGCGAGGTAGCTCCAAAGAAATGATGCATGTGTAGAGTTCCGGCTGGAGGAACTCTACTATTATTTAATATTGCACTTACTCTCTTTAATAAAATGCAACTTGTTTAAAATGCTAAGTCATAGGAATTTATAATTATGATAATTGAAAATGTTGCTTTCGCAAATCAAAGAACCTAAGCCATCCTTGTTAAGCATTGCATGTATATTATTGCATTTGGTGTGTGGGCTCGTGAGCACCGGTTGTACTCACTCGCCCCCCCCAAACCCTCCGGATGATATAGATCAAGGAGACTACGCAGCACTACGATGATTCTGAAGTCGATGGCCAAGGGAACCATGAAGAATAGTCTAGATTTACTTGCGTACAACCGATATTATCCAAATCCTTCGATAATATCAGTCGTACACAGGTCACCCCAATCACTTGTCTGTGGAGAGATGAGCTCTATCCCCCTTTTTGCTTCCGTTGTAGTTTACGTTGCTTCTTGTGATGTAATCAAATTGGCCTGGTGGCCCTTATGTAAAACTCGACCCGACTGGTCTATGTAACTATGATGTCTGTTTATATTTGAATGTCTTAATTCAAGCTATGTATGAAATGATTCATCAATGAGTCTGTGAGTGCTACTTCATCGATCCGTAAAGTAGCACGGTATTTTCACAGAGAATTCGGGATTAGAAAATCCGGATCCGACACTTTATCCCAAAAATATAGTTTGTTCATTCTGTCTTACTATGAAAACCACCTCAGCATTAAATTGTAGTTACCTGCCAGCAGCTAATCTTCCCATTGATTTTCCTTCTAAACAGGACGATGTTTATGCAACTAAAAACATTCCATATATGTTTACTAACAACAATATTAGGGTTTGCTTAGGTATTTCTCAGGTTAAAATTTTCATCTAATATAAACATGTATGACCATAGGCACTAGATTGTCAAGGTAGAACCTCAGCTTTCACAGTGCTACAAAATGCTTTCTTTAAGAGCTTACAGTGTCCATGCCTGCACAAATGTCTGGTGTAGTATAAATATAAATACCAGAGTGCACTCAGATCTAACAAAGATCTGTGCGCCTGTCATTATACAGCAGTACCTTCCCACATCACTAAACGTTCCTGTCATCTCTTTGGTTTTTTGTGCATGTCTATCGACATGTCATTCAGAGGGCACAACCTCACCAAATATTAGTCTAACTTAGACCCTACGAAATTTAGGCATAAACATAGTCACCACATAAATTGTCTGATGAAACAATCGTTGTCTGAATTGGTTACAAATTAATTATCTTAAATTATAGCTCACTGCATACATTCTCTGATGAAACGACTGTTTTTACTTCTGCTAGTGAGAAGCCTACAGACAGAAAAGAGAAAATGTGATTCCAGATATATAATATGTGTTTCTACGTTTGTTTCTTCCTTTCTATCTATCATTCCACACATGTTTGACGAGCACACGGTTACTAGCTTACTTGCATACTATTTTCCTTGTGGCGGATCTTGTCTAGTATGGTGCTACCACGCGGCTTCTATCTTGCTTCTACCCTAGATGGTTATTGTTGGAGAGTCCATATTAGAACTAGATGACATATTGTATTAGAGTTGGACTCTCCTATTGTATTAGACACGAACTCTACTTTGAAACTATAAATAAAGGGTGTGTGATTCTACGGGATACACACAACAATAATTCCCCAAAAACAACATGGTATCAGAGCCGTTCCCCACCACCCAACCCTAACCCTAACCCTAGTCTCACCTCAGATCCAAGTCACCGCCGCTCAGAGTTGTTCTGCGGCCCGCCAGCCGCCTGGCCACCATCAAGCATCAAGCATCCAAGATCCAGATCCGCCACCGCCGCCCACCGCCAGTCGCAAGGCCCATGGGGCAAAGTGGCGGGTCAGTGCGGCTCGCGATGAGCGCCAGAGGGCCGCCGAGCCACTGTATACCTACACGCCGCATGACTCAGGAGGAGGAGGCGCTGTAGAAGGGGGCGCTGGAGTAGGGGACGGGAGGAGTCGAGGCAATGAGGGCTCTGGAGAGAAGAAGGCAAGCTCGGAGAGAAGAAGGCTTGCATGGCCAAGGAAAATCGGGAAGAAAAGCCGAGCAGCGAGATTCCCTGCGGAGAAAGCTCGGGAAGAAACGCCACAGGCGACGTGTGAAGAACGCGTGAAGAAAGCTCGGGAAGAAACGCCGCAGGCGACGCGTGAAGAAAAGCCGAGCGGCGTCGGGCATCAGGAAGGAAAAAAAGGGAGGCATCGGGAAGAAAAAAAGGAAAAAAAAGGAGACTCGGAAGAAAAAAAAAGGGGGGGGAATCCAAGGCGGTTTCTTTTATTACAGATCATAATGTGTTTGGTAACCGTGCAGGCTGTCATCAAGGATCGGCAAAATATTGATGCGTAAAGAGTTGCCGTGATCGTGAGAGATACGCGCGGCATATCTTGATATTGATTGGCATTGCTCTGTTCATTGGAGAAGATGACCCCTGAGGAAATTGAGGCTACGAGAAAGGCAGTTGTTGAGACTACTTCCCCGCTAGTAACTCAAGGTGACATAAGAAGCATATTACAGGACCTTTTTGCGACAGGTATGATAGGTCCGAGAGCTGGTGCAGGGTCATCTGACTTAAAGATAGAGCTGATGCCGAATGATGTAAAATTGGAAGGAAATAAGAATTACCTGAGTTGGTCTAGAAGGGCTCACCAATTCGAGGACGGCTGGGTGGAACACTACCGCAGGAGACTTGTGTCGAGCCTGCAGACAAGATGAGCGTTGATTGGAGGATGTGGAACACCACCAACTCTGTGGTGGTAGCTTGGTTGCTAACTTCGATGTCTCCATCCATCGCTCGGATGGTGGAGATGATGCAGAGTGCACAGGCAATGTGGAAGACGCTAAGCAACATGTACTCTGGGGCAGGAAATGTGATGATGATGGTAGAAGTCCAAGGCAAGGTGGAGGCTCTGAAACAGGAGGAGAGGGTCGTCCAAGAGTATGCTAGTGAACTGCAAAGAATCAGGGCGATTTAGATCATTATGATCCACTACAGCTTGACATGCTACGTGATATTGAGGCTGGTAGGGTGTGGCTGCAACGCAGATGAATTACACACTTTCTAAAAGGGCTAAATCCAAAGTTTGAGAGTAGAAGGGCTGCCATGTTTCACTTGGCAAACTTGCCTACAATGGAGGAAGCTATTTCGGCTATGGTGCAGGAGGAAGTTCGACTACGAGTAATGGGGGACAACAAACCGGTCAGATCCGCATACGTCATACCTGATGATAGAGAGTGCTACAACTGTGGGATGAGAGGACATCTGATCCGTGCTTGTCCCTCTCCACAATATAGAGGTCGAGGTGGAGGACGTGGTGGTCGTGGAGGCCGAGGTGGAGATCGTGGTGGTCATGGAGGTCGAGGAAGGAGCCGAGTTGGCCCTAGAGCTAATATGGTCCAGACAGAGGAGAACACGCCTCATTACTCTAACAAAGTAGCAAGCTATGCAAAGGGGAAAAGTGGCAAAGAGGAAAGGCATTGGAGACTTCTCGTGATTCCACCTCCTTTGGTAACTTTGCAAACTACGCCCACGTGGGTGAAGGTACTCAGGCACATGCACTTGCATCCACACATAAGCACTCTCATATTGATTGGATCATAGATTCAGGGGCATCCAAGCATATCACAGGTTCACGTAGTGCTTTCGCATCTTACACCCCATATACTCATTCTGAAACTGTCCAAACAGCAGATGGAACCTCCCAGCTGATTCACGGTGTTGGATCTTGGAGAGTGTACACCATCCATTGCTCGCTCCACTGCTTTGCATGTTCCTCCTTTCCACCAACCTTCTTTCAGTCAGTTCTATCATTGACCAATTCAAATGCACTGTCACATTTGATGATGATTCATGTTTGTTACAAGAGAGAAGAACTGGGAAGAAGATTGGGACTGGAATAAGGCGTAATGGGTTGTGGTACATTGATCAGGTTGATGCAGCATTAGCTGTGGCTATAGGAGGAATCGAGGGAGAAGTCTTATTACATCATCGTCGCTTGGGACATCTATCATTTGAGAATTTAAGTCAGTTATATCCTGATTTGTTCAAAAGGGTAGACAAGAGCAAACTGGTGTGTGATGCTTGTGAGTTTGGAAAGCATACACGGTCTACATATAGTAGCATTGGTCTTCGGAGTTACGAACCTTTTGTATTAATACATTCGGATGTTTGGGGTCCGTGCTCAGTTACTTCTGTAAGTGGTTTTAAGTGGTTCGTCACATTCATTGATTGCTATACCCGTATGACTTGGATTTATATGATGAAACACAAGAGTGAGGTCCTTCGATGTTTTCAGGACTTCCATAGGATGGCCGCTACTCAGTTTGATGCAAAAGTTCGGATTCTTCGATCAGATAATGGAACTGAGTATGTTAATAAAGAGATTGCAGCATATCTCTCAGAAGAAGGGATACTTCATCAGACTAATTGTCCAGGAACTCCATCTCAGAATGGAGTAGCTGAAAGGAAGAATCGACATTTATTGGAGGTAGCACGTTCACTCATGTTTCAGATGAATGTGCCAAAGGGATTATGGAGCGAGGCGGTAATGACGGCAGTATATCTCATCAATCGCATGCCATCTCGAATACTTGGGATGAAGTCTCCAGCGGAACTTCTTTTGGGTCAGCGGGAGTTCAAGGTGCCTCCCAAGGTGTTTGGTTGTGTGTGCTTTGTACGAGATCACCGACCAACGGTTGGCAAGCTGGATCCACAAGCATTGAAATGTATCTTCATAGGCTATTCATCAAGTCAGAAGGGCTATAGATGCTGGAACCCAGTTGAACGGAAATTATTTGTGAGTATGGATGTGACATTCCGGGAATTAGAGCCTTACTACACGAGTGGAGATAATCTTGATCAGTTTTTGGAGTTCTCTCCTATCATTGAGGATGGAAGTCGAGAGGGGGAGAACAAGGAGAGAGATAGTCAACGAGAAGAAGTCATCGTAGGGACAATTCCGTGCCCAAATCTAACGAGAGATGTAATAGCCCAAAAAGACTTGAAGGTTTATCAGCGAAGACGCTTCGGGAAACAGGGGGAGAAGCAATCAGCACCTGAACCAACAACGGAGGAGCTTTCAAATACCGACATTGCCACAAATGAGCAAATTTTCTCGAATGCCAACCTTGCTTGGCTGATCCATCCCAAATCTTTCCTCAGGTCTCTCTCCATCAAGTTCCTTGCCTCCCCTTGGGGCGAGTGGTAATGTTGATTCTAATCACTTCCATTTAGGGTTACCACTTGCACAACGTAGGGAAACTAGAACTAATGCAGGAAAGCCTCCATCCAGATGGCTTTGAGCATGATATTGCAAATTTCATCTCATATTCCCATATTTCACCTGCATACAAAGCATTCATTGCATCTCTTCAGACTGTGGATGTTCCGAAGAATTGGCGAACTGCTAAACAGGATCCTAAGTGGAAGGATGCTATGAAGGAGGAACTTAGTGCACTTCAGAAGAACAAGACATGGGATCTTGTTCCACTTCCAAAGCAGAAAAAGGGCAAGAGGATGCAAATGGGTGTTTACAATTACAAACTCCCAAGGCAAGATAGAGAGATACAAGGCACGGTTGGTTGCAAAAGGTTATAGTCAAACATATGGGATAGACTATGATGAGACCTTTGCACCAAGTGGCGAAATTGAGTACTAGAAGAACGTTGATCTCTCGTGCGACTAACTTTGATGGCCTCTACATCGCTTGGATGTGAAAATACTTTTCTACATGGTGATTTACAAGAGGAGGTATATATGGAGATTCCTCCGTGGTTTGAAAACAGTGCATCGAGAGGAAGGTATGTAAACTCAAGAAGTCTTTATATGGTCCAAGCGCCTCCAAGGGCGTGGTTTGATAGATTCGCATATGTAGTCTATAGTATAGGCTATTCTCAAGACAATGGGGATCATATCGTGTTTTATAGGCATAGAGGATCGCATATCACCGTATTAGCGCCTATGTTGATGATATTGTGATTATCGGAGATGATGCCGAGGAAATCAAGTCCTTAAAGAAAAATTGGGAGAAGCATTTGAGGTGAAAGATCTTGGACCTCTTCGATACTTTCTTGGGATTGAGATTGCTCGTTCTTCGAATGGTATAGTTCTTTCCTGTGAGAAAGTATGTTCTTGATCCACGATGTAAACAGTATGCTTGGTGTTGCCCTCACCGCCTCACCTATTGATAGGAATCACAAGTTATGTGTCGAGTCAGTGATCCAGCTTGACAAGGAAGTTTATCGAGACTTGTAGGCGCCTCATCTATTTGTGTCATACAAGACCGATATTTCATATGCAAAGGAGTGTGGTTAGTCGATATATGCATGATCCTGCACAGACATATGGATGTTGTCTATCGAATCTCGCGATATTTGAAGAGTAGCCCCGAAAAGGCCTTTGGTTCGTAAAGAATCAACATCCGAATGTAGAAGGGTATTGCGATGCCGATTGGGCTAGCAAAGTAGATGATGTAAGGTCTACCGGATATTGCATCTTTGTGGGAGGTAATCTTGTGTCATGGAGAAGCAAAAAGCAGGAGGTTGTGGCTCGATCTACTGCAGAGGCAGAGTACAGAGCAATGGCGTTGAGTGTGAGCGAAATGATATGGATGAAGGGTTTATTGTCCGAACTTCAATATGGAGGAATAACTTTGGTATCGACACGACAATAAATCTGCAATCAATATTGCTAACAATCCAGTTCAGCATGATCGTACCAAGCACATTGAGATTGATAGGTTTTTTATCAAGGAAAAGCTCGATGACAAAATATTGGAGTTGAAATATGTCAAGTCTGGTGAACAATTGGCTGACGGTTTTACTAAAGGGTTATGTCCTAGTGATGGTGCTACAATATGTAACAAGATGGGTATGACCGATATCTTCGGCCCATCTTGAGGGGGAGTGTTGGAGAGTCCATATTAGAACTAGATGACATGTTGTATTAGAGTTGGACTCTCCTATTGTATTAGACACGAACTCTACTTTGAAACTATAAATAAAGGGTGTGTGATCCTACGGGATACACACAACAATAATTCCCCAAAAACAACAGTTATCATGTCCAGTATGATGCTACCATATAGCTTCTATTTTGCTTCTACCCTAGATTGCTATCTTTTGCTTTGTCTCGCATCGGAGTAGCCTGCCATCTTATTTTGCCTTATACTCTGGTTTATGTTATTGTTGTGTATCGTTCATATGTATTTGTGTAATACAGCTTATCCTAGAACATCATGTTATCTATCTCTACTCGTGATTGTTATTGCACGCTCTCTCTCCTTTTACTAAATCTGAGCAAACGTGTCCACGCTCAGAATCGATTATATGTTATGTCTCTGTGTATATATGCATTAAAGTTTGGTTAACATATAGACTTTTGGATTTATAATACAAATCGGTTATGTTGTCCACTATATTGTTTGCTCATACTGCAGCTTATGTTGTGCACTGTATTGTTAGCTCTCACGTTTCCCGGCGCGCCAAGGCGTGCAGTAGGCCACTAGTAAGCTATAATATCGAGCTATTGGGAATGAGTTCGATCCTCTATCTGAATGCAGGATCACCGCGTGAATAATGATTTGTGTTCATATGAACAGTACTTGAAAGTGGAATATAGCAAATATTGTAGCAACGGTGGAATATGTATCGTAGCAAAAGAATCAGAACTATTGAACTGACCATTGCTTTTTTATGAGACAGTGGAGATCACATTCTAATGCATGGTATGATAGATCTTCTGCATTAACACCTTCAATGCACATGATCTATTTCCATTGGGAATGCCCTTAAAGGGAGGTGAGCCCGTGCTAGAGCAGTGCTTTGATCTTCATGACAGTTTTGGCTTTGTGTCCTTTTTTGTCGGTTTCTGACTTTATGTGCCGAGCGTTGCAACGTGTAAAAAAATTTATGAGAAATTTTGGGGAATCATATATTCATAGTAATCCATTGGAGTGTGCTAGCAGAAAATTGATTTTTTTGAATAATAACTCAAATACACTTTAAGAATAGTTTAATGTAACTGAATTTAATTTAGGGTCTCATTTGAAACGCATGCAAGAATTGAAGCTGAAATTCATGTGTTCCAAACGGGCTAGATGGCCATCTTTGATCTGTCAGCAAGTTCTCTCTCAGATTGCCTCATTGGTCATGAGACACTCCCCGGCATCTATGTACATCTTTGTCAGATTCAGCAGAGAAAAATAGCCAAGTGGAGTATAAATTTCTCTTATATTAACTCCGTTCATTACCACTCTACATTGTGCATTTCGACATCCGCTGCAATGCGATGAACGGAGTCAAGGGCAATCTTTGATATGTCACCAAGTACTACTTTATGCTCAGATTGCCGGATTCAGTAAAGAAAAAATCAATGGAGTAAATCATAAATTTCTTTCTTTTATTAACTCTCCCCATTGCCACTTTACATTGTACTTGTACATGTCGGTATACGCTACAGTGCTCCTGAAGACAGCAAAGTACTGGTAGTATCTGACAAAAGAACATATATAACCTGAATGAAACGTTCACCAGAGAGGCAGCAGGTAATGGAACTCGGCATTGTAAGGCTCAATCTCCACCATCTTTGCCGGCGCCGTCTTGCTGTCCGCGCTCAGGAGCTCCCTGATTGTCCTCTTCAGCGGCCCGGACCGCGGGAGGCTGGCTGTAGATCCACTCCAGCAGCGACTCGACGTCGTCGGCGAAGTCGCGCATGTGCCAGTGCAGCAGCTTGGGGAGCACGATCCTCTTCTTGTTCACGACACGAACTGACGATTCCAGGTACTCAATCTTGGCTCTCTCCAGCTCGTTTGAGACGTCTTCTGATGTGTACACTCTCAGCTGCAATGCAAAGAGTATGTCAGGTCAAGCAGCTGAAGAAAGCTGAAACTGATCAAGAAGCCTGTGTCCATGTTGGACAAGTGAACAACGTCATTTCATTTTCTCTAATACTGAACGATATTATATCATGATCTGGAGATACCATAGGGCTTGAATAGTTGAATTTTATTACCAGGAAATATCTCATTTTTATGTTTTTTATAGTTTGATGTGATGAAATCAAGATTAGTGGCAGTGGACAATTGCACGTACTGCTGGTGAGGAGCGGCTGCCTCTGCATAGTGCAAACACCACGTTCGGTTCAGGGTATCCTAATCCGTAGGAGAGCTGCAAATCCTCTCCCTTCGTCCATGGTTCCCTTTACCATCAAGTTATCCTTGTTCAGGTTAAATCAAAGCCTATGCGTAAACTGTAAGAATACCAAGTGGATTGATGTGAATTTGCTTACTTGTTTGCCTTCAGGGGAGTGCCTCAGAATGAGATGCTCGATCGACAAAACATCCAGTACTGTTCCTCCAACGTTCACGGAAGCCTGCTGGTGAATAAATACTTGTTTAACAAGTGGCTAAAGATCACCGAGTTGTAAATCGATTTGTCTGACTGGAAGAACACACTACCTGACTCAGCAGAGCAAGAAGTTTATCCGGGGATGGAGGTAAACCATGCTGAAGAAACGCCTGAAATCATGCCAATGTAATTTTTCTTGCATCAACAGTTGATTATACTATGTTTCTTACACAACTAGTGTGATGAACTGATGATAAGGGTATCTTAATGTACATGCATTATGCAGAAGTTGTATATGTTTATCCAAAATGCCAACTTCTGTTTGTTCGTCAGAAAACTCGGATCGACAGTGCAAAGCTTATGCATCAAGACTCTGTGAGAAGCAAAAGAAATGGTATCAAAGTTGAGTTTCTTCTGACCGTAGTGTAACACATATAGGTATACTAAGGGTATAGATATCACCTCAAGTTCTTGATGTCTACAAGACACAATGATAGGCGGCTTACATCGAACGAGCTTCTCGTGAACTCGATAATTCTCTTGTAGCACCCTATCTCTTTTTCTGCTCCATCGTCGCCTTTGGACAGTCTGCGATTCTTGAGTGAGTTCATGGCTGCATTGCCGTTCACAGACGCCTTCGGAACGAGACTTCTGGAGCCTATGCAGGATATGTTGAGCTTAGATGTACCGTTCAGCTCTAATTCTATTGCATCCGTTGTTTTATTCAGCTTGTGGAAGATGGTCACCATCAGTCTGCTCAGTTCTTCAGAGAGCTTGTTTGGACTTGCCAGGCAGATTTTCCTCTCAGGAAGTACCAAACTATCAAATGAGTGGCTGTTTCTTCGAATCTGCTCAACTTCCTCGCCTAATCAAACACAAACATCATAAATCAAGTTGTTCTTTTGGGGTGTATACTACAAAAGAAACTGCAGTTAAGTCTACTAAAGTTCAGAACATTGAACCTCTCCACTGAAAAAAAATATATGCAGAGTTTCAACTAAGCTCATGGCTCGTGTACTATATCAAAAATCGAACATAATGAAGTCCTTATGAACATTCTAAGATCATAGAATGATCAAAATTGAAATTTTGGCTGAATGCTAAGTGTCTTGACACACAAACACTTGTGCAAGAACCCAGCAGCATATGAATTTGCGTGTGCGCATACCGAACATTTTGTACCTTTGGCAGAGACAGATCCAACAGAAGCCTTGCTTTCACATTCAAGAGCTTCATCACTGCCTTGACAAGGTAGCTTTGGGAACTGTTCACCTCCTTGGAGCTCTCTCGGCAACCCAAACCGCAGATGGAGTGCCTTTGCTGGCGGTTTTGCGGCCAATTTTGCAACTGCTGCTGAAGAATGCACTGGTCAGCCCACTTGCGCTCCCAGTGAAGGCGCAGCCTTAGGTCGTCGACCTTCTTCTCAAGGTAGAATATCTCGTCCTCCACTATTGCTAGCTCTGTAAGGAGCCCCCTAACCTACACCAATGGAAAGAAAGTGCTGATTCAGCAAAATGTTCAGTGATACCTATGTCATGTTGTAATCATTGATATGAAGAGAGTAGCACAAACATGTCGCTCACATTACTCCAAAAAGTACCAAATACATTGTGATCAGAAAAGAATTTTACTTTGACTATTACTACAAGACGATAATGTGATGGTGTTGTGGGACAATGTGAATTAAAAAATATACGCAATTTTCAAAATTGTACTAATGGTTCCACCTTGCAAGCGATTGATCAGGCAAGACAGGTACAAGAAGCCAGGATTCAAGGAAAGCAGATCTGGTAGATAAGGGGCGATTGTTTGCAGACAAATCAAGATTGTGAAATGCAATGTGCAAATAGTACTTTGATGTCCTTCTGTCAGAAGTCAGAACCAGATAGATAACATAGTATGCCAGACAGGAATCCAAAGTAAACACAGTTTTTACACCTGAATTCATTCACCGGCCCTCAAATTCTGCCATCCTTAACCCATGGAAATTTCCATACCACAATCATTTGTTAGAATTATCATAAGAGATCTCGTGCTGTCAACTTCATGCTCAACGCCGACAAGTAGCGGGCATGAGTATGACAGTATCACTGTCAAGTGTCAAATCTTCAGATGCTGAGGTGAATTCTTATGATGACAACTCTTTCTGGGATTGTAGTGATGTTGCACTTGCAATCATATTTTTCCTTGATGGTTCAGACTTCAGACAAAGCAGTTCCAACTTTGAAGTAGAGTGCTAAGCTAAGTTATGGTCGGTAAAACCAAGAGGTAACAAACTCACATGAAAAGCACATCCAAAACTGCAAAACAGAATTTTCTTCAACGCTTCTACAAAATGCAAGCTTAATTTAAGGATCTCATGGATGACTATCAACTCACACTGTCATACTGGTGAAACTAAACAGTCAGAAACCGAATGCAAACAGAGGAAAAATCAAAAGACATACATATCAACTTGCAACGGATGAACTGAGCTTACCTTGGTAGGAACCAACGTTGAGAGGCAGCAATGGCAGACGACCCGCCCTTGCAGCGAGCACTGCAGAATCCTGCTCAGCCGCTTCTCCTTCTCAAGAACCGTCTCCAACTCCGACACCTGCACAGCAGCACAGGCACACGCACAGGGGCAAAACGTTCACCATTTCAGCGGCGAGTTGTACAACAAACAAACATCTCGACAATTATTGGAGCGCTGATCACCTCGAACTCGAGCTCGAGCCTCTTCTTGCGCTGCTCATCCTTGTCCATGAGGAAGTACATGAGCTTCATCTTGCACCGCCGCACCCGCGGCCCTCTTAAACCGCCCGGCCGCCCTCGCCTCCGGTGGAGGGAGTAACTGCCGGAGGTGGAGCGTAATGGCGTCGGCGAGCTCATTAATGGATCTCTAGTCTTCGGTGCCGCGAGAAAAGGCGAAAAGAAAGAAAGAAGAAGAACTCCTCAGTGCAACATCTCGCTATCAGCTACACCGGCTGCCACTTGCAGAGGAAGCAGAGACGAGGGATGAGGAGGGCGGCAACCTATGCGGAAATGGAAAGGTGGACGACGCATCATGTCACGCTTCCCGTGCGCGCAACGGAAATTGCTCGCCCATGCAACGCATGGGCCGCTTAAATTCTCAACCGGTTGGTGGAGCTCGTGGAGTAGTTCACTCAAGGGCCGATAATTTATGCCCGTGATGGCATGGGGTGGTATCTCCTGCTTTACATCTTTCAGGCAGTAGTGTGGCGCCGTCTATACAGGAATTCAGGAAATGGTCTCCATCAGTGGTAAACCATCCTGTCAAGGTTCCCTTTGGAGCACAGGTAGAAATTTGGCCAGAATTTTTCGCAAGAAATAGCACAATTCTCGTACAAAAAATCTCATGTTCCTAACAAGACCTGAACTGGTGCAAAAAAAAAAAACGGTATTAACTGCTCGATTTCGATTCAGGGACCAAGGGTTGCTAGCTGGAGCCCTTACCTTCACGATGCATTGCAAGCCGATCGTTCTTAGGATCGAATTCCTTGCTACCGCGAAGCATGCTAGATATGTTACGTTGGAAAAGTTTGTCATTTGGAGAATGTCATCGTACAAGTATGATGTTATGCCACAATCGTCAGACATCTGACAAAGAATACCAGTGTCTCATCTTTGTTATATGATGGAAGATGAGGTCCATACCTGATTGATTGGTTGTATCCGTGCAAAGATTGGTTGTACGGCTGCATTCAGAGGTTGGACCAACAAGAGCTGATAGACACACAACACCACAAGTAGTCCAAACTGAGGTACTATGGCTGTTACTAGCCAGGACAGGCGGTCCCGTTCATGTGACAAAGTTGGAAAAGCTTAACCCCACTGTGTAGTTCAGAAACAAAATGCACTCACAGCTCAACTGCGTGATTCAGAAAACGAAAGGCTCCGCATAGGAAGAGATTTCAGCAGTAATGACTGAATCTTCTGAGGCAGGTGGAAAAAAAGCTGCAACGAACCATACCAATGCCATTGGATCAGAAATTCACATGATGTAACTCACCACAAAAGGAGCTAAACATTATTTATATGTTCGGTGGTAAACATTATTGGCATGCTCAAGTAGCTTCAGAAAAGTTAAGGGGGGAAAACAGTAGCTGCACCAGCACAAAAATAGTAGCATACATAGCACAGAAAAAAGTTTGTTTCTCTTCAGCCATTTTTCAGCCATTTTTCACACCAAGGTAGGTGGAAGACCTTAGGCAGTCTTCACAGTGGCAGAGTTGATGATGTCGATGAATTCAGGCTACACAACCAAGGGAGACAGTATTTAGTAACTCGAGACAGATAAGCAGAGGCCTACAGAATCATCCTACTGTCTTTACACTCTTCTTTACCTTCAAAGAAGCACCACCAACGAGAAAACCGTCAACGTCGGGCTGTCCTGCCAACTCTTTGCAGTTTGCAGCAGTTACAGAACCTGTAGCAAAATCGTGTGCATAATAATCATATATCAAGATGACTTGGCGGTCCGTACACAAATAAGGCACTTGTCAAGAAATGTATACCTCCATAAATAATCCGTGTGGATTCAGCAACCTCAGGGCTGACATTGGTCTTGAGCCAGTCCTCAGAGAAGCATGCACCTGGTGAAAGAATAAATCTGAGTATTGTGCAAACAAGACAATGTAATGTAGCTGAACAAGACATTTAGAACTACAGAGCATAAACCAATCTTGAAACATGTAAAAGTTCATGAACCAAAAAGTTGTGCTTCTCATTAGAGAACTTACTTCCTGAGCCTGAGCTGGCGTTGCAACTTTACCAGTTCCAATGGCCCACACTGGTTCGTAGGCAATAACCACGTTGGTCCAATCTTTGATCCTTTCTGCAAAACAAACAATCATTTCAGCCTGAATTTTCATGTGGTATAATATTTTACATAGTCCGCATTAGTTGTTCAAACTAGGAAAGGCAATGAATTGTCTGCCATCAGATCATCAACAATAGATATACACCATCTGGAGTGTGGCTGTTTGAAAGTAAAATAGTAATGCTGATAATGGAAGGACTCAGATGTTCTTCCCTTACTGAAGGCTTATATCAATAATTCAATATTGAACATGGGCATGGCATAATATAACTTCCACCGAAAATAAAAGGAAGTTGTTCAGGAACATATATGTAGCTAGCTTTTACAAGCAAAAATTCAAGGGAATCTACACACAATTACACAAATAATTCAAAGGTGAATTTACGTATATGCATGAAAGAAAAGGAACTGAGTCAACAGGACCAAAAGTAGACACCAGATAGTAAGTACCAGCAATTGCTTTTGTTTGTGCAGAAACAACATCCATAGTTGATCCAGCTTCTCGCTGCTCAAGGGTCTCACCAACACATGCAATGACCTTCAAGCCCTGAGCGAGTGCATATGCAACTTTGTCTCCAACAAACTGGCATTCGGGAGAGGGCAGGTAACGATTAGATGCGAACACTCCTTAGATCAGTCAAGTGATTACGATATTTAAATAAAAAAACAAGTAAACAACTACAGTACATCATCCATCAAATATAATGCAGGCAATCACCTTTAGAAAATCAGTGCTTATTTGGTGATATTAGAGGAGGATTAAAGAAGACAGTGTCAGCTCAGTAACCACAGTATTCATGATGTGTTTTCAAATAGCAGTATTCCACGGGTTTTGTTGGTTGCACTATTTGTAATTAGAACTGCACGTGATTTATGAATACATGATGCAAAAAATGTAAAGTACAGCATACCTCACTTGATTCTCCCAACAAGCTCCTCCTTTCAGAGTGTCCAAGAATGACCCATGGAATGCCAAGGTTGACAAGCATCTCAGCACTGCATTTGCAATAGATTATCAACCAACAGATAAGTTGAATGGGAATGAATCATAAATTTTGACTAAAAGCAAATGCGGATATAAGTGCTATTCATATGAATTAGCTATCTGTGATTGAACAAATCTAATATCAGTATTGAATTGGTAAAGCCAATTGAAGGAGGGCTGGCTTAGAAAAGAAAGCACTATTTCTGGACAAATGAACAAGATACTTTATACCACAGACTCACAGAGTAAGACTACATCTGTTTGCGTTGCAGATTTGTAATCAATCCATCTCATGGTCATTACAACATATTGGGTGTATAGCTGACAGAGAACTGAATACTAACCTGACCTCACCAGTGAAAGCACCTCCCTTCTTCACCCAGCAATTCTGAGCAGCAACTTGGAACTCAGGGCGCAGCTGACTCTTGACCACAGGAAGGAACACATACGGTGGGCTGACAACCACCTCTGGCGCACAACCATTACAAAATGGTAAGTTCGTCTTACAGTGTAGCTTTAGGCTTTAGCAAATTTATCAGGAAAGATGGAAACATAGAAGGGTCACTCCTAAGAACAACCAAGCTAATGTGTAGCCTTCCATACCAACAACATCTGAAGGGGGGAGCTGTCCTTCATTCAGAGTTTTGACGATTTTGTCTACCTGATCGATGGTTCCATTCTGCAAACGTCAAGATCAACCATGTCAATATTTAGCAAGCAACTCATTAAAGATGGATACAACTCACATTAAACACGTTCAGTCTTACATATTACTCAGCACAAACATGCAGATGACAATCTGTGTGAGAATTTTGTATCAGCAAGCATTAATACCAATATACTCTTTTTTTTGCTGCATGATGTATTTCATGTGCAAAATAATGTTCCGATATAACCCCCAAATTTATCAATCTCCACAAAATACTAAAATTGAAGTCACTGTACTATGTATTGCATAATTTTCTATCAATATAACAAAAAGAATGATTGAAACGGAGATTGAAGGGGCCAATTTGTATTGTAGACGAACAGATCTCCAGAAGTTGGCGCCCTTGAACTGATTTAGACCCTTAGCAACACACATCATAAAATTTTCACCCGAAAACTATATGTAATGTGTTGAGACCTAGAAACTCGGAAAATTTTAAAGAACTAATGCATTTACCTCATAAAAATTGCAGGTTTGAACTGGCCAATAAACTATGGTACCTTACCAGACAAACTTAAACCAGAAAAGTGTATCGCACACTTGCGCCCTAATGAAACAGCTATCAAGATCAAACAATTCCACACTAATTACACTGGAATATAGGAGGTAGCAACTACTCTAGTCTACAAATCCAAGAAAGACCATACCATCGCGTCTGACTCCAACCTAGATGTATATAATAATAGTTCTAAGCACCCCCAAAATAAGGACGAGATTTTAATCACAGACGACTGTTCTACACTACTATTAATGCATCAAACATCACAACGAACCCATAAATCAAGAATATGATCAAATCGCTCGAATTATTGCCCGGGTGTCAATAAACCCCGACCTTTAACCAACACATCCAGTGTTCCCAACCAAAAATCGAGACACACGCTGAAACAACTAATCTTTACACCGATCTGAATCGAGATCAGTGAAATTATTCATCATATCTGACGGAAAGTTGCACTTTTACACTTCATGGCCCCTTCAAACCCCCGAAAAACACACAAAAGAACGGATAATCAATTCTTCCCTACTGATCCATCAAGAAACAAGAACGTGTGACCAGACAACTAAAGGAGAAAAGAAAAATTACGCATTTCCAGTTGCCACCAACGAAGAACTTGCGGCCCATCTCGACGAAAGTTGATAAGATCGGGTTCGGACGGGGGAGAGGGAGTTCGAGATTGGATTTTGGTTCCTGTGGAGGAAGAAAAACACAATGGCGAGGATAATATAAAGGGGGCAGAGCGGTGTGGCCTCTGATGTGATCACATGAGGCCGGCCGGATCGATGACATGTGGACCCTACTGCCACCATCGAAATTTCTAGTTTTTTCCCTTAAACAAATATTATCTGCGTTTTGGAGCAAAATTTACGTAGCTACATGTACCAAAAGAGCTACACTTAAAATCCTGTTTGCTTTGAAACTAAATTTTATTTTGATTACAATACATCTTACAGTATAAACAAAGTTCCCTTGCAAACAAGAGAGAGAGAGAGAGTGTGTGTGTGTGTTAAAACAAAACTATCGTGGTGCATTATTGGCAGTATTAAAATCTCGTGATAGAATTTGATGTGTCGTTTCTTTTATAATGTAGTTGGCACTTTGGCAGGTGGCGTACAAAACATAATAAGGAGCATATCAATTATTACTCGAATTTGTAACAAAGGATGTCACTGCTTACTGTTGCGAAAATATATTTTTGTAATGGGAGGCACCAAAGTATGGCTTTATTTCTAGCAAATAAATAGAAAATATGTTCCGTTTCGTGCTTAATATTCCCTTTTTTAACGGGGCCGCTTAATATTTACTACGATGCATTTGCTTAAGAAAATCGTAAGAGCAGCGGCCACAGGTAACGCGGACGCAGACGATCCCCGCTTCGGGGATGATGGTATTGTGGGCGCAGAAGCGGAACGATGGGCGGCGGCGGCGCACCGTTTCGTGCGTGGTGATGCGCGTCAGCCGCATCGGTTCCTTTCGCCTTTTAGTGGGCCCGATTTGGGCCTGATCGAGCCGAGCCCATCTTAGCAAAGAGCCCATCCAGGCCCAGCTTCTAGCCAGTCTGATCACCCTGAGCCCATTAAGGAAAGATCTGGCCCATTTGCAACCCAAATCAGCGTAGACTAGAAAACAAAATCAGGTGCAGCGACGCATACGCTGTGTGGATGCAGCGGATTAGGGGATCGAATTGATTGAGACTCCGGACCTGACCATGATTAGTGTGTGTGTGTATATATATATATATATATATACTTCAATTCAACGGCTGATCGAGTCGGAGTCGGAGTCGGAATCGGAGTCGGAGTAGGTCCACGGTCTTTAGTCCCAGCAGTTTAACCTAGGATCGTAGGCTGAAATTAGACATGACTAATGATGTATCGTGCATGCTTGATCATTCGTCCGGCCATTCCGTCTGAATGTGTCCAGCCTGGTCGATTCTCTCCCTTGACATTCCACAGCTGGACCCAGTGGTATTATATTACCACGATAGGATCACGCTGGATGATCTGGCAAGCTCCAGCTCGTACATGCGTGCACG
Organism: Hsuehochloa calcarea; assembly: GCA_036346395.1. Lineage (NCBI taxonomy): Eukaryota > Viridiplantae > Streptophyta > Magnoliopsida > Poales > Poaceae > Hsuehochloa > Hsuehochloa calcarea. The sequence continues at coordinate 80,660,470 of CM070593.1, read as the reverse complement.
GTCGAGATCCATCCATCGATCGGCGCTTCCGGGACATGGGTAATATCGATCGTTCGATCCGGTCCCCGAGACCCGAACGAACAGGGCGGATAACCGAGACGGCGGCTCGGCTCGGCTCGGCTCTACTCGAACAAACTCGTTGAGCAACTTGTTTTTGGCCTGACTTAGCTCGGCTGACTCGCTGAACAAACGAGTAAAAAATACTGTCAATGTCCTGTTTCACCCATCAATCTTTGATCGAGATAGCTAGCTAGTCCGAGTATTAGTAGGTAACATGAAGAAAACTCGTAGGTTTGGTGAGTACCGGGCCCTATGCATCACTATAAAGATTCATTGGTGTGATCAGTGTTTCATGATGAGTCAAACAATGCTGTACAGTGAAATGTAACAGCAGTGTGCTCTGCACTGTAGTAAAAATATTGTAGCAACTCTGATGAGAACGTGACCTCATGGATACAATTATATTTGCTATGTTTATTATTCCAATTACAAGAGCTCGTATGTTTCACTTAAATTATCAGGTGAACTCATTTTTAGGAGAACATTTATATTATATGAACTATATGATGCTACCAAATAATGAAAATATATATTTGTGCAGCACCACATCACTTCTTGTCCAAGCCAAGCAAGAGTTCGAGCTGAACACGTTTTGGAATCCAAAAAAAGTTATTGAATCACCTGTTTGGATTAAATTAGACCTTGTAATGCTTGGGCCCAAGGGGAAGGCGTCACCCTAGGCGGCTCGTATTGTTCACATGATACTATTTATGTATGAACAATATAGTGAATAGTCTCACCCCCTATTTTCTTAATTATGTGTGGCTCTCCCTTCCCTATTTAAGGTGGTCGTGCCCCTCTAATTTTTTTAAATTTTATTTAGTTAAAAGTTAATTTCATTGCAACTTCGTATTGACTTGTGTCGATTAGACCAACCATAATACCGCCATGTAATCCCAACTTGTGAGACCCATTGTTGCATCAGATCACAAGTTGTGAGAGAGTGACTTGTGAAACTCCATAACCTAGTAGTCCATAGCGACATATACATCTGTGATCAATGGGTGTCCCGATCTTTCTAAGTGAGAAGTATAACTCTATTTTGGTGAAGACGACTCTAATGATTCGGCTACCAATCGCACACGACCAATACGCCCGCAATCGTTGAACCAACTCCGAGATCGTTATCGACCTTGCTAGAAGCACGATCGACCTGACCACGAAGGTCTATTCCTACATGCAATCGAAGAACACGTAAGAACAAGATAATAAGCAATCAAATTACAAATAAGATTGAAATATTTGATAAAGTTGGGATTCTCAGAGTAGTGTTATAATTGGTCTAATCGACACAAACTAATACACGGTTGCAATGAAGATAACTTTTAACTAAACAAAATTCAAGGAAACTAGAGGGGTGTGGTCACCTTAAATAGGGAAGAGGAACCGCACATAATTAAGAAAATAGGGGATAGTACTATTCATGATATTGTTCACGCGTGATCAGCAGGAGAAATACTAGTCAAAACTTCTTTATGTCTAACCAATTCCACATAATTATTATATGTGATTAACTCAGCACATGAATTACTCAAAACAGCAAGCAATTCAATTATGTTATCACATGGTACACTCAAGTCAACAGCTAAATCAACAAGTTTATCACATGGTGCAATCGGAATCAATGCACTCAATTCTCTATGTGAAATATGTGCATATCGTAATTATTCTTCACTAATTTTTGCTCTAAAATAGCATGAATAATAGATAATTATAGTTCTTCACAAGCATACTCACCTTGAGTGATGATAACACCATGGTTTTTACCTTTTTGGCTCTTCGTAGATGATGTAGGTGCATCCATCTCCTCATCTTTCTTCTCAACCAATGGAGTCAAAGGTTCAATCAGCTCATTCTCCTCTTTGGCATGGTTCTCAACTTTCTGCAAGTTGTTAGTCACAGAAAAAGACACAAACACATGTTTATTTTTATGTTCCCTATCATCAAGCATTCTCAATTTCTCTTTAATCTGACGTTCAACTTTACAAACAAGTATAAACAAATAAGAGAGAAAATCATATTCTTTGTAAACAAGAATGTCCTGAATTGCTCGATTAAGCCTACTTAAGAATCTATTCTCTATAGCTTCAGCATGCTCCTCTAAGTCACCACGCAACAAACGAGTTTTCAATTCATGATAGTATTCCCTTACAGTTCGACAACCTTGTTTGAAACATTGTAATCTAGCTAACAAATAATCAGCATGATATTTAGGAATAAAATCATTTCTTAAAAGTTTCTTTAATGCATACCAAATTTGAGACACTCTTCCATGTCTACGTAAATACTTCCACCAAAGTGTTGCATTCTCAACAAAAACACTAGTGACAGCTCTAATCTTTTGCCTATTAGATCATTCATAATATTCAAATTCTTTGTCTAAAGCTATCTCCCAGTCAACATAGACACCAGGATCAAATTTACCAGCAAAGTATGACAAAGTGATTTTAGTTTTATCGGACGTACTATCACGATCATATTCCTCCCATGGTGAAGAAGCTTGTCTCAAGCGTGCATCTTCCTCACGAACTTTCTTGCACTCCCGTTCAATAGCTCGAAGAAGACGTGGATCTATCTCGTAATCATCCCGTGAACTTGCCAGTTAGTAGAAAACAACGAAACAAATCACAAAGTATATGTTTCTATTAACGACTAGGATCTGGAGGCTCAAAGTCATTCACACTCAAGCTCATACCAAGTTCTTACCAATTCTTACCAAGAGAATGACGGTGAACGACAACTAGTGTCGGTGTCAAACGCTATCCGAAGATCGACAAAGTGATTGCAAGTAATTGACACCTGTGCATTGGTAGAGGGTGAAGCTAGGATAGACTTCAATATGGTAGCAAGGATTAGTAACAATCAAATCAGTAAATGCAAGTTGAAATATTGTTCAAAATACTATTCAATGTTGCTGATCCTAACCTAGAAAGAGCTAGCAAACCAAAGCCTACCAAAAGAAGTGTATGAACGCACACGTAAAAATCAATGTGACTTGATGTAAGCAAAGAAAAACATCACACCAAGTGCTAGGAGAGACATTAGCCAACTACTCAAACTTCTATGTAGGGGCACAAGATTGTTCACATGATGTAGAGCACAAAAACGAAATAGCATGCAATGTAAATAACCCTCTAGTCGAAGCAGTAAACAACATCTAGTCTCAAAAGATGAAAAAAAATAAATTTTATATAGCTTATATATGCTCATTTGAAATTTTCCGACGAGATCTACAATTTTGCGCTTGAGGAAAACCCCAAATTCGGGGAAGACCAAATAAACAAAGAAAACTAATACTAAAAACTTATGACGCAAATTCGGCGAAGATGACTGATTTTGGGCCTCTTGAGGGTGACAAAGGCTTAGGTGGAAAGGATACACTTCGTTGTTAGCTTTCTAACTAGCATAAGAACGTCCAAAATGAACACTGTATGCAAAAGTTATGTCTGTTTTTACTAAAAGTGTCATAGAAACTGAATTGTACTCTGACTTGAATTCGTCTCAGGTTCAAAATTGGAACTGTTGTATCTTTTAACCCTGTACAAACTTGCTTAATTTTTTTTTTGTGAAAACTTGTAACTATATGTAGAAGGTCTCCACCAATTTTCATGCACTATCTGGTGTTCTTGACTATGAACAATTTAGAGATGCTGATGTGGTCATTGAGGTAGATCCAATACTTGTAAGGACTTTTTTCCTGATTTATTTGATAGGGATCATAGCTGGTGCTGAGTCACCTCTTATTGGCCTATGGGCTATGTAATGAATTGGCTGACTTGGCCCATATGCTGGCCGACCACCCTAGAGAGCCTGTACTATTCATATAAAATAGTACCCACCACCATGTGAATAGTACCCTACCCTAGGGTTTCCGCCTCCTGACCGCTTCTCCTCATATAGGAACCACCACCCTTTAGCAAAATTCGGGTTTTATTGATTGAAGTTTAGCTTTGCTATTTTTACACTTTGTCCTCTTATTCTGTGAGAACAACATCGACATCGTATTTGAAACCCCACTTATCGATACCAATTTCATCCATATTTGCAATACATTAGATTGTGTTTTTACCTTGTTCTTGCGCATTTCTTCTGTATACATGAATTGATCTTTGTGATCGTGTCATCCGGTATTCGCATGGTTGATAACGACTTGTCGAGTAGTTCAACGATTACATGATTTTGAGTCTTGCGAGTTCGTGAATTAGGATCATGAGAGTTGATCAACTTCTACTAAATTTATCTTCTCATCGAAAGATCGGCCAAATCAGACCTTTGTGGTTCATCAAACTCACTTTAGTGATTTGGCCTCACCCTTTAATTTCGATCGTAAGATAGAAATCGCCTAATACCAATGCAATCAGAGAGCACCTCATCGCTTGGTGAATGCCTCAATCGAGTAGCTTGCTACTAGAGAGGGCAGAACGCACGCACCATGCACGCATGCAAGTGCGTTTCAGAATTCAGATTCCAACCTCGTGTGAAGCTGTGCTATACTGTATACTCATCCCCTCCTCACATGTATTGATCCATCACGGTTCAGCAACCCACTAAAGCATGGGAAACTTTTTGATCTCTCTCTCTCTAAAAGATGAGCTTTAGTTGTTGTGTGCTTAGGCTTTCTATCAAAGAAAGAACGCCAACTAACACAAATGATCAACTGGGAGATAGATAGATATTATTCTAGCCTGTACGTCTTCTCTTCTGATAAATACTATAGAACGCTATAGCATTCCATCCCATATCGACGGTACACCATCTAACAGCTCGCTCGCACGTATCTAAAAACACGCTAGACAATAGATTTCACTCCCTCTTGGTCCCCAATTATCCGCTCAGACAAGAATTCCCATTACCTCGCCTCATTCCCCATCACCTCCTTATCCCATCTCGCATCGCTTCTACAACCCAGCAGCGAGCTCGACTACACCCCGCTCGGATCCGAGAGGAGGATCTGCGCGGCATCACCATGGCCGAGAGGACGACGGCCTACTCACGCGATGTTGTCCGCGGCATTCAATTGGGAGCCATCGCAGCGCGCGCGGCTCGACTTGATGGAGAGGTTCGCCATCAACATGAAGAAGGGCACACCCCTGGTGGCCGTGCCCACGCCGAGGTTGTCCACTTGTGAGCTCTACTCCACCTAGCCATATCCTTCCCTTTAATTGACACAGAGCTATTGCTACTCCACCATCGACACCACCGGCCGCCGCCGCCCCGCTAGTCCCTTGCGCAAGCGTGTTCTCTGCCGCTCTACATGAACTTCATGAGTGCGATGACCAACTGTTGTTGTGTAGACGGACGTGGGCGAGCCATCGCGAAAGGTGCGCGAGCAGTGCATGCCGAGGTCGCATGCGACTATCATCTTGTCATGAGTCATGTCACGCAAGCAGCTCCGAGAGGTCAGATCCCATGACATATGTGTGTTTGGAACTTGAAATTTTATAATTTTTCTTTTCAATATTTGTAATGAGTTTCATATAGTTTTATTAAGTTTCATCACAAGTCTAATGAAGTTGTGTGACAGCCTCGTGGCTGGCTGGAGGAGATGCAGTTTTATTAAGTTTTATAGAGTTTCATCCTAAGTCTTATGAAGTTTTATTAAGTTTCACGAAGTTTCATCAAGTTTCATTAAGTTAATGAAGTTCCATCCAAAGTCTCACAAAGTTTCATTAAGTTTCACGAAGTTTCATCGTGTTTCATCAAATTTTATATAGTTTCATTAAGTTCCATAAAGTTCCATCCCAAATTTCATCAAGTTTCATTAAGTTTTAATCCCAAATAATTGAATATTCTTCTTCAAATTAGCAAAACTTGATGAAATCTACTTGAAACTTTTGTTGAAATCTTCTTGAAACTTTGACCGTTTAAACTAAAACTTCTATAAAACTTTTGCATCATTAAAACTTACTACAATCGTATTAAAACTTCAAAAACTTTGTTATATAGCATTGGCTAGCCGCTCCCTTCTAGAAACAATGAACATATACTCCATGTATATGTGTGTCATCTCTACCACCAACTCTCTTGCCATTTGGCGCCTTTACTTTTATAGGTAATGTTTGATCGATGGTTAGCTATCTAGTTGCGAATTCACCGATTCTTGAAACTCGATTAGATGCTTACACAACGCAAGACAAAGTTGATATAGTTGTCGACGAGTGGCAATAAATCTATATATTAAAAAAAACAGATGTCTTTTCAATATAAGAATGGGGTTAATCTTTTCCACGAACGACATATATACGTTATTGTTGTGATGATGTCGATACCACGAGTTCCTATAATGCCCCCATGCATGTTCTGTGCACTTTTAGCTACTGCATTAATTTGCAGGGTATCCTATGGTTGATCGAAAGTTGTTTTTGTTTTCCACTTATATTTTTGAGTGATTTTTCTCTCTTAACCTTTTGGTAACCATCTACTGATGGTCAAAATTGGCCATAAGTAACTAGCACCAAACATCGTCCCATAATCATGGTCGATGCAAAGAATCACCGAGAGCAACAAAGAAGGTTCCTTGACGACGGTGTTTGAACGATCCTCTTGTCTACACCGAGTCACTCTCGCACCTACATCATCAACCATACAGAATCACGTCCACAACTCTTGTGAGTTGAAAATTGGGGTTGTGTTTCCTGGTGGTGTGCTCATTTACTCATCTTTTCTACAAGAATGGATCAGCTTTTTTATTCATCTCTCCGCAAAAATGGACTAACTGACATGTCAACCCAACAATTTCGCTAAAACCGTCGTCAAAAGAGAAGTTCACCAAAGTGGTGTGCATTCGAGCTATTCTTCAGAATTCATCAAGAGTAGACCACGAGACTAACTGGCCGCGATGATGCACAAACTAAATCTTACCGTCCAAAGTTGTTTGCGAACATTGACAAAACTTAGTCAAAGCTACCAAACTTTTTTTTTTTTTGGTTTGAAATCGTCAAAACTACCAAACTTGGTGGAGGTACTCACATCCCGTGCCCAAACGTTTTCCACAAAATACATTTCAGTAGAGCATGCCTTCGGTGCTATGACTGACATGGTTTAGCGCCACATCATAGACCACCGCCAAAGTAGAGTTACCAACGAGTCACTTCCATCCGAGCCCCACGCAACATTCAACCTCATCTCCAATGAGTAGCACTCCAATTGAGGTCGCGTGTAAAACTACCACTAGGGTGGGAAAGAAATTTGATGAAGGGTCTCACCATAAGGCAAGACTCTCCTCATCGGCTGTTGAATCAAACCGAATCAACAGCTGACGCGGGGCCCGGGTGAGACCCTCTCACCACATTTTCTTACTCTAAGGTGGTTCTTTTGCCGGTACTAGGAGGGTTGGTACCGGTACCGTACATTGCAAGGGTTGGTATCAGGGAAAGATTCCTAGTACTGGTTACGAGTTTCGCTCCACTGCCGGGCCAAAAAAAAAAAAACTAATAGTATCTCCATGTGAAATATAGAGGAATAGAGAGAAAGCAGCCTGGATAAAAAGAAATGCTATTTTATTAAAAAACCGTCCGTTCAGAAAAGAGTAGGGTACTAAACACAATAGAGAAAGAAAAACTTATGTCTGTGTGATGCGACGTTTCATATGGCTGTACACGTAGCCTACGCCGTGGATGACCTAACAGTAACGACCCACAACATATGCATCTCAAAGTCGTGCCACTGCCATCGTGGTCCCGCCTGCAGTTGTCCTTCGTGGGCCCCACCATCCAGGGAGAGAACCACCGCTCGGCCCCGCGTCACCAAGATAAGCTCGCACCGCATCCCACGCTCCTACCGTGCTACGCCAACATCACCAATCCATCACGCAAAAAAAAAAGGAAACAAAAAAAAGGAGGGGAGAAAAACCTGCACGAATCGTCGTCTCGAGCCTCTTCGCTCGGCCACTCCCAGTTGCAAATTTATAATAAATATAGCCCGCATCGCGTTAGTCTTAAAAATTACTTCTTCTCACTCCCCAAAAGCCCTCGAGAAGCAGAGCGAGCAATCGCGGGAGGAGGAGCGCGCGGGGGTCGTCGACTCGAATCGACTCGAACCGTGTCCGAATTGATCGAGGTTTCTGGGTTCTCGGCGCGGGATCTCTGCTGGTGTGGGATTTTGTGTGATTTAAGAGGTTTTTTGGTGGGGTTGTGGTTCGATTCGGTGAGGCTGGGGCGTGGGGGCGGGCGATCGGGCCACTGGAGCTGCGCCCACTGGCTGCGGGCCATGGCCGGGATCGACGCCGGCGAGGAGGCGGCCGCCGCGCCGCCGCCGGAGATGTCGCCGCAGGAGCGCATCGAGCAGGTGCGTCTCTCTGACCTCTCCTACTACAGTACTACTCTTTCGTGGGGATGGATTGATTTTTGGTGTTGTGAGCGATGGGGATTTGACGGGGCGGTGGGGATTTGTTCCTGTTGGTTGGTGGAGCTTGCGATTCGCGTTGGTGGTGCGTGGATTGGTTTGTTTACTGTTCGAAATGGAAACTGGGGAGTTGCGAGGCAGGATACTCTTTTGGTGATTTTTTTTTTTTTGGGGAGGCTAGGAAACACAAACAGGTCATAAAGTTTTTGGTCAAAAAGTTATTTTTTGGTGACAATTTTGTGAATTGTATTCGAGTCGTGGATGGCACTTTGGTGTTTTTCCACCCTATATTGTTTTTTTTTTTGGGAATGCGTCATTTTTTATTGTGATTTTCCAAGCTGGGAATGGGAGATTTCTTCAGCATTGGGCGTGTGAATTGACTGGGTTAAACGGAATCAGTTGTCTGGTTGCAATGATTGGAGATTTACTTTATAAGAAATTTTAGCGACTCAGTAGGGCTAGTAGAAGTGTTTTCAAAAGCTGTGAACTTTGCTAATGGACCGGCATCGTCGTCCCCTTGCAGAAGCTGATCCTCTATGGAGTTCCAGAAGAACAGCTGCAAGAACACCAAGAAGGCTTACTTCTTTACTTGGAGGAGCACAAGGAGCAGATTCCTGATATCGCAGCGCTCATCTTGTCAGCAGGTACTGATTTATTGGAGACCCGGAAGGCCTCGAAGGACGGAGACAGCAGCTGCAGCGATGCGTACAGCGAGAGTTTGTCTTGGTTGCAGTGGATGATGTTCAACAATGAGCCAGAAGCAATGCTTGATGACCTGGAGCATAGCTCTGCTGGAGAGCGTGCTGTCTGTGGGGCTGTCTGGGGCCAGAATGATCTTGCTTACCGCTGCCGGACCTGTGAGAATGACCCCACATGTGCAATCTGTGTCCCCTGCTTCCAGAATGGCGATCACAAGGATCATGATTACTCCATCATGTATACAGGTGGTGGATGTTGTGACTGTGGGGATGCTACTGCTTGGAAGCGTGAAGGGTTCTGCTCAAGGCACAAGGGGGCTGAGCAGATTAAGCCTCTTCCGGAGGAGCTTATGAGTTCTGTAGGACCTGTGCTGGATGTGCTCTTTCAGTTTTGGAAGGAGAGGATATGCCTGGTGGAAGGTTTGCCCGTGCAAAGGGTGATGGTGGTAGCTCGTGCAAGAGGGTTGCCGAAGAGTTGACAACTTCTGTTGCTAACAAACTGCTTGAGTTCTGCACATGCAGTGAAAGCCTTCTTAGTTTTGTGTCCCAAAATATCCGAGAATGCCCAGATCTGTTAGATGCATTGACGAGGGCGGAAAGGTTGCTGGACAAGAAGGCTGTGAAAAATTGCATGAGTTGCTATTGAAGCTTATCAGTGAACCGGCTTTTAAGTATGAGTTTGCCAAAGTTTTTATACACTACTATCCTGTTACATTTGGTGAAGTTATTAAGGTGCAATGATTCACTGCTGGAGGATTATCCACTGATGCCAACTTTTTCTGTGCAAATATTCACTGTGCCTACGCTGACTCCAAGGCTTGTGCGTGAGGTGAATTTGTTGGGAGTTATTCTTGGATGCTTGACAGATCTATTTCTTTCTTGCATCAGTGAGGATGGTCGTTTACAGGTATGCTTCGTTTCTTCTTTCTTTAGTTCAAAAAGTTAAATGCTTATGCTGACCCAGTTACTGTGTACTGATGATGTTAACTTTCGAGTATAATGGCTTCATTGGTCAAAGCTGTTGGTACATTTTGCGCTTGCTGTATTTCTCTTATTATTTTTTCCCGTTAATGATATAATAATTATATGGCATCAACCCTGAGTGTGTTGACTTGCCATCAAACATTAGTGTGCCTACTGCCTAGCATCTCTTAAATTATGCATAAGAAAAGGAAAGACAAATATCATAGTCACTTACTTGGATAACTGGGAATGTATGAACAGTATACAATTCAGGAAAATACCCTTGTTGGTTTCTGATAAATCTGTATCAACATATTATGCTCATGGATCTCAGAAAGATTGATAGATAAGACTGACTGATAGGTAGCTTATGAAGCTTATTATGGTTTCGCTGGTCTTCTGCCGTTATGTATAAATCAATTTAATGTATTGTGATTCGTGTATTGTAATGTGATTTCATATTGTCATGAGAAATCTTTCACCTTGTTATTTGCAGACGAACAAATGGGCAAATTTATATGATGCTACTATTAGATTATTGGAAGATACACGCTATGTCCTGAGTCATGAGGAGGTTTCTAAATATGTTGCTTATGAGAGGCCTGATTTAACAAGGTCATGGATTAAGCTGTTGTCACTTGTGCAAGGAATGGACCCTCAGAAAAGAGTGACGAGTATTCATGCTGAAGATGAGAATGAGAATCTATCTGCACCTTTTGTGCTGGGACATTATCTTGGAATTGTCCAGAATCTTCTGATGAGGGGAGCATTTTCTCCTCCCGAGCAACAAGAATCAACTGATGTTACTGTTTGCTCCACTGCAATAAAAGGGATGGAAAGTGCTGAGAATCAGCGGCATGCAAAAGTGGGAAGGGTCTCACAGGAGAACTCGATATACAATTTAAGTAGCAGAGACAGTTATTCGAGCATTGGATTGCCATCACCTGCCGCCTGGTTAATTCTCCAGTGTCTGAAAGCTATTGAAAGCTGGCTGGAACCTGAAATAGCTCTGAGGAGCAAGTTGTCCTTCCTCGATGCTAGTAGCAGTGATTCTCGCAATTTTATGGCTTTGCTTGAGGATACTTTGACTTCTAACAACGACAAATCTAATACAAAGATTGGCGGGTGGGTGTCAAGGTACATGAAGGATCCCAATCAAATGACGTGGCAGATTATCCTGAGGCATTTTGTTCTTCTGTGCAAGAGCTGGATAACATGATGCAGATTGATCAAGGAGGGATGCCTCAGGCTACTAACATGACAGGCAAAGGAAAGATGCATGAAAGTAGCAACACAACAGATATACAATTGCACTCTGAGAATGCCATTTCTTATACCCTGACTGACGGCAGCCTTTTGTATGCTCATTTGGATTCAAGAATTGAGGAACTAGGTATACTCAACACCATAGGCTGGCCTCATGTTGTCTTTGATGTTAGTTCACAAGAAACATCTTTTCATATCCCCTTACACCGTATGCTTTCTTCACTATTGCGGAAGGCAATGAAGGAATGTTTCGAGAGGATACCAAGCCAGAGGAATGTTCATTTGTGCAGTCCAGTGAGTTCTTTTCTCAGGTACTTAGAGGTTGTGAGCCTTATGGGTTTGCTTCAATTGGGATGGAGCATCCATTAAGAGTGAGAGTGTTTTATGACAAGCGCGTGCTGGAATGTGGCGTAAGAATGGTGATGCAGCTATACTGAGTGCTGAGTGGTACCGCAATGTGCAATGGTAATTTCTCGGTGACCTTAAGTGAATTTTTTATTGAACTGATAGGCCTGAAGTTATATTGTTACCCCTCTTTCCAGGCTTGAACAGGGTTTGGAGTCTGATTTGTTTCTGCTTCAATGCTGTGCTGCACTATCTTCCCCAGAGTTCTTTGTGAGGACCATTCAAGAGAGATTTGGTTTGTCCAATTATACATCTTTGGATCTTGCGGAACAGAATGAGTAAGTCCCACGTTGATAAAGTCCCACGTTGCTTTATCATGATATATCAAGTTACAACTTCTATTTCTGTCATGTATTGCTTCTTCAACTTTTGGTGCTACATACATGTATGTAAAGTTGTGGGGTTGTTACTTTTTGGAATAATGCCCCATGTATATTCCAATGGGTCAAAGGTCAATATATAACATGTACAAGGTTGGACAATAACAAATAACACCTTACACAATATACATATCTAACACCTCTTCAAACTCATGGTGGATCAACAACTTTGAGTTTAGAGAGGTAGAAGCTATGTTGAGCTCGAGCTTGTGCCTTGGTGAAAAATCGCTAATCAAGCTCAAGGCACATATTGAAGAGTAATAACTTGGTCTTGCACATGTGATCGCATGTACGAGGCATCCACTCCAATGTGCCCGTAAGCTTATGCTTCACGGGATCTCGAGCAATGCTGATCGCACCAAGATTATCTCGATAAGAGCGAGTCTGCGTAAATGTAAACACCAAATCCTCAAGAAGCCACCGCCGGTGATCTCACCGCCAACAATGCCATGACTCTCAACTCACCTCGCTTGAATGAGAAATCGCATCGCTTCTTAGTCTTCCGTGCAATCAAAGAGGAACCAAGGAAAACACAATAGACAGAAAGAGACCGACGATCAGAATGATCGCTAGCCTAGGTCACATTAGAGTACGTCTGAAGCTATAAAGAACTAGAGCGAGGAAAGAAAAGACGTCGAGTGATGGTTCCACGAAGATATCGGAGAACACGAAGAAAGTGAGTGAGTGGAGTTGAGTGAGCAGAGACAAACCGACCTGTGGTGAATTGGGTGAGAAATGTCAGGTCGAGTAATCCTAAGGTAGACGAGGCTCCCGACAATATAGCGGTAGTGAGTTGGATCCTCAAGAGGCTCACCATCGAGGTCAAGGTGAACACTAAGCTCTATAGGAGTATCCACCATGCCCGATCAAATGACAAGCGCGAGTAAGGATATCTCAATGTACTTCTCCTAGAGAGATAGTAGCCCTCGCGCAGAAGTGATCTCAATCCCAAGGAAGTAACGAAGAGGACCCAAATCTGACATCAAAAACTGCTTATTGAGACGCCCCTTCACAAATGCAATGTACTGAGAGTCATCTTCAGTAATGATCATGTCATCCACATATAGAAGGAGTGTCCGACCCCGAGGAGAGGTGTGAACAAAGAGAGCAGGGTCGTGATCACTGGCGGAGAAGCCGACAACAAAGGACAATGTAAGAGTAGTTAAAACAAGCATGAGGGGCTTGTTTAAGCCCATAGAGATAATGACGAAGGCGACAAACCATACCATCAGGGACAGAATATCCAGGGGGCGGCTGCATGTAGATCTCCTCACGCAGCTCGCCATTGAGAAAGACATTCTTAACATCCAACTGAGAGATGAGCCACTGTCGAACAGATGCCACGGCAACGAAGTGCGAATAGTGGTCATGTGAGCGACGAGGGCGAAAGTCTCATTGTAGTCTCACGACCATGCTCCTGCAGAAGAGGCTTGGAGCGGGGACGGCGGCGGCGGCTAGTCAAGGTAGGGTTTTGATGGCTAGGGCTTCCATAGCTCTGATACCATGTTTGATGGCTAGGGTTTCCATGGGTTTAATCTATGTTTGGAATAATGCCTCATGTATATTCCAATGGGCCAAAGACCAATATATAACATATACAAGGTTGGACAATAGCAAATAACACCCTACACAATATACATATCTAACAGTTACAACCACTTTCTGTTTGTCTTTACTCACTAAGCTAAGGTATACTAATACAATGATCACAGAAGTTGAAATGCCCTTTCATTCTGCCTTCGCTGTTGTACTTTTTCTGTAATTATGTATTGCTTGTTCCTCTTTGGTCTTGTGGAAAGTTCTCTTCATCAATCTATTTTCTGTCATTACTAATAAGGAAAAATCACAACCATTTTTCATTGTTTGTGTTTTTGTGGTTAAGGATAGTACTCAGCTCGGTACACATGTTGCGACATTTGGATACTCTGTTCGTGTTTACTGTGTCGACTTTTTTCAGTTGCACACTTGAGTGATGTTCAGGTCGACATTTGGACACACTGTTCGTGTTTACCGTGTTGACTTTTTTCAGTTGCACACTTGAGTGATGTTCAGGTCAACATTTATTTTTCTGTTTGTCATATGAGCATACAACAGCCTTTAAGGAAATGCCATTTTCTTTCTTGCTTAGCTGCTACTTGTGCATTTTCCTCTCATAATTTTCTTCAGCTACCCAGAATAATCATTTACCTGAACTTTTTGTTCAGTGTAGGAGAAATTTGTTGTGCGAATTAGGTTCTGACAGCATGCCATTTTCAGGTATGGGTCAGTTCTGATGCAAGAAATGCTAACTTTTCTCATACAACTAGTCACAGAACGCAGATTTTGTGGGCTTTCCACAGCTGATAACTTGAAGAGAGAATTGATTTATAAGTTGGCTATTGGAGATGCCACCCATAGCCAGATTGTAAAGTCCCTTCCCCGTGACCTTTCGTCAAGTGACCAGCTTCAAAACGTTCTGGATTCGCTCGCAGTTTATTCTAATCCATCTGGAATGAAGCAGGTTTTAATCCTTCAAATTATGTTACATACTTCTGCAAATTTCTTTTATCTTTAAATGCATGATAACAACAAATGTTATCACAGGGTAAGTATGTGCTTCGCAAAGCATTCTGGAAGGAATTGGACTTGTATCATCCCCGCTGGAATTCCAGGGAGTTACAAATCGCTGAGGAGAGATATTACCGTTTTTGCAAAATTTCTGCTCTTAATGCCCAGCTACCTCAATGGACTCATGTTTTTAGCCCCCTGCGCAGTATTTCTAAAGTAGCAACCTCCAAAGCTGTCCTTCAAATCGTTCGTGCTGTTCTCTTTTATGCTGTTTACAGCGACGCATCATCGATATCACGGGCCCCTGACAATGTTCTTGTGACGGGTTTGCACCTGCTTTGGTTGGCACTTGACATATGTGAATCAGAGAGTCAAATGTATGCCAACCAATATGGCATGGATATAGTGCAGCATGATGATGAATCATGGGTTGTCTTGTCATCATATGCAGAAGAGGCTTTTCCGTATTGACCTACTCTACCGAACTAGTTGCCCCACAGTCTGAGAAAGGAAAGAATGAAAGCGTGTTAACCTTGCTTGTTTCATTAATGCACACATACAAGGAAGAGAATGATATCACATTTTCTGGATGGAAGTACTGCAATATTCCATCTCTAATTGAGAGCTTGTTAAAGAGATTTGCCAAGTTAAGTAAGGAGTGCATATCTGCATTAAGACAAATGGCGCCACATATAGTCCCACCCACTCCAGATCATACCAGTGCCAAACGAAGTTTAGGATCTTCAGATTCAATGGAAAAGAAGGCAAAAGCGCGCCAACGCCAAGCTGCAATTATGGTAAGAACTGACTTAAGAAGTTCACATAGTTTAATTATATTCTGAAGCCATCTCAAATTCCAGCTTTAGTGAAATATAAGGTCTTTGTTGGATGGGCTTACAAAACCTGGACTAGCACATCCATTTTCTTTAGTATAGAAATGCTAGGTCTGTAGTTTCCTTGTTTAGCTGTTAAATTTATTTTTTGGGCCTTGTTAATCAATCTACAGTTTGATCTTCCTAGGTTGCTAATTTACATGTTGATTTTGACTTTCTCATTTGCATTATTATAGATTCTAAGCACTAGTTTCTTCTGTGATTGTATTTATCTTAGGCGAAAATGAGAGCAGAACAGTCAAAATTTGCTAGAAGTATGAAGTCATCAGAAAATGAAGGACATGATGTTCCAATGTCTGAGCCTGATGTGTCCAGTTCAACTGGTGTTGCCTCTGAGGAGTCACTACCGGTTTGCTCTCTATGTCGGGACTCAGATTCTAAAAGTCCACTGTGTTATCTGATTCTTCTTCAGGTAATAATCCTTGAATTTTTTTTGAATGTAATAATCCTTGAATTTACAATGACTTGCTTTATGCAATGATGCTTCATAGCTACATGAAGTAGTGATTGCCCTTTCTGTAATTTTTTGATAACTTAAACTACCTTTTTCTGACCTATTTACAAAACGCATGCCAATAGACCCAATACGACTAATTAGAAATTTGTTAGTATGACGTTACATGTTGGTGCTATAGTATACACTTACATATATGTTCTATAATCCAGAAATCCAGGCTTGCATCTTTTGTTGAGATGGGTAATCCGTCCTGGGAAAATCCAACTCAATCAAACAAAACATCTGGGTCCATCAGAAGGGAAGAATCAACTGATTCGTCGGGTGTTGGCTCTTGTAGTTCAGAGGAACTTGTCCAGAATACAGCAGTAGAGCCTTCTTTTGATTTAGACACCATGGAAGTTGATGCATTTCTTGATTTCTCAAATGAGCAACATCCACTGATCAGATATATATCATCTTTCCCGAGTGGACATACTATCAGCAATGCAGATGACACACTCTCTCTTGAGTCAATTGAGGCTGATATATATGAGTATATTGTAAATGATCTGTTTGGATCCAGCAATGTACACATTCAAGATGGTGAGCAGACATTGTCTACTTCAAATCTCACAGTTGGCTCCAACAAAAGCAGAAGCCCCAAACGTTCTGTGCTGGGAACATATGTTACCTGTCTTTCAATAAAACACCGCCATTCTTCTGTCTATGATGTAGCCTCCAAGTCTTCTGCTTCAGTAACAACAAGAAACAGATTCGGTTCTGTTGATTGTGAAGGCATCCACATCTCTTCTTGTGGACATGCTGTACATCAAGAATGTCATGATCGATACTTGTTCTCCTTGAAACAAAGGTATGCTGTACGACTTCCATTCAAATCCTTTGAATTCAATTAATAAAATATTTCATGTTGTGCCCTTTGTGTGGTGTTGTGTTTGAATGGGAATCCTGCTGAGTCCTTGAACACCACTGCACTGGCCAAGCTGCTGCAGTCGGTGGCTGCTGAGCACGGGCTCTCCCCCTTCCCAGCGCGAGGATGGGAAGTGACGGAGGAGGTCAGCCCCGCCAGCCATAGGGAGGTGGCAGCCACACCCTCTTTTCCCCCAGGTGCAGCGCCGCTAGATCGGGAACTCTGCTCCTCCCTCACACACGACTGTGTGGGTTTGGGCTGGTGGAGGTGGACAGTACGGTGCACACGGCGATGGAGGTGGCGATTGGTGTCCGGTGGACACTAGACTTGGCCGCCAATGGTGTACCCTGGGGTGGCGGTGGACCTTTGGGGGTGAAAGGGCAACAATCTGAAACCCGTGGCTTAGAAGGAAACCAAGTTTTTGAGTGGCAGATTAGGAAGTGGGCCTTTCAGTGGCATATAAGGAATTTTCTCTTTAATTAGCTGTTCACTTGGCTATGATGCCTGCTCACAGCTTGAAATGTGTATACCTTACAGTTTTAGCCTTTTAGGAGCCTACATGAGTTAAGTGTCTTATGTTTCATGCTGGCTGCTCAGACTTCTAATGATTCAATCTACAATCTCTTCGCTGCAACTCATACTTACGTTTCTTCACAGATATATCAGGAGACTTGGTTTTGAAGGTGGTCATATTGTCGATCCTGATCTGGTATTTTCTATCTACGCATTTAATAATTTTCTTTCTTTCTTTTTGGTTAGTTCTGTGCTTACACCTTTGCTTTGTGCAGGGAGAGTTGCTGTGTCCAGTGTGTCGCAGATTTGCAAATTCCATTCTTCCAGCATCACCTGATTTCTCTAGTAAAACTTCAAGGAAGGTGATGCCATTTGTTCAAACCATTCCATCTGAAGCTGCTACAACTACATCAGATGTGACTACAAGTAACTTACAGTTTCCTCGCACTGTCGCTTCTTGAAAGTGCTGGAAAATTGTTGGACAAAGCAAGTTTTTAAAAGCTTTATCTGGGAAGGTTAACGACACTACAGAGCCATCTCTAGATCCTTCCTTCAAGATTGACTATGCTTTACTATCCTTGCAGCCACAGCAGTTTTTCAGCATCTGAAAGGTTAAACCCGTCCCTGTTTCTCTGGGATACACTTAGGTACTCTGTGGTATCTACAGAAATCGCGCGTGGTAGAATGACAAGCTATTCTGCTGAATCAAAGTCTTGCTTAGAATCTTTGCGCAGCGAGTTGAATTCATCGAGTGGATTCATACTGTCTCTATTATTTCGTGTTGCTCACTCTGCACGTAATTTGAATCGCCTTGAGGTTCTTCTGAGATTCGAAGGTATCCAACTATTAGCAGGGTCTATTTGCTCTGGCATTTCTGGTGATAAAGATCTTCTGAATGCTACTAAGCGAAAAGGTATATAGTGCACACTTTACCCCCTTATGTTTGATATATTTTTCCTACATCTTAGATTTTTCCCGTGTATACTTTTAGTATCCTCCTACTTCCACTTCTGATAGGTATCATGATAAAATGTATGGTCTCAATAAGCCAAAATGTGATAATTGGTTAACTTGTATGACACACTTCTAAAATTAGTTTTGTTGACTTGGATTCTTGTTTTACAGAAAACTTGAATCACTCTATATATTGCATGTGCATCATTTGTCCAAATATGTTATGGAACTTATCATATTTAGGTATCGCTTTCTCACATTGTCATTTTTGACAGGCACTTTGCCACCTATGGTTGACCCAGCCAGTGAAGGTGGGGTCTTTCCTGACATCCAATTTTGGAAACAATGTGCTGATCCAATCCTTGCTCAAGATCCATTTTCTTCATTGATGTCTGCACTTTTCTGTCTACCTGTTCAATTTCTAACATCCACCGAATTCTTCGTCCCTTTTGTCCATCTATTCTATATTGTTTGTGTCATTCAGGTATGCTGTTTTGCCTTCTTCCGTGACTTGCATATTGTCTGTTTTGTTGTATTACTTTATAACATATTACCGCATGTATTGTGCTGTAGGCCCTGATAACATGCTATAAAGAAGAAACTTTTGACAGATCAAGCTTCTGTGACTGCCTTATTAACGATGTTTGCCAGACAATGTCAGGATATGATATTGCTAGAGAATATTTTGTATCCAAGTACATCAATCCTCTTGTCATCCAAAAGATATGGTTCGAGATTAACGTATCCTTATCTTCGGAGGTGTGCGTTGCTTTTGGAGCTGCTAAGATCATCTTCCTCAGCACCCTTATATGACAGTTCCAATATCTGGGAAGGATCACATCTTTACTTGAATAATAGCACAACAGAAGGCAGTTCTTCGCTGGCAATGGAGATGTGTGGAATAAGAGAATTGGAACACCTGTTTCAGATTCAGTCACTGGACCTGGTTCTCCAAGATGAGTCTGTACATATGTTCGCCGTAAAATGGTCTCAACATTTCTGTGAAGACTACAGATCCCGTAAATACAGAGGCGTTCTGTTTTCTACCCTGCAGTCCCATTTAGGCTGATGCAATTACGCCTGTCTACCAAGTTCTCCTAGAAAGGTTTAGTTTCAATCTGCTAAGCTGGAATTCTATTCTTTGTTTTTTTTGGGGGAGCAGAGATAGAAATTCCGGCCGGGGGCCGGGATCCAAAATCCCGGCCGGTTTTTCCGGTTTCGCAAATTCAAATTTTGAATTTCGTTGGTCTTTAAGCAAATTCAAGCGATTTTTCCGTAAATCCGTTACCGTCGGTTTTTTCCCGCCAGCGACCGGATTTCCCGAACGGTTTTTGATCCCTGGGTGGGAGTGGCTTCAGGAAATATACTTTGATTTCTAAAGCTATTGACTTGATATTTTTCCCACTAGATATGTCAAGATGCAATGCCCTGACTGTGGTTCAGTGCCTGATGAACCGGCATTATGTTTGCTTTATGGCAAGCTATGTTCGCCTAGTTGGAAACCATGCTGCAGGTGATAGTGTTTTGGTTCTTCTAGTTCCTGGTCCACTAGTGTGGGTTCTGCTGTAATTTATCAAATGCTAAACCTGTATTTTGTTTATTCTGTGTAGGATTGGTAAATGCCTGAACCATGCGCCTCAGTGTGGTGCTGGTGTTGGCATATTTCTTTGGTGAGGGTATGTGTTAGATCATCACTGTTCAATGAAGTTATTGTCAACAATATACTGTTCTTTTTCTTGCTGATATCAGCATGCTTTTCTTCAATTTTGATGCATGTTCTGTGCAGAAAACAACAATCCTGTTGCAGCGATCTGCTCGTCTTGCATTTTGGCCATCTCCCTACCTAGATGCCTTTGGCGAAGAGGTATTAGATTAATTTTTCAAATGAACAGTTGTTTTACGGACTTAAGACCTGTTTTGTTGCGATCCTCACTGAATTTACCTGATCCCTATGGTTCCATGGGCAAGCCTCGTGTTTGTTTGGTTGCTATCCCTGCTTCGTGCAAGAAGTTCCACACCTTGTAAAATCATGCCCTTGGCTGAGCAATCTACGCCGCTTATGATTATCTGAGTAATCACGACAGTGAATCAATCACTAATGCCTGGATGTCAATACCCTGCCAAATAAATAGAAGAATATAGTCACTGTTGTATCCATTGCTGAATTGTTGTGAGGAATCTCTGCCACCAAATTGCTGAATCGAGTGACCAATCTCACTGCCACATCGCTATTGGCTGTGGAGGTGTACCGTCAATGCCGTTGAGGAATCCTGCCGATGCCGTTGGGGAATCCCATTGGCTGAAGCCTACTGCACCACCACCCTTCACCACCACTGTTGAACATGCATGGCGCCATGACAAGATGCAATTGCAATTTAACCGTGATTATGGAACAGTTGCATCATTGCGCATAGGAAGGGTTGATGGCAAAACCGGTTCACTTGAGCACTTCACATGGGATGAGTTGGCACCAAGGATCGAATCCTACCGAGGGCTGTAACGTAATCGCTGGTCACCGAAATCCGGGAAAGGGGTGAATTTCAAAACTAAATTTCAAATTTATGATTTTTCAAAACTAGTAATCGGTCCGGTTATCGCCTAAAACCGGAAAAACCGGATCAAAACCGGAAAACAGAGAAAACTGGTTATGGGTAATTAGCAATAGGAATAATGCAAATATTAATTAGAAACGCGAATTCAAGTGTTCTAGGGCAAAGAACCGTTACCGGTCCTTGCTAGCTTCACTTTCTAGGCCCGGACGAATGAGAATAAGGTAATAAGTTGACATCTTGGCGCCCATAAGTTCGAATAGACCTAGGAAGAGCATCTAATGTGCTTTCCAAGTCAAAAAACTGTTCAGGATTTGTTATACAATAATTCAAACATATTTAGTTCATACAATACGTAATCTAGCACAAAAATGCCTAAATCAACCTAGGAAGTGCATAATGCAGTCATAAATTCAAATTCAAATTTGATTTTTTGGGCCTGTACTGTTCATCCCGGTACCCACCGGAAAATCTGGTAACCGCGGATTTTGATCCCTGGTTGGCACAGACCTTTCTGAGTTGCTGTAAATCCTGGAAGCATATCTCAGTTTTCCGCCTGAGGACAAACATGAATTATTCGCTTTTCACTTTCTTGAGGTAAATAAGAGTAGTTGTTTGGATGGCTGGCTTATGCAGGTAAAGCCGATAGTTGAGGTAACTCCTTGGCTTGTCTTCACGTGAGGCATGCTGCCAAGGCCGTGAACCAAACACCCCTTAATGACATTGTGTAAGGCAGTGGGGAATTTGATCATATTTAGAAGTCAGCTTGTACCCTTTGCTTATGTGTTGCTGTTTGGATGCAGGATCATGAAATGCACAGAGGAAAGCCTTTATATCTGAGCCAAGAAAGATATGCAGCCCTCACATATCTGGTAATAGGCTCATCCCCTTTCCTCGACATTTGTCATTTTTAATGTCATCAGAAATTTCCACCTTTGTTACAAATGGGATAACACATGCTCTTTTTCTTGATGTGATAGGTGGCATCTCATAGCCTTGACCGGACTTCTGAAGTCCTTCGGCAAACAACTATCAGTTTTTATGCATCTGATTAAGTGCACCATGCCAAGAAAAAAATGCCCAAAGGTTTGGATCATGCATATTTTGATTATTTTCATTATGCTTTTATTCTAGAATACTGAAAACCGCAGCTTCCTTTTCCAAAATGATCTTCATGTGTGTATTTAGGTCCAATGAAGCAATGTATCCTCCACATGATTAAGATAACTGGCAGATCACCCAGCCGAAAGATGTTACAGCTATTAATACTACTTTACGAACTATTCTATTCTGGGTGGATGTTATTTTAACACTTGCATGTGAGCATATGATTTCAGAAACATTTTTTGATAAAAAGGGTAAAAGAATTGAAGCTTGTTTACTTTACAGGGTCCACAGCTCCAAGCTGGTGACCAGACACAAACTGGCTTGTTTTACTTTTGTCGCAGTTGTCCAGATCTGTTGCAATTGCCTTGGCCATTACTCAAGTGGTTATGCTGCGTCTATGTATCAGTACTGCGCACTTTGTGCCATGTAGTCTGATACTGGAATTGCAACCCATGATCCACTTCATCTTCTACAAGACTGCTACTGTTAAAAAAGAACATAACATGACAAGAAAGAATAGACGAATCAACAGTTGAATTGTTTCAATGATTCTTATTTACCAATGATTATTATTAAGCACCTTCTTTTCCCCTTGTTTATCTGTTCAGATTATCATCACAACATATGTCGGCATGCCACATTGCAGTGTGCATCTTGGTTGACTGTTGAGGACTTGATTCAACTATTGTGTTGACAGGATCTTGTGATGCGCATATTTTCTGGAACTTTAGTGCAACTTCAGATTCAAGCTCTCCAGTGGTAGCGAAATGCTTCCTCCCCCAAGGTCATAACCACTACTTCTTTTTGCTCTTGCATATTAATTACACCATGTTGTAATCTGCCTTCTGATTCTTTTTCTCATCTAGATGGCACGGATTCTGCAGTCTTTCTCGAGGCGTGGTTTGGTCCTGCAGTCTTGTTGCGCAAAATGTACAGTGGTCTTAATGACCTTGTAAAAATTCAACGATTGACCGCATCGCTTGTACAGTGTATAACTCCTGATCGGCATAGTTGATCAAGTAAGAAATGCAGGCAGCTGTATGCCATTTCGTCTTTCTCTACTTTTATGTACAGTATATATATTGCGCTCCTTTGATTGGTGATTAGAAGCTATGAATCCTGTGAAGCTCTTGTGGTTAGCAGTCTAGCACTAAACATGGCTAACTTGGTGCCATGCTATTCTGGATTTCAAACTGCAGAATCGATTAGTGGAGTTTCAAATTTTACGGAACTGCTAAACATTAATCGAATGAATCTTTTTGCGAAATCAGTCAAAATCAGGACTGCAGGAGGCGACTCTTGGGTCGGGGGATTGGATTGAGTTTGGGACTTTTAAAGCAATTGGTGGGAGAGGGTGGGTCGTTGGATTGACATCCAATTGTCCACAAAGTGACTGATTTTTGACACAAAAACATTCGTATGATGTGGTCAATTCCTAAACTTTAATACTGGAAATCGTCACTGGGGTTGACGTTCAATAGGAAAAATTTGAATTCTCGGCAAGGTCAAGGCCATGTAGGGGGTGTTAACGGATCGAATACGAATTGAATAGTGATATTTTCATATTTGTATTCATATTTTTTTAAACGAATACCAATTTGAATATACTTGAATATTATAACAAATTCGAATCTGAATTGAATACATACTCCATTCGGTCGGATCCGAATATCCTACAACATAACGAAGTTTAACGAGTTGGTACTAGTTTTATAATAGTACTTATGCCCCTTTTCCTACGGTTTATCATGTAATCATTGATCATTGGTTCCATTTTACCACTAACCCCAACCAATTATAGACATATTGTAAATAAATCGGTTATAAACATGTCAAATTTGTCTAAAAAGAGTATACAAAAGCTTTATTGGGGGATGTGCCCAACTGAAAAAAAAATCAAATGCCAAATTAGAGTCCACCGTGACTCGGCCTTATCGAGACGATCAAAATGCATATATAATATGCCTAATTTTGAGATTAAATGCAAAAGATATGTAATAGCTAGTTGTTGTTATTAAGTCAATCCAAATATTATCCGCATTCGTATTCGATTCGACATCTATTTTGCATACCATATTCGTATTCGACAAAAAAATCCGGATACTATTCGGATTCATATTTGTTTTAATTCAAATGCATTTTTTGCTTACCACATTCGTTGTCATATGAATACAGATGCCGGATAAAACGGATAACTCGAATCCGTTTGACACCCCTAACACCATGGAGATGAGGACCTTCATGATGATTAGATGGCTACATGGTCGTGGCCTTTCACCGTAGAAACCAAGGAAAAACCTAACAACGACACCTACAGTAGGGCGAAAATGGATTGGATACGGACGGATAATGACTCGCCATATTTGTTTTCATATTTTTCTCGATCCGATATTTAATACGAATACTCCGTATGAATACGGATACGAATAATATCGAATACAAATACGAGCGAATACGAATTGAAACGAATACGATCGCAGATATTTTTCTGAACATGAAAACCCTCTAAATTGTATGCTAGAAATTAACGAAAACATATAACTAGTTTATTTGATGCAAACATTCATGAATTGTTCATATTTTCAGCAACCACACATAACATTGGCACTAGCAAATTGTATTAACTAGTTCATCACAAATATAACACTTAGTTTACCATATTTAGCTCATAAGTCATAACTCATAAAGTCACAAGGCATCACACATTTACACTTAGTTCATCACACACATAAAACTTAGTTCACACTAACATTGATCAAAGCTAGATGGTTAATCTATACACAAATAATCAGAATATCCCAAAGTATGTTACCAAAAATAAAATTAATAAATTTATTGGATTTTCTGATATTTAAAAGAGTTTTCTTGGTTAAAAAGAAAATAATAATAAAATAAAGTTAATTATTTAATTTCCTAGTTTTCAATGTCAAAAATAAAATTTATTGAGATTTCTATGATTTTATTGGATTTAAAGTGAAAATGAAAAAATAATAATTAATTTCTTGAATTTTCTGGATTTTAAAAAGGTTTTTCATTATTTTCAGGAATTAAAAATAATTTATGTGCAAAAAGAAAAGCCAACTTTAACTTAGACTTAATTTTATTAAGTTCAAAATAATTAAAGGAATTTTTGTGATTTTTTCTAGAATTTTTTAAACTCTATTTGCTATTTTCTAAAAGGCTATTTGATTTGTTACATTTTCTGAAATTCAGAAATCAATTAAAATCCCATTTTCTTTTCAATGAAATCCTCTTCTTTTGGGCGAAACCGGATATCCGGACTTGGTCTTATCCGATAATCCGATCCGTATCCGCCGGATAGCATGCCTACCGTATTCGCTTCGCTTTCCGACAAAAATATCCGAATCCGCTTCCGATAAGAAAATTATCCGAGAAAATCCGATCCGAGACAATCCGAATTCGCTTCGTCCGGACGGCTTAAACTATCCGATCCGCTTTCATCCCTACCTACAGTATGGACTCCTTCCGCTTGCTCACAGTGACACCACCGGATTATAAGGTAGGAGGCCGGATACGAGGAAGGATAAGGAGTGGCAACGGTGCGGTGGACGCTCCGGTGTCCGATCCCCGCTAGGCCTCGTGGGGGAGATGCCCATCCCTAGGTCCCTGCAGGGACTTACCCCAATGGGGATTGAAAAATAAGTTAAGTGATTTTTTTTTAAAAAATATTAATTAGTTAAATAATTTTTTTTTCAAAATATAGTTTCAAAATTTCTCTTACATATATATTTAAGTTTAAGTCTAAGAAAATAATATATCTCCTATATTAAAATAATAATAATAATTTATAAACAAAATAATAGAGTTATAATTTTAATGGACCCATGGGAAGGACTATCATTTCTGAGCCCTATGAGGATTTTCCCTACGTGTCCATTCCACGGCCCCGCATATAGGAGTGAAAACGGATCAGATACGGGCATATATTGCTCTTTTTGTATTCTAACTCATATTTTAATCTTAGATTCGAAGCCTGATACATATACTTGGGGTATGGATATGAATACAGATTTTTCGAGATACAGGTGCAGGACGGATGCAGATCGGATTCAAATCGGTCACAGATAACTTGACAGATAGTGTACACATAATGAAAATATATAGCTTCATCAGTGAAAGTGTCAAATTATACTGCTTATTAGAGAATTATTTGTCCTACTTAACAACATAAACATAATGCAAATATAAATTCATATTATATACAAGTCAATGATTAGAAAACCATAGAGGATATTAAAGAATATTGATGTTTATCGGATATCCATGTTGTTGATAAAATACGGATATGGGTTGGATATTGCACTTTTCATATCATAACTCATATTTCATGAGATTTTTCGGATACGAATACGGATAATATCGGATACAAATCAAGATTAAAAAATGATACCCCAAACAAATCTTTTTTGGATATGCCCTCGGATCAAGCATGAATTATCTGCCCGTTTTTACACTGACCGCCCATCCCACGGGCCCAGGAAGGAAGACAGTCGTGGCGAAAGGAGTGGGGCAGGACGAGACGTGAGAGCGAGTGGTCACGGGTACCGGGAGGAGTGATCCATGGACGAAAACACTTGGTTGCTCATCTCATCAAACTCTCTACATACTTTTTTGTTTGTTTGAGATAATCAAAATCCACATACACTGATACGAGCATACATAAGATATTCAATCCGCCACACGTACATGTGGGAACCAACAGGCGTAAAAAGAGGCAGCAACACTGCTCATCAGACACCACTCAACTTTCCTGACATTTCATGCAACTCAAAGTTCCTCAAAGTGACAGTCCAACAAAGCATTGGAAATCAACAACACGTACACCATGCTCGACTAATCCAAAACTTAATGAACCGAAGGAATTAAAACGCAACGAATTGTCCTTCAAAAACACAATGAACTGAAAGGATAAAAATGCAGAAGTGGCAAGCATCAGCTTCAAGTTCTTCGAGCCTTTTTTGTTGTCAACCTTATTTATTCCCTGTAGTGACGTACTCATCCTCCAAGCATATGGAAACGCCTGAACCCTCACACGAGCAAACTAAAAAGAAAAATTAGCAGAGAAAGCAACACTTATAAGATTAACTTTTCTAAGCTATTTTGCTCACCTGTCTAATTATAGAGAGTTTCATCTGGAAAGATATCCCGGCCGTCTGCACCAATTGTTGCAACATGGACTAGGAGGTCTTGTTCTTCTTCTTCCAGGAGACACCTCCTGAACTGTAGCGCGTTCGGGCAGTCAACCATGTACAAGCGTTTAAGCGAGCTTAGGTTCTCTGCCTGATCCAGTGCTGGGCAGTCCTGTGCAAACAAGTCCTGCAGCCTACAAAGATTGGAGATTCTCCTCAGACATGTGTTATTCTTGACCTTGAGCCACACAACTGCAGGAAGGTTGACAACTTCTTGCAGCTTGTGAGCACCTTCGATGTGGATTCTCTTGTTAACAATCCTATGCAAGTCTTCAGGGAGAGCTCTTAGCTTCGGGCAATTAAGAAGCAACAGACGCTTAAGGCGAGGCATCAGAGAGAGCTGTTGAGAGTTGCCCTCCATGTTGTTTCCCGTGTTGAGGGACCAACTTTCCAAATTGCGCATGTCAAGGACTTTAAGCAGTTCGAGCTTTGGGAAAAAAGCTGCAGCACTTGTGACGCCTTTCCCCAGGAGTACTGCACCGATATTTACAACTGCATCTGCACCTCTAATAAGAAGAACTAACAGTTCTGGCATCTGGCCTGCTGGTGGAAGCTCTGAACATGATGTGCAATAAATCAGGTGCATATGAGCCAAATTTGGCATCTTATGCTCGGGTTCTGAACATAGCCATTCTGGGAACCTTACACCAGGGAACCCAAAAAAATATGTATAGTAGGCTTGGTGGTGGAATAAGCATATCATAGACTTGCTGGATTCTCTTAACCTCATTGGCCTGGTAACAAATTCTATCACGAGTACTCGTGTCCACTGTGCAGCGGAGCCCCAGTTCTCTAAGATTACGATTTTTCTTGAGTACAAGTGCACCCCTCGGTGTCGCTTTCTCTAGCTTTTCAACCCAAAGACGTTGGATATTGGGGAGACATTGCAATTCATCCAACCTGAGCCCAGTCTCACTCTCGAAAACTCCTTTAAGGTTGTAGAGCTGCTGAAACTTTGCAATTCCTTTTGGAACATGATCAATTGCAGTCTCTTCTAGCTGAAGAAAACTTATGTTGGACAGACTCATCAAACTAGCTGGCAGGCTATCTAACCGACGGCAACCAAGCAAAGAGAGGTATTCAAGGCTGATAAGGCATCCTGTGGACTCTGGAAGTTTGTTAATTTCCGTATAGCTTAGATCTAGCAACTTTAACAGCACCAAGTTTCCAACTGACTCTGGTATGCTTTGGATGCTTGTTCCACTGAGAACTAAGACACGAATATGCTCAAGCTTAATGAAAATGTCCTTGTTAACTGACTCAAAGTTCTTGTTATTTAAAAGTAGGAGGCTCCTCAAGCACTTCTGCTCTTCTATTGCCGGTATTTCTTCTACAGCATTGCTGATCACTAAGCAGCGTAAATTCGGTAGGGTTTCGATATTTTCCTCATTCATGAATAAGGAGTGATCCCTGGTCAAATACTGTCCAAGTGACCTCAATAGATCATGCATTGTTGACTCCGCTTTGTCTACAAAAAACGGTATTGGCTGCAGGAGATTCCTCCTAATTAGCTCATGGTAGTACTCTTCAGCAATCTCATGTATTGGGTACTCATGCTCTTTCCTCACGAAACCTTCGGCAACCCACCAGTAAGCAACAGCATCACGCTGAATTGCAAAATTTGAAGGCAACAAAGCACACCAAAGAAAGCACTGCTTAAGTTGAGGGGGTAAATTTCTGTAACTTAAATACAGGGCACCCCCTAGTTCTTTGGGAAGTCCATGAATAGACCATTTGCTATCTCGGATGCTCTCCCATTCTGCCTTTGTTCTTTTAGTGGATAGGACACCTGCAACGACCTTGATGGCAAGAGGAAGGCCATCACATTTTTTAACTATCTGATACCCAACATCACTGAATTCACTTATTTGCTCATACGGTTGAAAGGTTTTCTTCATAAGCAATTCTAGTCCATCATAATCATTCATTTTGTTTACTTGGTGAGTATATGTTGCGTGCATTTCTGCCAAAACACCCAGCTCTCTTGTGGTGACAAGGACATGGACATTCAAGCCTCTCTCCAAAGGCGATCGAAGAAGATCAATCCAGACATCAGATTTCCACATATCATCCAACACAATAAAAACACTCTTTCCTCTGATAGTGTCCATTAGAAGTGGTAGAAGCTCAGCCTTAGTCTCTAGTTGATCACACTTTTCTCCGGCCATTCGTATTGCCTGCTTTAGCAACCCGATCTCTGTGTAGCTCTGAGAAATGCACAACCATAAATGAACTTGGAATTTCTCTCTTATCCTCTGCTCATTACATATCTTCTGAGCTAATGTTGTCTTACCGATGCCTCCCATCCCTTGAATCCCAAAAACAGCTGACCTATTCTCATCGCAGCTACGGACAATCATTTCGACCATGTCGTCAACAGCCTGTTTGATATCTTTTCCAACAACCTCTAGTTCATCTATAGGAGATGTCTGACTTCTATCCACAATTGTTATTTGGAATTGTTGGCGATTGGTTCCCTCCAAGCTGAACATCTCTTTGTTCGTTTTAATCTCATCAAGCTTTCGGTTTATGTCCTTAATTCTTTTAGCAACCCTGTGATCAAATGAAAGCTTTGCAAAACAAGAGAACATGGGCTGACTGCAACATACCGATCCAGGTGGCAGCAAAAGCTTCTGTGAATGAACAATAAAAAGATCTATGATGTCATCAACATCGAACATGACATCACTCATGTTCTTCCACCATGACTCTATCCCTCTATCTTCCATGGCCAGAGCTTCGGCATCCTCACGAACAGCGCTGAAGTGTTCCAGATTTGTCTTGAGCCTCCTGATACCCTTTGTCACACTTAATATCATCACGGCCTCATCCTCGATAAGCTCACCCAGCTTTTGCAAGAATTTCAAAGTGAGAGCATCCAAAACTGTGCCCATAGTGCCCAAACCTATGGATTCTCACTGAATCTATCCCGTGGAAGCAGGAATTTGAAACTGCTATCGGAGGAAATATCTCATAGAGCTGCAGATCACTCGCGTACGGAGAGGGTGGGAGATGTTGAAAGTCGAAACAGCGGGACACAGTTAGATGAAATCGAAGAGGTCAACGCAGGAGCCCTGTCTCGGGTCATGGCCACCCAATTTCTTGGAATATTTTTCACTAATTCTACTCATCAACTTGCCAATAACAACATGATTTGAACAATGGAGCCCCTTTGTTGCTTAACTTTCTCCCAATGAGCGTGTTGCTTATTTATCAAACATGCCACATGCCTATATAGTACTACTCATCATCTACTTGCACTACAAAGAAATCAACAAGTGCAAAATCATTACAACAGATGCTGCCTAGTATTTTGCACCTACAACATTTGCACCAACCGGCTACAGGAATCATATGCGAAAGTATTTAATTAGGAGCACATATTGACAGGTATGACTAAAAGAATGAGTGAAAAATAAGAATCTCCGAAGAGATGCATTGTAGGTAATTAACATCATAACCAGTGAACCAAATAGAAACTGTAGGGTAAGAGGACCAGATTCTGCGTGTACCTGTTTTCCCTGTAGCTTCTACGGCTGCAGGCATCAAGAGAAAGGGAAGAGCGGGAAAAGGAGAAATTTAGAAAGGGAAGAGCTCTGAGCTCCGTCGGTGAAGGTCAGAGAAAGAGACCTGGGAACTGAGAAGCGGTGGGGTGGGACCTGGGACTTGGAGTAGTTGAGCTCATCTGGACTTGGAAATATAGGGCCATATTTTAAATCCAAATTTTGTATACAAATCATTGGATCTCATCTGGCCACGGCTACACTTTGGCATGCAGCTAGGGGTGAAAACGGATCGAATACAAGTTGCATTAACTAGTTCATCATAAATATAACACTTAGTTTACCATATTTAGCTTGTAAGTCGTAACTCACAAAGTCATGTTCATCACACATTCACACTTACTTATCACATACATAAAACTTAGTTCACACTAACATTGATGAGGCTAGATAGTTAATCTATACGTAAATGATTGTAACATCCCAAAGTATGTTACCAAAAATAAAATTAATAAAGTTATTAGTTTATTGGATTTTTTGAGATTTAAAATAGTTTTCTTGGTTAAAAAGAAAAAAAAAAATGAAATAAAGTCAATTATTTAATTTTCTAGTTTTCAATGTCAAAAAAAATTATTGAGATTTCTGGGATTTTATTGTATTTAAAGTGAAAATGAAAAATAATAATTAATTTCTTGAATTTTCGGACTTTTAAAAGGTTGTTCATATTTTCTTAAATTAAAAATAATTTATGCAAAAATAAAACTAACTTTAACATGGAATTAATTTTATTAAGTTCAAAATAATTTAAGGAATTTTTATGATTTTTTCTAGAATTTTTTTAACTCTATTTGCTATTTTCTAAAAGGCTATTTGATTTGTTGCATTTTCTGAAATTCGAAAATCAATTAAAATCTAATTTTCCCTTTGGGCTGAAATCCTTCTATTGGGTCGAATCGGATATCCGGACTTGTCTTATCCGGATAATCCGATCCAGATCCGTGATCCGCCGGATAGCATGCCTACCGTATTCGCTTCCCGACAAAAAAAAAATCCAAACTGCATTCCGATCCGAAAATTATCCGAGAAAATCCGATCCGAGACAATTCGATTGCTTTTGTCCGGATCGGCTTGAAACTATCCGATCCGTTTTCATCCCTACATGCAGCAGGAGAGGACGCTAGATAGATTGACATACACACGCATTTGCCGAAAGATACAGATGTGCAGTGCATGCACATACGTATGGTTGAAATTGTTCTGTTCCATGGTCCAGGACAATCGACAGGCCGGCCTGGCGTCTTCATCGTGTGTTTGGTTCGTTGAATGGAGTTGTTTTGAACCATCCTGACGAGAAATGAGTTTGTTCGGATGTTTAGTTCGTTGAATATAACTAAATCATTCGGATGAGATGGTTCAAAAAATATTCTATATTTATATCAGATCATCCCATTCGAAAAAATCCCAACCACACCGCTCACTCAATTCCAAGGCTATTGGGTGACGGATTCGGCTTGATTTACGAGCTTTAAATGACTATATTTCCTAAACCGAGTATCCAATTTGCGATCTGATTGAACTGTTGTGTTCCTTATCATTTAATTAACAAAATAAGACCACTTTTGGCATATTTTAGTACAAAAATATCATATCTCACCAACCAAACACCATCTTAAGCCATTCAGACCATCTTATTCCACCAACCAAACAAAATCACGTATCATCATATCCCACTAACCAAATATCATCTCATCCAGAATGATCCTATCATACCTGTACCATACGCACCCTAAAAGGTGTCACATGAACGGGATCGATCGATCCGGTATATCGTAGTCCGGATGGCAATCAGCAAAACTCGACGGGGGTGAGTAGATGGATCTTTAATTAATTGGTAGTTGATATATTGATGCTGCTTCGCGATTTACGCACGAGTTAATCCACTGATTATTGATCGATCGAGGTGGGGTCGCCCGTTTTTAATCTTTCCTTCTTCGTGCACCTGCTGCACGCGTCGATTAGTTTGATTGGAGGTTGGTTAATTTAGTTGCACCTAACTTTAATTAAGCTGGTCTGTGAGATGATCAGTTCCATCGGTCTGATGGTTTGAATTTCATAGAAGCCAAAATAAACTGGATTATTTCAGACCCGAAATCAGGCAATTTGATGTCAGCTTTATATCTATGACCTCTCGCTATGCATACACACAGCAATTTTGACACTGATCAGCGACAGATGGCTAAAATTTATGCGTGTGTATGCCTCTCCTGCTGCATGCCAAAGTGTAGCCGTGGCCAGATGAGCTCCTGCTGCATGTCATTAGTTGTTTACGGTATTTGCCTCCTAATAAAATTTGGATCTAAAATATGGCCCTATATTTCCAACAACTATGTGTTTTGCAGTTACACACGGCCTTTCTCAGTAGCAACGACTCATACAATGCATCTTTACTTTGATAATAGTTTCACCATGTGATTTTTCATTTTATTTAAAAATAAATGCACCTTGTAAAAGAGTTTATAAAATTGTCACCACTTATAGCTACACAAATTCATATTGTTTTTTTTGTTATAATAAAATGTTGCAGTTGTTTTTCTAAAGAAGTCGAATGCTAAAAAAACTGTTTTGCTATTAATAGTCTTTTAATCGATTTGCTTTGTTGTCAGAGCCATCGTGTTTCATCTATTTGTGCTGAACATACCTTGAAATAAGTTACAAAAAGTTTTACATATCTATTACCTTCAATTAAACCCTTACAATCTAGATACAGGGTCCCAAAAAAACAAAGAGCTCGGTTTATTTAGGTAGTCAATGTCCTCATAAGATTTTTGCTTGACATTTGTCGGACCCTGGATTTCTACATCCGGATTCCTCTGTAAAATCATTGCGCTATTCACTGGATCAGTAGATAGCACTTCACATGCACATTACTAAACCAAACCATACATAGCGTAAAATCATTTCATTCATTAATTTACACACCAGAGTTTACATAGACCGCTTCGGCCCAATTTTTACAATAAAGGTCGAACAAGCCAAATGAATACATTGCAAAAGATAGCGGGAGCAACAATGGAAGCAAAGTTGTGAGGGCACATCTTACCGCAGGCAAGTGACTGGGGAACCCATGTACGCCCGATATTATCCAAAAACCTCGGACAATATAGGAGGCACACAAGAACCGACGGAGTCAGCTAGACTAGGGTGAGACTAGAGCAGCTAAGGACTAAACTACGCTTCAACGTTTCCTGGGTCTTCAGACTTCTGATCCTTGATGCAGTTGACAGCTCCAGGGTTCCTGTTTCTGAGGATTTGGAGAAAGAGCGAGGATGAGCACAACTACTGTGCTCGCGAGTCAACACAACAGATGCAATAATATACATGCAAAGTGTAACAAGGATGGCTCGGGTTCTTTTATTAGCGTAAAGCAGCATTTATAAATACAGATATTAGAAAATCATATCATTTAGCATTTTAACCAAATTGTATTTTTAAAGAGATTAATTGCGCAATAATTAATCAAAGCAGATGCTACCTCCACCTTCATGCTTATATTTTTGTTGGTGGTCATACTCACCTATTACCAACGCTGGGTAAGGATACCCAGGAAAAATCCAAATCAAGGGCTAGGTGAGCCCCGCACATTTTCATCCCATCCACAAAAGTTTTTGAAATAGAACTAACTCTCGTAAGCTCCTCATGCTCGCTTGTGGACTGTGGACACTACCGCTCAATGCTTTTATTCTCTGCAGAGATTGTACATCTTTACCCACAAGAGATAATCGTCTTGATATATACACATGTTACCTTTGACATGTGAATCAAGGGGAGATTATCACAAGGCCTTTACAAGGCATCCCTCGGTATTTGCTACACCCGCTAAGGTTTCACCTGAGTAGGGTCTCTGCTAGGATCCACAACCACTTACTCGCACCCTCTTGTGCCATACGACTTACGCCTAGGGTCCCGCAACTCGATACCCCAACTCAGTAGCCTCGTGGCTCACTGCAGAAGGGGCGCCCTCCAATGGTGCAACTCAGACATGGACATCAATTAGTTAGCCAGTGTCGACACCATTATAGACTTGTGGTTGTATTGTTTTACAATTGAGGTCATCACAGATTAAATCCTTAAGATCATCCGGGTGGCTCTTTCCACATACCCACCACAAAAATATCTTGGGCTACATTAGCACTCAACCATACACCTCCAATTACCATCCGCCAGATGGGTATTAGCAAGTTTTAGAGTTTTGGATGAGTATAAAATAAATTATCATAACCAATTCACCATTCTCCCAATGACCGCCCAAAATAATTGTTATGATTAAAGGATGATGATTTGGGGTAGATTACCCTGCATTTAAACAAGTCTAGCATGACGTTTAAGTACGACCTATAACTAGTGGGTTACCAGATATTTACTAGGGTGACAAGGATTTTGGGAGTTCAATTATCAAGGAAATGGTATAATAATTATTTAATCAACAAGTATGCATTTAACTACCTTAGAGTGTTTGACATACATTTGCATAGGAAATTAAAGCATGCAATTTGATATTTTAAAAGAATATAATTTGCAAAAAATGTAGGATCAATATGATCAAAGTGTTGACTCGCTTGGGCTATTTTTACCGTGGCCTTGATCTTACTCAAAGCCTGATTAGACTGGGGTTGGAATTCTTGGTCGGCGTCTTTACTTGAATCTTGGATCTGCTTGAGCCGTCGATTCTTCTAGACTTCAATTTCTAATCACACAATAATGATTGAAAAACCAAATAAATCCGAAGAACTCCAAAAGACCAATAAAACACAAGGGCCTCGTAATGATTGCGAGGACGGCTTGAGAGAAGGGTTTGGCGACATCGATTGTTTGATGAGTCAAACGCCCATTGGGCGTAAAGGATGAATGATGATAATTTCTCGCCTGAGGGAGGATACAAAGGAGTGTAAGGTTGAAGGAGTTTTTGCAAATGCTCATCGCTAATTCGAAGACTGCAAGACTATACCACTACAGGCAACAAAGCAACTTAACTACATGTTCTACACCAAATCCAAAATACCCGATCAACACACAATCCAATGACAATTCAATACCAATCTCAGCTGCCAGATAATACTCAACGATTCAATTGCTAGCTACTCAACCTACTACTACAACCTACTCCCAGCTATACAATTTCAGATTACTAATCATTGCCAAACCATACGGATTGATAAAGCAACCGAATCAATACTTCCAAATTTTCACCAAATACCATTACTTCCAACAATCATTGACCTACTGACGAAGCACTAACCAACAACTAACAATTGATTAACGAATCGAATAGACAATATTGCTACTGAAGATCAAAGCTATCCCTAATAATTAGGATCACAAGCAACAATTCAATTTACTGCCAAAACACTTATACTGATGATCATTAATCATAGGTAATTAATCAATAATCAATTTACTACCAGCAAAACATCCTATTATTCTATGGCATCAAATCTCACTTGCTGAATCGATTGAAACCTCAATGCTACTGCTACTGATCTGGGGAAGTAACTACGAATCAAATATTGACAACTGAAATGGATGAATAACAATTGATCGCAACTTCTACGACACAACAACTCAATTGACAGAAATTCCAGACGTCAGCACTCAATCTACTGCCACATCGATCATAGAAGCTTTCAATGGCTAGACCAAACAACTATTGACTTAACAAACCAATACACATTTGCAAGATTACTAATCAGGGGTTCAAAAGACATATTTTCAAAATGACATAACACCCCTTACTACACATATTTTCGATTACCAGATCATACACATATTAATCAAAATGCTACTACAAAATACT
The DNA here is from genome assembly GCA_036346395.1 of Hsuehochloa calcarea. Lineage (NCBI taxonomy): Eukaryota > Viridiplantae > Streptophyta > Magnoliopsida > Poales > Poaceae > Hsuehochloa > Hsuehochloa calcarea. The sequence continues at coordinate 80,623,864 of CM070593.1, read as the reverse complement.
ACACTCACTGCCAAACTGATGATCAAAAATCAGTTACAACAATTCATTACCAAAGGATTCCAATTGTCAGATTGCACACGTATTTCAATACAAAACACACATTACACTGCCATCGAACTCTGATTCAATCGCCATTAATACTTCAAATTGACAGATATTAAACACACATTACCAACTACAATCAATAACTGGGTAGTAATTACAGACACAACAACAAACCAATCACTGCCATCGATAACGATATTCAAATTGCTATCAAACAATGCCACTGAGACTTTATTAGCACATCGATTAATCAGAACACAAGCACTATTACTAAAGCTCATTGCTACTAATCTAGAGAAGCCCACAACAATTCAATTCACCACCAACAGCTGCTGATCACACCAATGTCCAGAGAGGGGAGCAGTTGGCAGAGAGGGGCAGGGCAAGGGGGAAGCTCGGCCAAAGTAGAGGGATGCACTGAGAGGGAAAGAGGGCACGGGGAGAAGGGGGGAAGGATGGGCTTTGGAGGCCGGTCTGGCACTGGGGCCAAATGGTGGTGATAGAATCAAGAGGGAGGATCAGGGGAAAGAGAGAGCCAAGGAGGTGGAGGGAGGCTCACTGGGGTTTGACGGGGCAGGGAAGCACCGGAGGAGGTCGGAGTCGAGGCGGCAAGGGAGGAGAGCTCGGTGAAGGCGGTCCCGGGGAGGCGAGGGGTTGCACCGGTTGATGGGGGCGATGGGACATCGCCATGAGGAGCTCCTGTGTTTGTATCGGGTCGAGGCGGAACGGAGGCACTTACTGAATACCCCTGATTCGAATAGGAGATTTTAAAAGAAGTCGAGGACGAAAAAGAATTTAAAGAATTAGATTTTTTATGGCAGAGGGGTTTTCAAAAATACGAGAACTCGGGTCATTGTGAAGATCGAGGTGGCCGACTAGAGGGGGTGAATAGGCGGTTTTAAAATCTCTATCGCGCTAAACCAATATGTAAATGCGGCTAATAGCGAATTGGTTTTGCTCAATTAAAACCTAAATCAACTAGGCTCAACTAAGTGCACCGACAATATGAACACAATACAATATGAGCAATCAAACAAGATATATAAACAATTAAAGCAAGAATGTAAATTGCTCAAAGTAAAGCACAAGTAAAAACAAGATGACACGATTATGTTTTACCGTGGTGTTCTGGAGACTTGCCAGTCTCCCCTAATCCACGCTGAGGTTAGCCCAAACGAATTGGACCGGCCCACTAATTAAGCCAACACCTCCGAGGTAAGTCCAACCACTTGGACCGGTTCCTAACCGAACCAACACCTCGCCAACTATGGTTACTCTTCCTCCACTCGAGATGGTGAGCACCAAACCACTCACAAACCGGGTCTTCTCACAAGCTTCTTGAGAAGATCACCGCGCACGACGCCCACGCCGCCTAGGTGTCGCAAACACCAAGAGTAACAAATCCGAACTTTCACTTGAACTAATCAAGTGTCAACGCCACGTGGATACACAATCCACTACCTAAGGCAACACATGCACTTAGGATTTACTCTCTAATCTCACCAAGTGCAACACATGCACAAAAGAGAATAGAGGCTTGCTCTTAGCTCAAAGAATGAGTATATCACTTAACAATAGCACCAAAGAAAGATCTCTCAACTCGGTCAAGGTGGCTATATAGCCCACACACAAAAACTAGCCGTTGGGAGACAAACCTAAAAATCAGGAAATCGAAGTTCACCCGCACACAAACCGAACTACCGCATGAGAGAGAAAAGCACAAAGAACGGCTATGTCGACGAGAAACTAGCCGCTTGTTTTTTAGCGGAACTACCGTCAACCAAAGTTGCGAAAGTTCCGATCTTCTAAGTTCCGCTCAACACATAGCGGAACTACCGCGACATCGAATTTTGGCTAAGTCCCAAAATGGTGCTTCTCGGAAAAAACGAACCGGAATTTCTGAGCAACCGATAATCGGAAGTTCCGCCAGAACACGGAACTTCCGTGACTTCAAAATCGGCTAAGTCCCTAAACCGACGCTCGAAAAAACGAGCCGGAAATCGGACCGTTCGCCGCGGAACTTCCGCAGCTAACACACCGAACTTCCGATTTTCCGATGTAAAATAGCAATGGCTTTTTCAACAACTTCAATTGCAAAACACATTTGCTAATTGACAAGCCATGCCAAGAAGGATCACAAGCAAGATTCCCAACAAGTTACAAAACACATTTGCCAACTTTTGGAATCATACCACAAGGAAAAAGGTACATGGACTTACACCATTTGCAAAATACATTTGCAAACTTTAAGTCACATGCTACAAGAAATCAAACATGAGCATCAACTATTTGCAAACGCATTCGCAAATAATAAGATCATGCCATAAGACTAAAGTGCATGGACTTCAACCATTTGCAAAACACATTTGCAAAGTATAGTCCCATGCTACAAAGATTGAATGCATGAGCCTCTGCTATTTGCAAAACACATTCGCAAATAATAGCTCCATGCATAGATGAGCTAGAGCAAACACAATGAGCTATCAACACATGACTAACTCATGCTACTAGTCAAGACCCCTCTTAATAGTACGGCAATCCTATACTAGCAATCCGGTCTATCAACCAAACACCAAGACCGTAAAAGACTAGGAACACATCCTTAGCCCTAGCTAGTCATACCTTTGCCTTGCATCTTCTTGAAGCTTGATGACGCACATCATCACTTCAAGTTCGGTCTTTGACTTTGACAATCATCAACACATGATGATTTCTTCACTTCAGGATCTTGTCTTGAACATCATCAACACATGATGATTTCTCCATCCCGATTCTTCACATGCATCAACGCATGATGCATTCCTTCACTTCACCTCCATCAACACATGATGGGTCTTCTCTTGTCTTGATGATCAACTCATGATCATCTCTTCTTGATAAGCATCAACTCATGATGCATCATTTACACTAAGCTCTTGACTTGATGATCAACTCATGATCATCCCAAGTCTTCATCATCCCGAACATAACCTATATATCCAACTCATAGAAAATGTTAGTTCCACAATGTGATCATCATTAATTACCACACCATACCATTAACTCATAATGGTGGGACAAGATACCTCAATCTTTCCTCTTTGGTAATTGATGATAACCACTTAAATTCTCATAAATTTAATGATGATAAATGAGAGAACAAATGAGTATATATAAACTACACAAGTTATATTTATTTAACATGAGTATACAAGAACTATACAAGTTCTATATACTCATAACATGAGTATATACTGAACTACACAAGTTTTGTATACTCAAAGGTTTTGCTTCAACGAGAGATCCCAAATATATGTGGAGAATGGAATATGGATCAATACTAATGAAACTACAAAGTATAGGATAAAACTCCCTAAATGTGTGCATACACAAATGTGTAATAAGGTCATATGCACATATTCAAGTTTAACTTAAGGTTGAGTTCAAACCTATATTTTGGATCCGAGAGATGCAACAATATATAAGATTTAGATGTCGATTGCATACCTCGTTGTGTTTCACCTTATATCCAAATGAGACTACACAAAGATAATACTAGATAAAAGAGTTAGTCTCATATTTGGATTTATCATTAATCACCAACACACTCCATTAACTCATAATGACGGGTCTAGATCTTTCAATCTCCCCCTTTTTGGTGATTGATGACAAATCCATTATCAATAACAACATTTGGATATTCATAGACATAAGATAAGAATTTAAACTAATGAACTATGTCTATGCATCATATGAGGTGAAACATAAAGCTTTAAACAAAAATGCATAAAAATATATGCTTGCACAAATAATGCATTTTCCTCTTTTGACATTTTTACACAAACCAACCATCCAAATGAAGAGTATTGATAAAAATATTCTCCCCCTTTTGGCATAAATCACCCAAAAATACAAGATAAATCTTAGCCAAAAGGAGCCTTTGCAAATCGATACCACTTGCAAAAGAAAATCAAGGTTGGTCACAAAAAGTATGAATTGAACTAATATGACCAAGGGAAAATTTTGTTCGCAAGATATGAGAGGAGAAACAAGGATAGGTTACAAACCTATTGATCATAATATTCTCCCATTGTAAATCAAAACATTGAGAACCACTCGAAATGATAGTTGAAACATATTCAACTAACCTCCTTTTGAAAGAAACTTAGATGATCTCTCATTTTAACAAACCATGTTGAGATGAACATTAAGAACTAAGCTTGTGAGAGACTTTAAAAAAAATCGGCAGAGTTTCTTTTGAAAATAGGACATCCACGACAGAAGACAAAATAAGATATGATTAACCAATAATATAAAAGATCATCCAATCATATCTTATCCACATGTCAAGCAAAGACAACTCATAATCATAAGGATCCACCTTCTCACACATAGTAGAAACATAGCATAGCCAAAATTAGAGTCATACAACCAAGTATTCAGAAAGATATTACAATTTTTTATTACAAGGTCTAATGACCTAAATAAAACAGTGGCTACACGCTTACAGGAGGGTCTTGAGGAGGATCACCGGAGGAGCAATAGGAGGATCACCGGAGAACCACCGGGAGGAGAGCGAAGGCGACGCCGGCCCAAACCGGGACAGAGGAGGAAACTCGCTTGGCAAATATGGTCAAAGTGCGCCAAGACTGGCAAAGGTGGGCGCTAAGTTCGGAAGTGGTGGTCGCCTCAAAAGCATCCAATCTGGAAGTGGTCGCCGCTAAAAGGTCTCCTGAGACGCTTCATCTCCAAAGAAGGTAGCATATATTTGTTCCAAAGTGGCTTGACCTTGTGGAGGAGCAAGAAGAGCAAAGAAGAAGTTCGACTTCATGTTCTTCTCAGAGGGCGCTCAAGATTGGCGGGAATTGGAGGACCTTCTCTTGGCTTATAGAATTTATGGGTCAAGGTGTAGCTCCATTGTAACCGGCCGACGAATGATCAAGATCATAATATATGGTGCAAAGTTTATCCGCTTGACTCGATCATTCTTTGTGCTCGCTATCTCCTTATGATGACATCAATGACATCAAATTTCCTTCCATGCATGATGCAATCCAAAATGTTCCAAACATGTCCCCGATTGCATCATAGTTCCCGCTTTTGGTAAAATAGTATGATTAATGATCCGTTTACCAAGCTAGGAATTGGGAGAAGACCGTTATCTTCAGGGATGAACCTTTGAGTAGTATCATAAAACTCACCCAAGCAGAAGAGGAGAGTGGTCTATCGTAAATTTGCTCAAAGCCGCTTGATCGGATCTCCAAAGTATTTTCAAAGGCACGTTTTGTGCAAGAGTATCTTACTGTCCCTGTCATCCAAGTAAGCTGAGAGAAGTCTGAGGGAATATGTACTGTGGCATAAAATTGTCTAATGATTTCATCACTGTAGTTGCATTTCATTGCCACAAAGTTTTGGATTCCCACTCGCTGAAAGAGCCTGTACGTACCCTCATATTTGTCAAGTCCATTGAGATAAGACCAATTGATGCATTTATGATCAGAAAAAGGCTTGTTTGGTCCATAGAAAAGATCATATACTTGCCTCTCAAATTTTGTATGGAACCGAGGATCATCACAGTTTCCAGGGAGAGAATACTGATTCTTAGTCCTAAGGAGGGTGTAATCTTCTGCCGTTAGTCCCTTAAGATCAATCTCAAACTCTTCAGGCTCTCCCAACTCCTCATCGGATTCTGACTCAGAGCCTTCTCCTGATGCACTCTCTTCAGATTCTGAACTTTCAGAGGACTCCCTCTGATCCTCAATAGCTTTCAACTCTTCCTCTTGCCTTAATGGAGGATTTTGTGAAGAAGATTGTCCGGCCTCGGAATAGCTCTTCGTGATAGTGACCTTGGTCTTAGGCATCTTCAATATCAAGAAAGAATGGAGTGTCAAGGATTGATCCAAAAAGAAATGAAAATCTCTGTTTGCTGTAGAATCTGAAGCTCAGACTTTGAACTCCTGAATCATCAGATGCGGAAGTTCAAGGCTTTCAACAAATGGAAGATCCGATTTTCCTGGCCGATTCTAGGGTTTATTGATTTTCAGTGATTTGAATGGATTGAATCCACAAGATAGATGCATATACATCATACAATACTGAATTAATCAATTTATCCAAGAATCTACCACAGATTTCATCTACATTTCCATTTTTCCAAAATCTCAAACCTAGGGTTCATGGGAGGCTTAAATCCAAAAGGGAATTGGAAATACCTTGAGGAAAGGAGAGATTGAACCCTGGAGAATCAATTGATTGGACGAGATTGATGAAAAATCGAAGAAATGCCAAGGATTTCGGTGGAGTTTTTGAAGAGAGAAGAGGAGCCTTCGGGAGAGAAGAGGCGGCGGCTGGAGGAAGTGAGAGAAAACGGAGGAACCGCAGGGAATTAAAGTCTCTCAACTACCGGAAAACGGAAGTTCCGCTCAACAATGGAAGTTCGGACATCGAAGTTCCGCCTTGGAGGCCTAAGCTCCGATTATCCTGATGCTTCTAAAGGAGAACTGGAAGCTCCACAACTCAACAGCGGACGTTCCGGAAAACGGAAGTTCCGCGCCTGGGAGGCCGGAAGTTCCGATTATTCTGACTTTTCAGGAAGAGAGCTGAAATTGAAGATTTTGCAAATAATCCTTAGTTTTTGCACTCAACCAAGTATCATTCAGGATTATTATGCAATGAAAAGACTAATGTCTATATAAGAAAATAATTTTATGAATTAAGTTTTGATTTTGCAAATGAAGTCTCATTTTCATGAAATTATTCAAAACAAACCAAAAAGCATTTGGTTGATTTTAAAGCATCCAATTTTATGTATGAGTCATAAATACCATTTTGAACCTTTTCATATGAATAATTTTGGTTCATATGGAAAAACTCACTTAAGTGCTAGAAAGTGACCACTTAGGTCAAAGTAGGATTTTGGACGAATTTCAAAGTCAAATAACTTTTTCTAGGTTGGTCTTTTGGAAATCTTTTTAATACCAAAAATGTTTAGAATAACCAACTCTAGGATTTTTCTTTTGTCAAGATTTTCAAATTCCTTTTAGAATAGATTTTACACAAAAATCTAGTCTTGGTCAAAAACATGATACTGTAATATAGGATTTTGGCTAGAATCTCATTTTCTTTTAAAATAGGTTTTTCTTGAGCCAAAACCTTTGGAAAACATTTGAAATGCATTTGTATACATTTTGCAACTAGTTTTTCAAAGATTTACTAATAGTTATAAAATTTTGACTTTTGGCTAAAAGGCTTATTTTTGACAAACAATACTAGTACTTAATTTATTTGGGCACACTTAGGGATGTGATATACATGATAATGATTTAGCACTCCCCCTTAATATGCCACATTCATCTTGCTCAATATATTAATAATGAACATAATGAACATAGAGCAAGAACACCCCTTTTTAAAGTGATTTTCATGAAATGCAACCTACACAAGGCATAAGGGGCTAGATACTTCAATATAAGTACTTGTTACCGTAAGGGCATTGGTTCTTGATGTGAAACGATTATCCTCAAACTTGGCTCCAATTTAATACATGATGAAATCCATCTTTATATGAATAAGCCAAGCCTCCAATGCCTCTCCAAGTACCTATTAAGCATTTAAGCGCATTTTGGTACCCAATACTTGGTTGGGTCCACGAATGTTAGTCACAATAGATTTGGGCACCCAAATGGCCCTTGGAATAGTTTTTAGTGAACTAACAATTCTAGCAAACACATTGCCATTAATATCCTTCCTAAGCGAATAATGATCATTATAAATGATGGGCTTAGGAGTGATACCTTTGGGACAATCCTTACTAAGATGTCCCTTTTCCTAAGAATTGTAGCAAGTTGGGACTTTGCTTCCTTTGCTTGTCTTTATCTCTTGCTTCTGCCGGCTTGCCTCAATTTTGAATGTCTTGTCTTGACATCCTTTTGATTTGGGCACACCGAGGCATAGTGGCCCTTCCGCTGCATCCATGGCACTTGACATATTTCTTCGTATGTCTCGCTTGTGCCTCGCCTTGCTATTCTCCCTTTCTTGGGAGTGAAGCGATTCCACTCTTATCTTGCAAGCGCTTTTGCTTGCTCAATATTTCGTCAAGAGTGGCCTTCCCTTTTGGCTTCTTTCCAAGTCATTCTTCAAATTTTTGACTTGGGCCTTGAGCTCATTGGTTTCTATAATGTTAGTATTGACAAGCATAGAGGAAATAGGAGCATCTACTTTTGAGCAACAAGGCATATCAATCAAATCCTCACATGAGGTGGATACACTAACCTTAGATGACATGCATGAGATAGAAGCTATACATGGCAAATCATCTAATAAATTACATTCAATGCCTATATCCACCTTAGATCTATTTTGATTATTTAGGAGGAGAGCTTCATGTTCATCTTTTAAAACATCATAATTATTTTGAAGAGAGACATATTCTTTCTTCAAAACTTTGAATCTTAATTCTCCTTTCCTAAATATTCATTTAGCTCTTCTAGCATATCCATCAACTCATCATATGAAGGCTCATCGTTATCATTTACCTCATTATTACCTTTGGCCATAAAACATTGAGTTGATGAAGATGGAGTTGAGGAGTCCTCATTTTCGCTGTCGGAGCTTGAAGTTGAGCATTCTTCTTCCGACATCCATTCTTGTATGCAATCGTCACTAGTTGAAGTGGACAATTCATATTGATCTTGAATATATGTCCACATCTTATGAGCTCTCTTGAGATTGCATATCTTATCAAACATATCTACGCCAAAGCACTAAATAAGGCGTTAGTAGCTTGAGCGCCGAGATGTAAGCATTTCTCTTCCTCAATGGTTGGAGCACAATGATCCAATGGAGGAGAAAAGCCTACATCTACAATCCGCCATATTTTCGGACTCATGGCCCTAAAATAACAAGACATGCGGATTTTCCATTGAGCATAATTTGTGCCATCAAATAGAGGTGCTTCACCTAGGTGCGCTAAATCTCTAGTTGCCATCTTTTACTCTCTAGACGGTTAAGTCTAATAAATGAGAGACCAAGCTCGATACCACTTGTAAGATCGAGGTGGCCGATTAGAGGGGGTGAATAGGCGGTTTTAAAATCTCTATCGCGCTAAACCAATATGTAAATGCGAAGCTAATAGCGAATTGGTTTTGCTCAATTAAAACCTAAATCAACTAGGCTCAACTAAGTGCACCGACAATATGAACACAATACAATATGAGCAATCAAACAAGATATATAAGCAATTAAAGCAAGAATGTAAATTGCTCAAAGTAAAGCACAAGTAAAAACAAGATGACACGATTATGTTTTACCGTGGTGTTCGGAGACTTGCGGCCTCCCTAATCCACGCTGAGGTTAGCCCAAACGAATTGGACCGGCTCCACTAATTAAGCCAACACCTCCGAGGTAAGTTCAACCACTTGGACCAGGTTCCTAACCGAACCAACACCTCGCTCAACTATGGTTACTCTTCCTCCACTCCGAGATGGTGAGCACCAAACCACTCACAAACCGCCGGTCTTCTCACAAGCTTCTTGAGAAGATCACCGCCGACGACGCTCCACGCCTGCCTAGGTGTCTGCAAACACCAAGAGTAACAAATCCAACTTTCACTTGAACTAATCAAGTGTCAACGCCACGTGGATACACAATCCACTACCTAAGGCAACACATGCACTTAGGATTTACTCTAATCTCACCAAGTGCAACACATGCACAAAAGAGAATAGAGGCTTGCTCTTAGCTCAAAGAATGAGTATATCACTTAACAATAGCACAAGCAGAGATCTCTCAATCGGCCAAGGTGGCTATATATAGCCCACACACAAAAACTAGCTTGGGAGATAAACCCCTAAAAATCGGAAATCGGAAGTTCACGCATACAAACCGAACTACCGCATGAGAGAAAAGCACAAAGAACGGCTATGTCGACGAGAAACTAGCCGTTTGTTTTTTAGCGGAACTACCGCCAACCAGTTAAGGAAGTCCGATCTTCTAAGTTCCGCCAACACATAGCGGAACTACCGCGACATCGAATTTTGGCTAAGTCCCCAAAATGGTGCTTCTCCGAAAAACGAACCACCGGAATTTTGAGCAACCGATAATCGAAGTTCCACCAGAACACGAACTTCCGCACTTCAAAATCGCTAAGTCCCTAAACCGGACGCTCTCGAAAAAATGAAGCTGGAACGGATCGTCGTCATGAACTTCCGCAGATTAACACACCGGAACTTCCGATTTTCCTGACAGAAAATAGCAATGGCTTTTTCAACAACTTCAATTGCAAAACACATTTGCTAATTGACAAGCCATGCCAAGAAGGATCACAAGCAAGATTCCCAACAAGTTACAAAACACATTTGCCAACTTTTGGAATCATACCACAAGGAAAAGGTACATGGACTCTACACCATTTGCAAAACACATTTGCAAACTTTAAGTCACATGCTACAAGAAATCAAACATGAGCATCAACTATTTGCAAAACGATTCGCAAATAACAAAGATCATGCCATAAGACTAAAGTGCATGGACTTCAACCATTTGCAAAACACATTTGCAAAGTATAGTCCCATGCTACAAAGATTGAATGCATGAGCCTCGCTATTTGCAAAACACATTCGCAAATAATAGCTCCATGCATAGATGAGCTAGAGCAAACACAATGAGCTATCAACACATGACTAACTCATGCTACTAGTCAAGACCCCTCTTAATAGTACGGCAATCCTATACTAGCAATCCGGTCTATCAACCAAACACCAAGACCGGTAAAAGACTAGGAACACATCCTTAGCCCTAGCTAGTCATACCTTTGCCTTGCATCTTCTTGAAGCTTGATGACGCACATCATCACTTCAAGTTCGGTCTTTGACTTTGACAATCATCAACACATGATGATTTCTTCACTTCAGATCTTGTCTTGAACATCATCAACACATGATGATTTCTCCATCCCGATTCTTCACATGCATCAACGCATGATGCATTCCTTCACTTCACCTCCATCAACACATGATGTGTCTTCTTGTCTTGATGATCAACTCATGATCATCTCTTCTTGATAAGCATCAACTCATGATGCATCATTTACACTAAGCTCTTGACTTGATGATCAACTCATGATCATCCTAAGTCTTCATCATCCCGAACATAACCTATATATCCAACTCATGGAAAATGTTAGTTCCACAATGTGATCATCTAATTACCACACCATACCATTAACTCATAATGGTGGGACAAGATACCTCAATCTTTCCTCTTTGGTAATTGATGATAACCACTTAAATTCTCATAAATTTAATGATGATAAATGAGAGAACAAATGAGTATATATAAACTACACAAGTTATATTTATTTAACATGAGTATACAAGAACTATATAAGTTCTATATACTCATAACATGAGTATATACTAACTACACAAGTTTTGTATACTCAAAGGTTTTGCTTCAACGAGAGATCCCAAATATATGTGGAGAATGGAATATGGATCAATACTAATGAAACTACAAAGTATAGGATAAACTCCCCTAAATGTGTGCATACACAAATGTGTAATAAGGTCATATGCACATATTCAAGTTTAACTTAAGGTTGAGTTCAAACCTATATTTTGGATCCGAGAGATGCAACAATATATAAGATTTAGATGTCGATTGCATACCTCGTTGTGTTTCACCTTTATATCCAAATGAGACTACACAAAGATAATACTAGATAAAAGAGTTAGTCTCATATTTGGATTTATCATTAATCACCAACACACTCCATTAACTCATAATGATGGGTCTAGATCTTTCAATCTCCCCTTTGGTGATTGATGACAAATCCATTATCAATAACAACATTTTGATATTCATAGACATAAGATAAGAATTTAAACTAATGAACTATGTCTATGCATCATATGAGGTGAAACATAAAGCTTTAAACAAAAATGCATAAAAATATATGCTTGCACAAATAATGCATTTTCTTCTTTGACATTTTACACAAACCAACCATCCAAATGAAGAGTATTGATAAAATATTCTCCCTTTTGGCATAAATCACCCAAAAATACAAGATAAATCTTAGCCAAAAGGAGCCTTTGCAAATCGATACCACTTGCAAAGAAAATCAAGGTTGGTCACAAAAAGTATGAATTGAACTAATATGACCAAGGGAAAATTTTGTTCGCAAGATATGAGAGGAGAAACAAGGATAGGTTACAAACCTATTGATCATAATATTCTCCCATTGTAAATCAAAACATTGAGAACCACTCAAATGATAGTTGAAACATATTCAACTAACCTCCTTTTGAAAGAAACTTAGATGATCTCTCATTTTAACAAACCATGTTGAGATGAACATTAAGAACTAAGCTTGTGAGAGACTTTAAAAAATCACAGAGTTCTTTTGAATACTCCGCTGTGTTTCAATTTTATATCCAAAATGAGACTACACAAAGATAATACTAGATAAAAGAGTTAGTCTCATATTTGATTTGTCATTAATCACCAAAACACTCCATTAACTCAATATGGCGGGTCTAGATCTTTCACTCCATTAATGCTCCGCCTCGTCCCATCCGCGTCCACGTTGCGTTCACGCGAAAAGTTAAATCGTTTGGTGCGTTTTTACATTTTTTTCGCGCATTGAGGGCTCATCCGGCACTATCAATCCTGCACCTACCCTTCTCTCTTCATGAATCCCGGCCCACCATCCTGCCCGGGCTAGAGTTCCTTCGTCGCCATCGTCGAACTCCTCCTCTCTCCTCCTCGGCCGCTATAAATGGAAGCCTTGGAACCCTCTCCTCTCTTCTTCTTTTTCTTCCCCAAACCGCAACCACCACGGTAGCTCCATTTCTTCTCCGGTTCGGCCATGAGCAACTCCCTCCATTTTCCCTCTCGGCCTTCGCCTTCTTGTGACCCACATCACGACAAGCCCCTTGGCTTCCTCTTCCACCTCCACAATTTGCCATCCTCTCTTGCTTTTATTTCTCCACAATCGAAGCTTTACCGCTAGTTGAAGCTCTTTCCTTCTCGTTTAGTCGTTCGACCATTCTCCGGCGACATGGTGACCACGTTGTATTCTCTCCCGACGTTCTCGTGGTGCTCCTCATGCCGAGCCGTCGAACACCGCTTCCTTGCACCCGACCTTTTTTGCGCATACTGCGACTACCGACCACCTTGCCACTAGCGACCACCTTGTACTTGTGACCACCTTGACCACCGACCACTTGCGATCACCTTGATCTCTTCGACCGGTAGTGAAACCTTCTTCCAACCAAGTAGTCAAAACCTCATTCCAACCACGTATTGAATCTCATTCCGACCGGTAGTTGAAACCTCCTTCCAACCACCTTTAGTCGAACCACTTCCGACCGGTAGTGAAACCTTCAACCGATCGAACCTCCTTGCCATGTGATTTCAAAACTTCTAAGAGCGTTCTCCTTCGTTCAAGTTTGATTCAAGTGATTCAAATTTCTAAATTCATCTTAAAACAAGACATAGTCATCTATACTGAAATTATTTAATTTAGAGTTTATTTGAATTTTATTTGGGTTTTATTTGAATTTAACTTATTTTTGCGTGTAGATTTGACATCTTGGAACGGATTCGGCGTCGTTAAAGAAAGTTACATCCTTTGATCATATTTGAATCCTAGTATTTTTAAATTATTTAAATTTTATTTTAAATTATTATTGCATGCGTATTTATACTCAAATAATTTAAATTCTTGTTTTAAGCTTTATAGTTATTCCCAATTTCTTTGTATAACCTATTGAAGTAGTCGTACCTTGATGCTATAGTTAACATCTAGTTGGTACATTAGTATGAACTAGACATGTTGTAAAATTTTATGCTTTTCGAAGCTTACACAAAAACTATTCAATTTGGGAAATTTAGCCAAATGTCCAACTATGATTTAACTTGATGCTATGGTATTGCTTTTACGGAAATTTTAGAAAATAATTTAACATGGAAAATAAAATAAAAATTAGTTTGGACTTGGGTGAAATGGATGTTTGAATGGTGCAGGGATCGAGTCATTTCTATGATCGAGGCCCATGATTATTTTGGAAAGTTGTCCAAGTCAATTAGGCCGTCTCCAAGCGCATCTTGCTAAGCCTCATTGTACTACCACATGTCTGTGTGGGCGGGACTGCTAAATAATTTGTAATATTTCACCGTGGTTTTGCCATTCGTTGTGTGAGTGTCTTTATTACCTACTTTTATGTATTCCCAATGGCGCAGAGGGGCTTAAATCCGTGGGTTTCTTTCCAAAGGAAGCGAAACCTTAGCGAGTGGGACTACAGTGGGATGGTGCATTGTAAAGGCCTTGGCCTCTAGGCGCTTACCTAAGGTAGTGGCGGTGGTATCGACGGATGTCAAATAAACTAGATAAGTCGTGTCGTGTGGGTAAAGTTGTACAACCTCGTAAAGTGTAAAACTATTGAAATGGTCTGTCCACGATCATGGACATGCTAACAAAAGTTTGATTTTGGTTTGTTTTTAAAGGACTTTATCAAATGATTTTGGATATTGCCAGGGTTGGGTATGCCATGTGATGAAGGTATCATTCACCACTTTGATGAATGTTTTCTCACTATAAAACTTAAGATTTAGAAAATAAATTTTAGTTATAGAATAAATTGCTTTAGAACTTATCGAATATTTAAAGAAAATATCGCTTCATGCGCATTCAACCATATATGCCTTCCTTTGATATACCATTGCATGCATTATAATTCTTATTGGGTAACTTACGGTGCATTGTTGTTTGTGATCACCCTTGCTTAATGCAAATAAATTTAGAAGAAGGACTTGTTCGAAGATCTCAACGACTAGGCTACGATCGATTGCTTGTGGCAAATCGTGTGGCCTTTCTTACTTCTTTTGTTTCCGTATTTTACTTGTTATCTTTATGCCTCATTTGTAACAAGCGTTAATTATTAGCAATGAATGATATGGTTATACTACCCACTTTGTTTGATTGTGTACACTAGTTGTTCTGGACTAGTGTATGAAACCTGAACATCGATCCTTTGCTCCCGGTTTGACACTCGTGGTCATTCGACGGTTTTGAATCGTTTGTAAAAAATATAGAGCTCTGAACAATAACCTCCTGTGAAAATAGACTATCATAGATATTTTTTTAAAACCATCTGATATTTTTTTGCATTACAAAAAAATTCAAATTTTGACCAAACCAATCAATTCTTTGAAGATAGTTTCCATATGCTCTTTCGATAGTTTGCAATAATGTAATTAAAATATACTCTATCTCTCTCTTATCTCTCAATCGGTGACTCACTCTCATGATAACGAGGTTGAGTAGAGCGTCCATCTCGAATCGAATCGGCATCCCTTTGGACCCGGATAAGGGTCCTCATTTGAGCAATCGACAAGATCGGGATGAAATCAGTGAGAAGGAAACAGGAGATTTGGGGCAAACTGACAGAGGCCAAGATGGTGCCGGATCGAGTCTTGGTTGAGCCAACCTTTGCTCCGAGCGCCATTACACTCGTTGTGTTTCCTCGCGAACCGCGTCGGGAATAGCGTCAGCGGGCTCAGCGTGGGAGGAGAGGAAGGCGATTGAAGACAATGCGGGGTGGCTATAATATATAAGGATAACGACAAAACATTTCTCCTCCTGCAGCGTTAAAAATTTCGCCCTCCGTTGCGAATCACGATGGTTTCAAACAAAGTTTGTGATGTAATATCCGAAGGTTCTTGTTCAAAACCGTCCGGTACTTCAGCGGTTTTCAAGTACTTGACGGTTTTCAACATGAACCGTATTATACTATAACGAAAGACATTTCAAGTCATAGTAAAATTAGAGTTTGGCATTTCAAGTCATGGTAAAATCGGGAGATAATTATCATATATGGTTTTTAATACACCTCACGTTGATGAGGGCGGGAAGTCAAAACGGTTCATGTTGAAAATCGTCTGAAGTATCACAACGGTTACGAAAAGAACACGAAAGCGTGATATTACTTTCGAGAACAACCGCTAAACTAAAAGTCGTGATTGTATTTAATCGAGGCGATTTTGGTCAAGCAACGAGGCGTCCGTATTAGCCTTTTATAGTAGTGGAGGAACAACTTCAGTTTCAAATATATTACTGCTATTATTTTATAGCTGCTTCCTGAAAAGATTTAAGTTGATATATTTAAATTTGGAGAAAGAAACTCCAATATGCAAATACATGTTAGTACATAACCTATATGTTTTCGTTGTTTTCCGTCTAGAACTTTGGAGGAAAGACAAGGGATTTCAATACAAGATAAAACAGAGCTCAGTTCTTTATTTTGGTGATAAAACAGAGCTCAGTTCTTTATTTTGTGTCAGGGTCTAGAAACGAGGGTTTGTGGTTAGGCCTTAGAAACGAGGTTTGTAGTTAGGCCTAAGAAATGATGTATGTTAGATGGAGGATATCAATTTTTTTACGTAGTATAGTTTAAATATTATATTCCATTTAGTTAGAAGTTTCTTTCTCATTGATCATAAGTTATTAGTTAGATGCAATATTGGATGGGAGGTTTATTTGAAACAGTGAAACATTAAGTGGTAACCAACATATAAATAAATACTGGAGGAGACATAGTACAACTTCTAAGTCATGTCCAATGTATAACACATTTGTTTATAGTCATGTTTAACCATTGGTTGTTTGACATATAGTACTATCATATCCCTACATCAAAAAATATCTCGTTAAAAATGCAAAAGATGAAATCCTCATGATGAAATGCCAGTTAATTTAGGAGAAAATAAAAACACCTTGCTAATGCTAGTAGACAATGCTGCAAACATTATCCATTTGACAGATTTATTTATAATAACCCACTGTTATTTCTTGAATATATATACATTTCCATCTGCAAATTATGTTTGATTTTCTCCGGTTAACCTGTGAATTGCAAGTAATTGTAAAAGATGAAACAGTTATAATTCATAACAAATGAGTTGTGGAAGGAAAGAATAGCTAGTGCTGAAACCCTGGTTGCGCTATATTGCGCTGGGTGTAGTAGCGGGCACTGACCTTGTCTTCGGCGGTTATCGCTTGTTGACTGTCCAAAGCTAAGAGCGCTTCCTGAAGATTTGCAGAAAGTTTATAGCTTACAGAGAGTTCACATAGGTGTCCACAGCCTAGAAATCACGAATATCCCTGGAGTTGTGTGGCTCATGATCAAGAATAACCGCAAGCTAAGAAGGATCTGCAATCTCTACAAGTTGAAACGCTTGTTTGCACAAGATTGCCCAGCACTGAAACAGGCAGAGAATCTCAGTTCAATGGAACTCCTGTACTTGGTTGACTGCCTTCAGGAGGAATGCATCAGGCGATCCTTTTGAAACAACCAGACGTACTGATTGTCTTAGACCAGGTGGACTGACCGTAAAGACTGTGGATTATCGTAGACTTTGTGATGATGAATAATTAATATTTGAGTTGTATTGACATTTGTGGTTGTGAAAGTTTGGTTGTTGGATTTCTGTGAATGGTCATATCATGTCTTATATCGGATGGTCTAATCGGTGATACTCGATGATCCTTTTTTGGACTCAGTCTTTGTAGCTACAAATCTGTAGATTCAGCCGAGTAATATAGTTCATTGTATTGTAGCTCAAGTGCATATCAGCAGTCTTTGGACTCCAGTCTTAGTGTTAGTTTTCAGTGTTGTAGATCAGTCTTGAGTGATAAAGCTCGAGTAATGTACTCGGTTGTAAGTTGAGGTGTGTATCGAGTCGAAGGCGTCGTAGTTGGATGGTCGAAGTCGGGAAGCTACAATGCGGTCGATGGTCGCTGATTGCGATCGATGGTTGAAGCTACGATGGAGTGATATCGTGGGCTTCATGATCGTGGTCGTGGGTTTCGTGATCGTAGTCGGCCGTCTTTGAGTGGTGTGAGCTTTGCGATCAATGGTCGTAGTTTTCGATGGATAAATGCATAGAAGTGGTCGTATGCTTATAGTAAGTGATCGTGTTGCTTCGGTAAGTGGTCGTAGGCTTTGAGTGATTTCATACTTATTTTCTTGATCGTTGAGTACTCATGTATGGTTTCGATGGTACAAGCGGCATGTACGTGTATGATTTCTGATTTGTTTTGATTTGTGTTAGAAGTTAAAATTTATGGTAGTGGATGATCCGATACATGTTTATTGATACATGTGAGTGTGATATGCGTGTGTGAACGATATTGGTCAAGTTGGAGAACTTGTGTAAGGAAAAGCGTTCTTTGATCTTTGCATGTGCGGGTTGAGCGTAAAGCGGTCATAGTCGATGACGAGGAAGACCGGAACTTGGAGGAAATCCAAGGTTCGGTGGTCGTTGATGTCATGAGGTGGTCGTGCTCATTTGGGGTACATGGAGATCAAATGTGAATGTATGATGCGTGGTGAAGCTACGGAGGTGCCGTCTTAGAGGCTTGCGCGTGAAGAGTTATGAAAGGCGTTTCATAAGCGGAAGGTTTAGACATATTACCGTAATTTGAGGGTTTGGTTCTCTTGTTTCACGGAAGAAATAGGATTATGTATCTATGTTGATAAGGATACGGTTTAAGGCCCTAGCATATAAAGAAAAGGTTAAGAGTGACGTCTTTGGTGGGAGGCTTTTGGCGCGGCTTTGATGAGAGATCTTTTTGGCCTTCTTGCTAGGGTTTGAGGGTCTTGTGAGAATACTTTGTAGACACATAACACAATTGAGAAATAATAGATCAGTCGTTTCAAAGAATTTCATCATATTTGGCGGTTTTGTTACGGGCGTTGTGTTCGACTTATTCTGTTCATCATCTTCAATTTATTCTTCTATCTTCGACAAGCTCGTGTTGATCGGTCTTGACTAGTTCTGTTAAGTGGTCTTGACTTGTTCTCGTACATCGTCTTGATTTGTTTTTGTTCGTTGTAGTGCGTGAATCTCCGAGTCGGAGGGTGGAAGAGATCGATAGTCGAGCTCTTTCGACTAGGTGGTTGTAACTCTCTAGACAAGGTTGACTTCATCTTCTTCGATTCGTCTATCTTGTTCTCGGTTTCGACAACAACGTTTGACCACTGACGAAGAGACCAACTCGTATCGGTACATAGTATTAGTTGTCGGTTGAATCGGCGATTCTTCTCAAGAAATTACAAAAGAAGGTCTGCAATCATTCATCTCCTCGATTGTCGTGTCCGATCCTACATATTCATGTTGCGACAACGGTGGAAATGGCGGGAGGTCTTCCGCAGAGTCCCTTTGCAACAAAGAGGTAAATTGTCTCTTGTGGTTGCGTTTCTTAAAAAATTCTTTGGGCAACGCTCCCTACTTTTACTCGCTTGGTTCCGTTTCCCTCCACTTGTTTCTTCTTTTTCTTGTACAAAGAAACCCCCTCTTCTGTTGTCTCTCTCACACATATATCCACACCACAATAGCCTTATCCAATCAAGCACCACATCTCCCAGTCTTTCTCGCTCCCTCTCTACCTCACTACATGCCACGATGGCGAAGCCACATGGAGGCCCGGAGGCCAACATTGTCTGTGGCCTTATTTTGAGGCCACTCGTGCTCGACGAGCTTTCTTGGAGTACCTTCACGAGCTTTGGCCAAGCCACCCTCGGCTACCGTTCCACACCCCAAGCGCCACCCCATCACGCCGTTCTCATTGAGCTCCTCCATGAACTTGTCTCGTCGAGCCCAACTCACATCCATGTAGTGAGATATTGAAATAGAGTGGTTTCCTTGTTGCAATAAGTTTTTTCAAATATTGCGATTTCTTACAAATTGTTGGAGTTATTGCAAAAGAATTTTCAATTCTGCGATAATATTTAATTTTGTTGTTGTACTTTTGGTGACTTATTGCATCATTTTTTATCGCATTTTGTATTTTGTTGCACTTGGGGTGAGTTTTTGTTGCAACTTAGTTATTCATTGTTAACACGATAGTGGTACGCCTTCACTCCTACTCTTTACTCGCTTTAGTTCCCTCCCTACTTCTCCTATTTCTTGTACAAAACAGATATGCATCTTCAGTCTCTCTCTCTCTCTCTCACACACACACACACACACACACACACACACACACACAATATCCACACCAACCTTATCCAATCAAGCACCGCATCTCTCATGTCTCTTTCTCTTGCTATCTTTTCTCTCCTCAGCATGCCACGGCATAAAGCCTAGATGGAGACCCCGCCGAGGCTATAGGACATCGTCATCTCTCGTGCTCGTGTGAGGCCAGCATCGTCTGTGGCCCTATTTTGAGACCACTCTACTACTATGATGAGCTTTGCTGGAGCACCTCCAACGAGCTCCACCATGCCACCCTCGGCTATCGTTGTGCATCCCGCCAAGTGCCACCCTATCATGCATGTCTCCATCGCGAGCTCCCTCCGGTGAACTCGTGTCATCGAGCGGCTCACATCCATGTAGTGAGACGTTGCAATAGAGTTATTTCCTTGTTGTAGTAAGTTTTTTAAATGTTTTAGCATTTCTTACAAATTGTTGGAGTTGTTGCAAAATGGTTTTGAATTGTTGCAACAATAGTTAATTTTTCTGTTGTACTTTTGGTGATTTGTTGCATCATTTTTGTTTGTATTTTGTTGCATTGGGGGTGAGTT
Organism: Hsuehochloa calcarea; assembly: GCA_036346395.1. NCBI lineage: Eukaryota > Viridiplantae > Streptophyta > Magnoliopsida > Poales > Poaceae > Hsuehochloa > Hsuehochloa calcarea. The sequence continues at coordinate 80,603,252 of CM070593.1, read as the reverse complement.
TTTGTTGCAACTTAGTTATCCGTTGTTACACCCGATGGTGGACGCCACACTTCACTCCCCATTCTTTACTCGCGTTCCCTCCCCTTCTTCTATTTCTTGTACAAAGCAATATGCCTCTTCTGATTCTCTCACACGATATCCACACAATAGTAGCCTTATCCAATCAAGCACCACATCTCTCTGTGTCTTTCTCTCGCTCCCTTTCTCTACCTCACGCATGCCACGACAACCAAAGCCTACATGGAGACCCCGACCAAGGCTACATGACATCGTCATCTCCGTGCTCGTGCGAGGCGGTTTGTTTGTGGCCTTATTTTGAGGCCACTCCGGGCTCTGACGAGCTTTGTTGGAGCACCTCAGATGAGCTCAGCCAAGCCACCTCGTCCGTTTGCACCTCGCCGATCCGTCACCTATCACACGTCTCGTGCGAGCTCCCTCCAGGAACTCGTGTCACGAGCCAACTCACATCCATGTAGTGAGACATTGCAATAAGTGGTTTCCTTTTGCGATAAGTGTTTTCAAATGTTGCGGTATTTCTTACAAATTGTTGGAGTTATTGCAATAGGGTTTTCAATTGTTGCAACAATAGTCAATTTTGTTGTTGTACTTTTGGTGATTTGTTTGAATTTTTATTTTGTTGCACTAGGGTGAGTTTTTGTTGCAACTTAGTTATTCGTTGTTGCACGGGGAGATTAGTTGTAGTCTTACTAAATAATTATTGCGCCTCACCAATTTTTTTACACTGTTGGATGGCTAAGATCAAACCTTTCAAGTTAGATCGGCGATGAAGAGGAATAAACGGAAAACTCTCATGTACGTTAGACGCTGGTGTTTCTTTCTTAAATAAAAGTTGCAGTTCGCTTTTTGTGAAGGAAATATGCAGGATTAATTAAAGGCATACTTAGGTAGTCTTTTATATCGTAAAATTACAAACCAATTTGTTCTAGATTTGATTTACATGTGTGCATTCTTGAAGGTCGGTCTGGACTCGGTGTCATTGTCATTTAATACATGGACTCTGGTTGTCATTGTCATTTAATATCTGTATCTTTGGTCCTTTGCAATAACCTTGCGGGATGATTCTGAAGGATCCTACCACTTAAAATTAGAGTCGGTAGTCATCGTCCTTCCACCTCCCCTCTTCCTATCTCGACATGTGAGCCACGTTATCAATAAACTATTTTATCGCATCGTGTACCTTACTCTTGGACACCAACCACGCTTCCTCCTCTCCACCTCGCTCTTGATGCCTCGCGCCTCACCCCTCTCGTCGGCTTCCATCGGAATCTAGCAGACCTCCTTCCTCCTCTCCTCCCTCCTCTTACTTACTCCGCGTGCCTTGGAATTGAGATATATTATATCTATTTTAATTGATAAATTATTATATCCATGAGATACTTTGTAGCAATGCACAGACACTTAGGCCATGTTTGTACATTCCCACGCCTAATCGATTCTGGAGCCGTCAAACACCTCGATTCTCAAAACCACTAGATTTTGCTTCTCGCGTTTCCGAAAATGAACTTGCAACGGCCTCGTAGATTCTGAAATCCAACCTTGAAATAAATACTTTTTGAAGTTGAAGGTTTTTATCCATAATCTTTGATTACATATACAATTGAAGTATTACACCTAGGGTGACTAGTTTATTTGCCTCTAATCCTCCTCATATGGTTTTGGCCCTCCGTAAACGTTTTAACATCAACTTTAGATTCTCGAAGTGATTTATCGAGAAAATCGGGAGGGAATCTGAAAAATGTGGTTAACTAGTGTATATAGACGTGTGATAACTGGTCAGTTATATACATGCAGTTAAAAAAATGCCTGGTGTTAACTTATGTAGATCCAGAAAAGAAGGCATTAGTATTGTTCCAAAGACGATTCAAGATATGAACTGTATGTGATGTACTGTAACACGTGTGCACCGTTCATTTGTAATATGCTTGACTGGATATGCTCTAGTTGATGTATGACACATGAAGAACCGCGATGTGTTTCTGACATTACGTGAGAAGCCGAGCATCCGTTAACCTTTTGTAAGAAATCCTACATTTTTACTGGTTCAAGGGTAAAAGTTGATTATTCGTAGTTGCTTAATTGCATAAGTGATCATATTCATCCCGGTAGCCTGCTAAAAGTAGTCAAGACAGAAAACACTGCCAAAGTGTATGCTTTAAGATGAATAACTCTCCTGTATAATGCCCTGATTATCCCGGTGCGGGTGTTGCATACAGCCATACATAGAATAGTTACTATGCGTCAATTTACGCATGACATTTGACTATTTTTAAAATCAGAGAACACTACACTAAACACCAGATAGATGGCAGAGAATAGTGAGGCTTAGCACAATAGCATACATAATTATCATTAATTAGCACGGCATGCCCACTGCCCACTGTTACATACCACACACTAGAAGCGTCTATAAGGACCCCAGCTAAAGACTAAAGAGGATGGACGACCACACACTCTGATCTTATTTAGCATGCGCACTCGGTTCACACAGGCGCACACAAACTAATTACACACAGGTAACAAGCTCAAGTAACACACAAAATACTCGATAGTAGGGCCGCATAGAACACTAGTCTTATGTCATATAGTCCTTCCATCTCCTTTGGCGAGGGGCACTGCAGCTTCACTTGCAGTTGCAGGGGTTGCAGTTGCAGGGGTTGCAGCTGCACCCTTCGTTCTTGGCGGCTCCGGCGGCGTCGGCGGCCTCGAGTCCATCAGCGTGGCTGCAGAGAATCAGACATCACAGTAGGCTAGTTAGATGGTTCATATATGCATATTTACATGGACATGGTGTGCGGTTGGTGAGGGACGAGTGGAAAAATAATTTTTGGATTGTTGCTATGAGGTTTCAGTACAAGACAAATGAAAAGGCAGCAGCTTCTTCCGAAATGGGGGAGTTTTTCTGTCGTAACATGGTGCTCAAGTCTTCTTGCTTAAGTTCAGTGAAATTTGTAGCAGTAAGATTTTCCTTTTTACGCACTTAAAACAAAAGTGGTAGTAAAAAAAGTAAGAAAAAAGGAGAAATTAGAGAAAGTACCAGCAGGTTACTTGTTAACACATGGATTTGCCCCCAAATAATTTATTCACAAGAATCACAGATACATAATAGAAGGTATAAGGGGAGGATCGGTGTACATACCCCTTGGAAGGTGCAACACCCATGACCACAGTCTGGGTGGTGGTGGTCACCTCCTCAGCCATATCTGGGTACATCTTGCAGCTGCATGCAACCAGACAATCAAAATCATCAGAACCACTTTTTTTCTTGAGAATCAGAGAAAAAACAGAGAAAACAGCGTGCACAGACAAAAATTCTATTAAAAAAACAGAAAGACCCATGAGAAAGCCCCTAAACAAAACAAAAGCTTTCTTTCCAGGAGCATGATTTTCTCTCATCAAAGATCCTTATCAGATCTGCTCATAAAACCATGGCATACTATCTCTCTCGAAAATTACTTTCACAAACAAAACAAAGAAAAAAAACCCTGATAACAGAGATATGCTAGGCAGAACAAGATCTAAGATCAACCTAACAATCAATAATCAGAGCAGGCAAACTTCTCCATGGATATATCATAGATTTGCTCATAACCCAGCAACCAAGAATCCAGCAGAAACAAAATTTTCTGCCTCATCAAAATCAAGACAACGTACAAGATATCAGATCAGACCATACCAGACCAGACCAGATCAGATCAGATCAGGAAAATCCCATCTTACCCTCCGCATCCGCTGCCGCACTTGCAGCCGGACCCGCAGCCGCAGTTGCCTCCGCAGCACGACATCCTTGCAAGAGATGGAAGATCACAAACACAAAGCCACAAGCCTCACAAACAGACGCCCTCCTCTGTATTTATCACACACGGATACAAGCGCTCCCCTGCTCTGCTCGAGAGGTGGGCGGTACTTATACAGCAGGGAGGAGTCCGTCGGCCGTCCACGCGGCGCGCATCGCGATCGACGGACATCCGTGGCGTTTACGGCAAGTGGGTTTGTGGATATGCCCCTCATTGATTGAGCGGTTCCTCCGTGGAGCACGGACAAACGCACATGTAGATGCAGGTGCGAGTGCGATAGCGTGTGATGTACGAATTTAGTGCGTCAAATGTGGCGTCTATCATGTACCAGTAATTTTCTATATACTGTTGAATAATTTTATTTGTTTTTATATATTACTGATGTTTTACTGGTATATGAGTTCGAGTCTACATACCGGTCTCACAGTGAGTGGTATGTAAAGAATAATATAGTTTATCGGTGGCATGTAGAAATTAATCCATTATATATTGGATGTGCACGCAGTGCTCTCATTTATTCTCTAAACAAGCGGTTTATGATTTTATTTAGAGTGTTCTAGCAAAGTTTAAAAGTTTGAGTTTAGAGTTGGTCTAAACTTCGATCCCTTTGGAAACAAGGTTACAGTGATAGAGTAGAGGTCATGGTTTGAAGTTCCGCTCTCTTTGAAAATAAGAAATATGCTTATGGGCTTATTTGTAATGGTTGTAGCTTTTGAAATCTATTTAAAAGAAATTGAAGAGATTTGGTATTTGATTTATAAATTTTAGATAGGCTAATTGCGCTTCCAAGATGGGGAATGTTTGAAATGCCCTGAGGCGGTAATAGCATGTTCGATGTCGTTTAACAATTAACAACATTTAACGACAACTAGCAATAATTGGGATTATTAACAACGACTAGCAATTGACAAGAACTACCGCAATTGATGATAATTAACGCAATTCGACCATTACCACAATTGATACAATGAGCGATGACTAGCTCAATTGATTGCATTCAACGACGATTAACGATAACATCATGAAACAACGTAATATCTGCGAACAACGCAATAAGCGCAATTATCGAATTTAATGGAAATTATTACAACAAATAATTATTAAAAATAATTATTACAATGAATAAATATTACAATAAACAATTAGTACATAAATAGTTATTACAATAAGTAATTATTACACACATCAAATAATTATAAAAATAATTATTATAGTGAATAATGAATACAACCAATAATTATTACAACCAAAAAAGAAGAAAAAAAGAGGGAAAAAAGAGTGTGGTCTACTAGGTTTGGGGTTTGGGTAGCATGGCCTAGAGGAGGCAGGGAGGATGAGCGTTGGGAGAGGGTTTGGGCGGCAGGGTCAAGGGAGGAGGTCGGCGGTCGGGCCAGCGCGGGGTAGAGGGAGGAGGAGGGTGGCGGTGCGGGAGGAGAAAGGAGGAGGAGGGGCGGGAGAGATCGGATCTAGATCTGGGCCCAGGGGGGAGGCGGGAAAAGGAGGGGGAGGAGGATTGGGAAGGAGGCGGGGGAGGCTTTTGGGGAGGAGGGCGTCGGGGAGGGCGGTCGGGAGGAGGCGCCTTGTCGTTTCGTGCCGATGTGGTTATAAATAGGGGTGGTGCCCTCGGCACTAGTTCACGAAAAACCCTATGCTTCCTTAGTCGTGTGTGCTTCTTCTTGAGGGTCTTGAGCCTTTGCCTTGCGGTGGTGCGATGGAAGTGGTCCGAGATGGTGGAGAGCGGTGCTACACCACGAGCTTGGTCGCTCGTTGGTGACTCCGCAAGTCTGGCGCGCTAAGGGATGAGGGCAAGCCATCGATCTTTTGCTAGCGAGTCCCGGCTCGAGGCGTTTGACCCGGAGGACAAGTCCATCGTGTTCGTGGCTTTCTTCGGCGTCGGTCTCGCTTCCTGGTGAGGGTGGCTGCGTGCTCTAGTTGCCGGGTGGGTGGCGCGATCGCCCAACTCCATTGTGAAGCTCGGTGTTCAAGTGGGTGATGCGGTCCGGGGTGGCGGGGAGGTCGGCTCTTCCGTACCTTCACGTGGCGAGCAGGCCCTCAAAGAGTCTTCGGGGATGCCCCGCGTTTACGGTCGAGGTCCTAAGATACCGGTGGGGAACCCGTCCCTGCCGGGGCGCGCTGGTGAGTTCATTGTAACTTCCTTTTAGTTATCGCCCCGTGATGACTTGTGTGTTGCGATGGTGGCGAGGAGAATCGGGGTGGTGGTTACGGTGACTCGGTGCTGATTGGGCGGAAGGTTGAATCGGGGTCCGGGAGGTATCCCGGTTGCTAGCACTGCGGTACCACAGTACCATGGATCTTGGTCCGTTGTGTACCACGACTTTAAGGTTAGTCCAGGCGGCCATTGTTTGCGGCGGTGGCTCGCCGCCTCCGTCGTGCGTGGAGCACTCTTTAATACCATGCCCAATCATCGGATGTTCGGTCGATCGGGAACCCAGTGAGGTAAGCTGGCTGAATTTGTTTTGACCAAGGTGTGCTTTCGTGACCATGATGCTATCCGCGCTCGAGGAGATATCTATCGTGGCTATGTGGAGATCCAAGGCGGGTCAACTTCGGACATACACAAATGAGTCGCTTTGCTCAGAGCACGGCTCTTATTGAAAGGACTAAGGCCGAGGCGCGGGTTGCCATGGAGGGAGAGGCTGTGACCTTCCGAGGAGGTGGATGCCTCAGGCCTCCAAGGACCTCGGCGAGATTGAGCGGGCGTCAATTCTTCGAGCGGTGTCATGCATTACATGGGATGCCATAGAGTTCTTTGGAAGGCCGTGACGAGCTCGAGCGGTCGCGCGCCTTGGAAGCATACCCTATGCGGTGGATCTTACACTTGATTGTCTCGGTGTCGGGAAGTGCATGTCGACCGTGCGAGCCTACGGCGACCATTGCACGAAGGCGGCTTGGACAATGTCCTTTGTGTCGATGCAGAGGGATGACTGTGGGCATGTCGATTGTGGAGATTGTTGCCGATCATCGGCATGCGCGGAGGGCGGCCAAGGCCTTCGCTCGAGGACTTCAGGTGCCGCGTGGCCATGAGGCGCGATGGACTCCTGCGCTGGTCTTTGGAGTAGCGGCGAAGGGCAAGGCTGCAATAGCGAACGATGGGGCCGGCGAGCGGGGGGCTACCACCGAAGACAAGGTGTGACCCTCCGTCCGTCTCCAGCAATTCCAGGCGTAGAATTTTGTAGGCTTCTTTTTTACCTGGCCCTTATGCTCGGCGGAGGTGGGTGAAAGGGTTCTTTGTTTTTTGTAATGACCCGGTTTTGAATGAAATAGCGATTACAAGCTTTATTGCTTTGGAGTGCGTGGTTGCGTTGTGTTTATGTGCTTGCTTGTTGGTTTTCTTAGGCCGGTCGGTTTTGTTCCGGCCGCGTCGCTCGCAGAGCCACGCCCTCGAGGCGAATGATGAAAGTCACCATGCCCGTGCGGATCGAAGGATGAGCGGACTCTTCCCTCCATCCGGCCTCTGCAATTGTGCTATTGAGGGTTGTGTATCACGGCGATAAGTGGCAATGATGGAGGGGAACCGGAAGGTCGATGAAGTATTTTGGCTCTTCGGGGCGCAAAGCGACAAAGCGCGAATGATATTCACACTTTACGGGAGCGGGGGGTGTTGCTTTGCGGCCGGGGCCCGATGGCCTCATCCCCGGCTTAGCCATCTCGCGCGGAGCTACTCTGAGTCATCGGGATCACTGTGCGATCAGAGAGGAGTACTGCACCTTGTGGGTGCTTGGGGTGTCCGACGAGGTGCTTCTCGCGTGGCGTCGGGGCGGAGGTGGAGCTTTGTGCCCTAGTGCCATGGGGAGCAATATGTCTTGCTTGTGTGAAGGCATAGCGTGTAGGAATCGCCTGCCGTTATCCTCCAACAGCGGTTGTGTATGTCTGTTGTGTACTTGGTTTGTTATAAATAAAACTTATGGCGGGCGGCGGCGCGTCCCCATACTTTAGATAGGACTCGGGAGCCCTACTTCTTTGTTGTCACGAGGGAGGCAAAGTCGGCACCGTCTCCCATACTTTTAGATAGGGCTCAGAAGGAGCCTACTTCTTGTTTGTTGCGAGTGGGAGGCGGCCGTGCCGTCTCCCACTTTTTAGATAGGGTTCAGGGCCCTACTTGCTATTTGTGGCGAGTGGGAGGCAAAGTGGCGTCATCCCCATACTCTTTTAGATAGGGCTCAGGGAGCCGACATATTTGTGCTTGCGAAGGCTACGATGTGCAGGTCTAGAAGGCCATGTGTGGTGTCTGTTTTATACACTCGTGACTGTGGAGGCTACGGTGTGCAGGGCAGGGCCATGTGTGGTGTGCTTTATACACTCGTGCTGCGAAGGGCTCACGGTGTGCTGGGGTTGAGGGCCATCGCGATGTCGCTTTATATACTCATGTCTGCGGAGGGCTACGGTGTGCAGGGGCCGAGGGCCATCTTTGTGTCTGCTTTATACACTTGGACTTGTTCTGTAATGGATGAGAGTACCAAAAATGTTGTTATATTGTAAGTACAAGCTCCCTTGCATAAGGCGGTAGGTAGCATTTGTCCGGCGTGGCCGGTATTTTATAGATCATCTATGGATAGAATTTTTGGAGGCCCTTAATGTTCAAGCGTGTGGTCTAGTCTTGCTCTTCAAGAGTTGCGATGTAGTAGAGCCCACTCTTATGCTTAGTGATGATGTAGGGTCCTTCCCATTTGGACTCTAGCTTTCCTAGAGTCGTGGTGTTTGTCGCTCACTTGGCACCATAGCGCTTGGTGCTAGTGTGTGGATCTTGACCTTCTGTTGTACACCTTCACAACTCCTTGGCGTACTTTGCCATGGTTGAAATGGCTTGGATGTGGTGCTCCTCCGGTGGTCCACAACATTTCGCAATGTGTGGGGTTTTCGCTCTTCGTTGCCCGAGGCATTTCGCAAAATTAGCGGGGTCATTGCTTCATCCCGAATAGGAGTATGAATGGGGAGAATAATGTGGCTCTTGTTGGTGATGTTGAGTGCCACGGTGCCTTACGGAGCTCGTCGGGCCAAAAGCACCTTTGGCAAGCCCATGAGGCGCTTTGTTAGTCCTACCGATGGTGTCGGCGCTCGTTCATTGCCCATTCGACTTCGGGGTGTCAAGCGGATCGAAGCATACGGTGGGGCGATGTTACGATAGAATGTTCAAAGCGAGTGAATCAAGCGGGTGCCATTGTCGGTGGCGATGCCCTGGGTACTCTGTCTGACACGATGTTCTTCCACAGCGCTGCGCTCTTGGCGGCGATTTTGCGGCTGGTTCGACTGTACCCATTTGGAAAAGTACTCAAGTAGGCGTTGAGGAAGCTCATCACTCGTAGCAGTAGCGTGCATGGTGGTCGATCGAGTAGAGAAATTGTCCTTGGGGCGCCTAGTTGAGTCGGTGAAGTCAACGCACATTCGCTAGTTGCTGTGCTTTTTGCACGAGGCCGGGTTGGCGACCACTCAAAGTGCTTGATTTCACGGACCACTCTTGCTTTCAAGATCTTGGTGATTTCTTTCTTTCTTGCTTCGGTCGCTCTGAGCATGCGGCCAACTTTTGCTTTTGGACGATGCATCGCTCCGCAGGTGAGACGATGTTTGATAGTTTCTCTAGCGGCGTCGGGGATGTCGTGCGGACCCAGGAACATCCACGTTGTGGCGGAGGACACGGAGGATGGTGTTGCATGTCATGGCGGGAGGCGGCAGAGACCACCGTCTTCTCGGGCGGCCTGAGTGAGGAACTCGCGAAGGTGGCTTTCGACTTGTCCTTGGGTGCCCATTTTGTCGGCGCTACCAACGGGAACCACCGTCCGCCATTGCGTGGGCGTGGCGGCGGTGGCGATGCCTTGAGCTGTTTGGCTTGCTAGGTCTTGACCCCCCACCGTGACTATGCCCTCGGGTGTAGGTATCTTCATGTATAGGTAATTGTGGTTTGCTATAGCGCCGAAGGAGTTCAGTGTGGCTCGGCCAAAAATGGTGTTATCTTGGTAAAGCATCGGGCGACATCAAATGTGACGATTTCGATGCAGGAAGTGAAGTTGTCGTGAATGTAGACCGGTTGATTTGACCTACTAAGGGGATGGCTGGGGGTGACAGGCGGTCCCTCGCCATCTTGTTAAAGGCCTCCGCGAACAACAGGTCCGCGGAGCTACCTCCGTCCACGAGGACGCGTTGGACGTTAAAGTCCACGATGTTGGCCGAGATGACGAGGGTGTCCTGATGTGGGAAGTAGACGCCTCGAGCGTTCTCGGGGCCGAAGGTGATGTGTATTTCGGCGTAGTGAGGTGGGTTGGGCGGGTATGTCGCGACATGGTGTATTTGCGGTAGTAGGCACACCATTATATTTTTGATGATACGCCCGATAATGAGCCAGTGACGATCATGTTTATGATCCTTTAACGGTGCTCCGGTTGGGCTCCTTCTATGTGGAGTCTTGGTGGTGGGGTGAGTAGCTGGTTACCCAGGCCCCTCCTGTCTTTGCCCCCAGCTGGTTGCTGGCTGCGGTTCATGTAATCTTGCATGATTGCGATTGTGCTAACTTTGGGTCATGTGAGACCCTTCCTGTGCAAGTCATAAAATAGCGGGGTACCCGACACGCCTTAGGCGGTGCGGCACTCTGGTCGTGTAGGACCCTTCGCCGTGTAGGTCGCAAAAGAACGGGACACCTTCGGGACTTCCTCGGGTGTCCTATTGCCTTTTGTCATTCCGTCTGCGGCCCCGGCCACGACCTCGACCTGTTTAGCTTCCTCACTTGGCCTCTTCTGGGAGCTGCCCTCTGTTCACATGGTAGATGTTCCACCCTTTCTAGCGGTAATCGTTGGCCTGCGGCTTGGCTGGTGCCCCCGTCGTGGTTGTCGTGGGTCCTTCTTTCACGAGTGGCCCGCTTGGTGTTGCCTACGGGATAGCGGGTCGAACCCCCGCGTCAGGCTATTTTCTTCGCGGGCGTACTCCTCCATTTTGTAAAAGAGCTCTGCTACCGAACCGATGGGCTTGCGGGCTAGTCTTTCTGACAGGGGGTCTTTCTGGAGTCCACAGGTGGCTGCGTTTATGATGGTGATTTCGCTGACCCCTTCACTTGATATTTTACTCTTTGAACTTTTTGAAGAAGTTGCGGAGAGGCTCGTCAGGGCTTGCTTTAATGCGAATAAGTGTCCGCATCATTTGGCTCCGTGTAGTTCCACTGGAAGTTGTTGTGCGGCAAGTCCCACAATTGTTCCCAGCGTACGGGCGGGGTGAAATAGTGAAGAACAACGTCGATGCCACGCCCATGAGTGGCGGGGTGATGCTTTCGCTTTCGTAGTGTCGTCTCCCCGGGCCTCAATGGTGCGTTTCGTTATCTGTGAATGAACTCCGAGGTCCGTGCACCCTCGAAGGGCGACCTCCGATATCTTAAAGCCTTGGGGCTAGCGGCGATCTCGACCCGTAGCAGGGGAGCTAGGATCTCCCTAAAGCAGGTGCTTGAACAAGTGGCGGCTAGTGCTGACAGGCGCCCCTCGGCCTCGGGTTGTGCGAACACGAGAGGAGGCTGCGAGGGCCCGGCCACAGGCTGCTGGAGGTCAGCATCTCTGGCGGAGATCCGTCGGCTCCGCTAGGGCTTCATACACCTCCGTGTTATGCACGCGCCGTGCGATTGGTCCATCAAGGCATTGTGTTGGGCGTCGCCCGATGATGTTTCCTTAGTGGAGTTGTTTTCTTCTTCCTCGGGGCTCGGTGTGGCGTTGCTACCGGAAGTCTTGCTTCAGCTTAGCCCTCGGGGTCTTTGGCGCGATAGCCGCCGGCAATTTCGGCCATGAGACTTTGGACACATCTTTCGAGGGCCATGCTAGTACTTGATGTGCTCGATTTTCTGTCGTCCCACGGACGGTGCCAACTATGCTAGGCAGTAGAGGGGCCCGTACACTCGGAGGGACCCAGTACACTCGGAGGGACCAAAGAGTCCTCATGAGAAGGACCAATTGTTAGAAAAGATATGTCTTGATTGCTCTAAAAGCTGGATCGCCTTTTACATGTAGGGGCATATGCCTATTTATAGCCTCATAAAATAGAGTACTTACATTACTATCCTAACCCTTAAAAAGTATTATACGCGTAGAAATGCGGGACTTTTCCCTGTCTACACGTGAGCTTGGCTCACATGAGTCTCCTAGGCACAGTGCATGCGGCTCATGCACTGGTCCACCAACACCGAAGTGCCCCACCTTGGGCTTCTCCTAGAGCATGCAGAAGAGGCGTCTCGAGTCTCACGAAGCAAAGCAGTGGCCCTCTCTGCTCCCTCGGTGTGGTTCTGAGGACCGATTGCTCGGCCTCCGGGACCAAGACCCTCGGGATTGGGTCTTCCCGAGGTGGCCGGAGGACCCACTACCGGACCTCATGGGACTCGGAGACCCTTCGAGGAGGCTCGGATCATCTCCGAGCATCCCAAAGGACACTGGCGCCCGGGAGGCCCTTCGTGCTTGTGGGTTGCGGTCGCCTGCAGTCAGCCAGTCGTTGGGGCCAATGGGCAGCCCTACGACACTCCTGGAAAGAAAGAGTTTCTCAATACAAAGCTGGAGGTCATGTTTGTACTTTGGGTGTTTCAAGTGTTTTAGTAGGAATCCTCTTGTGATTAGCAGCTACACTAAAAAAATTCTAACTCTCTCGTTCCGGCCGACAACTCCTCTTTATCCCTGCTAGCTCCCCTCCATAACACCATAATAAATTAACTAAAATAGAACATTTTAATCACTTTATGCTATGTTAAATATAATTAGAACGACATATTTGTAGATGATCGATATTTTATGTTGACATATATATTTTTATATGGTGTATATAATAAAATATATTTTAATAAAACGTGTTATCCGACTGTTAACCTATCGATTCAACTAGTGGCCCGACGCCTCGGGCAGGTCCATGATCGGTCTGGATTTAATAACTATGGTTTACACATGTTCGTGTTACTTTTCCTCGGAGAAATGCATTAATGTCAGTGTAAATGGTGTTCTGGCACGAAGAGCTCTCACGCCACATCATTTCCACAAAGAGGGAATCAGAATATCATGGTCGGACCCATCCCATGTCAAGCAAATCAACGTAGTGAAAATGGACCAGAAAACTGCCCCCAAAATAAGGATGGTAGGCATAAAGGCATACATCCATGTCATGTCCTACTATCAATGTTCCTTTCTTTTCTTTCTTCTATTTTTGTGGACTTATCAGTCACCACACACACACACAACAAGAAGTAATTGTGACCTGAGAAAGTTCTATATCCATTTAGTGCATTGAAACTTTCTTCTAATCCTTTTTTTTGGTTTCCTTCACAGGAGAGTACAATATCTGAGTATACAATCCTTCCTAGTTCCTAGTCACTCGTGATGAGTGAATAGAAACAAATTCATGAAATAATGTTAGGAATATATTTTCTTTTGGCTTTTATGCCATTTCCTCGTTCATAGCTGGCTTCTTGTTACTATATATATATATATATATATATATATATATATATATCTTTCTACTAGGGTGTAATTCTCACTTTGATATATCACTTAAAAAAATTTAACATACTCCTTTATCAATTTGGGTATACTCATATACTAATTATAATATACTCCAATGCAAAACACACGAAAAATTTGTAAGAGAGTCCATAATTTTTAGCATATTTTGTAAATACCTTCATATTTGCACTAAAAAGAGTGTGTCTAAAAAATTATACATACCACCACTAAAAATATGTGAATACCACCTAGGTAGTCTTATATACTCGTATACTACACATACATACTCTCGATTGCGCAAAATATTACATACGTTGTGAGATACAGAATAGGGAGTAACTACTCTCGGGAGTAGGAAAAAGGCTTTATATATATATATATATATATATATATATATATATATATATATATATATATATAGACGATATCTAGTCTTAATGGGTAATTCAGGTCTTAAGGTCTTAATATCAATCTTGACTGATTAGATCTGAATCGAATTGAACAACCAAGATTAATGCGACTTCCACCTCTAAACCATTTAATCACTTTGCAGCTTCCATTTTCAATGCACCTTCATTAATGCGTCTTCATTAAACACCATGCATACTCCCAACTTCAACGGTTAAAATCGGATCCAACGGTCAAGATTAGTATTAATCTTTAGATTTGAATTGCTTCATTAACACTAGATACATTCTCATATATATATATATATATATATATATATATATATATATATATATATATATATATATATATATATCTCCATGAAATTATTAACCATTGATTTCCATAACTAATGTTGCGCATAACATCAAAACGGTGTTCTTGGTAAGGACATTGACCAAAAAATAAATCAGGAAAGCTACGGCCATACCTGCCTCAAACTTTTTCCCTGTTTGAAATCATGTATATATCAATCAAAAGAAGAAAAGAAAATCCAATTTCACATGCATTGAGTTGAAACACGTGTGATCTTCAGATCCATAAATATCTAAGCCAGCCACGACGTGGCCTTGGCTTCTTACTTCTTTGGATAGGCACATGCACAGCAATGTGTTAAAACTTAATTACAGCAGTGACGTAAAATGACCTGGCCATTAGGCAAGTGGCAGTGGCAGTGGCAGGGCAGGAAGAGACTTGTTACTGCACAGTACGTGAATAATTGGGAGGTTAAGTAAGTAAAGCTGAGAGGGACATGTTCTGAACCTGCACGCAAATGAGAATAGGGCATGTCATTATCGGATACAGAAGAGAAGCATTATCAGCATTGACTTCTGACTCTGCAATTCCTACGAAAAAGTAAAGATCATGTCGTTGTTCTCGTAGAAAGCGGTGCATGAATAATTAGAGCACTCACTCGATCAGAAATCGGTGCCTTAATCAATTCATCCCCACTGTCCTGAATCTTCAAAAATAATAATAGAGAAAATCAATTCTCACTCTCTTTACCAAAAGCTGAGTTGTTGGAACCTTTTGCTGTTATCTGACAAGCATCTTTTCCTCAATTGAAGCATACTTACCAGCAACCCTGCCGGTAGCAGTGGTGACCCCGGGTTTATCCATTTGCTTTAGATCTCATTTTCCTCGAGAATGATGTCAAAAGCGCCTACTCGTGGATAAGATTCATATCATATCGTCCCGAATACCACTTTTCTTTTTCCTGGCTCAAACATTTCCATGTCGGTGGCAAAAAAGTCTTGGTTTGCTTTTACGTTCTAAGCAATGTTTATTTGTATCTCCATTGTGTTTGCAGATATCTTCACGTAGTTGTGCGGTAAGAATGCATGAGTGCATGTGATGAAGCCTCTAGAATTCTCTTAGCAGGTCCAGAAAATATCTCCAAGAAAATTCTTGTTTCTTTTCGGGCACAAAGGGAAAGAAAGATTATGCTTCTGCCGTGTCATGCAGTACAGATCTGAAGAAAGCTCTAGCTGGAGAAGCTTGTTGGGAATGTAATTGTACTGGCAATAACAGGTGTTTGATCAGTTGGATAGGGGGATTTGAAGCTGCATAGAGTTGTGATCACAATCAAAATCACATAGTTGAAAAAATCCCTAATAAATGAACAACAACTTGTGACAGCAACAACTGCTAACTGCAGATTGTGGGCAAAGCAATGGACATAGAAAGCACACAGGTTGATGTCACGAATCTGTCTCTGAAGGCCATTGAATTCACCTCTCATATTGGAAGCTCCATCGTAGCCCGCCCTCGTATTCCAGCAATAGGTAAATTATGCTTACCAAGCAAATTAACCAAAGCTCCCTTCAATGCATCTGCAGTTGTATCTTTGACATGTTTAAGACCCAAAAATCTTTCGATGACTTTCCCTTTGTTGTTCACAAACCTACAGGAATCATGATATAACTAGTTGAGATACATGGTACAATTAGTTGAGATAAAAATTGAACACATAATTAATAACTAACCTTACAATCACGGCCATTTGCTCTTTGATTGATATATCACGAGATTCATCGATAAGAACGGAGAAAAGACTACCACCAATCTCATCCAAAATCACCTTGGTAACCATATGTGCACAACATCTTACAAGATCCTTTTGAATCATTACTGAACATATTTGGGCATTTAATAGACATAACTCCTCAACTGCAACCCTCACTTCTTCCTTCATTTCTTTGTACCAATCAATCAACTCTAGAAAATTGCCTTTGTTTATGGATGAAGCAGATTTGTTATGTCCACGGAATGAGTGACCTTGCATTAATAGATATTTTGCACAATTTAAAGAAACAGTCAAACGGGTTTCATATTTCATTTCAGAATCTTTGCTGTGAGACTCCATCTTATGAGATACACTTGCTCATTGATTCTTAAAAACATCACTGCATCTCCTTAAATTGTTGTGAATACTATTAACCCCACCAACATGAAGAGGTAGTGAGTGATGCATATGCATTCTTCCAGTTGTTGTACCCTAGTTTAGTGAAGACATCATGACCAAAATTTTCATCTAAGGGTTCTTGCTAAAAGAAAGCAATAGAAGCAATAAACAACATCCTTCTCTACACTATATTCCAACCGATCGTGCCTCTTAAACTATGTTTCATGAAAGCACCTAAAACCCTTTCCATATTGTTTGGAGGAAAATTGTGACCAAAAGGTTGAGTCGGACCCTTCAACAAATAAGCTCTTCTCACTTGATCTCTAATATCCGGATGGAATTTCTCAATTGGTATACGAAGTGCTGGATCGACAACAATATGAACATCTTGGTTAAAATCCTTAATACCTTCAGTTTCTTCCTGCGGTTCTGGTTGTTGTGCTACTTGTGTATCTTCAATATTAAAAGTTTCAAGCTGGTAGTATTTGCTCTTCGAGCTACCACGAGCATTCTTGCTTGCACGGTTATTGGGTCGACCCACTCGACGCAGACGCAATGGTAAAATAGCTCTTCAAATCTAGCAAATCAAGTAATCAATCAATTACAATCTAATTCACCATCAATTATACATCGGTGTGACGTGTCACCAATTCTTACCTTTTTCTTTCGACTTAGGAGGAGCCATCTTGAATCTTGATTTCTATTTTCTACCCCTAGCATTCATAAAACACAAATATTGATTTTTGGTCGGCACTCCGTGTCTCGACCGAGCGACCACGGTCACGCAGCGAGCCACGCGACCACCTCGGTCCCTTGCCCCTTTGCTCACCCCGGCGCCCCTCGAGGCTCACGACACGCTCCTCCTAACTTCCTCGGTCCTCACGCCACCTCACGGCTCACGCCTCGGCACGCCGCCCCTTGGTCCTCACGCCTCGGCCTCCCTCGATCCTCACGCCTCCCTCACGGCCTCCTCCCTCATGCTCACAGTTCCACCTCCCTTATGCGTTCGCTCCCGGTTGGTGGTTCCCGCGCGGCTGGTGGAGCTCCTCCGCGCCGCCTCCGGCCGGCGCGCGCTCTTGGCCGGTGAGGCACAGGCTCCTCCGGTCCTCCGGCGCGCCACGGCCAGATCTCACGGCTCCTCCCTCGCTCCCTGGTTCTCGGCGAGGCTCGGTGGAGCTCCTCGCGCCGCCAGGCCCGGCGCGCCTCACGGCTCTGGCTGAGTCTGGAGCTCCAGTCCTCCGACACCGCCACGGCCAGATCTCACGGCTCCTCCTTCCTTCTGCTCCCCGGTTCCCAAGCACGGCTAGTGGAGCTCCTCGCGCCGCCTCCGGCCCAGCCATGAGCTCTAGGCTTCGGCTAGAGTTCCTCCCGATTCGGTGGAGCTCCTCCGTGCGCCGCCGCGACGCTGAGCTCTGGCTAGGGTACAAGGTTTGGATTTTTGCAATTTGGATTGTGGATTTGGGGAAGGGGAATCGACCAGCGGGAAGAAGTGAACAGGGGGTGTAATGAGCTCCAGATGGGCTTAGTGGTGGGCATGGGCGTAGGCCTTCTTCGGCAGTGGCCTCCGACTCTCGCCTCCTCCTCCTCTGGAGTCGGAAGAATGGAAGAACCGGCTGGCCATCGAGTCCTGAAGGGAGAGGGGTCGTGGCGTCGGCTACCTCGCGCCGCTAGCCTTGCCCGATTCCTGGAGCCGCCCCTGGCCAGGCATGTAGACTGAACTAGATGCTTCACTTTAAGACTCCTACCTTTTAGAACATGGAGCGTGCATTGTGAATTCTCTCTTCTTTTTAAGGGGCGATGTAGTGTAGATACTACACATCATGAAGATTTAATAAAAAGGGCTTGTTGGGCGAGATTGAAGCCAGTTCGAACCTTTTAGTAGAATTTGGACCGAGCTTAGCATCATGGACACAGAAGCTTATGAATATTGTGTGTATATTGAAGAGGCCCAATGAGCAATATATATAGAGTGATATACCCTATCTGGATAAAAAATACAAAAGACAAATCCTATCGCTAATATATCTCTAACACTCCCCCTTAAATGTAAGGCGTATGCAATAATATTGCATTTGGAAAAGGCTGACACTAAAATATGGAAAATCCAAAATCCGAGTCTTGATAATGTCGTCGTAGCATGTAGCTCTTGAAAAATATATCGACAAAAGATTTCTCATCTGATGTCGTTCGACAGCCCATAAAGCACAAGGTGCGGGCGCAAAGTCGACCGTGGTAACATGACGAAGAAGATGATGAAATCGACAAAAATAGATAGATCTGTCAAATCAATCCAAATAGGAATAGATAAAAGTACAAGCAGGAGCGAAGCCTAAGAGCGGCGACATGATGCACAAGAATCGCAATAAAGGCGGTACACAAGAAGCGTAATAAATCGTAGTGCGACAAGCGTGGCGACTTTAAAAGCTTAGGCGATGGATCTCGAGTGGCTTAGAGAGAAGAGCGTGTCTTGCCATGCCAAAGAAATTCATATATTTCTATGACTGACAATAAATTTATAGACTCGCATGGCTTAGACGAACTCACAGATAAAGTGATACGGAATTGGATGGGCGCGGAAGAAAGCGACACGAAGAGAGCCTAAGCGATAACCAGCGATAGCGATAGCGATGAAGTGTAACGGAACTAGCGCGATAACGATGTAAGCGGATCCACCACAACCACGGACAATCCGGTCAAACCGATGTCCCTCAATCGACGATCGGATGATTCCAATCATCGGATCCACGAATATTTCACCGATGGCCAAGATGAAATAAGTTCAAAAATATAGTGCTTCTTAGTCAGCATCACGGATGAAAACGGATCGGATAGTTTCCGACCGATCCGGACGAAAACGGATTCGGATTTTTTTTTCGGAAACGGAAACGAATACGGTAGGCATGCTATCCGGCGGATACGGATACAGATTATCCGGATAAGACAAGTCCGGATATCCGAATTTCGCCCAATAGAAGAGGATTTCAGCCCAAAAGGAAAATGAGATTTTAATTGATTTTCGAATTTGGAAAATGCAACAAATCAAATAGCCTTTTAGAAAATAGAAAATAGAGTTAAAAAATTCTAGAAAAAATCACAAAAATTCATTAAATTATTTTGAACTTAATAAAATTAATTCCAAGTTAAAGTTGGTTTTTATTTTTGCACATAAATTATTTTTAATTTCTGAAAAATATGAACAACTTTTTTAAAATCCAAAAAATGAAGAAATTAATTATTATTATTATTTAATTTTCACTTTAAATGCAATAAAATCCCATAAATAAATTTTTTGGCATTAAAAACTAGGAAATTAAATAATTGACTTTATTTTATTTATTTATTCTTTTTAACCAAGAAAACTCTTTTAAATCTCAAAAAATCCAATAAACTAATAACTTTATTAATTTTTATTTTTGGTAACATACTTTGGGATGTTACAGTCATTTATGTATAGATTAACCATCTAGCCTCATCAATGTTAGTGTGAACTAAGTTTTATGTATGTGATGAACTAAGTGTGAATATGTGATGACTTGTGACTTTGTGAGTTATGATTTATAAGCTAAATATGGTAAACTAAGTGTTATGTTTATGATAAACTAGTTAATACAACTTGCTAGTGCCAATGTTATGTGTGGTTGCTGAAAATATGAACAATTCATGAATGTTTGCATCAAATGAACTAGTTATATGTTTTTGTTAATTTCTAGCATACAATTTAAGGGGTTTTCATGTTTTGAAAATAATCTGCGACCGTATTCGTTTCAATTCGTACTCGCCTCATATTCGTATTCGATATTATTCGTATCCGTATTCGTATCCGGATCCGAAAAAATATGAAAACAAATTTGAGGTCATTATCCGTTCAGATCCGATCCGTTTCACCCCTAGTCAAGATCCATCTCCTCAAGCCCCGACAGTGCGACCTTGGCCTACTCCGATGATCATCGGAACCTTCGATCGTGACGATTTTATTCATCACATATCGGCTCAACTCCAAGTCAAAAGCTTTGTCCTTCGCTTCTCCCTCAACCCCATCTCGGTCAAGCCTCTCTCTCCGTCTCTTCTTGAAGAATCTTGGCTATGGCATCGAGGAGGCGAGAGGTGCGAGGCGGCGCTTCGCCTCCATCGTGGCCTCGTCCCTTCCGTGCCAAGCGTGAGGTGGTGGAGGAGGAGGCGCGCGGCTGTGGAGGCTGACGGTGGCGGTAGTGGGAATGCGGGCGGTGGGACAGGCGGCGACCTCGTCTCGGCATGTTCTCCTTCCCACCGCAGTCGTTGGGCCGCTCGCCATGGCATCGAGGAGGCGGAGGTGCGGCGGCGGCTTCGCCGCACCTCCGCCTCACGCTACTCGATCAGGGTGAGGCGGTGGAGGAGGCGGACGGCGGCGCGGTGGAGGCTCGACGACGAAGCCGGGTGGATCTGTTCTACTCCTCGCCATCAATCTCGTAATTGGATCGCATGACGAGAGCCGCCGGGAGCAAAGATCGGTCCTCCGAGGTAGCGGCGGAGAAGCGGGTAGAGGCTAGGAGGTGGCGACTCTGCGTAAACCCTAACCTAGGCTCGGATACCATATTATGAATATTGTGTGTATATTGAAGAGACCCAATGGACAATATATATATAGGTGATATACTATATACATATAAATAAATACAAAAGATAAATCCTATCTCAATATATCTCTAATGATAAATCTTATCTCTAATATATCTCTAATGAAATAATTAACTGCCACTAATTATACATGAGCCCAGTAAAGTACACAGAGCTCATGTCTATTTTAGGCCACGTCCAATTCATTCATATAAATCATAGTTTTAGTTTTTTTAGAGGTGGATTTTGGTTACACTACTACACGGATATATCAATTTCCCTACGAGTGTCCTCGTCTCTGACGATTTATACACCCAGACAGTATAGCAAAACAGTTATTTTCTCCAACTTCATCCATCTTTACTCAGCATGAGAGATGCAATCATATCGCTCATCTCGTATTATATTCTTTTCTTCTTCTCGGAATCAGAGTCAGACACGAGCAGTACCGGAGACGAACTTGAATGCGAATAGTAGCGGTCACGAATAAGGAGCGCATACATGGTGTTGGGGGAGGGGTCCCGCGTCCTCCTAGGTCGACGCCTACATCACATCAACAAAAACTAGCAGCATGACATGGTAGTTACGCAAGGCGACAACAACGTGAAGTGTGGCATTGGTCACGTAACCAACCCTCCCCACTCTACGGTGACTGGACGCAAAGCCCCTCTACGCAGCCAGCACACGCAATGTCGGCTGGTGGGCCCGACATGGGCAACCCTACTTGACCGGAAAAGATGGAGCTACCCCTAGGGTTTTCCTAAAAGCAGAGTCATTTGTATAATCTCACTCCCTCCCATCCTTTAAATAGGACCCCATGTAGTATGAGTGGGAAGGCCCCATGTACACCATTTCATACTTGATCAATACAAGTTGAATGATTCTCGTGCATGCTTACG